>VDFB02075321.1:245261974-245954673 GCA_007258455.2 Sequoia sempervirens | reverse complement strand
CTCAAGAAATTGCATGTTCTTTCTTTCCTACTCTAACTAAGCTTCAATCCTAGAAAATTTCATTGTTCTCAACAATTCTTCTATTTCTAATTCTTCCTCATTTTCTATTTCATGAAATTCTTCCTCAATTATCGGCTCCTTACCTTTTCTTCTCTCAATAGTTAGGGAAGGTGAAGGAGATCTTCCAACCTCTTCTTCCTCAAATTCTTTTGAGGCTTCCCTTTCTTCTGACTGTGCTTCAGATTCTTCAACAAAGTCATGGACCTCAATTATAGGGGTTCTTTTAGGAGATAGCATTGGGCCTTCAAGAGGGTTGTGAGGTTGTTCAGGGCATTGCACTGGCTTTTGGATTTCTTCATGGACTTCAAAAGTCTCTTTATAGGTTTCAGAGACAAGGGTTTCAGATACAGGGGTTTCCTCAGGAGTCAACACAATAGTTTAAACTGTACTAGGGCTTTCTTTAGTCACATCTTGTTTTCTCTTTTTGGAAGCACTATAGGTTACTCTAGTGGATTCCTATAGCTTTCTTTTGCCCTTTTTTTTCTCTCCTTTAGAAGATTCTCCCTTTTCTAATTTTTCCCTTTTTTCCGTGGGCCCCTTTTGGGTTTTCCTTTTTGCTTTTCAATAGGTGTGGACAAAAATTCAAGCCAACCCTGTTTCCCATATTCTTTCTTCAAGAAATGATGTTTAATTATCAAATGAATTAAACCATGATATTTTATGAATGAATCTCCCCTAGATTTTACTTGGGAAATCATTGAAGCAATTTGTTGAAAAAAAAGTTGGTAAATTGATTCTAGCGGAAGGTTTTGTGTTTCCATACCTCAAATGTATCAAAATTCACATTCTTGGCCCTAATACAATATCGTATTTTCCTCACATGTGAATAATTTCAAATACCCACATTGCAACAGTTCTTCAATGCTCTTCCAAGCTGTTACGAGCTATTCCTCACTGATCTCCTTTATGCATAAGAATCTCAGGCTTCTTTTCCAATTCTTGATGAAATGCCAACACCAATTTATTGAGCTTTACCAGGCCCTTATTAACCAACTTCCCTTCAATAGGAATACTTGAAATTTCATTTATTATATTAGGAGTATCTTCAATGATCTCTCCCCTAACTCTTGTGACATTCACATGGAAATTCCTTACAAATTCCTCCACAATTTCCTGTTGAAAACCTACATACTTCATAATAAATTCCAACCATCATGCTTCTCTCAGCAACCTCTTGGTCTCAGAATCTAGAGTAAAATTCTCTGGTTCTGCATTCTTTTTGTTTCCCATCTTTTCTTGTCAATAATGGCGGACTCGACAATGGCAGACTGAGCTATTAAAAAATTTCTAGAATGATCTTTCCTTGTTTTTGAAGCAAAAAAATTAAAAAATGGCATGACGTGTCATTATTTCTTTGCATTTAATTCCTTTACTGCTTTGGAAGCCTTGCATACAACAATTTTGTAGTTGCATTTCAATTTGCAAAGTTGGTGGTGCCTTTGACACATGTTATTTTAATTTTGAAAGGATAGGAGAATCTCAACATGACCCGTAATCATTATGGATGTCAGTTGAATGTCACATCATATTTATATCAACCTCTCTGCCACTTTTTGAAATGATTAAAAGAAATTTATTATAATTATTAATAACAATATGGCGGAGGTTTCTAAGCTCATAAATATTTACATACTTTACATTATTTTAAATACTTTATAAAATAATATTTCAAGAATAATAATCACATTAAATGTGCATCTTTATTTATTGCAATCCTTCGAAACCTTTAGGAGTCGTCAAGAGTCTTCAAGAGTCTTCAGGAGCTCTCAGGGGTTTAGGAGGTTCATGAGTCTTCAAGAGCTATCGAGCCATTAGGAGTCTTCAGGAGCTTTAAGGAGCTTAGGATTCTTCAGGAGCTTTTAGGAGAAACTTGAAGTTAACCCAGATAGACCACCATTGCTAGTTTTTAGTCATCTTATCATTTCTTTTTATTACTATTTTTTTCTTTTTCTTTTTTTTCGAAAGCAAACTGCCATATACTAGTTTTCAATTTACTTTTTTTTTCCAAAGTAAACCACCATTTGCTGGTTTTCAATTTACCTTGTTTATTCATGTTGTTTTCAAAGGTTTAAAGATTTTCTCTCATGGAAGAGATATCTTCCATGAGAAAATGTTCAATTTTGTGTTGCAGATCTGATAAAAATTCCTCCTTTGTTGCTGGCTTATGATATATTTTCAATCAATGACCATTAACTAGCATAACTCTCTTTTCTCCATCAATTGGTACTAATTGAACAACTCCATTTTCAAATACTTGATCTATCTCATAGGGTCCTAGCCATCTTGTATGGAATTTCCCTTTAAACTCTTCATTTATATGGAGTCAAATAATAATGCCCAATCTCCTTCCTTGAACTGTCTAATCACAATATGCTTATCATGCCATTCTTTCCTTTGCTTCTGGATCACCTCTGTATGCTAAAGAGCTTCCATTCTCATCTCACTTAATCTGTTTAGCTGTAAAATTCTACTTTTCTCCAACTCAGGTAAATCAATTCCAACTTCTAAAGTTGTTTTCAATGTTCGTAATTCAAATTCTATAGGCATGACTAGAGTTTTCCCATACACAAGTTCATATGGAGAAAATTCAGTTTTTGTTTTCCATGTGGTATTATATCTTGTCCATACACAAGTTCATATGGAGATATTCTTCAATTCTTGGTTAGTGACTTCAACTTGTCCATTCGCTTGAGGATGATTTGGTGAAGATTTTGTATGTGTCATTTGATATCTCTGTAAAAAGGATTCCATCATCACTAATACAAATTGTGGTCCTTGGTCTAAAACAATTTCTCTTGATGCACCAAATCTCTGAAGAATTTGATTGTACATAAAATTTGCTACTTTGTCCTCTCTTGCTGCTAGTAATGCTTTCACCTTAGCCCATTTTGTTGCATAGTCTGTACAAACAAGTATTTAATGCTTCCCTTTAGAAGGTGGATCAAAAGGTCCCACAAAATTGATTCCCCATTTCTCAAATGGTTCCAGAGCTATTTGAGGCTGAAATGGCATCTCCATTGTTGGGGTAGGTCTTCCCATCTGCTGACATTCATCAAAGTGCAAGTAACAAAGAATGAAACATCCTTTGTCATTTATGGCCAAAAGTAACCAACTCCTAAGATCTTATGAACTATTCTAACCACTAAATAGTGTCCTCTTTTTGGCTCATGATGGTAGTTGTGTACAACATAATAGACGTCTAAGTCAACAACACATCTGCAAAGAACATGATCAGGGCACATTTTAAATAAAAGTCCATTAATCCACTGAAATATAGAACTTTCACGAATTAACCTTTTTTTTGTTTATGACTAAAGTGATTTGGACACTTCCCTGTTACAAGGTAATTTGCAAGATCAACAAACCATGGTGGATGAACTGATATTGCAAATAAATGTTCATCTGGAAATGTGTCATCCACTAGTTCTTGATCATCCTACAAAACAATTATGGAAAGGAAGTCAGCAACAACATTGTCCTTTCCAAGCTTATTTATGATAGCCACATCAAATTCCCGCAAAAATAGTAACCATTTGATAATGCATCCACCTACTACAACCTTGTTCATCAAATATCTAATTGCAACATGGTCTATATGTACGTAAACTTTGTAACCTGTAATATAATGCCTGAATTTGTTAATTGCATATACTACAACTAAAAGTTCTTTTTTTGTTGTTGTATAATTTCTTTTAGCAGGATTTAGATTTTTGCTAACATAATAGATTGTATGGATGGAATCATTGTCATATTTTGTCCTAATACTGCACCAATAGCCAAATTGGATGCATCAACATGTATGTGAAATGGAACTCCCTAGACAAATCCTTTGATAATTGGAGAATTCGTTAAAGCTATTTTAATTGTCTCAAAAGATTTTTGACAATCATCAGTCCATACAAACTCCTCTTCTTTCTTCAGCAATGTAAACAAAGGTCCAACAATTTTACTAAATCCTTCAATAAATCTTTTGTAATATCCAACATGCCCAAGAAAGGTGCCAACATCAGTTTGGTTCCTAGGGATCTCAATGTTTTGAATAATTTCTACTTTCTTGGGATCAACTTTTATCCCCTCTTTTGATATGTGATGTCCCAAAACAATACCTTCTGTCATCATAATTGAATTTTTTTCATGATTTAAGGATAATCTGTGATCTTTACATCTTTGTAAAAACTTTTCTAAATTCTGAAGTGCTTCCTCAAATGTTTTGGCATGAACTGTAAAGTCATCCATGGATATAAACTTTGACACACGAAGTGGTGAAATTTGCAAAGATAGCAAGGACTACTCTTTGAAAAGTTGTTGGCACATTACACAGTCCAAATGCTAAAACTGTATAAGTGTATGTACCCCAAGGATAGGTAAAAGTAGTTTTATCTTGATCTTCAGGAGCTACTTGGATCTGACTATATCCACTAAAGCCATCAAGAAAAGAGAAATAATTGTTGGATGCTAGGTTATCAAGTACTTGATCAATGAATGACAATGGAAAATGATCCTTCTTTATGAATTTATTCAATTCCATATAATCCATGCACACACTCCATTTACCATTTTTATTGGGAACAATAACCAATGGAGAAACCCACTGACTATCAGATATTGGGTAAATGAACCCCACTTTTAGCAACTTTTCTATTTCTTGTTTAATATCATGAAGAACAAGATTGATTCGCCTTTGACCTTGTCTGATTGGTTTTACATTTTCAGTGTAAATGTGATGAGTGCAAATTGAAGGATGAATTCCTCTCATATCCATATACTCCCAAGCAAATGCTTCAGTATGTTTTTCTAAAGTTTCCTTCAATTATTTTTCTTGTGTTGGAGACAAAGATGAATTAATGTTGAGAGGTTTATCCCCAGCTACTGTAATTTATTTAGTGCCATTTTTAGAATCAAGGGAATTTTCAACAAGTGTGTTCAGAGGACAAGAGTGTTGTTGATGCAATGTTGCTTGACATTTTCCTTTCTCTATTGGATTAATTTCTTTAGAAGTAAACTCTTGTTCTTCACATTCATTAACATGTTCAACCAAAGTAACCATAGCTAACTCTACAATACCATCACCTTCTTATTCCATATCCTCATCAACCCAAAGTTGAGTGTTTGGTTGAATTGATGATTGTGCTGGAGGATAGAGTGACAAATCTTTTTTTTTTTCTGACCATTTGAAATGATAATACTTCTAGATCTACAATCTATTAAGGTTGTAGTAGTAGCCAACCATGGTCTTCCTAAGATAATTGGATAACTAGAATCTTTCTTTCTAGCTTTAAGAACCAAAAATTCAACTGGACAATCCCATGTGTCAATGGTGACCATGATCTCTTCTATAACACCTTCATGTTTGGTAGTAGATTGGTTAGCCAACTATAAAACAATTGTTGTTGACTGAATAGTTTTCATTCCTAACATTTCAACAATATTAAAGATGTGATAACATTTATGGCAGCTCCCAAATCAATTAGAACATTGGACATCTCTACTCCATTAATACTCAAGGTTATTACAGGACTACCAGGATCATTAAATTTCTAAGGAAGCAATCTTCCTGATAACACATCAGTGAGTTTCATCCCTATTTGTATTGTGGGAGGTAATTTCTTCTTCCTCCCTAGAGTTTTCATGCAAAGGGACTTAACCAACTAATTTATCTCTGGTATGTCTTTAATGGCTTGTAATAGTGGTATCTCAATGTTAATCTTCTTCAACTCATGAAGGAGTTGAGAATCAACTACATTCATGTAACTGGGTTGGGAGATTTCAGGAGTGACTTTCTCTTCCTTCAACTACTTAGGGTAAGGTGTCTAATTTACTTTTTGTTTATCCTCAAAGTTTTGTGTTTCTTCTGAAATATCATTTTCTTTCCCACCTTTTTGGAACTTCTTTTGTTGGTGTAGATTGAGCAGTCCTATTTCTCAACTAAATAGATCATTAGCATCAATAACTTCAAATTAGGGGAATTTGCATCATTACGGGTATTTCTCAGATTTGCAACTGGTTGGGCTGGTAATTGAGGCTGGTTTACCTGTTCATTAGTAGGATTACGGGCATTTATTTTTGGAGGTTTTTGCACCTAGGGGAATTTTTTCTCGTCATTTTTCCATGGTTGAAACGTCTAATTTTGTTGCCATGATGGCTGATTTGACTTCCACTACGGTTACTAATTAGCTTGCCACTATGACTGGTTCCATTGAGGATTCATCCATTCAGGTTGACCCCAATATGTAGGTGGTGGTTGTGGTTGATATGGAGGGATCCATTGATTCTGGTTTTCCAAGGGTTCTAATTCCAATTAGATGTAGAACCATATTGTCTTTGATTAGTAGTATACCCTGTGTTTTGAGATCTTTGGCCAACATAATTAAGCTCTTCCTCTACCATAAGTGGTTTCTTTAGATTGCTCTTAATTCCAGCCAAAAGATTACAAGAACTTGTTGAGTGTTGTTTCTCACAAATTTCACAGATAGCAACTTGATTCAATGGACACTCTCTTAAAAGATGTTTCCCTCTACACTTGGAATAGTAAATGGATAAAGGCTCAGTATTATTTTTATCTCCTTGCATGCTGAGATGAAAAAGAAAATCAGTTTTCATGTTTGCTAATTCCTCCATTGCTTCAGACACATCAGTAGTATGAGCCTTGTTTCTTTGGGAGTTTCTACTCCCTACTCTAGTCCTAGATTAGTTTCTACATATTTCAACAATATCATCCAAGGAAAGCTTATTAATGTCTCCTTTCCCCATAAGATTCAAAGACTCTCTAGATTCATCATCAATTCCTCTCAGAAAAATTGTTTTACTAATTTCTCCATCCAACCCATTAGTTGTAACCTTTGGTGCACAAACTGAAATCTATTAGTGTAATCTTCCAAACTTTTGTCCTCCATTTGTCTTATTTGAAACAATTCCTCCTTCCCATCCCTTACTCAATAGTAATATTGGTACTTATCCAAGAACTTTGTTTCCATTTGCTGCCAAGTTGTGATTGTTCCTGCATCTAAACCCATGAACCAACACAAAGCTGACTCTTTCAAGGTAGATGGAAATAACTTCAACTTCTGGTTATCATTTGTATAATCATAGGTCTAGCATAAAACTTTGAACTCAAGAAGGAATTGATTAGGATCCTCAGAAGTTTTTCCCCTAAAGGTAGGAAAAACCAAGGGTGAAATATTCTTCATAGGAGGCTCATCAATCTATCTTTCAAGATTAATAGGATAAGAAAAGGTCCTATTTGTTGGTGGTCATATTGGTTGGTCTCCCATTTCTTCTTCTTGAAATGGATCTCTATTCTCTTCTTGATTTTTGATCTGATGTTGTTGAATGTCTTGCTCTTGATCAAAATCAATAATTCTTCGAAAATCAATATCTCATGCAAGAAACCTCCCTATATAGTCTCTATTTCATCTCATCCACAATTTAAATCTATCTTCCTTATCAACACTAAGGCTTCACACTTAACAACCAGATCTTTTATTTCCCGACAATGGTGCCAAAAATTATGGGCAAGGTCGTTGTAGTCACAACTTGCATCATTTAGTTATTTAATTATCAAACCGGGTGTGTCTCAGAGCTATATATGATAAGGATGGTTGTCACAGATTTTTGGGGGGTTTTTGCATTGTAAATAGTGACTTCTAGTTTCAGTTTGGCTCCTTCAGGAGCTTTCAGGAGCTCTCAGGAGCTGAACTTCAATGACTAAGTCCTAAGGATCAATTCTATCTCATTTCCTAATTTAAAGTTCTATCAAGACTTATTTCTAACTTCGCTTGACTTGATTGAGACTAATTCATGGAAAATACTAAAATTAATCTAATTCTTAATCTAGAGTTCGAAATCTAAATTCAATTCTAATGTACTTCAAAAGAAATCTATTTTAAGAGTTGCTGGAAAATAAATGCTAATTTAAAGAACTGAAATAAATTGCAAGGAAATAATTATTAATCTAGAAAAACATAAACACTAATTTCCATGAGTAAATTCCAAACAAGTTTCAGTTTCATCTTTCCATAATTTTCCATCATTGCTTCTATAAAACTTAATCGATAATTTGTTAAACTTAATTCTACAAACATCTAAATCTTAATTAACCCAATAAACTTTATAAGGTAATAAGTCATTCTAACCATGATGAACTTAAGCTTAAAATTGATTAAACATAGCTGCTGAAAATGATTCAAACAAAATTAACATTCTAGATTCAATATCCTAACATTCCAAATGCAATATCCATTGAACAAAAATAAAATAAACTCAGAGAAATACCACCCAAGGTCAATTCCTTTGGTTGAGCGGGCCCTGCTCTTCCTTCGGTGAGAGCTCTAACACATGATTCAAGTTAACTTCTTATTTTCATTCAAATTGACCCAAACAGGGACACAGAACAAAGTAGTCCAACAATTACAAATTCTAATTGAAAAATTATCTAAATCCCTTCTAAAAGCTAAAGATGGATATTTATAACTATATCCTTATTGAATTCAAAACATGGTGTTAATTGCCAAGATACAAGGAGTCTAAACTATCTAGGTCCAAAATAAACTTGGTCCCTATCTGGGTTTGCCTCCCAGAGCTCCCTCTGGAGTTCTAGGATGAAAGCATTATTCATGGTATTGCTAAAGCTATTGGTCATTTTATTACTATTGATGCTATCACAAAGGATACAACGAGTTTTATTTATGCTAGATTTTGTGCTTGCATTGAGATTGATTCCGAGTTTCCCAACAGTGTTAAGTTGTGCTCCAAGCTTAGGGTTTGTGAGCAAAAACTACATTATGAGACCTTGCAGAGGTACCACTTCCACAATATTAGGCTTTTTTCCTTACTATGTCATGATCTTCATAAAATGGATAATGGTCCCCAACCCCAAAAGGATTTGAAATTGGATATGATTGAGGTCAAGATGGTTCTTGGTTGTCAAATCCCTTTGGAGGAAAAGAGATCATTGGACCACTTAGTTGAGGGCGAAGGTGTGCCTCACAAGGTTAAAATGATTCTCGTTTTTGAGAAACTTTCAAATGAATTGAATAGTGGAAGTACATTACATTATAACCTTGCCCCTCTTATGAGGCCTTTGGTGAAACTTGGGTTCAAACCTCCATGATTTCTTGCTTCTATCTCTAATCTTTTGTGTTGTTAGGCTCTACTACTCTCTTCTTGGTAGCTATTTCTGATTCTCCTTTGGGTTTGCAGGTCTTTTTTCTTAGCAGTCCTGTTTAGTTTTTTTTTTGTCTCATTTCTTGTGTGAATCCTCTCTTTTGACAAAATGGTCATTCTATAATTTAGGTTTGGGCCCTTCTTGCTTTATCTTAATCAAAACATGAAACCTATTTGTCAAGCAATTGTTTTCACATTAAGCAAATTGGCTAGGAGCAATCTAACCCCTATGGTATTGTGTGTGTCTATGTTCATCACAAAGAGTTCCTTAGTACATTATCTATATTGTAGATGACAACAAGACCTTGATCCTTCAAGATGGTTCTCCTAAAGCTTTCAATCTCTCTTTCCATAGTGTGTTATAAGATTAGGGCCAACTAGAAAACTTGTTGTTAGAGTTGGGATAAATGTTGGCACATTAGTTTGAACATTAGTTTATTTTGAAAATGTAGTATGGGGCTTCACATCAAGAGAGGAAGCATAACATTGCAACAACCAATGAGAATTCCTTATTAACCTTGGGATTAATGATGACAACTAGAGTAATTTATGTTTTGCACATGGAGAGTTGCCTTCATTGAGATAATGTAACATATTTTCTTAATGCCCATGTATATAAATGATAAGCTAGTAACTTAGTAGGAGCTTTCCTTTATTAAAAAATATCAATACTAAATTGGTGAAGAAGGATTTCGACTGTACACCCTATCATACCATAGTAATTATTGTGATATTTAATGTACATACCTTTTGAAACATAATTGGTCCTCCCATCCAATTTATAAATTTGCTTCTATATGATTATGTTGTTTGTTTATTGCTTGGTTAGATAACCCTTCATTGAATTCTCCAACCTTTATTAGTACATCATGAAATAATTTATTTTAGATTTTAATCTTAAAAAATGTTATTATATAAAAAGAGAGTTTGTTGGGAAACTGAATTTTTTAGTTGAGAACAAGGCTTGTGACTTGATGCTATGCTTGAAAAAGGAAGAAAATTGAAAAAAAAAAGAGAAAAAATAATTATATTTTTTAATGGAGAAGGAGCTTGAAATATTATAATAAAATTATAAATATGATTAAATTAGTTTTTTTTTTTTTTTTATTAGGCACGATCTCAGCCTCATCTGTTATGATGTTGGGGTCTTAAGTAAGCAAAACTTGATTCTTAGTGAGCTCATTCAAAAGCATTCAACTTCCCTAATAGACCAAAAACCCATTGGCAAAATCTATTTTTTAAAAATAAAATAATTTGAAATTTTAATTTTCACCATTCGTTGAACGATTAGATGGGCCGAGTAATTTAATTTTACAACATTGTCTTTCATGACTTGTCTTATTAGAATTTCTATTAACAAAACAATGGATAGGTCATCTTATTTACAAGCGTGCAATGAATCGGTACAATATCCCCACTGTAGAGAGAGCGGGAAAGAATAACTTTCAGGGATTTAATGCACATTCAGGGGGAACTCTGGAAAACCTCCCGGACTTATCCTTGCAGTAATCATAGAACATGTACTTTCGCTGAACCCATCGAAGCTTTCTCAATTGATTTCGACTGAGACCCTGAAATAACGATTGATCCCACCAATGCCCTCTACAGGACTCGGATGATGCAGATGCCACACACCCATCCACTTTAAAGCCCTGATAAGATGCAATGAAGGGAGCTTTACTCCAATCTACTTTCACTTTTCCTCCATCTGTGGCCCACTCTTCCCCATTCCAAAGGGTGGAGATGATTTTCATGGGTTGATTCTTGGGATATGGGACCCCTATTCTTTCATTGTTCTTGAACACTCGAATGGGGATTGAATCCACAGAGAACCTGGTTAGAAATCAGCTAAGAATATTAGACACAATTCTATAATTTAGTATGTGAAATCAATGACCAACAAATAAAATAATTTTGATTTTAAGGAGGGAAGATTTCATACACTATCTGCTTTTGGTTCCAAAGAATTGTGTAGTTATGGAAATCTGCAGATGGATCAAACCAGAGTCTTATCCTTTGCTCTCTGTTCCCAACCCCACTTGCAAAAACATTGGTTTGTACATGGTAACCTTTTCCTGGCAAGTTTCCCAGGAATTCAAAGTCTATTTCATCATGGGATGATGTGTCTGATGACATCTGATACAAAACATAATGTTAGTCTCCTCCTAAAAGCAGCTGAATTATTCACAGCCTTCATATTTGGTGGTCTTTTGTTATTGTGGCATTATCCGAATTAAAAAAGAAGAAGGGAGGTTAAGCAAACAAACATATTCATTCATAACTGCTATGTTGATAGGAGGGCTATATGTGTTGTGACGTTTACCCTAATAAAAGAGAAGAGGGGAGGCCAAACAAATAAACATATTCATCTACAACCAATAACTATTATTTTAGGAGAGCCACTTCCATTGTGAAGTCATCCTATTAGACGAGGTGAAGGGAGGCCAAACAAATAAACACATTCATCTACAGCCAATCCAATTATATTAGTAGAAGGGCCAATTCCATTGTGATAAACTAAATTAAACATTTATAGCTGTATATATGATTCAGACATTGAGAGTGGAAGCATTCCCCAATTTTCCATTTACAGGGGAAAATTA
This sequence comes from Sequoia sempervirens, assembly GCA_007258455.2. Taxonomy (NCBI): domain Eukaryota; kingdom Viridiplantae; phylum Streptophyta; class Pinopsida; order Cupressales; family Cupressaceae; genus Sequoia; species Sequoia sempervirens. The sequence goes on along the minus strand of VDFB02075321.1, from coordinate 245,942,848 downwards.
AGTTTTATTTTTATCTATCAAAATCATTTTGATTTCTTAAGAAATTCAATTATCTTGTAATTTAGTTTCTTTAAATTTATATGGAATGATACTGAACTATAACATGTCATCCAACCAGCTTACATACATAATATGCAGTGACTGTTCCTGCTGAATTTCCAGCTATTAGCTTAATTCTCATGTTGAAACTCCCAAACAAGTATTTATCTATGGATTCAAAACCAGAACCTGAAACACCCATCGAAAAGAAAAATCTTTATTATTTTCAATATCATTACCCATTATCAAAATCTTAATGAATCTGCTGGGTTGAGTATAAACTGCTAAGTGGAATACCTGAAGCATGGTCCAGAGTGAGCTGGGCTGTCTGCCCATTATTTAACAACCTAATGTTATCATTTCCCCATGAGATGCCAAAGTTGTCATTGAATGTGGAGGATTCTCCTTGGGACAGAAAGTAGAAAATCAGAATCAGGACCGAGCAAATATACACTGAAAGTGTTTTAAAGCCCAAAAGCCTCAAACTACCCTTCATGGCTTCTGCTGTGCTGAAAAATAAAAAATGTCAGTCACATAGGCTGAACAAATTCTGACATAACCCAACTTCTCCAACTCATATATTTATATTCAATGAAGCATATTGTTGTTAGAGTTTTGACAAATAGAGGCTGCTAATGAAGAGAAAAATAATCAAAGTAGATGACATATTATAGCAGCAATATTCTCCTGTTAGAATCTTCACCCTCCTGGAATCATTACCATATTGTGACCATAACACGGTTTGAACACTTCAAAAATAATAAGTCTTAGGTAAGTAGGTAAGACAATCTCGATGGTCGTTTACATAGGCATGGAATATGAAAAAGTCCATGCCGAATAGCTAGGATACCCTTAAAATAAAAATTTCAGGCTTATCAGATTGAGAGGCCTAGATGCCAGCTGTGGTTTGTTTAAATATTTTCATTTATATATAAAAATGGCAGAAGGGGAGGCAGGGGGCATTTATCAGTCAAGTAAAGCCAAATTTCTGTATCGTCTTGAATAGTTTTTCCCAATCCATGCTTGATATTCTTGGTATGCAGAAATTATTTCTAAGTTCCCTATTCCAATTTGGCTTGTCAAACATACTTATATGTCATGTGGTATGAATCTACAAGATTTGATTATATTAAAATATGTTTATTTTGTGGTTTGAAAAGTCATTAACTCTTTTTTCATTTTTATTACAGATTTTTTTAAATGAATAAGTTTATTTAGCTTGTAATAAAAGTTAAAAGATAATAGTAAAATATTAAAAAAATGGTGAATGGTGAAAAGGCTTATTTGGAAAATGTAAATGAGATTAAGTCTAAATAAGAGATAACAAGTCAAAAGGTCAAGTCAGAACATAACATAAAACACTAAGCAGCTAAAGCAATTTCAGAGGGGAGGATCTTTATTTATCAGTAGGTTTCTCCCAAATATCATTGAGGGGCGGGATTATCATCAACTGGATCTCATCAATGAGTGCACCCTCGTCATTAAGAGTATCCTTGAAAGGTTGTTGAGCACACACCAAAGAAATGATCAGCTCTAGCAGACAAACCTTCTAGAATCTAGTCAACTAGGAACACCACACTAATGAGAAGAGGCAGAAGGTGGTCGTGAATGCATGGACCAACCAAAGGTAGTATTATCTTTGTTTCTTAAAAACTGAGAGCCATATACATAAGAAGAAGAGTCTCTATTGACGAAATTGCTGTAACATTAAAAAAAAGAATTTTTAAATTAAATTTTTTGAAACATTTGATTTTTTATAATTGTATTATTGAAATACAAATTATTGTTTAAAATAAAATTTAAGCAATATTTGTGTAGAATTTATTGAAAACACAATTCTGATTTTATTCATTCAAAATATCTTGTCAATTAATAATTTAGAATCTCATAAAGAATCATGACATAAAAAGTAACAGATGATAACCATATTTCAATTATCCTAAATATTAGGAAATTTACATTAACAAGATTTAATTCTATAATAACTTCATTAATAAACTAAAATATAAATCTAACAATGACTATTTGAGCAGCTTGGGTTGTTCTAGAATGACGTACTGAACAGGAAACAGTCACCATTGGAGCACCTTGTGTCGTTCTCCAAAGGCGTCCGTTTGTTGATTTTGTCAAAAAACAGTAATTGCATGTGAATTTTAATGCAGAGTTGGGAGGAAGAAGACAACAAGACTAGTACAACTCTTTATAACAGCAAGTTGCAAGGTCAAAGTTGAGTTTGAGAACCTAGCTGATTGTTCTCAATGCTCATTAGGTATGCCTTTACTCATGATGTGGGCGTGACTGAGGCCGCTTTCTCATGATGATCTAGATGTCAATGTTATAGCTTTTTAACCATAATGTTTTAATGTCAACAATACGGCTTTTTCTAGATGTTCTAGATGATAATGATATTGTTTTTCTATTCATTTTTAATTAAGAATAGTACTTTTATCAAATTGTTTGATAGATTATTTATATGAAAAACAATTACATATTATTGAGGTATGGATTTAGGACACGGCTAATCTCTAGACAAAATGCACCTAGGTACATACAAAAATCATAAAAACATACATAACAACATACATGGAAACATACATAACATGATGAGACGGGGTAGTGCGGGGCCTGCCAGACAGATGATAAAAGTGATAGAATTGGCAGACGGAAGGAAACATTACGGCGAGGAAAGCGAGGAGTTGTCCCATTGTCGAATTACGTTAGCATTTTTTTCCTTGTGCGAGAAGCAATCTGTTCCCCATGGGTGAGAAGGGCGTTGATGTGTGAAATTGTAACAAGTACTATTCATGGAAAGTCCGGAAAACACTCTGTGTTCTGGGTTCTCTCATTTTGCAAGTTGAAATTGAAATGTTGGAGAGGGTTTTCTCATTCTGTAGGTTGAAAGTGAAATGCTGGAGAGCAAGGAGGCATTGCAGGCGAGGGAGATGACCAAGCAACTTGAGATGAGGGGTTTTTATGTATGGTTTCATGCATAAATTTGTATGTACATAGGCGTGTTGTTGTTGTGGGTTGCAAGTTTCTCAGTGTTTTGAGAATCTAGAATCTTAGAAAATAGTATGAATGTCTTCAAAAGATTTTGTTATTAAAACTGTAGGAATGTAATGAAATGCGAACCATTTTATAAACACCCATTGTTTTCCAACAACCTTTAACACTCCGTGTTTTCTGCTCTTTCATTCTGCAGGTTGAAAGTGAAAGGTTGGAGAGTGGAGTTGCAAGTGAAAGGTTGGAGAGTAGGGGAAGACTAAAAAAACATCTGAAGTGAGTTGAGGGGTTTCTAATCATTTGGGTTGTTAGTTGTAAAGGGTTTTAAAACATTATGAGGGTTTTTGTTTGTAAATTGTTTTCAATCTTTAAGTGGGTTGTAGGTTTTGTAAAACCCAGCGTTTTGCATCTTAGAATTTTACAAAAGAATATGAATGTCTTTAAAAACTTTTGTTATTTAGACCTTAGGAATGTAATGAAAGGAACCGTTTTATAAACTCCCATTTTTTCCAAGAACCATTAACACTCTGTGTTTCACCACTTTCAACAAGTTTACTCATTATTGGCGATAATGGCAAGAAATCAATGTTCTTACTATTTGTAATGCACACATACATATATAGGCTTAAAAACCACAAGGGTTTGGGTATGCTGTGATGCAGGTTGCAGTTTTATAAACACCCAGTGTTTTCCATTTCATTGCATTGCACATCTTTCAAACTGAAAGCATTACTTCACATTGCATATAACTAATAAGTAGATGTTGATAGATAGATGTCAAAATTTAAATTACAATATAGTTTTTTAATGTAGTCAACCTAAAAGCAGTTATGTAGTTACTTCACATTGCATAGGTAATAACTATACCCACAACTATAGGGAACTCCACCTGCGCAACCAAGTACTATTCCAAATATATTAATTTCTTCATTCTAGAGTGATAATTGCAGCTACCAATTGTATTTTTTGGTCATGGCATTCCATGAGACCACATTTGTTTGAGGTATTTTTTGAAATAGTTCACTTCCTTGTCTATGAAAGCATAATAATAAGCAACAACATAGATAAGGTAGTGAATTGTTTGAAAAAATGGCTGAAAGAAATGTGGTCTCATGGTCACTGGAAATCCATGCCAAGCCATAGATAAGGAAATGAACTGTTTCTATGTATGATTTCCTATCTATGGCTTGCCACTATGTTTTGGAAGACATACTTATCTCCCACTATTTTTTCCAAAATAATTGTAGATAGTTAGAGTGATAATTGCAGATATATGATGATAATTAGAGTGATATTTGCAGATGGAAACCCCCTAACCAAATTTTGTTAGAAAATGAGAAACACCTTATTTAACAAGCAATGCGGTTTGGCTCACAGATATATATTGTCATCTTCAGTAGATGTATCAACAATATATTCTGAAACTATACCCACAACTATAGGGAACTCCACCTATGCAACCAAATACTATTCTCAAAGATATTAATTCATTCATACTAGAGTGATAATTGCATCTTCCAGTTGCAATTGTTTGTCATGGCATTCCAGGAGACCACATTTGTTTGAGGTATTTTTTCAAACAATTCACCACCTTGTCTATGAAAGCATATTAGTAAGCATAATAATAAGCAACACCATAGACAATGTAGTGAACAGTTTGAAAATTGCCTCAAAGAAATGTGGTTTCATGGTGATTGGAATGCTATGACAAGCCATAGAAAAGGAAATGAACTATTTGTAAGTATGATTGCTTATCTATGGCTTACCATTGTGTTTTGGCAGACATATACTCACCTCACACTGTGTTTTCCAACTTGCATTCATATAATGCATGTATATGGTTGTTGGAAAACATTGTGTGTTTACTATCAAAGCATAACAATAGATCTGGATTGTCATGGAATTCCAACACCATGGTGATTGGAATGACATGGCAAGCTATAGACAAGGAAATGAACTATTTCTATGTATGATTGCTTATCTATGGCATGCCATTGTGTTTTGGTAGACATATACTCACCTCACACTATGTTTTCCAACTTACAATCACACTATCCATTAATATGGTTTTTGGAAAATATTGTGTGTTTACTATCAAAGCATAATAGAAAATTTGGATTGTCATGGCATTCCAACACAATGTGGGTTGGAATTCCATGACAAGCCATAGACAAGGAAATGAATTGTTTCTATGTATGATTGCTTATCTATGGGTTACCATTGTGTTTTGGCAGACATATACTCACCTCACAGTGTGTTTTCCAACTTGCAATCATATTGTGCATGTATATGCTTGTTGGAAAATAGTGGGTGTTTACTATCAAAGCATAATATTAAATATGGATTGTCATGGCATTGCAACACCATGGTGATTGGAATGCCATGACAAGCCATAGGCAAGTCAATGAATTGTTTCTACGTATGATTGCTTATCTATGGGTTGCCAATGTGTTTTGGAAAACATATACTCACCTCACACTATGTTTTCCAACTTGCAATCATATTGTGCATGTATACATTTTTTGGAAAACATTGGGTGTTTACTATCACAGAATAATAGTAAATATGGATTTTTATGGCATTGCAATACCATGGTGATTGGAATGCCATGACAAGCCATAGACTAGGAAATGAATTGCTTCTATTGCTTATCTATGGCTTGTCATGGCATTCCAAGACCATGGTGTTGGAATGCAATGAAAATCCATATTTAGAATTATGATTTGATAGATTTTTTCAACAATCCATATTTACTATTTATCCATGGCGTTGGAAGCCATGAAAATCCATATTTACTATTATGCCTTGATAGATTTTTTGCAAGCATGCATAGCTTGTTCAAAAGAACTTGTTTTAGGCTTTTAGCCATAGTAGCAAGGCAATGAACTGTTTGATAAAATGCAATGATAAACATGTATGAAAAATATGGTAGCATAGTGAACTATTTGATAAAATGCCTCAAATAAATGTGGTCTCGTGGTGATGGAATGCCATGACAAACCATATTGCAACAACTGCAATATGGATTTTCATGGCATTCCATCACCATGGGTTTCTTGGGGGACCCTTCTCAGGTATCCTCCATGTGAGATTTCTTGGGAGACACCTTCCTTGCAGGTTTTCGGGCCTATAAGGTGCTTACTTCATGGGGATTCCTTCATGTGAGAGATCTTGGGGGTTGCCTCCTTGCATGTTCGTGGGCCTATAAGATGCTTCGCTTGCCCAACACCTTTAGGTTCATCAGATTGTGGTCTACTTCCTCGATGGTTTAGGTATACATTTCTAAACTTATTCATTCTTTGATCTACTTTACTAAAGCACTCATCAATATTCATGCTCGCTAAAGTTGGGGACAAATGTATAGGACTGAATTTGCACTGCTTATGAAAATTCCCCTTTTTCCCTTCTCCACTTTAGAAAACCAAGTTCAGAGGCTTAATTACACCTAAGCTTGCTGCCTTCATTCCACTTGGCACCTATTTAAAGTGTTAGTGGGGGAATTTCTGTTAGGGACACTCGCACGGTGTGTAGATGTCTGCATGACACGCTTACATCCCTGGCAAATTCCTACGACTGAACTTTTCTAAAGGCATTACACTTCTCATTGACAATCGACTTGTAACCCCCCTTTAGCTGACCGACCCAAATATGGCCGTTTTATTCATCTCTCCTTTAGATTCCCTCCTTCTACTTGCATTTCAACTTCTTCACAACTTCTTTTGCATTCTCTAAGCTTTCAATCCATCACTCTCCAAGCATTCCAACATTCTAGTAGGACTTTTGCACTCCATAGCAGCAACATCTTCACTCCATCACTTCAGTAGAGCAAGTGTTGGACAAAACCATTGCAGCAGAGGCTTGAGTACTCTCATTCTCTCCTCCATTAGCCTTGAGTGCTTTTGGTGGAGGTGGTAAGCTTCCCACTCCTCTCCTCTATTACTTGGTTGAGTAAGCACATTTACTATTTTGTAGTGTTTTAGTGTTCTTTATTGCATTACTTTCTTTATCATACTCACTTTCTTGGTTGTTCGTGGAGGTGGAAACATCTAGATAGGGGTGTGACTGAGGCAAGTCCCTATACAACCACCCAAAAATTTTCCTCCTCTTTGTGTGTAGGTGGGCTCACTTCCAAGAGCTAGCTGGCGAATGAATTCCTTTGTGAGATCATTCTTGCCACCCTCACTCTCGCATTTTTACTTTATCATATTAGAGCATATTTTGTTTATGTCATAGCATTGTTTTGGCCCTTTAGTAGTAGTGAGTTGGGCCATTAGCTTGTTTTCCTAAGTTTGTCCTTGTCTCTTTAGTTTTTTGATCATATGGATGCCAACACACTTGAGAGACGCCAGTGCGCCGTGCTATCAGTCCAGGACCACACTTTTGTCCTTAGGCAGAGAGCTTCTTGAGGCGTAGTGTTGAACCCAAAAACTAACTCACCTAGCCCCATCCTGTATTTTGGGTTTGTAAGGTGATTGAAGGACCTTATAGTCCTCATCATTCTCATCTCGCATTTCCTAATACCTTGTTAAGTTGAGGTAAGTCAAGGAATCCTTCCACTCTTGGCCCTCCGTGACCTGCGGCCTTGAACATGGTTGGTCCCCCTCTCTTACAAAAATATTGAACATAGTAAACCTATTAATGACAGTCCAAAAATCCAATCACATGAACTCAATCAGGTACCCCTTAAAAGATAATTTAATTACACTCAAGCATAGAGTAGTCATCATGATAATGGGCAGCTACCAAAGCTTTGAAGGTTAAAAGTGAATAAGGAGAAGCCTATATTACTGAGATTGAGACTTTTAGATTAAGCATCTGTAGATACACAAACTGAAAACCAGTTATTGCTTCAATAGGTTACAAAGAGATGGTTATAACAACAATCTAGTATATGAGAAGGGGCATGAATCAATCATGGACAAAGATAAATTCATGAAGGAACCAAGAGCTATGGTGAAGTAGGAGGTAGAGTAGACCTATGACAGTGGTATGCAATGAATAGTCATCATAAGGATAAAAATGAAAAGGTTATTAAAGGAAACCTTTGATAATCTATGACAGTCCCTTATGATGACAACCATGAAAAGAGGACATGCCTTACTTTCTAGGGTAGTCATATCAATGAAATTCATTATAGTAGTCAAAAGAACAAAAGTTTATTAGACAATAAAGTCAAGGACATTATTATCTTGAAGGTGAACATGACAAAAATAAATTCTTGATGGAGTAACAACCTTAAGGACGGTCATGAGAAGCACTCTTCATCATCGAAGGTGTATGGTCAATGAGATGAAAAGAGTAAATGACTATGCAATATCAAAGTGTGAAAATGGAAAGTTAGACCTATGACTATTGAAAAGGTATTTTTTCTATAATAATAGTAGTAGCAGTCAAATAATGATGTTGTTAGTCCTTACAAAGGAAGCTATGGTAGAGTTTGAGGAGTTAGGTGAGGTTTTCAAATAATAGCTAAGAGACAAAAAAATCATAATGGTTGGATCTCAAAATCAACAAGACATTCACCATTCTCAAGGAAAAAAAGGGAGAAAATTAAATGTAAGCATGGGACAGTCATTCCAAAAGGATTACCACCATGATCAAGGATAATCATTCAACTATCAAAGATAACATGTCATGGGAAGTGTTGAAAGCAAAATAGGAAGCAATATAAAGGCCTGATATGATACAATGGTATGAATGAATAGGTATGCCAATGTTCAAGAGTGAAATGATAGAGTATAAAGAAGGAGATAGAGGAATACTACAACATAGACATAAAACAATGGTTTTGAGAAGGATAGTGTCATGAATCATATAGAGAGGTTTGTTATATTATAGAAAACCTTATGTAAAATGAAATGGGGTTGAGCAGTCATAAGATAGAGACATATGATAGTAAAAGGGGCATGAACATCCATCAAAACATTATGTAAAATCAAATTTTATGAAAGGTTACATTTACAAGTGCCCTGGTAGACTATTGGAGTAAGTAGTAGGGTCGGTATTACATTAGTTATTGACTTGCTAAGTCGGTTAAGCCAAGGAGTAGGGCTGGTTTCTGATGAGTTTAGAAACCTTAAGACACAACTAAAGTTCCTTTCCACTAGTTACAGTAAGTCACCAACCAAATAAAACAAAAAGTAAACTTGTTATAAACTTTGCATAATGAACCTCATATGGGTTTAAGAACAAACTTGTAAGCAATGAAAGAACCCAAAACAACCTCAAAAAAGCTTAATGGGCTTGAAAACATGTAATTGATATGTAACCTCTGATTTTGACCATAAACCTTTGATGCAAAATATTATGCTTTTGACATTGGTTTAGATCCTTGTAGAAGCATGAAGATCTTGTCAACAAACACCAAACATATCTTTATGCCAAAAACTTATCCACTGAATACCTTTGAGTCACAATATCAAAATATATTAGCCATTAACAATAAAATGTGAATGATGAGTGTGCAATGAGTACTTGTTCAATACCTTTGACTTTGTCATGAAACAACTCTATCAAAATTTTGCAACAACTATCAATACCTTTTGCACCAACACCATGTGAACAAGTAATGAATGAACATCAAGGACTTTGACATGAATATCAAAAACCACTTTGGCTGTAGATCACCAAATGAAAGAATAATCTCTTTGAAACCAATCCATGACAACACAATGAAGCAAATCACTCTGCATGTAGTTGGAATCAAAAACCTTTTGCATTACCAACTCTATTTACCTTTGACATCAATGAAAAACAACATCAACATAGACATGCATGAAAAATGTTGAAGTATTCATAAGGCATGCGGTCTATTTGATGGAATTCCACAAAGGGTTGTTCTCATGCCTCAGATTTGAAGAAAGTTCAAGGAAATACCCAAATATGGTAGAATATAAAAGTTAATGACCAATAAGCTGTGAAGGTGTTAATCATGTCAAGAATACAATTGCTAACCTTCTAATAGACAAGGTAGGTAGTCACTGTTGGTGGAAATTAAGGTGTATTGACAGTGGGAAGAGATGAGTTATATGCCAGCCTTAAGACCTTGAATGAGGGATGAGAATTTTTAAAAGTGTTATATAGACCCAATCACAATCAACAGATCTACTATGTAGGTTAGGGTAGCAACCTATAGCTAAGAAATGAAGAATAATCATAAATAGAAGGATTTATCTATGCCATATGGTAGAGAAAGATAGGAAACATTCTCCATTATCATGTGCCAGTAGTTTGAAAAGATAATGATCAGTTAAGAGCATCTGGAAAGTATGTAGGAGCGGATTATGGAACAGTCAAGGCAGTTTGGTAGCAACTGGGACATCAATGAAGAGTTTGAGCTTTCTAAGGGAAATGTAGAAATATCTAGGGGTAATTCAACTTCTTCCACAAATCTAGAAGCCTCATCACCAACTAGAGCACATTTCAACAAGCCGATGAGACTAAGTCAAACAAGGAAGCTTCTTTGGCATGTGAAGTAGGTTGGCCTAATTTTCAGCCTTCTAACTTAGTCAAAAATACTTTGTATATTCTCTCCTATGGTTGGGATTAGATATAGGACCCCCAAGCTAGAATTTTAACTTAGCTCTTTCATATTTTGTAGTTGCTACAAGTAGAAAATAATATTGTAACTCATACGTTTGTCAGTCACAACGACTAAGAACACTTTTGTAACACTTTTCAAGCAAGAAGAAACATATTTCAGAATTTTGTATGAAAATGTTAACACTTGAGACCTGTAAACACAAGTTGTAAACCTAAATTGTGTCTAAGAGATGGAAGATAATGCATGCATGAAATGAAACAAACTCACCTTGAACATGGACTCTTGATATAGTTGTTTCCCTCAGACTTTGATTGCATAACCTTGATATTTCCTTGATATTGATCTTCATATGGTATGGTGTCAATCTTGATATGATAGATAAAGGTATGTTTGAGCTATAGATAGATAATGATATTTAAGATTTAGAAATATGAATGACCTAGGTGGATGCAAAGAAGAAAGGAATGCAACACATTGATTAGATGCAAGAAAAGCATATAAATGGCTTATGAAAAGTATTTAATATGGAAGGAAAGGACATGAAAGGCTAGATATGGAAATGAATGGAATGAAAAGGCTATGAAGTGATCATTTTTGAGTTGTAGATAGAAAATGATATGCAAGATTTAGAAATATAAATGACCTAGGTGGATGCAAAGAAGAAAGGAATGCAACACATTGATTAGATGCAAGAAAAGCATATAAATGGCTTATGAAATGTATTCGATATGGGAGGAAAGGATATGAAAGGATGGATATGGAAATGAATGGAATAGAAAGGCTATGAAGTAATCATTTGTTTCATCATAGAGTGGAACTAACCCCATTTTGTTATTGGTTATGCTTTTTGTAATCATCATAGGATGGAATGAATTGATACACACACACAGGAAAGACTCATGCCCCATTCCTCACTCTCCTTCATACACGACAAGGTGTAGAGATCCTCAAGCTTCCTCATAATGTGACAAGAAAAGAAAAGATAAAGAGTTAAGATAAAGCACAAGCTTCCATGCATGCAATATGAAAATGATAAATATGCAAGGTCATGATAATGAAAAATACAAATGCTAATGCATATGATAAGGACCAATGCATAAAATAGTTGCAGGATGGAAAGCAAAGTGGGTTTTGACTCATGAAATCCTAATGTTTTAGAATGTTAAAGAGTTTATGGTTTGTTTAAATGTGTTTCTCATAACAATGATAACACAATGATAAATAACAATTTAAATGATAATGATAAACAAGATCTTATTCCTAAGTCAAGATGAAAACCAAAGGAGATATGGATGTATAAGGATCAATGATATAGGTTAATGATAGGAATATAAGGATACACCCTATATGGAGGATGAAGATAGATGGATGAAGATATGGAATGCTATGGGTGGAGGGAACCAATGCCAAGGGAACCTAAAATGTTTGTTCTTATACAAAGGACAAATAGAGGACCTATGGCTGACTCCAAAGATGGCATGTCAAAGTAATAACATGCCCCCATGCTAAGAGGTATGACAAGTTATAACGACATGACATAGATATGGAAGATAAATGGATATGAAAGGAAATATGAGATGGAAGACAAGTGATATGGAGGATGGAAAACATAAATGGTATAAATCATGCATTAGATACTTGTTCTTACTATTTTTCCCCAATACTTTATGCAAGATCAAAGGAAGGTGGATGGATAAAATGGATAACATGGAATATAAATGAAGGAATATGATGGATAAGTGAAAATAGGATAATCAACAATGTATCGTACGAATGGAATTTTTTTTCCCTCAAGTGTACAAGCAAGGGTACGTGGATGGATGCGAAAGCTAGTGGATATGAATGCATATGAGTGGCCATGGAAATGGAAGCTGATGAAGGTGTATGGATATGAATGCATGAATCAAGTGTCTCTTTGCGGAAGATAGTACCCCATTGACTAAATGTTTCTTATAGACCATGGCTAACATGTTCCCACTTAAAGATGTTGGTAGGAAAATTGGTAAAGATAATGGAATGGATAGGGGTAGGCAGAAGGGGTTAAGGATTCATGCAAAGGATTGGATTAAAGGTATGGAATGAGGGATGAAGGTTGGATGGAAGTATGGAATGGAGTCATTATGAGGGAATGTGGGAAAGAACAACATTGACACACACCTTGAAGGGTGGTGAAAGTTGAAGGATTGGGAGTGGGTTGGGATAATAAACTTGGGCATATAAGGAGCCGAATTGAATTTGGAGGATGACAAAAGACTCTTGATTGGATTATGAGATGGAATATTCTTAGATGGAGGAATGGATGATGGTGGAATAATGGAGTCTTTTGGATTAGCAAGTTGGGATACCAATTTTGGTTTTTTATTTGAATGCATAGATTATTTTTCTTTCTTTGGAACCCACATTGTTTTCACTTTTGATTTTTCTTTATAGCCTTTTAATTTTTTCTTAATCAACACCTTACATTTTCTTAGAAATATTTTGCTTTTGATTTTGGAGCATATTTTTCTTTATTTTGGCATGTCTTTTTAGTGAGAAATGATGATATTTAGGTTTTTGCGGATTCTTCGATTTATGCATTTCTTGTTTGGTATCCCAATTGCTTGGATAGGCCATAGAGGGATTTTATGAAAAAAAAGGATTTTGAAGTGGAAGGTGTTGGAAGGAATTCAAGGGTATGTTCCTTTGTTGTTCTTGAAAGGGCACGTAAGGATATGCATTAGGAACATATGGGCCCAAGATGGATGGAAGGGTTGATGGATAGGGTCCAACAATAGATGGCAAAGATGATGGAGGAGGTGGACGTATTGATCTAAAGGAAGGCCTTTTTGTTTGAAAGAGCTACCAATGTCTTGAGGAGGTATGTAGCTAAGGCCATAAGAATTTAGATGTATTTTAATATTAGGGTATTCAAGTAAATGGAACTCATGAAGGCATGTGGTATTGTAGAAGAAAACCAAATTTTATTAAGGTGGTTGAACCAAGCTTATATGTTTTGGTTCATGAATGGGATCCTATGAAAGATTAGGATTATCATGTGATGTGAGGGAAATGCTTATACCTTGGGGGTCTTGACTTTATTGAATGAATTTATGGACTACGATTATGGTATGGAGTTGAAAAACTTGGATCATGAGATGTTATGGCGTCATGACATGAAATGGAATGATGAGATGGACTGGGATCATGAGAGGGAGTACTTTGATCTTCACATAAAGGGGGATATATGATGTCATGCTTTGGATCAATGAGGTCAAGTGAGTGACATGGTTGACATTATATAGGTGCTATGAAGGTGGAAAAACATGAAATGGATTAGGTGGATAAACATGGGATGGATGAGGTAAAAGTGGGTGGAACTAGAGGGCTAGTACTACCATTTTGTGAAATAGGATTTTGTATCAGGTATTGTATTCCTTTCAGGGTGACTTTTGGTGTTCCTTTGGTGAAATAGGATGGATAGGTATTGGTTGAACATGGAAGAAATTTTGGTTTCCCTTGTTAATGGAGGAAAATGATGAAATGGAGGGTGACATGAACTGGGTATAAGTTTCAATGGTATGAGTTGGAGAAATTCAAAAAGATGTTGAGGTATGAGATGGAAGATGAAGGATATGTTAGGCTCATCTTGATCTATGGTTTTAGGTAGGTTTATTTTTTTTCTTGCTTGATTAAGATTTAGATCTTGAATACCCCATCCCACTATGGAAGATCATACACACCTCTAATCAACTATGGTCTTCAAATGTATCTTTGGATGTTTGATAAATGCACAAACACAAATAATCTGTATGACAGTGAAACGACTTGCTGCAATGAGAACTTTTTGTTTTGTACACTATAACAATGTATTGAAGTCCACCTTCATATTACAGGGTAGAAAACATAGTGGGTTGTGGCTCACTTCTCAATTCCTAGATTCTATAGACTGTAATAAAACAATGTATTGAAGTTCACCTTCATATTTTATAACAACCCTTGGTTTTAGTAAACATTGCATTTGAATATCTCCATACATTTGGAACAAAAAATACACATATAAGTTGTAGGTCGGAAAACACACAGAGTCCTGACTCACTTCTCAATTCTTGTTGAATGCTCAAGGGTGTAGAGTTTGGGGTGGAGTTGTAGTGTGGGGGATACATAAAAGTAACTAGATGGAGGTGAGGGATGACTAACTAATTGGTTTGTTTCTTGTAGATGGATATGAAAGAATATGCAAGATGTAGGTTGTATAGCACGTAGTGTTTTCCAACATACAATTATACGTAGATAGTATGGTTGTAATGGAACTCTTGTATTTTTTAGACATTGAGAATTTAATGAAATACACCTACAAAATTTATAACAACTCTTGGGTGGACTAAATTTTGGATTTCAATTTCATCATATGATGGTAAAAGAAAATGCACTGAATAATTGTAGGTTGGAAAACACAATGTGGGATGTTAGTAGATGCTTTTATGAAACCTGCATAGATTCCAAACAACTCCTCGTTTATTCAATATGATGAAAGTTGAAAGACTTCTCCCTTCTCCTACTACAAGAACCATGGTAGAAAATTCCAGCTACCACTCTCTTATTCTTATGTAAAGCATTACCTTTCATATGTTAATTCTAAATTTTTTCAAATATTAATATTTAAAATGAAATTGTAATCTCAAATTTCCTTTTGATGGGTAGCAAGCTAAGGAACACATGAATTCTGATATTCATTTGTTGTTAAAATTTTGAGCTTGCAAATTTTTAGTCTTTTTTCCTCCTTTCTTGTGACTTCCACTAGTAAGAAGACCACTTGGATGAAAAATGTCCCCTTTGCAGCATCTGAATTGCTACAAACTCATGCACTACAAAATACAAATTGCATAGCTGGTTCAATTTCATCTTCATATGCAACAAGAGATAGTGGCAGCCTTGCATTTCTATTACTCACCAATTTGGCTAGTGATTGTTGAGTTGTTGAGGAAATTGTATGGGCTTGGATTTTTTTTAAAGGGATAATCGTTACTCCTATATGTAGATGTCCTATTTGAAGTGGGAGGTTTCCTATCTATTCTGTATCCACTATCACATTACAAAAATTCCCTCCTCCACCAACCTCCAATGCAAATATTGTTGTGGCATCTTAAAATTTTATCAGTTGTGCAACAACACCTTTGACTTTTGACCTATTAGTTGTGCAACAAAACCTTTGAATTTTGACCTTTATCAATTGTGCAACAACACATTTGACTTTTGACCTATTAGTTGTGCAACAACACCTTCCATTACTATCTTTGTTTTATCAAATTCCCATCTTTTAGATTGTATCTCTCTCTGAAAAATATTAAGCTCCTCTTCTTTTGACCATGATAACTTCTTGTTGTATTTTAATTCCTCTTCTAATTGGTTAATTTTAGTCTTCAGTTATTTTTCTCCACTTTGAGCATTTCCAAATATTGTTTTTGTAGTGTCTTTATCATTAGAGTATGTGGTTGTTTCTTTTAGCAAGATCATTACAAAACTTGTTTGTCTTTTTAGATAAGACTTTCATGCCTCCACCCAACTGATTCTCTTTTTATACACTTAGATCTAGTTTTTCCTTTTCCTTATCATCCATTTTCAATTGTATTTGTTCCATGGAATTGCTAACTTCAAGAATGCCTGGCTTCATTTTTTCAACTTCACTTATAGAATCATCTCTCTCTTTCTTTGCTTGCACAAATTCATATGCAATAGAAAACCTTTTGAGTTCATCCACTTTTGCATTGCCATTTTCCCCTTGCACATACTACACATGCTCCTTCCTCCACTTCTCATGTGTAGGAACAACCTCTTTAGTCAATACATTATCTATCTCGTTCACTTTGGTTTTCTTCTTCCCAAGTTTTTTTAGAGAAGATTCCTTTTTCATTACATACTTTCTAGTACGTCCTCATATTTTTGTATTACTAGCATGTCATATAATTCTCATAACAAATATTTTTTGGATTCTATTAGATTTGTTGTAGGAAAAGGGATAGAGTTTTGAATTTATTGAGTACTTTCATGTACCTTTGTAGTTGCTTTTTTCCCAACTTTGAGAGTGTATTTATGATTACATAATCCATATGTTTCTTTTAACAAGTTATTTACAACAAGTGTATTTATGATTACATAATTCATATGTTTATTTTAACAGGTTATTTGCAACGAGTGTATTGATTACATAATTCATATGTTTCAGATATGACTTTCATGTCTCCACCCAATTGATTCTCTTTTTCTGCACTTAGTTCTAGTTTTACAATAGTGAGTGGGTTGTAGTTTTTATAACACCCCATGTTTTCCAATCTGTAGTTTTAGAAAACAATATTCATGTAACTAAGAGCTTTTGTTTTCATAAATGTATTGATATATTTATTTATTTTCTCAAGTAGTGGATGAATTAGTAGTTGCAAGTAAATTTTGTTTTTTTTCTACATGCTTGCAATGGTATATGTTACTGATTTTTTTTCTTTTTTTGACAGTACAATTGAAAATGTTGAACTCAAGGATTCACATCTTCCAGCTTCCCAACGATGCTCATGAAAACAATGGCAACATGTTAACCATAGAGAGGTTGCATTCTACTTTTAAATTCAATTGTCAAAGTATGGAGAATGCGATTTGTAAGATTGCCAATTTTTTTGAGCCCATGGAACCTACACTCCCCTATTCTGAGGCTGATGTAGCATGTCGATTCCTCTCAAACTCCATGGACCTTCTCACAAGCCATACTATGCTTCACATTCTATGTTGGAAGTATGTGTGGAATTCATTGGTAAATATAACACAACTTGATGAAACATTGCAAAGATATGATGTTGATCATAATGTATACCCCATTGGTGGCATCTTTTCACATTCATTACTTGAATTATCCTCGGATATGAGGTGTGTAAAGTAGAATTTCTAGTAGTAGCTTATAGTATGAGGGTCTTGGTTTTTTCGACCAAGCAATGCAATTGTATGATCATGTAGTGGAGCCACACATCGAAGAAGATATACAGGAGATGTTTCGTGCCCTCTACAAATTGATAGATCACCCTGTACTAATGCTAATAAGATATCAAAACATTGTTTGGTATCTTGGATTAGGATGCTCCTACTGTTTGGATCAGGGCACAAATGAAAATACTTAATCTGATTAGGATCCACAAAGACTAACGTTAAATGAAAAATGGAAGCTTTGAACTTTATTTTGTATTATGTTTTTGAAACACCACTGTTGAATGAAAGATATTTTGTATTACTCTTTATTACTATATTTTGTAAAAGAAAAATTGACTTGCAAAAATAAATAAATATTGTAATACATTTATTAAAACAATAGGTCTTAGTTACATGAATACTGTTTTCTAAAACTACATATTGGAAAATATAGGGTGTTATAAAAACTACAACCCACTCACTGTTGTAAAACCATATATAAGTGTAGATAAAGAGAATCAGTTGGGTGGAGAAATGGAAGTCTTATATGAAATATATGGGTATGTGCAGGATCATGATGGGCCAAAAAGTGGCAATATGATGGGTATGTGGCTGATGAACTTTTTTTTACCAAAAATTGTTGAAAGGAAAAGGGTTTTTAAAGGAGATTCTCAACTTTCCACCAATATTATAAATTATTCTTTACTTTGAATTTAATAAGTAATTATTATTCATTTTCTATTCAAATTACAACTAAAGTCCTAATTGATAGGCTGATCAAGAAAAACATCTATAGCTTTCAAACGGTATCACATTTTTTGAATCCAAAACATGTGTCACATTCTATGATTCACATACTATAGGATTAAAAAAATAAAAAATGAATTTTATGATGTTTTGACCAAGTTAAGGTGGTCAGACATACAATATTTTTATTTTTAAAAAAATTGTAATAAAAATAATAATTAATTATTTACTTGGAAAAAATTACAAAAATATGCATCACATTGGAACATGAGTCCTCTACTTATATATAAAATTTTATAAAAAATATTATCATTTTATTGTGGTTAGGGTGGTCCAGGACACCTACTTCTTATTTTTCCCAAATTTAATTACTATTGCATTGAAATTTCAAATTTTCACCAAATAGATTTTTTATTTTAAAAACCTAGTATTTTAGAAACTACATTCAATTTGCTACAAATTCTATTCTTACATATTTTTGAAATAATATAGATAACTTATTTAAATTTTTTTGTCAAGTTTCCTAACTCTGATTTTTTTGAATTTTTTGCCACTTAAGGGCCTATTTTTTCCATGATGATCCTACACATACCCATATGAATTATGTAATCATAAATACACTTGTTGCAAATAACTTGTTAAAATAAATATATGAATTATGTAATCATATATACACTCTCAAAGTTGGGAAAAAAGAAGTTGCAAAGGTACATGAAAGTATTCAATAAACTCAAAACCCTATCCTTTTCCTACAACAAATTTGTCAGAATCCCAAAAATATTTGTTATGAGAATTCTATGGCATGCTAGTAATTAAAAAAGGAGGACATACTAGAAAGTATGTAGAGAAAAAGGAATTTGCTCTAAAAAAATTGGGAAGAAGTAGACCAAAGTGAATGAGATAGATAATGTATTGAGAAGAGGTTGTTCCTGCTCATGAGAAGTGGATGAAGGAGAATGTGTAGTATGTACAAGAGAAAATGGCAATACAAAAGTGGATTAACTCGAAATTTTTTCTATTACATATGAATTTGTGCAAGCAAAGAAAAAGAGAGATGATGTTATAACTGGAGTTGAACAAATGAATCCAAGCATTCTTGAAGTTAGCAATTCCATGGAAAAAATACAATTGGAAATGGATGATAAGGAAAAGGAAACACTAGATCTAAGTGCAGAAAAAGAGAATTAGTTTGGTGGAGGCATGAAAGTCTTATTTGAAAAGGCAGACAAGTTCTGTAATGATATTTCCAACAGAAACATCTACATACTCTAATGATAAAGACGCTGTAAAAATAATAGTTGGAAATGCTCAAAGTGGATCAAAATAACCGAAGACTAAAATTAACCAATTAGAAAAGGAATTAAAACACAACAAGCTATCATGGTCAAAAGAAGAGGAGCTTAATGTTGTTTGAAGAGAGATGCAATCTAAAAGACATAAATTTGATAAAACAAAGACAACAATGGAAGGTGTTGTTGCATAATTGATAAAGGTCAAAACTCAAAGGTGTTGTTGCACAACTGATAGGTCAAAAGTCAAAGGTGTTGTTGCACAACTGATAAAAGCTTAAGATGCCACAACAATAGTTGTATTGGAGGTTGGTGGAGGAGGGAATTTGTGTAATGCAGTAGTGGATACAAAATAGATAGGAAAGCTCCCACTTCAAATAGGACATCTACAACTCAACTACCACCAACAAAATTGGTGAGCAATGGACACACAAGGCTGCGACTATCTCTTGTGACATATGAAGATGAAATTGAAATAGCTATGCAATTTGTATTTCGTAGTGCATGAGTTTGTAGTAATTCAGATGCTGCAAAGGCGATGTTTTTCAGCCAAGTGGTCTTCTTACTAGCATAGCTTTCTAGTGGGAGATTTCATGCCTATTCTGTATCCACTACTGGATGACATAAATTCCCTCCTCCACCATCCTCCAATGCAACTATTATTGTGGCATCTTAAACTTTTATAAGTTGTGCAACAACACCTTTTACTTTTAACCTATCAAAATTCTTTACAGGACCATTATAGGTAAGTTGAACATTTCTTGCAACTATTTTGTGTATTTTCTGTAAAGGGTTGTTATAAAATATGGAGGTGAACTTCAATGCATTGTTTTGTTACAGTATGCATAACAAAAAGTGGTCATTGAACAAGAATTGAGAAGTGAGTCACAACCTTGTGTGTTTTCTATCCTGCAACTATTATGTAGATTTTCCATTACAAACATATGGAGATATTCAAATGCAATGTTTACTCAAACCAACAGTTGTTAAAAAATATGAAGGTGAACTTCAATACATTGTTCTTACAGTCTACATAATAGAAAGTGGTCATTGAAAAAGAATTGAGAAGTGATTCACAACCTTGTGTGTTTTCCATCCTACAACTATTATGTGCATTTTCTATTCCAAATGCATGGAGATATTCAAATGCAATGTTTATTCAAACCAAGGGTTGTTAAAAAATATGAAGGTGAACTTCAATACATTGTTTTGTTATAGTCTTCATAACAAAAAGTGGTCATTGAACAAGAATTGAGATATGAGTCACAGCCCTACGTCTTTTCTAGATCCTACAATTTTTTTGTGCATTTTCTGTTCCAAACATATGACAATAATTGCACCTAGGGGAAATTCCACATTTTTGCACTTTTTCCTAGCATTTATGACACCTTAGAGCATTAATGACAAAAATACCATGAGTCAGAATTTTATAATTCTGACCCCATGTGGACTAGTGGTAGAGTAACAAAATCCTAACAACACATTTCTCAAAAATCTAGGCCTTGGACGCTTGCATGGCATGCGGATGTTTGTGCGGTGTGCTAGCATCCTAGTGGTTTTCTGAGTTTGAAATGAGGAATCTAGAATATTGACTCTCTTGAAATGTGTCATAGCAATCATATTTTGGATGTAACGAATCTTTGCTACCCTTGCATGCAATAAAAACCCCTCACTTGCTCTCATTTTGGGGTTCAAGTCATTCAATCAATCTCTCTCTTCACTTTTCACTCTTGAGTTCTCTTCGTACTTGATAGTCGCACTCTCACAAGTGAAGCCATGCAAAACTAAGGTCCTTCCAACAGTTACAACTCTCAAGCATTCAACGGTGCGTTTGTATGCTCCGAAGAGGGTCTAGGCCCATGGGTAACACTCTCTCTTACTCCTTTCTATCTACTTGCTCATTTACTACTTAGTGGTGTAGGTTCTACTCCTGAAGCAGGTTTTTCTTTCACCACATGCTTTTTCTATTTCGTTTACGCTCCTGTCCAACTTGGTTGTTTGTGGAGGTGGGAAAACCAAAATAGGGATTTGACTGAGGTAGACCCCTATACAACCCCAACCTTCTCCCCTCATTCTTCTATGTGTAGGTTGCAAAGTGGAGCTTGGAGTGAAGACTCGAATGTCTGGTTGAAGGTAATTTTTCTCCAAGTCCTCCTTGTAATTTACTCTAAGTTTCTACTTTCTGATTAATTATTCTATTTAGAAGACCTTAGATTCGAGTTAGGAGGTGAAACTTTATTCTTCCCACCTGAGCACCTAAGCTTTTTTTTTCCTAGGATGCCAATGCGCTATTTGGATGATAGCGCACTATGCTGGCATCCCAAATCTGTGCTGCCATATTTTGGCCAAAAGCTCCTTTGTCAGAGGTAGAAATCTAGAAGTTTCACTACCTCAGGATCTCAAGTAGTCTTCTCTGAAATATACCTTGTGTACATTTTCTTTACCATTTCTTTATTTTATTTATGTTGAGGTGGATAAGGGTAGTTTGTTCCCTGGTGATCTCTTGAGAACAAAGAGACTTGTGGCAGTGAATCCCTCTTATCTCACATTTTGGTGAATCCGTTGTGAAAATGTTAGATCTATTTTTACAATTTTTCCATGTTTACAATAACACCTTCTCTAAGGAATATTTTGATATGCTAGATGGCACTCTAGATGACTTCTTAGAAGCACCCTCCTCTGTCCGCAAACCTTCTAAGAAAATTTACTCTCTGTAGGCTAAGGAGTCATTAAATGTAGTGGTGGTCTCAATGGCTCCTCCAAGCCCTAAGAAACCTGTCATATATGTAACCCCGATTATCCATTCTTCTGGGGAGGATCATTCCATATACAAAATTTCATATCGAAATGATTCACCAGACTTATACTCAAAGTTTGTAAAAGCTACGAACCCCACTTCTTATAATGTTGTTGGGCTCACCTATAATACAAGAGGAAACAAACAAAACTTGGATCAACAACCTCTTGTTCCTATGTCTCAGCCCACTCAAGTTCCTACTTCTCTACCACCTTCTCAACCAAGTCTTCCTTCAACACCCAAACCTGTAATCAAATCACCAGGTGATTATTATCTTGTTGAGAAACTTCATGTTACTCCTACCAAGATCTCACTTCAGGATTTTATTCAGACCGCTCTGATTTATCAGGAGATGCTTCAGGAAGCCTTGCAAAAAATCCTCTTGCCTACCTCCACTAGGCCTATGGATGTTAATGTGTTGTTTTATCATATTGGAGTGGATTCATTGAATATCACGTTCCATTTGCAAGAACTCCCACCTTCGGATGTGTAGAAGCAAGCAGACCCCTTGATGATTATAATTAATGTTAACAATATTGGTATTAGGCGTACTCTCGTTGATAACAGTTTGACTCTTAATGTCTGTGGTATCAACCTACTACCTAAGATTAAAGTTGATTTGTCTTCTCTAGCTGCTTCTTCCTTATACATTCGTGGGTTCAATAACACTGGCCATCAAGCTCTAGGCATGATAATACTACCTTTACATCTAGGTCTCGTTATCTTACCTACTTTGGTTTATGTGATGCCTGACCCTTTAGCTTACAATCTTCTTTTGGGGAGACCTTGGATTCATGCTATGGGTGTCGTAACTTCTACTTTACACTATTCCTTAAATTTTGTCGCAAATAATCAGGTGGTCATGGTTAAATTTTATCTAGAAGCTATTCACCTTTGTGAACTAGTGGCTACTGGTTGAGCTTCAGTCATCTCCACTCTTAATAATTGTATTCCATCCTTAACTGCTGACACTATGGCATGTTCCTCGACAATACCCTCCGTGGAGGTTGTCCCTGAAGCGAATGTCGTTAAAGATGAATCACATAAAGCATAAAGTCCTAAGTCTTTCCCATCTTCTCCTTCCTCTTTTGAGTCAAATGCTTTCTTTAGTGATGATTGGGGCTTTCTAGAATTCTCTAAATTCTTCATTGTAGAATACAAAGCGAGTCCCACTCGTATAGAGTTTTCGAATGCCTCTGGTGTGAAGATGGATGATACTCCCGTTGAGGAAGGGAAATGTGATCCTATCCAAAATTCTAGCCCTTCCCCTATTGAGGAGAATAGCCCCTCTCTTATGAAGGAGGTTAATGTTTTCAAACTGAGTGAAGAAGGTGAAAGTGCTTCCATGGATGTGTTCGATGTTCATTGGTGGAATGAAACCATCTACATAGAGTTGCCACCTCCCGAAGTTTTGCAAACTCGTTATGGTTTTGGATATGAGCTCGCTTCTCAGTATGAATATGGGAAGAAGGGCCTAGGGCGTATTGAGCAAGGAATTCAAGTCCCTATCCAATTTAAGCCGTGAAAGCACTATCTAGGTTTGGGATGCTCTATCGAACAATCTAAGTAGAAACCTTGGTGGAGTGTCAATATGATTTCAACCAAACCTTTAAGTTTGGTCCATCCTAAATTGATAGAGGACAGGGGGCAGGCTAAGAAAATCCCTTTAGATGTCTTCTCTTTAGATGAAGTGCTTGAGGAATTCCTAGGTGCCTACTCCCCATTGCCTCCCTTCCATTACAAGAGACTATTCCCATATTGCTTGCATAAACAAGCATACTTTGGAGAATTTTTCTTGAGCATTGACGAGGAGGACCCTCTATCCAATGTTGGTAATTATGTCCTAATATCGTATCCTAAAGATCGTAGTTCTCCCCTTAAAGGAGATACTACTGAAATCTCTATGGATCCTAAGTCTTCTAAAAAAGTAATTAAGATTGGGAAGTGTCTTTCTTCAAAAAAAGCAGACAAACATTTCGATCTCTTACATTCTCATCCTGATATCTTTGTTTGACATATGAGGATATTCCTAGTATTGATGAGTCTATAATGGTTCACAATATCATCCTATGTCCCGATGCAAAGTTGGTTAAGCAGAAAATCTGAAAGATCAATCCTAGGGTAGTGTTAATGGCTAAGACTGAGATAGAGAAGCTGTTAAAAGCAGGCTTTATCTGCCCAATCGACTACTCCCCTTGGATTTTGAACATTGTTGCCATTAGTAAAACTGATGGTCATATTCGTATATGCATTGAATTTTGTGATCTTAATAAGGCTTCTCTTAAGGATGATTTTCCCTTGCCTAATATAGATATGATTGTGGATTCAATGATAGGCCATGCATTGTTATCTTTAATGGATGGTTTCTTGGGTTACAATTAGATCCGTATTAATCTAGAAGATCAGTACAAGATGTCCTTCACTACCCCTTGAGGTACCTTTTGTTATGTGGTCATGCCCTTTGGATTAAAGAATTCAGGAGCAACTTACCAATGGTCGATGACCCTAATATTTCATGATTTTATTCATAAGATCTTAGAGGATAATGTATATGACATCTTGGAAAAATCTGTAACTTTCCAAGATCATGTAAAGAACCTTCATCTCATTTTTGAGAGGCTTTGGCTCTATACGATGAGACTCAATCCCCTTAAGTGCATTTTCGGCATGGACACTGGAAATTTTTTGGGATTCATAGTTTCTCATTGTGGAATTTAAGTTGATACAAATAAGATTGATGTTATTGTTAACATGCCTCCACCTAGGAATATTACTAAATTGCAAAGTTTACAAGGGAAAATTTAGGCGATTTGTAGATTCATATCTCAATTGGCTGACTGTACTTTTCCTTTTACTCATCTATTAAAGAAAGATGTTCACTTCATATGGGATGAAGAGTACTAGAAAGATTTTGAGTCAATCAAATCCTATTTGGACAATCCTCCTGTATTGATGCCAACTATGCAAGATAAACCCTTTTTGCTTTACCTCGCAACATCACCATATGCTTTAGCAGCTTTGCTGGCCCAGTATGATGATGCCCGGAAAGAGAGAGCAGTCTACTACATTAGTTGTGTTCTGGTCAACTATGAAACTCATTACTCCTCCATGGAAAAGTAATGCCTTTCTCTTGTCTTTTCTACACAAAATTTAAGGCACTACCTTCTCCATTCTGAAATGCATATCATTGTAAAAAGTGACCTTTTGAAGCATTTATTCTCTAGTGCTGACCTTGCTGGGAGATTAACGAAATGGTTAATGTTACTCTCTGAGTTTGACATAAATTTCATTACTCAGAAGTCAATAAAGGGTCAAGTGGTTTCCGATCAGTTGGTGAATGTTCCCTCATCTCACTCCTCAGGATTAGATTTGTTTCTTGATGAGAGCATTTTTGCGATTAACTATGACCTTGAATGGAAAATGTACTCCAAGGGGTCGAGATGTTAGACTGGATCTAGGGTGGGTGTGGTTTTAATGTCACTCAAAGGTAAACCATTTCCTCTCTCCTTTCAATTGGAATTTCCTTGTACTAACAGTATCGCTAAGTACAAAGCTCTTATTTCTGGCTTGCATATCGCGATTGCACTAAAGGTACAACATCTCCACATACTAGGTGATTCTAATCTCATTGTGAACTAGATCATGGGAGCCTATCAAGCCAAGCAAAGTAAGTTGTCTTGGTATCAATACTTTTCTTTGTCTTTTCTCAAACGTTTTTCCTCTTTCATGATAGAAAACATCCCTAGAAGAGATAATATACATGCAGATGCCATGGCAAGAGCTACTTCCCTGGTACCCTCAGATGATGATACAAAAGAGTACCACTTTGTGGTTTAGATCCTGCTGACCCCAGTGGTTTCTAATCAACCTAAATCTGATGCCTTTGTGTTTTCTCACATGGACTCGTGAGAATGGTTCTGGGTATGTGCAGGATCATCATGGAAAAAATAGGCCCTTAAGTGGCAAAAAAATTAGAAAAATCAGAGTTAGGCAACTTGACGTAAAAAATTGAATAAGTTATCTATATTATTTCAAAAATATGTAAGAATAGATTCTGTAGCAAAGTGAATGTAGTTTCTAAACTACTAGGTTTGTTTAAAAAAAAAATCTATTTAGTGAAAATTTGAAATTTCAATGCAGTAGTACTTAAATTTCAAGGAAAAAATAAGAAGTAGGTGTTTGTCTGACCACCCTAACCACAATAAAATGATAATATTTTTTATAATATTTTAGATATAAGTAGAGGACTCATGTCGCGATGTGATGCATATTTTTTTGTAATTTTTTTCCAAGTAAACAATTAATTATGAATTTTTTATTACAACTTTTAAAAAATATAAAAATGTGTATGTTTGACCACCTTAACTTGGTCGAAACTTCATGAAATTCATTTTTTCTCTTTTTAATCCTATAGTATGTGAAGCATAGAATGTGATGCATGTTTTGGATTCAAAAAATGTGATACCGTTTGAAAGCTATAGATGTTTTTCAATCAGTCTATCAATCAGGACTTCAGTCGTAATTTGAATAGAAAATGAATAATAATTACTTATTAAATTCAAAGTAAAGCATAATTTATATTGGTGGAAATCTGAGAATGTCCTTTAAAAACCCTTTTCATTTCATCAATTTTGCGTAAAAAAAAAAGTCGTCAGCCATATAACCATCATATTGCCACTATTTGGCCCATCATGATCCTGCACATACCCTTCTCTAATATTTACAATTACCTAAAGACTGGAAACTTTCCCAATGATGCAACAAAGAATGATCACATTCGTATACAATTTTTTTTAACCCATTATGCTATTTTATTTGATGTTCTCTATCAAAAATCTTATAACGGATTGCTTCTCTGATGTCTCACTAAAGTGGAGATACTTGTTGCCCTTAAAGAAGCCCATTTAGGCTCTAGGGGTGGAAACTTTGGTGGTAAATCCCTGGTGAGGAAACTGATACACATGGGTTACTTTTGGAAAATGATGGAACAATATTCCTTTGATTTTGTTAAAAAGTAACCTTAATGCCAACAACACAGTTGTCTTATTCACACACCCACATAAGAGTTATAGAACCAGATCTCTCCTTGGCCATTTAAAAAATGGGGGTTGGATATTATTGGAAAAATATCACCTCCTTCTAAAGGGAATACCTTTATCATTACCGCTACAGATTACTTCACAAAGTGGGTCAAAGCCATTCCACTTCGATCCACGAATGCTGAAGATATCTGTAGTTTTCTTTTGAACAACATTGTTTCTCATTTTGTATTTCTTTCTACACTTGTCTTTGACAATGGTACACCATTCAAAAACAAGGAAGTGAAGCAATTCTTAGAGAAATTCCACGTTCAACATAGATTTTCTACACCTTACTATTTGCAATATAATGGTCAAGCAAAAGTGTTTAACAAGAATCTTGAGCTCATTCTCTGTAAAGAAATTAATAAGAATAGTAAGGATTGGCACATTCAACTAACATATGCCTTGTGGGCCTATCACACGAGCATTCGTACGGTGATGGAAACAACACCTTACAACCTCGCACATATGGTGCTGAGGCTATCATGCCTTTAGAGTTGGAGATTCCATCTTTATGAGTTTCCCTTAAAAGGTTAATTGATGAAAAAACTTATCGGGCTAATCATTTGCATAAGCTAGAGATGCTCGATGAGCACCGACTACAGGCCCTCGATCATCTTAAAACTTAACAACGATCATTATCAAGACAATATAATCAAAGTGTACTTCCTAGAACTTTTATGTTGGGAGACCTGGTTCTTTATGAGAATTAGAGAAATGTAAATGCACCACCTAATCAAAGAGGGAAATTTAGTCCTAACTGGTTAGGCCCTTACATTTTCATCTTTGTGTATGGTTTAGGTGCCTACGAATTATCATCTATGGATGAAATGGCTCTATGAAATATTTTGAGCCAAATTTTTTTGTTTTTCAAATTTTAGATTACAAACAAATGCACCTATTAAGGTTAGTAGTTAAACCAAAGTGTGCTGAAGCAACTCTAACTAGAATGTACACCAGGATCCCGATGTGGGCAAGGTGTGAGCATTGGTCAGAGGATCTAAATCAAATTGCTTATGCAAGAACTCTAACCAAGAATGGCGCCGATGATGGCGAGCATATGGTCAGAGGATCTTCTACACTAATGTACTGAAAGGGAACTCGACACCAAGTATGTGCTACCCAATCTAGAATGGAGTGAGGGGTGACCATATGGTGGAGTATTACAAATAACTATGCTTGAAAGAAATAACTGAATTACTGAAAGGACTCAACACCCAGAATGTGCTTTCTAACCCGAACTGGGAAAGTAGCTACCATAGGGCGGAGATGTAACTATTACAAAATAACTTTAGAATGTAAAGTGAGCATTGCAAACAGAATTGAACAAGATTGAGGATTACTGCCAGTACTACTGTCAGTTTACAAAATGAAGCTCAATTGCCTGCCAAGAATATAGTAAATCGAAAGATTAGCATTACATCATGTGAAGAATTCACCTTGGCTTGTTTCAAGTTGCCAAAACAATAACTTCTCTCAAGGACTAGATTGATAACTCTGATTCCACAGATCTGCACTTTCAAATGAGAAATCAACAGCTTACAAATTTAAAGAAATGTTCATAACTTCCTCCAAGAACATCCGATTGATGTGAAATAAAATGCAATGCACTCTAAAGACATAGGCGACCAAGACAAAGCCCTAAAACTGATCAAAATACCACAGATTTAATTTGCACAAATCCCAAGATAGAAACAAGATGGTACAGCTTCTAGAAAAGGGCGATCTATTTTTAAAATTCACTGCCTTCATTAAAAAATCTGCAAACTTGAGGAATAAGACGCCTAGACCTAACAATGAGAATGGGCTAATACCCAGAACAATATTTTTGTTATTTTTTTTATTTATGAATAAGAACTCAATTCAGCTGTAGCTAATAATACACTATCTGGAAACCACTAACATGCAAAACTGATCTAACAATGCACAAGCTGAATACAATGCAAAACCCAATGCAAAACTCACAAATTACGCTATCTCATCACTAGTTGCTATGTTGCAAGCAAGAAGCAATGCCCGAGCTAGGAGGCCTTCATTCCTCGAAGCAGTTCCAGAGCCAAACTGGCAACATAACAATACTGTAGACCAAAGATAGTGAAATGAGGATCACAGTCTCCCTTTTATAATTTCTTGTTGACTTCTCGAAACCCTAAACTCTTCTTCAAAGTCAAAACCCTAATCACTTTCAAAAGATGGCGTCCTTTTCCTTCCAAGCTCAATATTGACCTTTTAAATAATTTCAACACTTTAATAAATGTGTCGACTTAAGGCTTGATTTGACTTTGGGTAAATCATAAAATAATCTTTTATGAAGGCGCCACCCTTAAGAGACCACTTTTCAAAACAACATGAAGTCAATAGACTAGGCCAAGGGGGTCAACGTTAAAATATAATATTAAAACATGACTTTAATTAAATAGCTCAACTTATCTCTCCAATTGTGCCCTGAAGCCATAAATGAGCAAGTCAACTGATCAAACTGAATTCAGAGAGTCAACCATGCCGAACTCAACAGGAAAACTGCCAAAAATAGAATTTACTAAAAATAGTAAATTCCTGAAGATGCTCAGAATGCCAAGACGAACATACCACTGTGAAGCTCTCTGAAAACCCAGAAAGAATCCGCAATTGAAACAATCAACTCCGAGCTAGAACATCCTTCAAAATAGGAAACCCTAATTTTACCTTTTGACTAGCCTACGGGTCTCCGGAATAGGCCAACGGTCATTGAAAAGGTCAGGCTTGAGACAGGGACATTACACTCTAAAAGAACCTGTTAATATGATGCATCTCCATCAATACTATGAGTAGTGCTTGACATGTCATATGTGTGGTGTTCTCTCTTTAAGGGTAGTAGCACTACATGTGTTGACATTATTCATTAACAAATTAGGAAATTTTTTTTGTGTTATGATATCACCATGTGTGTGTGTGTGAACAATATACATACATGTGTCTTACTATGCTGTGTATCCATGCATCACATTACTTCTTTTAAGGAAGTTAGATCATCATTGTATTTAATTAACATACAACCATGTGTGCTCATTAAAGCACATTAGCATCTAATGTAAACATACATTTGTATAAGCATATAATATCCATTACATCAACATACAAAAAAATAGGGCAGCATACACATCAAAATACACAATGCCATGATGTCAAAACCAGTATATGTGTGTGTGTGTGTGTGAAATTTCATATACATGTATCACACTACTACTAAAAAAAATGAGTGGCTACTGAAGATATGTCTATAAAAATGATCTACAAAAAATATGTATCTCTCACTACAAAACTGATGTACAAAATGAGGAGTCCCTATGGTTGCGACACGTGGCTCCCAAAACCCTTTGGCTCTAGTTGTTACTATTGTGGTCTGGGGAGAGGCTGCACAATGGTCATAGATTAGGATCAATGTGAGCGTGATGTAGAAAGAGCTACCCGCATCCCCTTGATCTCTCCCTATAGGGAACATATTGTCATCTGTTCCTGTGTCAGCTCTTTCCACAGTTGTTGAACATCTGTCAAGATCGTGACTATTGACTGCCTATCGCGGTCATCAAGGTGGCTCTGAAGGGCATCACACACCTGCTCGATAGCATCAAACCTCATCACAACCGTGTCTTGCTTGTTAAGCACCGTCCGTAGCTCCCTCGACAACTGGTCACATTGCCCTCAAAGAATGGTCACCTTTGTAGTCAGTTGCACTATCTCCACTCCCGAATCCTTGTAAGCAGTCCTCAAACATGCTATTGGCTCAAAAATGTGGGCATGTCACCCCACATAAGTTGGCTAGTAAGCCTCAAGAACCATCCCTTGAATAGCCACATCAAGGGCCACCTCTGATATGCATTGAGCCATCAACCTAGTCCATCCCTATGCATCCTCTGCAACCATAAAAATAAAGAGTGAAATCAGTATCACATGGCATATATATGTAATCATAAACAAAAAAAACTGAAATTACTGAAATATAGATAACATGCTCAGTATACCTGGGTCCCCTGGTTGACATGTGGGGTCAGGGTGAGGAGTGACACCGGGACTTGCGCTACCAACATTGGTATCTACTTCTGGTGCCACCAAGGTTGCCATCGCTATAACAATAGGTGCTTGTGGTGCTAATGAGATGGGGGTATCTAGTGGAGAGTCTGACCTCCTTCACTACCTTAGCCTTTGCGATGTTGCCTCCTCCTCCTACGGTCTCTACTCCATGGCCCGTTGTCACCCTCTTCACCTATCCCGAGGTGTTGGTGGTGGCACATTCCCCTCTGGGCCTGGATCCCCTCTGGGGGCATCCTCACCAAACACAAGATGAGGATAGTGCCTATCCCACCACCCTCTAAAATTTGCAACAATCTCGACATTATTTGCTAGGCTATAGGCAACAGATCTTGGTTGGGCTCATCATCATCTGAAGGGACAAAATTGGTGATGGTGGGGTAGGGATATTCCACGGGTCTTGCCCACTCCTGAAGGCCCTAGTGTATGTGGGCATGTCAGGAGGAATGGTATACACATGGCCATGCTGTCGCATGACTTGAATCCAATAGTATGGTACAATAATGTGATCGCAATGACCTATAAGAAAATGGTCCTGTTGTAGGTTCTTGAGATACCTGCCATGATTTATCTATCTAAAAAAGTGATATGGTCTCCACCTGACCCGGTCCACAACAAGTGTATCAAACTGTAAGCGCCAAAACTATAAATCTCCATGTCTCCATTACCCCATGATATCATACTAGTGGGCCATGAGGATATGATATGGCCATCGCTAGGGAAAATTGACTGGCCTCGTGCACATAATGTGGGAGAAATCCCACACCTGCAGGAGTGTGCACGTTGTGAGGTTGTGGTACTCGTAATGGACATACCGCCCTAACTCCTAGCATATGTGTACTAGCATGTTACACCCCCAGTAAAAAAATGTCCTATGTTCCACCATCTCATAGATAGTATGGACGAGGCCCCTGTGTAGGTGAGAGCCCCACCCATCTATTGTTATTCAAAATTTCATGGTCACAACCATCACTCGGTGCAGTAGGGGTGTAGTGATCCATGCTTGGTCATACCAATGCATGTAGATATGACTCATGTCGTTGTCATTGTCAGTCTGCCTTGAGCAGTAAAGGACTCAATCCAACCGCTCCCATGCTGATTGGGTGTCATCGATAGCCACCCACCATCCGAGGATGGGTAGTCTGAGGATTTGATATATGTCCTCTAGTGTAATCGTCATCTCCTTAGTAGGTAACTCAAAAGATGATGTGATGGCATCCCACCGCTCCATCAGTGCTATCAACATCCTCTTGTGGTAACACACCTCTGATATGGTGAATGCATGCTAGAGACTGACTTTCTCTAGATGTGTGACCTCATCATCAGTGAGGCGGTCCCTCTGCTCATGAACTAGTTGGTAAGGTTGCCCGTCGAGATGCTCACGAATCTTAGGATAGTCTTGCAAAAAGTGGAAAAAAAAGTTCTAAGTCAGAACATGGAATTTCAATTTGAAAACAAAAAAATCACTAAGAGTTGTGTGTGCCACACATATGTCCCTATCTACCATTAATGCCCCAAGGATGCCAGCGCATCCTAGGGACAACAAAACAAAGATGGGACTTTAGTGTAGAACCTAGATGATAATGCTAAAAAAAGATGCCTACGTGGCTAGATGTGGAAAAAAATGCTAAAAAAGTGTTAAAATTAACAAAAAAAAAAGTTTTGAGACCTTCTTGGTCCACCTCGTGACCTTTGGCAATATCATCCCTTAGCTACTCTAGTCTAGGCACCTCATACTCCCTCCTGCTTGGCATTTTTTTGAATTTTCTCTCACAAAAGTTAACAATTTTCTTCTAGTGAATAGTGAAAATGACCCTTCTAGGGGCCCACCTAAGTATATATAGGTCCCCCGGGGCCCATTTTTCCTGGAGTTTGTGGCTCCCCGGTTTCTCTTGAATTTACCCCACCTAGCTGGGGGAAAACTCAAGAGGAGGCATATAGTCACCTCTTGACCATATTTTTCTTCTGAATCAATGACTTTTGATTGATTATTCTTCTTGCCATTGTAGCTTCTTCCAATTTTTGAAACTGACCTAAAATTTGAGTTTTGCAGGTTAAACTTTTACACAATTTTTCATAACCACTCTATTGCTGTTTGTTGAGCTTAGTTGCTGAGGGCACCTTTGGTACCAGTTAGCTCAACTTCGGTGGCCTCTAAGGCCCCTTTTTTCTTGGCATGCAAATCCATAAAATTCAAATTTGGATAAAAATTTTCTTCTCTACTTTAGAGTGGTTGATTTTTCCCAAAATCGAGCCTACTAAAGTGGGGGAAAAATGTAATGTCGCAGAATTGCACCTTGGGGAAATTCCACATTTTTGCACTTTTTCCTAGCATTTATGACACCTTAGAGCATTAATGAAAAAAATACCATGAGTCAGAATTTCACAATTTTGACCCCATATGGACTAGTGGTGGAGCAACAAAAGCCTAACAACATGTTTCCTAGAAATCTAGGCCTTGAATGCCTGCGCAATGCACGAACGTCCTAGCGGTTTTCTGAGTTTGAAATGAGGAATCTAGAATCTTGACCTCTCGACACGTGTCCTAGAATTCATATTTTGGATGTAATGGCTCTTTTCCTCCCTTGCATGTAATAAAAACCCCTCGCTTGCTCTCATTCTTGGGTTCAAGTCATTTAATCAAGCTCTCTCTTCACTTTTCACTCTTGAGTTCTCTTCATTCTTAATAGCCACACTCTCACAAGTGAAGCCATGCCGGACTGAGGTCCTTCCAGTAGTTACAACTCTTAAGAAAGCACTCAATAGTGCATCCATGGGCTCCGAAGAGGGTCTAGGCCTATGGGTAACACACTCTCTCTTACTCCTTTCTATCTACTTTCTCATTTACTACTTAGTGGTGTGGGTTCTACTCCTAAAGTGAGGTTTTCTCTCACCACACACTTTGTCTATTTCATTTACACTCCTTTCCAACTTGGCTGACCATGGAGGTGGGAACACCAAAATGTGGGTCTAACTGAGACAGACCCCTAGACAGCCCCAACCTTCTCCCCTCGTTCTTTTGTGTGTAGGTTGCAAAGTGGAGCTTGGAGTGAAGAATCGAATGTCCAGTTGAAGGTAAGTTTTCTCCAAGTCCTCCTTGTACTTTACTCTAAGTTTCTTCTTTCTAATTGATTATTTTGTTCAGAAGTCCTTAGATCCGAGTTAGGAGGTGAAACTTTATTCTTCCCACCTAAGCACCTAAGATTTCTGTTGCCTAGGATGCAAGTGCACTATTTGGATGACAATGCACTATGCTGGTGTCTTGAATATGCCCTGTCATATTTTGGCCAAAAGCTCCTCTGTCAGAGGTAGAAATCCAAAAGTTTCACTACCTCCGGATCTAAAGTAATCTTCTCTAAAATATACCTTGTGTACATTTTCTTTACCATTTTTTCATTTTGTTTATGTTGAGGTGGATAAGGGCAGTTCATTCCTTGGAGATTCCTTGAGAACAAAGAGACTTGTGTGCAACGAATCCCTAGATTATCCCATAGGAATGTTTAATAAAAGTAAGCCCGGTTGTTATAAAATATGAAGGTGAATTTCAATAAATTTTTTTGTTACACTATGCATAGCAAAAATTTCTCATTGAACAAGAATTGAGAAGTGAGTCACAACCCAGTGTGTTTTCCATCCTGTAACTATTTTGTGTATTTTCTATTCCAAACATATTGAGATATTCAAATGCAATGTTTACTCAAAATAAGGGTAGTTAAAAATATGAAGGTAAACTTCAATACATTATTTTGTTATAGTCTGCATAACATAAATGGTCATTGAACAAGAATTGAGATGTGAGTAAACCCTGCGTGTTATCCATCCTGCTACTTTTTTGCGCATTTTTTTTCCAAACGTATGACAATATTAAAATAGAATGTTTGTTGAAACTAAGGGTTGTTATAAAATATGTCATTGAACTTCAATACATTGTTTTTCTATAGTCTTCATAAAAGAAAGCACTCATTGAACAAGAATTGAGAAGTGAGTCACAACCTTGTGTGTTTTCCATCCTGCAACTTTTTTGTGCATTTTTTGTTCCAAATGTATGGAGATATTCAAATGCAATGTTTAATCAAAATAAGGGTTATAAAATATGAAGGTGAACTTCAATACATTGTTTTGTTATAGTCTGCATAACAAAAAGTGGTCATTGAACAAGAATTGAGAAGTGAGTCACAACCCTGTGTGTTTTCCATCCTACAATTTTTTTGTTCATTTTTTGTTCCAAACATATGACGATTTTGAAATGGAATGTTTGCTGAAAGTAAGGGTTGTTAAAAAATATGAAGGTGAACTTCAATACATTGTTTTGTTATAGTCTACATAACAGAAAGTGCTCATTGAACAAGAATTGAGAAGTGATTCACAACCCTATGTGTTTTCCATTTCCTACAACCTTTTTGTGCATTTTCTATTCCAAATGTATGACGATATTGAAATGTAATGTTTGTTGAAAGTAACGGTTATAAAATATGAAGTTGAACTTCAATACATTTCTTTGTTACAGTTTGCATAATAGAAAGTACTCATTGAACAAGAATTGAGAAGTGAGTCACAATCCTGTGTGTTTTCCATTTCCTACAACTTTTTTGTAAAGTTTTGTTCCAAACGTATGATGATATTGAAATCCAGAATGTTTGCTGAAAGTAAGGGTTGTTATAAAATATGAAGGTGAACTTCAATACATTGTTTTGTTATAGTCTATATAACAAAAAGTGCTCATTGAACAAGAATTGAGAAGTCACAACCCTATTTGTTTTCCATCCTACAAATTTTTTGTACAATTTTTGTTCCAAACATATGACAATATTGAAATAGAATGTTTGCTGAAAGTAAGGGTTGTTATAAAATATGAAGCTAAACTTCAATACATTGTTTTGTTACAATCTGCATAATAGAAAGTGCTCATTGAATAAGAATTAAGAAGTGAGTCACAACCCTATGTGTTTTCCATTTCCTACAATTTTTTTGTGCATTTTCTATTCCAAACATATGGAGATATTCAAATGCAATGTTTACTCAAACCAAGTGTTGGTATAAAATATGAAGGTGAACTTCAATACATTGTTTTGTTACAGTCTGCATAATAGAAAGTAGTCATTGAACAAGAATTGAGAGGTGAGTCACAACTCTACATGTTTTCCATCCTACAACTTTTTTGTGCATTTTCTGTTCCAAATGTATGATGATATTGAAATGGATTGTTTGCTACAAGTAAGGGTTATTATAAAATATGAAGGTGATCTTCAATACATTGTTTTGTTGCAATCTGCATAATAGAAAGTGCTCATTAAACAAGAATTGAGAAGTGAGTCACAACCCTGTGTGTTTTCTATCTTACAAATTTTTTGTGCATTTTCTATTCCAAACATATGCCGATATTGAAATGGAATGTTTGCTGAAAGTAAGGGATGTTATACATTATCAATCAAAACTTCAATACATTATTTTATTATAGTAAGCATAACATAAAGTTCTTATTGCATGTTCTTACATTTGTAAGTAAGTTTGACATAAATATTAAGACTTGAGTTGGCATTGTCTACCATTATTTGATTGCATTTGACATTGTTTATAATAAAATCTTACATGGAAACAAAAAGTGTCATGAAATCTTCATGAACATAGTCTTATATTTTATTTATTTATAAGGGGTAAATGCTTTTGACTCGAAGCTATGAACCGTTGAGGTCGCAAACGGGGGACCTCATTCCCAATATAAATTGTCAAAAACTACACCCCAAAGGGATTCAAGCCTTGATGGATAAATTAACAATACAACTTAACAATCACACCATGCCACTATTGGCAGAAGACCATAGTCTTCAAACATACAAAATAAATGTAATTCCATACCATAATTGTTCAATAATTACATGATAAAAGATAATGTAATTCCACACCATAATTTTTCAATAATTACATGATCAAAGATTGAATGGAAAATGACTATTCTCAACCTCTCTCATCTTCTCCTACAGTGCCTTTTATGTGCAATTGAGGTGATGCTTAGATAGAATCTTATAGGCTTCTTTGGGTCCTTGGAATTGATGGTGGGGTGATTCCACTTGCACGAATCCTTGCTATTGTACGTGTAATAAGAGGGTTCGGGGAAGCCTTTGCTTCGACAATTGCACTTTCAACACCTTCAGCCTATAACAAACCCATCAATATAAATGACTATGTTCAACAATTAACATATGGATATAAGGAAAAGGAAACATCAGAACTAAGCATAGAGAAAGAGAATCAGTAGGGGAGAAATGAAAGTCTTATCTAAAAACACATACATCTTTTGTAACACAATTATACATATGGAATGAAATCATTTATATGTATTTGTGGAGGAGAAATACAATTGGAAATAGATGAGGAGGAAAAGGAAAAATCAGATAGACCAATAAGCATCACCAATAAGGTTGGCCTAATTTTATCGCTTCTTTGACAAAAATTAAAGGAAACTGAGAAATTGAGTAGGCTAGTGTCAAGAATTGATAAAATCAATCCTTGAACTTATTGGTGACATTTCTTCACACTCACCACTTCTTTGTTCATGCTTTCCCTGTAATGTGAAGAATGTTAACATCACATCAAATTCAAATGCATGCAACTAATTCATTCAAAATATGAAAATACACATTCAAAAGAAGATTTCAAAATTACCCTTTCTTCACCTTTCTTCCTCTAAAAGAACTAGGGATAGTGTGTTTTCCAATATACTGTCAAAATCAACATATTCATAACAAAAATGAAATTTTTGAAATGAAATCACAAAGACACTCTAAAATTTGAGTAAAAAGTGACTACAATAGCACATAAAAGTATTCAAAATATTGAAAACTCTATCCAAGAAACATCACCAATAAGTTCAAGGCCCGATTTTCTCGCTTCCTTGCTAGAAATTGAGAAATTGGAATCCTGTCATCCTATTACATCAATGTAGAAGGATAATGAGTTTTCTATTTCTCAAAAAAATTTCCCATTTACGACAAGAAAATGTACCTCAACAGGGTAGCAAAGAAGAAAGGGTGCTTGGGGAGGAGATCGTTTTCCTAGGCAAAAATTTTCCTCCCCAAGCACCCTTTCTTCTTTGCTGATCTGTCGAGGCACATTTTCTTGTCCCAAATGGAAACTAACTTGCTCATTCCCACCACTTCCTTTTCCATCCTTTCCCTGTAATGGTAGGAATGTAAGTGTCACATCAAATTCAAATACATGCAACCAATTCATTCAAAATATCAAAATACACGTTCAAAAGCAGATTTCAAAATTACCCTTTCTTCCACTTTCTTCCTCTAAAGGAACCAGGGACAATGTGTTTTCCAATATATTGTCAAAATTAACATATTTGTAACATAAATGAAATTCTCTAAATGAAATAAAAAAGACACTCTAAAAGATTAGAAAAAGGTGACTGCAATGACACATAAAAGTATTCAAGATATTGAAAACTCTATCCAAGAAACGTCGCCAATAAGGTCAAAGCTCAAATTTTCTGCTTCCTTTCCAGAAATTGAGAAATTGGAAATCCATCATCCTATTACATCAATGTAGCAGGATAATGAATTTCCTATTTCTCAATATTTCTTCCCAAGAAAATGATCTCCTCCCCAGACACCCTTTCTTCTTGCTACCTTGTCGAGGCACATTTTCTTGTCCCAAATGGACACTAACTTGCTTGCACCCACCACTTCCTTGTCCATCCTTGCCTTATAATGGTAGGAATGTAAACATCACATCAAATTCAAATACATGCAACCAATTCATTCAGAATATCAAAATACACGTTAAAAAGCAAATTTCAAAATTACCCTTTCTCTCACTTTCTTCCACTTTCCCTTTTAAAGTACACATTTGTGGTTGCCTGTAATATGAAAAAAGTTGCAAGTGTTACGGGACAGTTAAAGTTCCAAAATTTATTGCACCATCTATTGTCAGAAAGCATATATTTTTTCAATCATAATTTTTTTTTTTTTAAGGTGGACTTCCTTACATTCTTGGTGCGTAGGAAACACAAACTTTTCACAAGCAAATAATTGATAGGGGATAGTGCGTTTTCCAACACTACAAATAATGCGAGCATTTTTCTGTTGCAATTAGATGAAGATAGTAAAATGCCATTTTTACTGTTACAAATAGCATTTAATACGATTATTCATTTGAACATATCCATGATGAGAAAAATAGTTGAGCTCAAATGATTTAAATGTCAACCTTTTTCTTTCATTTATAAGTAAGCTACCATAAACAATAAGACTTCAGGTGGCATTGCCTACTGGTATATTTCATATTAACATAAATAGAATGCACATTATAAACACACAACCAAATGATGCATCCGTGGTTGGCTTTAATATGTAAAAAAATTGAGTGTTACATACAACTAAAGTTCCAAATATTTTTGTACCGTCTGTTGTAAGCTTGAGCATATATTTTTTCAATCATAAGAGGAATTTCAAACACAATTTTTAGTCTACCTAACACTTGTGATAAATTTTGAAGGTACCTTTCATTACATTCTTTCTGTTTAAATAAAATAAACTTTTGAATATATTCATACTCTTAATACAATTGTCGGTGGGGATACATAAAAGAATCCAAAATCAACTGAGGGGTCACCAACCAATTGGGTTCTCACTGTGTAAGTAACCAAAACATTTTCATTACATTGATATTGTCTATGTGTAATTGTAGGTTTGAAAACATTGGATGTTATGAAACCTGCAACCCAAATACTATTTTCAAACCCTTTACAAGTAAAAACCTAATTGGTTACTCACCCCTCAGGTGAATTTGGATAGTCTTATATATCCCCGAACTGCAACTCCCTGTAGAATGAGAAGACCCAAAATACAAAGTGTTTTCCAAGAATAGTACATGTTACAATTTAAAACGAATGTCTTAATCACATCAACACCCTTCCCTCCCATAGTGAACATATAACATCTCACACAAGGCAAAGAAATGTCAGCATAATTCGATGCAATAGGACACCTCACTTTCCTCGCCATGATGTTTCCTCCCGTCTGCCGGTTTCATCACTTTTATCATCCATTTTGGTGGGCCTTGCACTATGCTGTCTCATCATGTTATGTATGTTTTATGCATTTTTGTATGTACATAGACACATTTTTTCAAGAGATTAGCTACATCCATACAAAGTTTTACAATATTGTGTGGATTGAAGGTTTCATAAATCATGCACTCACATCCCACTATGTTTTCCAACTTGCAATCATACAGAGTGTTAATGGTTGTTGGAAAACACTAGGTGTTTAAAAAATGGTGCCTTTCATTGCATTCCTATGATCTAAATAACAAAATCTTTTCAAGACATTCATACTATTGTATAAAATTTGTAACGTCCCCTTATTAGAGACATAAAATGCACAAGTTCAGGTATGGGATTTTGTATTTACCAATCATAATTTTGCACATGTAATTGTCTTGAAGATCTGTTCATGTCATTAACTGATAACAACTACACATTTATTTCAAAATTTAACAACTGAGAATAGGAGAAGTTCATAAGTTCTTTTTAAATCAACATATGAGATGAATGCATTAGATAATTTAACATTAGCATATACACACGATATAAATTACATAAGTTCACACTTATCATAGTTTATTGTAACTTACTACGCTCTACCGAGATAGATCCTTGCCTTTATCTCTCTTCCCTAGACCCCATTGGAGGAGGGATGCCTTACAATGCCGAGGGTGTGTGACTAATCTCCAAATGGATTCCCTCAAGGTTTATTACCGTCTTGGGACATCCATCATGGGATCGAATTACCAACCCTTCCCTCCACAACCATCCTCTCCTTGGTGAGCATTAGTGAAAGAGACTGTTGGCTCTAAATCTATCCTCACAGCAAGCCGTAATAACTTACGAAGAATGCAATAATTGTTGTAAGCAACATTATTGTGATATTGACAAATAAGACAAATAATATCCATTAATCTTCAGATGTGGAATTAGTAATTCATTTATTTTTGTTGCATTGATGAACGTAATATATTGACTTATATTCATTGATCGAGTCATTTAATGTGTATTCACTTATCATTTTTTGTATTTGAAGGAATTCATAATTTACCACAGATTTGGGTGTAATAATCATTTACTGATATCACATAAAATACAGAGTTAGTAACTATACAATAACCTACTGTCCAATATTCCGTATTGGTTTGATAAACGTTCAGTGAGTAATCAACGGTGAGGATATTTACCTCTTGGATGGCGCCCTGTACTGGCTTTTCAAATCATGTTCTCTGTAATCTCGATGGACTCCTATCTTCCGCGTATGATGATGATTGACTAATATTTCATAGATACCCCTTAGTTTCCAATGGTGCCTTCATATATCTTCTGATTTGAAGAGTTGTGTTGATTCAACAAAGGGGCATGTCTTTTGGAATGGCCACATCCCTTTGCTATATATCTTAGTTGCTTTCTTATTCCCTGTCCTTTATTACTTAAACTCTTAGCCGATAGTTATCCTTAACAACCAATTCCATCTTTAATTTATTGTTGTTGTTTATTGTCTCTGTATGTTATCTCTTAATATATTCGTGATTCATTATCATTGCTGCTTATTGAATTCCAAGAAGTTCCACGACCTCTCCAGAGAGTATCAAATGAATTAAGGTTGTCGATCCACCCTGATTGCTCGTCTCCCTACGATCACCCATTAGGCATGAGTAAATTCACGATGACTATGAGTAGCGGCAGTAGCATTAAGGAAAATGCTCGATGATAACCATGTTATGGCCTAATGTTGAAACGGCGACTCTTTTGTCTTTTATTCACAACCCGTTAATAGTGATATGATATGCCAATGTTATTATATTCGCCCAATAATATGCCTCAGTGGTCACCTTTATCTTGACCTCCACGTACGCCAGATCGTTGCTATGGACTCCTAAGAGGTGGTGCGATAATTTCCTTTGTACGAAGCCATAGACTAACTGGCCCGATAACAATACATCTTGAAGAGTCCACTTTTAATAATGCATCGGGTAATAGAGAATGGCTATTGACCATCGCTGCTA
Organism: Sequoia sempervirens; assembly: GCA_007258455.2. Taxonomy (NCBI): domain Eukaryota; kingdom Viridiplantae; phylum Streptophyta; class Pinopsida; order Cupressales; family Cupressaceae; genus Sequoia; species Sequoia sempervirens. The sequence continues at coordinate 245,900,293 of VDFB02075321.1, read as the reverse complement.
AGGATGTTAGAGGCCGATAACTTAATACTTCTTGTAAATGATATTGCTTCCTTAGAAATTCACGATTCTCATATTCCACGATTACTAACACAACAAATATGTATGCGCCTATATTCTTCGATCTTGCCGTTAAGGCAATACTATTGCAATGAGTTTTGCTAAAACTTGTTTAACTAGTTATTAATAAATTGTTTGCCAATCAATTATAAATTAGTATTTTAAATTGAATGATATTTTTTTTGTTTTCTAAAGTCAACATGTAAATTTTTTAGTTTTATAAATTTTTGAAAACATTTTTCATCAATATGATTGGCTAAAAACTTTTCAGTATTATTGACGGATTTTGGACATGTTAAGCACAACCTGTTTTATTGGAGATTTTCTTGGCATGTTTTCTCTAGTGATGGAGTAGTTAGAACGTTTGGGAAAATTCCCGCTGTTCATTCACCTCGAAAATGACACCTGAAAACTGGAGTTCACAGGCTTTCACACCTGAAAAACTAGAGTTCACAGGCGTTATCCTTGCAGTTCGCATGCCTGATCCTTATCTATATGCAAAAAAAAACTACAAGTTAAGGAGATCGAGATCGTCTCAAATTTGTGTAGAATCTTGAGGTAAATCACTTGCCATTGTTTTCTCCACTATAAAACCCGCTATCTCACCTCCTATACATTCTTATCCTGGAGGTGAAGAGCACATCGGCGAACTTGATGAGTATCCAATTTGTTTCTTGGTAAGTTTTTAGAATTTTAATGCTTTTTGCGTCTCTGAATTTTGTGAGTTTTTAATACCTAAACTAATAGTCGCTATGGGACTCCAATATAAGGACGAGGACTGTGCCTCCATCCCTTTCCCTCTACCCATGTCTTTTGGTGCCCTACTCTTTTATCTTGTTATATTGAAATAGTATATATGTCCTCGTCTTCATCCATATACCCTTGCATCTCTAGGTGACTGAAGTGCTGGTACGTTAGTTTCCACACTGTTATTGAAAGTGTTGGTTTGTATATGCTTCGATGATTTCTAATTTTCTAGCTTACTTCACATTTGCTTGGTCTTCTAAAATCTTGTCCTCAGGCCATGTGTGATTAGATCTAACACGTATTCTTGTGAATAATTTCTACACAAAAAGTAGCAACTCACAGGCCCTTACAACACATCCACAAAGGACCCAGAAGAAGATCTCTGAAGATAATATAGTCTGTTAAACTGTTTCATTATAATACTTTGTTTAAATAAAGTAGGTTCTCGATTTAATGTTAATAGTAACAAATTTAAGTTAAAAAAAGAGTAGAGGGTTTAGTTGTATCAAATTACGCTAAAATTAGCCGTGTACACTTAGATTAAGTCTTAACATTATTCTAAAATTTCACACTTTGACAAGCATGAACACTACACACATAGATTCACAAGCTGGATCAAAATAAATTTGGACCAAAGTAACTCTGTACCTTTCCTGTTCATTGTTTAATTTAAACTTGGTTGAGACTTCAACAAAAGGATTGACTTGCTCTGACTTCACGAACCCATACTTATCCACTGGTGAAGAAAGAGGGATAGGACCAAGTTCAAAATTAACACCTAACTATTTTTGTCATTGATGAGGTAGCCATAAAGGGTATTATTTGCAGAGCATGCTTTGACCATATGATCATTGGGCTTCATCTCATTTTTAATGCTCTTCTCCAATGCAATTTCTCTAACCACCATGTTGTTGAGAGCGATTATTTAAGCATTGACTCATACCATCCAATTAAAATTCTGCAAGGATGACATCATGCAATCTTTCCTACTTTGCATCTGCTTTTACTGCTAGGTGCTTAGATATGTTCACTTGGAGAGCCTTAGCAATGACTACAGACTTCCATGGACTTTCTTGTTAAGGCTGTTGAAGCCAACCTCCATCTACTTGTAGACATCCAATAGTTATTGAATTTTTAGTTCTCTTACTTCATATAGCTTTGAAGCTACTTTCATAATCTAATTGGGTTTTGTTGCGTGCATGAATGAACAGGCCAATTCATGTTAACAAGGTATGATTTTACTAGATGATGCATTTGTTAAATAATTGATACAACACTATCTATTTAGACTTTTGCTCCCCTCAAAACACCTTAATATTGGTGTTCCACGAAAGTAACTTGAGATGCTGCACAACAGAGGATTCGTGTGTGATACAGAGGATGTCAATCCTGGGCTACATGTTGTTCCTTTGGATATGGATATGTATTATGAACACTTAAAAATGACATGTGTATTTGTATATCTATATATATTGGTATATCTATCTACTATATATCTATACTTGATAGCTTATCTACACATATCTATCTATCTGTTTATATATATAAATACATAGACATGTTTATACTCTCATACATTATAAAACTTTTATACTCTCTTGTTTAACAATATAAAACATAACACCATGCTATTATACTCCCTATTAGCTACAAGCGATATTGTTGAATGGTTTAGATGATTTATTAAGCCATTTACTCTTAATCATTTTTTCATTTTTCCCTCTATAATGTTTGCTTTATTAAATGATTACAACCAATAATGAACTACATTGAATTATCCTACTTAACAGAATTTAGCATACTAGATAGAAAAATTAGAATTGCTCTACTGATTATGGGGAAGGAAAACTGTGTATTTAACTATTTAGCAAGTAATCAATTGTTTATGATATATCTTGCTTAATATTCCAGAACACATTTATGTTCATATTTATGTATATATATATTTTTTAAAGAACCTGGAAATATCATTTTCTGATCTACAAAAACCATATAAAACTTCAACCTAACATTCATAGTTTTAGTGTTTGGTCGATTTTCTTTTGAAGGTTTTATTGGCTAGTTTATGGTCGATTTGCTCAGGATGGTTTTCTAGCTGTCATAAAGAGTATGCTATTTGAAAAGTGGAATTTTTACAGATAATTATTACTGTTTTTCTTTCCATTTTTCTATATCATTGTATATAAACCATGAGGATTGTCATCTGTAATATATGAGAATTTTCGTTTTCATGTGAGATCTAAGAATTTAGTTTTTTCAATATGCTGATTTTAAGTAGAAAATCTCTTTCAGTTGTTTACATTTGACTATTGCACAACTTGTGTCACCATTCTGCTTTCTTTGATTCTCATAAATAGTGTCATAATAAATGTTTACAGGAATGGATTGAGATTATGCAATTTTCATTTCACCTATTAAGCGATAAAATCTTCAAGTGAAAGTTAGACTGTACTGCTATCACTAAGCTTGACATGTTTGGTATCTCTTTAGAGCCCATGACCATTCTTCTGCTATTATGTTTTCACTGTTCAGTAAAGAAACCTTGACACAATTCCCTGTGTAATTACAAAATTCCATGAGAAGTGTCATCTGTCTTCCTAGTTTGTAGTGGCTGCTCTACAACAGACATTCAATTCAAAACATTATAAATTAGTTCCAACCATGTCAAATTCAAAATCCTTTTTTCTTAATTAAAATTAAGAATTATTAATATTAATATAAACACACATAATTATCTTTTCTTCCATTAAATTAAAATATAGGAATGCATTATCTTACAATTTAAATTATAATGATTAATATATTATTTACAAAATTTAAATATTTACTTAATTTAATGCGTTGTCGTCTACTTCATTAGAAAATTTCATTTTTTTAATGTCTCTTCTTTTACTATCATTCTTCCGCTTTTGGTTTCACGCAAGTTAAAAATGTCAGAGAGTGAGTTTGAATTTTAGCAACTAAAGTTGCTCATTTCCAAAACTAAGGTATCTATATTCATGGTTTAACGTTAGTGCTTTCAATTTGATTAAATTGTATATAAGTGCTTTGAGTTTGATTAAATAGTATATAATTGGGTATAATATCAAAAAAAAAAAAGTTTCATAAGATAAAATATTTTTGGAATGTTTGGTAAATGGAGTAATAAGTTAAGTAGGTTTGATTCTAAGAAAATAATTGAGTAGGTTTCAATGTAAATAATATTGAGATAAGTAATTTTTAAAGAATTTTTTATATTTCAAGCATCAACACATGTGAGTTTAAGGAATGGTGATCAAGACGAAGTATGGTTGATGTAGGTATTCCCAAACATTCAATAATGCAGACCAACACTAAGTAAATTAAGCTACAAAATAGGTAAATTAGAGATAGATTAAATAATAATAGTAATAATAAAAACAGTATAAATTTAAATTTAAATTCATACATTTTTATTATTATGAACCAACTTATTACGTAGCTCTTTTCTTCATTGAACTAAAATTAATGACACAATTAATAGATTTTTTTTCATTATTTCACATAAATTATATTAAACATATTGTTATTTAACAAAACTATTATATAAATTTAATGTTTAAATAATTATTATTTTATTCTTTCTTATAATTGTATTATATAATCATTTAATTTAATTTAAATCTTATTTAATATAAAATAATTTAAATCATTATTATTTAAATTTATATTATATAATCAATAAATATTATTTATATATTATATTATATATATTATTATGTAAGATATTTATTACATAAATTTTATATTTATATAATTATCATTTTTTTCTTCTAATTATATTATACTATTATTTGATATATATATATTTTATAATTTTTTATAATATTAAAAATTTGAATATATAATTGATTTTTATTTAATATAATTAAATTAAAATTAAGAATTATTAATATTAATATAAACACAAATAATTATCTTTTCTTCCATTAAATTAAAATATAGGCATCCATTATCTTACAATTTAAATTATAATGATTAATATATTATTTACAAAATTTAAATATTTACTAATTTTCATGGATTATTGATAAGCATTCCATATTTATATTTACTTCGTCACAATTAAAAATATAATATAACTATAAAAAACTCCAATTACAATACTACAAAGGCAAGTACTCGCCACTACATGGCACTTGTTTAATATGGTTATAATTTTTATTATAATAATAATATTTATGATTATAATATTACTATTTATAATAATATTTTAGATCATGTCTATTTTTTGGATGTTTGAGTTATTCGTATTATGATATTAAGATCAATTGCTAATGGTTATAATATCAAGTATTTAATATTTATAATATTATCTTTGATAATTAGAAATATCAAATCGTTTTCAATATGTATTTGTTTATCCTATTTTTGAGGCTTATATCCCAATGTTATCATTTCAGGGGACATGACAAAATTCTAGGTTGCAAAACACTGGTTTTTTGAAATTTGCAACCCACACAATGTTTTAAATCCCTTTACGAGTGACAACCCAATCAGTTACAAACCCCTCACCTCAATTCCATTGGTTTTTCATCTCCCCCACTTGCTTTCCAACCTTTCACTTTCAACCTGTAGAATGATAAAACCCACAACATAGTGTTTTCCAATAACAATACTTCTTACATATTAAAATGTATGTCTTAATCGTGTCAACTCCCCTTCCCACCCATGCTAAAAGGATAGCTTCTTGTGCAAGGAAAGTAACACTAGTGTCATTCAAAGCGACGAGAAAACCAACCTGACAAAACTATTAGGGGAGAAGCTAAAGTGTAGACAAAACACACTAACGAAAAAGACTTGATGGATGGTTAGGTGCCTACCATCACGTGTCCCATCACTAGAAAAGGACCATGTCTCTGGTGGGAAATAAAAAATAAATAGATAAAACATGCCTAAACATCGACATTTTCCACATTTTCATTTTGCAATTTTTTGGGGAGCATGGGCGATAAAATGGAGTTGCAGACATTCACCTTTGGAGGCTGAATGGGAGATGAGGGTCTACACTACCTAAATGAATTCGACAGGAACAATGGCTAGTTAGCAGGTATGTAAATCTACCATTTCTATATATGTCATGTTCATTAGGAAAATGGGTTTTCATTGATGAGAAAATAAAGGGTTTTCATTTGAAATGTAGAGCTCTTTATGTGTTTTTGTGTAAAGGGATAATTACAAGGATGTGGTATCATCATTCACTACTGTTTTGAGTATTTCCCATGTAACACTCACACTTAAAGGAGGAAACATCCTTCATGTAAAATTTTGGGATATAATAGGCACATAATAATGTAACATTTAAAAAAAAAAAATTAAATTGGAAATTCTTTGCATTCGCCATAGTAAGCATCTCATCTATAAAAAAATCATAACTTCTTAATGCAAAATAAATTTTGCAAATTTAACTGACTAGTACACTTGCAATTCAAGCTATGACAACTAGAATCACCTCTATTTAGTGGAGAAGCCTCATGTCTCCTAAAGCATCCTTCTCAATCCACCTGCCCTTGTTTTATTTAATTTTGTTTCCTCAAATATATCTACACCTAGAAGGAAGACAAGTGTTAGCGATAGATTAAATTGGAAAATTAAAGACATTTGGTGCTACAAAGAATTCTTTTTATTCCAAATTTCACCAATATAGCATTATATATTGTGGTGAGTGCAAAATGCTAGCTTGTACAAACAATAAACAAACATATTAAACTATACAATGGGAATTTAATTTCCAATTTAATGTATCACTAACACTAGTAATATATATCAACAATTATATTTGCTAGTGTACCATTTTGTAGGAACTGTGAAGCACTAAACGTTCATTTAGATTAATAAAAAACTCATTTCTCCTAACATATGAAAGAGGCCATAACTTGCAATAATCAATAAGGGAATATAAGATAGACAAGAAGGATACCACCTACCACTATCAGACTTTTGTTTATATCCCATGTATGTCAATGAACATCTAAATGACATATTGGTATTGTAACCATTGTTCAATGATATTGTAAACTGAACCATTACTTGTATAGACGACTAAAAAAATACAAATTATTGCAAGAATAAAGGTTAACAAGTAAAAAAAGCCTTGGTGATCACCTTGATTAACCAAAAAATAGTAGTTAATTTTTTGACAAAACACACCTATGTACATACAAAGATGCATAAAAACATACACAAAAACATACATAAATAGGATGTCAATGTAGAAAAGAGAATCAGTTGGATGGAGACATAAGAGTCCTATGTGAAAAGGTAGACAAAATTTCTAAATAACTCATTAAAAAAAAAAATCTGCATTCTCTATTAGAAAGACACTCTCAAAGCTGAGAACAGTATTTGGGTTGCAGGTTTCATAACACATACTGTTTTCCAACATGCAATTATATATAGACAACATGCTTCTAATGAAAACCTTAAAGTTTGTAGATAGTAGGAATATACTAAAGTTCATTCACCTTCACAATTTATAGCAACTCTTGCACAAAAAAATTGCAATTCAATTTCCTCATATGGTTTAAAAATAAATGCATAATATAATTTGTAGGTTTGAAAACACAATGTGGTTTGCCATTTATTTCATTCTGTACATTCAAAGTCACGTGGTGGAGAGCACGGGAAAGAATTTCTTGAAAAACTTTTGTTAATTAGGCAGTAGGAATTCAATGAAAGGAACCATTTTATAAACACCCACTGTTTTCCAACAACCATTAAAACTCTAAATGATTGTAGGTTGGAAAACACCATGGGAGGTGAGTGCATGATTTATGAAACCTCCAACCCACACAATTTTGTAAAACCCTCTATGGATGCAACTAATCTCCCAAAAAAATGCACCTATGTACATACAAAATGCAAAAAGACATACATAACAACATACATAGAAACATACATAACATGATGAGACAATATAGTGCAGGGCCCACCAAGACAAACGATAAAAGTGATGAAACTGGTAGATGGGAGGAAACGCCATTGTGAGGAAAGCAATGATGTGTCCCATCACATCAAATTACGTCGATGTTTTTTTCCTTGTGCGAGAAGCTATCCGTTCAGTGTGGTCGGGAAGGACGTTGATGTGATTAAGACATGAGTTTTACATTGTAACAAGTAATGTTCTTGGAAAACACACTGTGTTTTGGGTTTTCTCATTCTGGAGGTTGAAAGCAAAATGTTGGAGAGAAAGGGGTATTTCAGGCAAGGGAGACGACCAACCAAGTTGAGGTGAGGGGTTTCTAACCGACTATATGTACATAGGTGTGTCAACTCAATTTTCTTGACTTACCAATTAGGCTATTACGTCTAGAGGGTTTTACAACACTATGTGGGTTACAAATTTCTTAAAACTCAGTTTTTTCCAATCTCATTACATTCTTACTATCTAATTCACAAATAGCTCTCAAGGAAATCACAAAACATACCAAATTGAGGTGAGGGGTGAGTAACCAATTGGTTTGTTACTTGTAAAGGGTTTTGAAACATTATGTGAGTTGCAAATTTTGAAAAACCAATGTTTTACAACCTGGAATTTTACAAAATAGTATGAATACAATTTAGATAGTACAAACAATGTGATTATGAGTTTTCATTTTTAGATCTTTTTTTCTGGTGTGGGAATTGAAGGTAGACTGATGTGTGCATTTTCAATTTGGAAGGGGCAAAAAACTTTACATTTCATGTCTGCATATTGAAAGTTGAAGGTTGGAGTGCACATGTAGGAGTTGGAGGAGAAAACCAGTGTTTTGCAACCTGGAATTTTACAAAATGGTATGAATGTAATTTAGACAGTAAAAATGTAATGAAAGGCACCTTATAACAAGTCTTACACAGAGTAAAAATTGCATTTCAATTTCTTAATATGATCTAAATATACATGCACAATATGATTGTAGGTTGGCAAACAGAGTGGGAGGTGAGGTGACAACATGATTTATGAAACCTCCAACCCAAAAAATGTTGTAAAAGACTCTACAAACTGAAGCCAAATACCTTATTAGGTGTTTACAAAATGGTGCCTATCACCACACTCCTATGGCCTAAATAACATATTTAGCTTTTCAATACATACATACTGTTTTGTAAAATTGTAGGATGCAAAACACCGCGTTTTACAAAAACTTGCATCCCACCTAATGTTTCAAAACCATTTAGACACCAATATTTGAGGGACATTTAGGAGTGTTTTTTCTATTGCTTTACGTGTATGCCTGCAACCCATTCCATTGCTCATGCATCCCTCTGCAGAAAGCTGCAAAATGAAATGTGGAAAATGGCAACATTTAGTACATTTTGTCTATTTCTTTTTGACTTTCCCACTGATTTGCATCCTTTTCTGGTGATAGACACATGATGACACACAACTAACCTTTTTTCAAGTCTTTCCATCGGTTTGTTTTGTCCAGTGCATGGGATGGGGGTTATGATATAATGTTACGTACATAGGTGCATTTTTTCTACACTTTAGCTTCTCCCCTAATGGTATACTATCCAATATTAAAGGTCGATTCATATAATATACTAAAATTAAAGGCCAATTTGAATATAATATACCAGTATTTGAGGGAACAATTGAGAGGAGACAATGTGTTTTCCAACACTATAAATAATGCGAGCATTTTATTTGTTCCAATCAGATGAAGAAAGTGAAATTCCATTTTGACTATAGCAAAGAGTTCAAAAATTTGAAAGTGGACTTCATTGCATTCTTGGTCATAACGAAACAAAACTTTTCAAAATGAACTAACTGACATGGGACAGTGTGTTTTCCAACACTGCAAATAATGTCAAGAGCATTTTATTTGTTCCAATTAGATGAAAAAAGGGAAATTCCATTTTGCATTTATCCAATTATACATTATATTTCTTAATATGATCCAAATATACATGTACAGTAGGATGGTAGGTTGGAAAACACAGTGGGAGGTGAGGTGACAACATGATTTATGAAACCTCCAACCCACACAATGTTGTAAAACCCTCTACACACTGAAGCCAAATACCTTACTGGGTGTTTACAAAACAGTGTCTATCACCACATTCCTATGATCTAAACAACATAAAGCTTTTCAATACATGCATACTATTTTGTAAAATTGTAGGATGCAAAACACTATGTTTTACAAAACTTGCAACCCACCTAATGTTTCAAAACCATTTAGACACTCCAACCTTCATAATCCGATTGCCAATGGGAAAATAAAAGGTTTTGTTTGCGTGTACGATTTTGGGATTTCTATCCATTCCAAATTATGATTTTGAAAACCTGCTGGCACATAACCCACATTGTGTTTCAAATGAAAAATCATTTTCACAAGGAACAACCTTTATTTTCCTATCAATGAAAACCCATCTTTACAACGAACAACCAAAAGGAAAAATTTAAAAGCCACCACAAAAACACACAAAACACCTTTTCATTTCGAATGAAAACTGCTTTATTTTTGCGTTAATGAAAACCCATCTTCCCAATGAATAGCTATTCAATTCTTCATAGTGAGATTTTAAAACCCTCAAAACAAAAAATCATAAACAACTATGCATTTGAAATGAAAAACCTACATGCAAACAAAACATTTTTATTTTCCATCAATGAAATCCCATTTTCTTTAACGAATAGCCATTCAATGCTTCATAGAAAACCCATTTAACAGTTGTTCAATGCTTCACACTTCCTACACATAATGGAAAAATGGCATATATATGTGGCAAATATACATAACTATTGGCTAGCTATCATGCCTGTCGAATGTGTTGCTCTCATTCAACCTCCAAACGCGAATGCCTACAACTCCATTCCATTGCCCACACTCCACTCAAAATGCAAAATAAAATGTGGAAAAAGGTGATGTTTAGTTGCATGGGCGTAGCTAAAATGTAGATAAAACACACCTATGTACATAAAATACACATAAAAACATACTCTCATTCAGCCTCCAAACGTGAATGCCTGCAACTCCATTTCGTTGCTCACATATTCCTCCCTAGCAAACTACAAAATGAAATGTGGAAAATGGCGATGTTTAAGGAATTTTTTCTATTGCTTTTTGACTTTCCCCCCTGGTCGTACATCCTTTTCCGGCAACAGACACGTGATGGAATGCGGCTAACCATTTGTCAAGTCTTTTTGTTGGTGCATTTTTTCTAGCTTGTGGGATGGGGGTATGATATAATGTTACATACATAGGTGTGTTTTTTCCACACTTTAGCTTTTCCCATGGATTCATGTTCTTAAAGTTATTCATATAAGTTTAAGTTTAGAAAATTAAGTAGTTTTGTCTTTCAAAGATAATATCTTTAAAATATTATATTAATAAAACAAATAAGTTAGAAAGTGGTGGATGACAATTATTTAGCTTGGATTTACATTCAACATTTAATAGATCTTGATTTTTTAGTACATAGATTTTCAATTTTTATTGATAATATTTTTCATATTGATAAAATATGAGAAAGGGTCTAAATCCACTACATATAGCCATCATAATCACAAAAGAAGAGAGTCGCATGAGAGATGCTCGACTACCAAACATAACAACTAATAAAGATTTAATAGAGAACACCAGAGAGACTCATGAAAATGAGAACACACACAAGAATGGCAAGAGAACAAAGCAAAAACAACGATTACTTATTAGCAAGACTTTTCAAACCACTTATAGCCAACCATTCACGGTTGAGGAAGTCAATTATATCCATAAAGGTGACCCCCTTAGTACTTTTCTGCACATCTCTAGCATTTCCTTTCACATCCAACCTCTTAGCAATAGTTATATTGATTGGCCCTTCCTACATCATAGTTTCACTATCATCCAATTTCTTGTCTTTCCTCTTATATGGACCAACAAAAGTAACAACCCTTGGAATGTCCTCCACATATTTGGTCTTGTCTTTCTCCTCTAGCCTCTTGGCTCTAGCTTTATTGTCAAGTCTTTCCTACATCATAATATTATTGTTGTCCAAAATCTTGTCTTTCCTCTTTTCTAGCTCATAATGGAGAACATATAGGGTGGTAGCATAATTTTTAATAATTTCATTTCTAAAGTCAATAATCTTGGCCATATTTCCTTTTATAGTTTCTTAATTTTTCATTAGATCATTTATGTCTTGCTCAAGAGCTTCCAATTTTCCAAAGGTGTTAGAAATTTTCTTTACCTCTTCCCTAATATCCCCTTTAGCCTCTTCCTTATACTGTTACAAGTTTTGATTGTAATGATCTTATTCCTATTGCTGAATTTAATTTTAGCTAAATGCATCTAGGAGAGCTACCATTTCATTACGTTGTTATGAAGGATGGGAATTTTCTATAACTTATTAATAAGGGGGTTAAGTGCACAAAATGGGGGACCAAAAAGGGGTCTTAAGTGGCCACTTTTTTTTCTTTCTGAAGTCAAGAAAGACTGACCTTGGATGTGAAATTGAAGATAATTACACTCAAAATTTTAAGATGCAACAAAAGAAAAATTTGTAGTGCTTTGAGTCTACTTTCTAAACTACTATTTTAAAAAAAATGGTAGAGATTAAGGGGTTCAAAAAGGGGGCCACACAAATTGGTCCTATTTTCCTTGAAAACTATAACAATGTCTGGTGTGACTCCCCTAAAATGTTAGCTTTTTTTTAGTATTTTAAAAATCACTTCGATGAGAAATTAGTTAACACCATGTAGTTTATCGCTGATTTTTTTGCTAATTTTTTAATGAATATATGATTTTTTACTAATTTTTAGAGTGGACACATCCTAAAAAATATAAATTTGAGTGTGCTCCCACCTAAATAGTTGAAAACTAATCAAAAATCATTTTTTTTTAATATGTGTAGGGTGAAGTCTAGTTTGTAAAAATGTAATTTATTTGAAATTTATATGAATGGTTAAAAACTAAAATAAAAGTACCAAACATTGTTTTTGACAAAAAATAGATACACCAACAAAAGAAATTAAAGGTGAAAACCTTAACATACTGAAAATGTGAAAAAAATTGCATGGTTAGATAGCTAAGAGAGAGCTTAACATTATCATGGTTTTTTTTTTACTTAACTTTGAAACACATGCAAACCTGATGGGGAGCATGCTTGAGATTATGTCCATTTTTAATAATTTATAAAAATACATCTTTGGGCATTGGAAATTCAGTCCAAGCCTTTGGGTTGGAAGCCCAAGGTAAATCCAAGCCAAAGGCTTGAAAATTTCCAAAACAAACAAAAATGTGAACATGTTATAATGTGCTCGCATTATGTCAAAGAAAAACATAATGCGAGTGTATTATAATGTGCTCACATTATGTGATTTGATATAATGTGACCATGTTATAGTGCACTCACACTATGTGATTTGATATAATATGAACGTATTATAATGTGCTTGTGTTATGCTTTTTTAAATTTTTTTATGTATGTATGTATGTATTGGTTGAGGGTTTAGGGTATGGGATTTAGGGTATAAGGTTGAGGGTATATGGCTTAGGGTTGAGGGTTGAGGGATAATGTTTAGGGTTGAGGGTATAAGGTTAAGTGTATAGGGTATAGGGATTGGGGTTTATGATATAGGGTATAAGGTTGAGGTTTTTGGGATTATGGTTGAGGGTAGAAGATATCTATTTAGGGTTGAGAGTTTAGAGAGTTAAGGGTACATGGTAAATAGGGTATAAGGTTTAGGCTTTAGGTTTGAGGGTTTAGCGTATAGGCTTTAGTGCCTATGGTTAAGGGATAGTGTTTAGGTTTGAGGGTACTAGGATTTAGTGTATATATGGTATAAGGCTTAGGATTGAGGATATATTGGGTATAGGGTTGAGGGTATTGGATTTACGGTTGAGGATATAAGATATATATTTATGTTTGAGGGTATAAGGTATATGGATTAGGGTTGAGGGTATATGGTAAAAGGTTAGGATCTAGGGTTGAGAGTATTGGGTATAAGGTCTAGGGTTGACGATGTTAGGTATAGGGTATAGGGTTTATGGTTGAGGGTATAACTTATAGGGTTGAGGGCTGAGGGTGTAGGGTTTAGTTTGTATAGGGTTGAGGGTTGAAGGTATAGTCTTGAGGGATAGTGATCAAGGCTAAGGGTATAGGGTTAAGTGTATAGGGTATAGGGCTTAGGGTTAAGGTTACTAGGTATAGGGTAGAGGGTGTTGAGTTTATGATTGAGTCCATATAAGGTATCTATTTAGGGCTGATGGTTTATGGTATAGGGTTTAGCCCATATAGGGTTTAGCGTATAGAGTTAATGATATAAGGTATAGTGTTGAGGGTTGATGGTGTAGGTTTTAGGGTTTAAATATAGGGTATAGGGTTGAGAGATAATGTTCAAGGTTGAGGGTATAGGGTTAAGTGTATAGGGTATAATGATTAAGGTTTAGGATATTGGGTATAGGGTTGAGGGTTTAGATTATAGGACTAGGGTACAAGGTTGAGGGAATATGATATAGGGTTGAGGTTGAGGGCATAGGGTTTAGGGTTTAAGGTGTAGGGTTGAGGGTTGAGGGTATAGGGTTGAGGGATAGTATTCATGGTTGAGAGTATAGGGTTAAGTGTATAGGGTATAGCGATTAGGGTTTCAAATATTGGTTTATGGTTGAGGGTATAAGGTATTTATTTAGGGTTGAGGGTATAGAGTATAAGGTTTAGGGTATAAGGTTGAGGGTATAGGGTATAGGGATGGGGGTATAGGGTGTAGGGTTCAGGGTTGGGGGTTTAAGGTATAGGGTTCAGGGTTGAGGGATAGTGTTCAAGGTTGAGGGTATGGGGTTAAGTGTATAGGGTATAGGGATTAAGGTTTAGGATATTAGATATATGGTTGAGGGTATTAGGTTTAAGGTATAAGGTTGAGGGTTGAGAGTGTAGGTTTTAGGTTTTAGTTATAGGGTTGAGGGTTGAGGGTATAGAATTGATGGATAATGTTTAGGGTTGATCATATAAGGTTAAGCGTATAGGGTATAGGGATCAAGATTTAGGATATTGGGTATAGGGTTGAGGGTATCGGGTTTAGGGTATAGTGTTGGGGGTATAAGGTATAGGGTTAAGGTTTGAGAGTGTAGGGTTTAGGGTTTAAGTATAGGGTTTAGGGTATAGGGTTGAGGGATAATGTTTAGGGTTGATGCTATAAGGTTAAGTTTATAGGGTATATGGATTAGGGTTTAGGATATTGGATATAGGGTTGAAGGTATTGAATTTACGATTGAGGGTAGTTCAAGTATCTACTTATGGTTGAGGGTTTAGAGTATAGGGTTTAGTGTATACAGTATAGGGTATAGGGTTGAGGGTGTAGGGTTGAGGGTTTAAGGTATAGGGTTGAGGGTTGGGGGTACAAGGTTAAGTGTATTGCTATATAATGATTCTTAATGATCTACTTTTGTCAAGCACCTGTATGACAACTTTACCTTCCTCAAGTACTCTTTTTTACCTTCCTAATACTTTTGTAATCAGAAACCTATGAATAAATTTATTCTATAGTTGAATTTAAACTTTACTTGACCATTCAATTGTACCTTAAGCTCCTAGATTCAATGTTTCCTCTATGGAAATCCATAAGCTGCTTTACTGTGCATTGCTATTAGAAGGAGGCTTCTTAGTAATTACTAAAAGGGAATCAAAGCGTGAAGAATTTGTGCTAATAATAGTTGGCATAGTAACTAAATTCATAGTCACAAAAATATCAACACAAACTCTTATTATGGTGAAGACTAGGGATAATAAATCAATAATTAAACTTTAAACTCTAGATACATTAGAAACTAAGACTATAATTTTACTTGATGCACCAATGACATAATTGAGACTAGTAGCAACAAATATCATACCCTAATTTTGATCAACTTTAAACACAAGGTTATCTCTCATAATTTTATTAGGGGGATCTAAATCCTTAAAAAATATTAGCCTACTAACCTAATTTAGTATCCCTAGAAATATGAGAAAATATAAAATAATTTTTAGTTCACTAACTAAGATAATAGAAACATTATTTCTCAAAGAAATAGAGGAAGTAATAAAACTCACAAAACATTTGATACAACCTATACAAGAAATCTTGGCATGCATTCCTAATAGTTTTGACACTTGATATATGAGCATCTACTTTTGAAATTTTATAATAACACAAGTTGGATCCCTTAGAGGTGAAGTAGCTCTTGAAGAAACCTCAACAAATTTAATTAACCTTAATTTGGGAAAATATCATTTTAAATAATCATTCTCTTCTCAATTCTCTTCAAAATGTGGCCTCTCATCAAAATTTGGGGTAAGTGCAACCTTATACATCAACCACTCCTTTATAAATATTAGGGTATCTTCTAGAGGAAGATTTTCATCTAATTAATTAAGAAACCAATGTTATTGATAGATTATATCCATAATCAACAATTCATCAATCTCAAGCTTACTCATAATATTTTCATCAAATCATCCATATATATTATACTTATCATCAACTTAGGTTCTTCATACCTATTATAATGAATTTATTGAAAAATAACATGGAATGGGATTTTGGTTTCTAGCTATGATGCCATATAAAATTATCTCCCAACCTTAGTCTTCAAAAATATATATTTGAGAGCTACAAAACTTAAGAAATTCATGAAATTCAAAATACGAGTGCACTTTAAAAAAGTTGAAATCCCCTCACATTTTGAGAAAGCCAAAGAATGCTCGCTCTTTGTGGGGAGGACATTTTGGGAAGTGCTAAAAATGGTAAAAAACCATGTCACCTGTGATCTAGGTCAACATTCTCTATTATGAAAGTAAATGAAGAACTCAGAAAACCTTCCAAGAGATAGTATGCACCTTTAGTATCTTATGTTTCATTAAAAAAATAGATTTCAACAACCTGATATAAGCACATACTACTATTCCTTAAAGTGGAAATAGAGACAATTTAATTTCCCATGCATTAACCCTTAGAGGAAAGCTGATGTAGTTTCAGATCTAGGAAAATTTCAGCAGCATAAAAACATGAAAATTAACATTTTAAGAACGAGAAACATGAAGAATAGAAGAAATATAGAAAAAAGAGAAGAAAAAATGATATACATGGATAAAAACCCTTTCAAATAAAACACCCCACACTCCAAAGCATAAAACTAATGTATTAATATGCAACAATACAATTACAATACTCTGTAGGCTCACAACCTTAACATGGTGACTACATCTTTCTCTTCTAGAGGAAATTTGGCAACATAACTTTGCAATAAAAAAACTCTCCTCATCCAACTCCTCTAGAAAATGCCCATATTCATAGAGCACCAAGATGGATGCATAGAATACCACATGTCAACATCATCTTCACTACATGCATGCAAACATAAAGGATAACATGTAAGGAACCTATGTTCACCTTCCAAGGCAACTGTCATAAAATCTCAACATGCAAGCCATTTTTCATAAATTTCTATGAAACTTTTTAGTCCTTTCAACATGCAATATGCCTACCACATGCAAGATTGAAACTTGAATCAATTTCACTAGTCATGAATCTTACACTGTCATACAAGCTATCATAGTTCTATAATAATCCATCATAGAAGCTATCATAGTTCAACTCTTACAACTTATGGAAAAATCCACTAAAATAGCTTATAGTGGGGTCCACAAAGTGGGACACCTATTTCCACCAAATCAAGATGCATGCCATCCTAGTCACTTGCCATGTGAGATGACAACTCACCAAGATAGGTCTCACAAAGTGACATCACAAGAAAGATAAAATAAATACATAAGCTAAAATAATTAATTAATTAACAACATGAATGATAGGACTTGCAAACGTTGAGACACCTTAATCACAACATTCTACCACTTGTCGAAGACCTTCCAAGAGTCAACAAAGACACAAGATTTTAACTGCTAGGAGATAATTGATGCAACATCAACATAGCCATCGATGAAACCAAATGAATCTCTAGCATGCTCTCATGCACTAACAAGATACCTATAACAATATCTAAAATGTCCACCATATCAAGAAAAAACTCTTATCATCCTCCAACATGGAACCTATGGAAGAAAAGGAACAAGCCAAAGGTGTAAATGCACCAATCAAAAGAACACATCATCAAATCCAAGTAGTAACAAAGGCTACATGATACTGCCACAACTCCACTATGCTCACAAGATGAACATAAGCTCAACCAACACAAAACACAATTCTAAAGCTGAAGAATCCTCTAGAGAATAAGATAAACCATCAGATAGACCAACAACCAAAAATATGTTTCTTTCATCTAACTGATAGACCCACGAGACTAGAAATAACACCCAAAACAAGTTCTAATCCATCCAACATACCATATTTTAAGGTATACAAAACATTAGTAGAACTTATGCCAACAACATATCCAACCCATAAACTGCAATCACAAGCTCCATGTGTCAAAATAGTTGATGAAGACATCTACACATCCAAGAACTCCCACTACATGGGTAATCTTAAATTTGAAAATAGACCATGGCATATCAAGTCTACCAATCAACACTTATACCAAAGTGTGGCTAAATAAATTAAGTAATAACAAAGAACAATCACAATGATCTACACATGCAACATAAATTGCTACATAGTCTCTGATAACATGTCACCATGACTCTCCCAAGTACACCACACTAAACCATGTGTGAATATAAACATCAAGGAAGAAGCTATAGAACAAAGATAAAACTTGTAAATTATATCCCAATCATGTCCTTCTGCCAACACCTCAATTTGTCAAGTTGTGCTGAGTAAGATCTCCTTCGCAACCCCATAAGAAAAGCCTCAACAACACCCAAATGTTAAATCTCATTAGATCAAACATAACATTTATATCTCATGTCACCAAAATGGATGTAAGCCTCTCTAAACAAGGAAGATCAAACTCAAAAAGAATTCCCATATCAGGAAAAAACCCATTAACATCTCCAAAAAGTTCTCATGAAACAAATCAAATACCTAGGGAGATTAAAAAATTGAACACTCCTCAAATGATCCCTATAGAACTAGAAAGCATAGCTCAAGATCCATCTCCATGAGAAGAAAAAACATAAAACATAATAAATCTGAAAACAACATAGGATTATAACTTTCAGATGATTATCTATTGAGTAGTGGGGAATGAGATTGCTCCTCAAAGATATACCAAGTCTCATATACTTTATCTAATAACAACCTCCTCTCAAGTCAATCATGAACTAATTCCCGTATCTAGGTGTGCACACCAAAAATGGATGCTTCACTTCCTTATCCACAAAATGGAATAAGGAGGAAAGGGATCCAATTTCACAATGATCACATTCAAGGATATGTTGGAGATCTCAACCCAATGAAGGATGTGAGAGATTTGACTGTAAGATATCCTTGGAGATGAATGAAAACAAGAAATGGGTTCACCACCAAGTGTAAACTTAGAAAATGCAAGATATTTGAAACCACAATGTGATATGCAAAAGACCTAGAAATGCAAGTAGACTGTAACAGAAACTTATGAAATTTAAAGTCTGCACCTGGAGACTAGAGAGAGATGGAAAGGAGCTCTAAAATACTAGAGAATTCACTGCTGATGCCAACCGGGACTCATACGCCAAGCTAGGCGACTTAGTCCTACTTTGGGAAAACTGTGTCAGAACAAGCTTCGAACAAAAGGGTACTCAAATTTGCAAAATTCTTGTTTAGGTCTAGGAAGTGGGACTCATTCACCACTAATGGCGAATCAGTCCAACTGTGGATTTTTGGGAATTCAAAACAAAAAACTGTAGCCCTCAGCTTGCTCTTATGCTCCTAATTCAAATCCGAGTCTGAAACTGTCAAATTCAACCTGTAGGTATTCTCTAAGTCTTGTTTACAACTTTGACACCTTTAATAGATTTAACAATTTGATGACAACTTTTCCAACCTTACTCTTTGGAAAATCTGCAATGTAGACCTGAAAATCACATGCAAAGAGAGGGAAAAATTGTTGCAGGGTTAGTGAATAGTGGTTTTCCTTGGTCAAACCCCGTGTTGGTAATTAAACCATTGAAATGAAAAGGAAATATGGAAAGAGAATGATGAATGAACAAAGACAATGCTACAACTCACCAAATTCTTGAAGTAGAATGATGCAAACATGTATGTGATGGCTCCAAAGTGCTTGAATTCTCTTGCAAACAAGATGCTTGAATGCTAAGTCACTTGATTGATTGGGGGGAAATGAGTTGAAAAACCTTATATTTATACTTGGTTATGCAATAATTCCTGAAAATACCACATCATACGCCGACCTTAGATCTTAGAAAATAAAAACCCACCAAAAATTTGAGTTGTCTTTGAATTTTGTGTTAAAGGGGACTCATTTGCCACTTTGTGCGAATGGGTCCAACCTAAGGGGACTCATTCACCCAAAATGGTGAATGGGTCCCACCTTAGGCATTTAAAGTGGGCTTCAGGATTTAAGTGTTTTAAATGATGTTTATTGGGTTTATTTTCAAAAATACACTTAATTAAGGCATGTAGATGTAAAATGGGGCCAATTAAAGTAGAAGAAGGCTCAATTATTAATGACAAGCCTAGAAAAGTGTGAAAGTTTGTTACAAAAACTTTACAACACTTTGAAATAAGGCTTGATAATGTGAGTTATTTTAGTTTACAAGGGCCCAAGACCTAATGTGAATGTGTTATTCACATTACAACATTAAATCAAGGCACAATTAAGCCAAAATCACAAGGAGGGCCCAAACGAGACAAAACAAGTAGAAGGGTTACTTTTTCGGTGTCCACATTTAGCCCCCACTTTAGTGAGAGGATAAACCTGCTTCAAACTAACACTAAAGTAGACTTCCAGAGGGGTTCAATTGTACCAATGTAGATGGAAAAGGATGAAAAATATCAAAGGAGGTGGCCAAGTCCTTAGGATCCAAGATCCAACGTCAAACTGACATAAGCACAAAAGGACAAGCACAAGGTGAATGACATGCAACAAAATAAGATACACTTTCATAGAATGGAAATGACTAAAAGAGAAAGTAAAATAAGAGATCAAATCAAGCTTTGACCATTTGTCCAACATGATGTGGATCAAATCTAGGCTATTTGTGTGAAAAATGCATACTCACTCTGAGGTGATGAAACTCTTGGCTGTCTGCAAGGTGAGAAGTCTTAAAAGGGTGAGAAACATACACTCATAGCTAGTATGCACTCACACACACACAGGTGGCTATGGGAAAAGTCATGCTTCGGATTGGGCTTCTCGCTCAACCATACCAAAGTTATACCTCTTGATAAATTTAATAAGGTGCCACACAAAAATGAATTTTTGAGCTTCATGAGACAAGTAAAACTTCATATGCTTGGAGCTCATGAACAAAGTGATGTTGTAAATGCAAGATAGTGTAAGATTTTTTCAAAGATATTTTTCTTAGTTCATGCAAGGTCTCTTCTTAGGGAACATTGTGCCTAGTGTT
This sequence comes from Sequoia sempervirens, assembly GCA_007258455.2. Lineage (NCBI taxonomy): Eukaryota > Viridiplantae > Streptophyta > Pinopsida > Cupressales > Cupressaceae > Sequoia > Sequoia sempervirens. Next base: position 245,879,059 of record VDFB02075321.1, on the reverse strand, counting down.
TACAAGAGAGGAAAAGTCAAAGAGATATCGCGGTCTTGGAGGAAATCAAGCTCAATGACACCACCAAGAAAAGGATGCATCACAAGAAGAAAAAAATTGCACAATGAAACATGATGAGCATCAATGTATGCCCGCACTTTAAAGTGGTTGCTAACACCATTATTGTGAGAAATTTATTTAAAGTAGAAGGAGACACGAGAGCTTATTCGGAAATCCCTATGCCAAGTCATATGTTTCCAATAAGCTACACCATGAGTAAGTGTGTTGCATGCAAGTCAATATTAAGGCATGTCATCCGCATCCCAAGATTTCTCTTATAATTACATGAAAGGTGATTGACTAGCCAAAAGATACAATGACAAGTGACATATGAGGACAAGGCTATCTAACCCCTTTCCCTCACTTAGTGCAGGACATGGGTGAGTCAAAATGATTGATAAGATGGATGGTAGAGTGAAAATCGGTATCAATTCGAGGAATTAGGTGCCCCCACATAAGGGAGAGAACCAAAATACTTATGGATTTTCATACTCAAATCTTTACATTCATTAGTATAATGACCATGAACTCTGTGATAGGTGCAAAATGAAGTCTTGTAATAGAATTTATTTCATGTTCTTGGAGGAAGGGATATCAAGTGATCTTGGAGGAGTCTCAACAAGATACCCTCTTGATCAATGGTAGATGTCCCTTTATTATCCAACAAAGATTTCTCTTGCTTAGTACAAGATGTCATACCTATGCAAGAATCTTTGGATTGCGAGATTTTGTTCTCTCCTTTACAGGAGGGTGTAAAATCTAACGAATTCAAAGCATTAGTGTTTTACATGATCACATTGACATTAAGTGAAGATGTCTTTGTTTGTTTCATTTCTTACAAAGGATAAAGACCACTAGTGTCTATTAGTTCAGGATGTATTACTATTAAATTCGGTGTAGAAGAAATGATGGTGTTGAAATTGAGTGAAGGCTTGTTTATTTCTATCAAGGACAATAACCAATACCATGAATTGTTTCTTGCTTGTTAGGCTCAATAGGGTTGCAGATACCTTGTTCTCTAGCATCACATTATTTTCCACTATATCCAAGTTGTTTCATAAGCTCATACCCTTTTCCATAAAGTTTTTTTGATTTCTTTAGGATTCAGAGGTTGTTGATAGTTAGTGTCATCAAAATTTGTTGTGTTTGTTGTCTTTTCTTCTAAAGTGGTTGAGGAGGATGCTTTCGAAGGGTCTTTCAAATTATGTGTTTTCATTACCACATTTTCTTTTCCCTTTTCAGAGTCTTTATGTATGATCTTGTATTCTCCCATGAATGTTGGTGTGAAATCTAAGGAACCCTAATCATCTTCTAAGAGCTTTGTGACTTCCTTGATATGTTTTTATTTTTCCTTTTGTTGCATGGGATCTACTTGTGTGATTGTTGTTAATTTTTTCAAAGGTTTCTCTTTGTTTTTCTCAAGTTGTAAGACACTATAAGGCTTAGGATCAACGTCAAGTGTGTACACTTTGTTGTTGTAGATGTATTTCATTTTACAATGAAGAGTAGAAGGCACCCATTCATTGCATGAATCCATGGTCTTCCTAAGAGAAGATTATATGAAAGATCATGAGGCATAACATGGATCAATGTTTCTAATGTGTCCATTCCAACTATAATAGGAAAACTGATCACACCAAGCAGTTGTTTTCCTACATTGTCAAATCCCTTAATAGACAGAGAGTTAGCTTGAATTTTTTATTTCTCCACATGAAACCTATCCAAAAGGTTTACACTACACACATTAAGGGATGAGCCATTGTCAACAAGGTTTCGCTTTATGCCAATGTTTTTGTATTGAGATAATATTATGAAAGCTTCATTTTCTTTTTGCACTTCCAAAGGGGGGAGTTCGCTTTGGTGGAAAACAATGTCAGCATTCATTCCTTGGATCATGGCTTCTATGTCATTCGAGTTTGTAGTAGAGGGAACCACAACTTGTTGCAAGGATCCTTGAAGCAAAGTATGATAATTAGGTGAATTTTGAATTAAATTCCATAGGGATATCTTTGTAGGAGTATTCTTAAGTTGTTCAACAAGATAATACTCCTTCCCACTATGCAAAGGTAAACGTGAAACACTAGGGAAAATGGGATTAGACAAGGGGAGGGGTGTTAGGGTTGGTTGTTGTGGTTGCAAATTATTCCTAGTGTTATATGTATGGGCAATGGTATTGTGACTCAGTTGCTGCAAAAAATTGTTCTTAGGTGGGTAAAGGATAATTTCTAGTTTGTTTTGATTATGTGATGGTGGATGAAGGATTAGAGGATTCTTAGGATGTCCCATGGGATATGTAGGAGGTCTATTAATATAGGGGGACACTTGCATGTTCATAACCTCAGTGGTCTTGGTTTGATGTATCTCTAAAGGGAAATTGAGGATCACTTGTTTATCATCACCTAAGGAAGCCTCATTACTATTGTTGTCATTTTCTTGCACCATGAAATTCTCCCTAGGAGGAGATTTTTTATGAGAACTACATACCAAATGTTCTTGACATTCAAGGATTGGTTCTTCCGAAATGACTTCATCGCAAGTAGGGGAATGATCAATGGTTGAACTATGTTGCTCAATAAGGGTTTCCCTAGGTGAAGGGGGGAAACTAAGATTCTTATGACTTTCATCCATTGTGTTTTCTAACATCAAAGTATCTTCTTCATAGCTATGAGAGATAATAGGAGAAGAACAAGTATGATTATCATAATCATGTATGAGTTCATTCCTTTGGCCCATAATTTCTTGCAAAATAGGATAGGTAGGGGAAGGATCATAAAGAGGGTTATCATAGATATTGAAGGTTTTCTTATCTAACACCAACATATCCTCATCACTATCACAAGAGGAGAAGAAGTTGGGAGATGGACATAGGTAAGTTTCAATGGTCTCTTGTTGTGTTGTGTGATCGTCATGATTAATTATTTTTATGTCATTTTTTTTAGTAATGTCTTGCCTAATAAGAGATGTAAGAGGAGAGAAACAACTTGGGTTCTCAAAAATATCATCAATTAGTTCTTCCAACGCTACAATATCTTCTTCATGAGTAGGAGAGATATTAGGAGAAGAAAAAATGTGATTGTTATGATTTCCCAAGGTTTCTTTCACTAGACTAACCTAACTCATAGAAGAGATACTAGGAGAGGGATGAATGACAAACAAAAAGAGAGGGGAAAGGACCTCATATTCATATACACTTAACAAAAATTTCTTACAACATTTAATAAGACTAGAAAATAGAACATGAAGTATGATAACTATAGATTTTTCAATGAAAACATCATGTAATGATTGTTCTAGAAGCTTGAAATACAACAATGCTAAATCAAACATGCAAAAGAGTAATGCAAATTTTTAGATTTTGAGGATGACAATTGAATGATTATGTTGTGTAACAATGTGAGAATGCAAATTTGAAATTAAGCCATGCATGAAATGGACTGGAAATTAAGCTAAATTTAGTGAAATGCATGTAACAGAAAGTCAATTAACTAAAGCATATAGTTAATGGAAACAAACAAAAGTGCAGAAAGAGGGTTTTTAATGCTGTAAAAGGTAGTTTCATGGGTGCACAGGGACTGATTCACCCAAGATGGTGAATGAGTCCTAGTAGGGATTTTTTTCAAAATTTTCAAAGATTTTTAATGGATTTTGATGCTTTTTATGTTGTATGGTGTGAATCCTAAATTCAAATGATTTGCAATGATTTGATATGCAAAAATGCAACCTATATGAACTTTCACTAATGCAAAATTTGAAACCCTAGAATGCCAATTAACTTAATGCAAATCCTAATGCAAAGTTAACAAAAGATAGATCTAGAATGATGATGGACTCCAAATCAGAATTATGATATTCAAATTTTAAGTTCACCAAAAATGTGGACACTGGAAATGGATGCTTGACTTCCTTCTCCATAAAATTGAATAAGGAGGAAAGGGATCCGATTTCATGATGCTCACATTCAAGGATATGTTGGATATCTCAACCAAATGAAGGATGTAAGAGATTTGACTATAAGATATCCATGGAGATGAATGAAAACAAGAAATGGGTTCACGACCAAGTGTAAACTTGGAAAATGCAAGATGTTTGAAAACACAATGTGATATGCAAAAGACCTAGAAATGTAGGTAGACTGTAATAGAAACTTATGAAATTGAAAGTGTGAACCTGGAGACTAGAGAGAGATGGAAAGGAGCTCAAGAATCTTGTAAAATTCACTATTGATGCCAACTGGGACTCATACGGCCGACTTAGTCCTACTTCAGGAAAACTATGCCGAAACAAGTTTCGAACAAAAGGGTACTCAAATATGCAAAATTCTTGTTTAGGCTTGGGCAGTGGGAATAATTCACCACTAATGGTGAATCGGTTCACCTATGGATTTTTGGGAATTCAAAACATGAAACTGTAGCTCTTAGTCTACTCTTCTACTCCTGATTTAGATATGGGTCTGAAATTGTCAAATTCAACTTGTAGGTCTTCTCTAAGTCTTGTTTACAACTTTGACACCTTTAATAGCTTTGACAACTTGAAGAAATTTTTTCCAACCTTACTCTTTGGAAAATCTGTAATCTAGACTTGAAAATCACATGCAAAAAGAGGGAAAAATTATTGTAGGGTTAGTGAATAGGGGTTTACCTTGGTCAAAACCCGTGTTGGTAATTAAACCCTTGAAATGAAAAGGAAATCTGGAAAGAGAATGATGAATGAGCAAAGAAAATGCTACAACTCACCAAACCCTTGAAGTAGAATGCTACAAACATGTATGTGATGGCTCCAAAGTGCTTGAATGCTCTTGTAAACAAAATGCTTGAATGTTAAGTCACTTGATTGATTGTTAGAATTATTGGGGGGGAATGAGTAGAAAAACCTTATATTTATACTTGATTATGCAATAATTCCCGAAAATACCACATCATAGGCCGACCTTAGATCTTATAAAATAAAAACCTGCCATAAATTTGAATTGTCTTTGAATTTTGTGTCAAATGGGACTCATTCGCCACTTTGTGCAAATGGGTCCCACATGAGAGGACTCATTCACTCAAAATGGTGAATGGGTCCCACCTTAGGCATTTAAAGTTGGCTTTAGGATTTAAGTGTTTTAAATGATTTTTTTTGGGTTTAAGGCCTACACAGATGTAAAATGGGGCCAATTAAAGCATAAGAAGGCTCAATTGTTAATTACAAGCCTAGAAAAGTGTGAAAGTTTGTTACAAAACTTTATGACACTTTGAAATAAGGCTTGGTAAGAGGTTATTTAGGTGAAATCCATTAATAAGACCCTAGAAAAGTGTGAAAGTGTGTTACAACAATCTACAACACTTAAGTAAGGTACCATTTGAGTTATTTTAGTTTACAAGGGTTGACGACCTAATGTGAATGTGTTATTCACATTACAACATTAAATCAAGGCATAATTAAGCCAAAATCACAAGGAGGGCCCAAACAAGACAAAAAAAGTAGACAGGTTACTTTTTCGGTGTCCACACCAGGTGAGAGGCTTCTCCAACTTTCTACTATAACACAACAGTTTCCTCATCCTAGTCTCCAAGTATCCATGAGCATCCACAATTGATCAATCCATGCTAAACTCCAAATACAATGTTGCACTCACATGAAGCTCTCGAGCACATGACCAAGATACTCAATACTAAGAGAACTAACTAGACCACTATCAAAAATCCAACCATGGAATCAGGAACATAAAATATGACATCATGATCTAACATTATCATGCCAAAAAAGTGTAAAATCAAGAGTCAATCATAGCACAACACCAAAAAAAATCCTCTCAACAAAGGATCACCATCTCCTCCAAGGATATCACATGCTCCAAGAGAACAAACCATGATCTCAAGAGAAATGTAATATTCCAAAACTCTAATGTGCCATAAAAAGTATACCATGACATGCCAACAACATACTATAAACCAAATCACTTGTTAGAGCATTATCAATACGCCAACCACAGACTCCAAGAATCCTCCATGGATCTAAGGTGTCACACATCTTCAATCATGTGAAGATAACCATCTCAAAATAGTGTCCATGCAAATGTGAAAGAACCCTTTTGCAACAATAGGATCTAAGAGCTCCTCCTAGTAACATATGCAATACTAAAGAAGATCATCCATCATGAAGTGATGAATCCACATCACTATCAAAGCTACCACTGAATTATGACACTAAGCTACTCATGGAATCATGACAACCATATCTTTAATGAATATCCTTCATGGATCTAACACAATAAAATGTAATATCAACAACACCATATAATAAGTAGAACCAAAATATTAAAGCCAAGAAGATAAAAAAACATGCTGCAAGTTCCATATATGACTATCCAGGAACTCAACATCATCCACCCTCTCATCTCAAAGAAAAATACCAATGAACTAATGACCACAAACAAGGACAACTAATGAGGTCTGCATCAAATTTGAATCAATCTATATAGATAGTCCACATCCAAGTCCTCCCACTGCAACTAAATTGGTGATTGACCCATACAACTACATAACACATAGATTAAAAACACTGAAGCATGCAAAATCATCATCACATTAGTAACATGAAAAAATGAGATATCAAAGAAGATAAGATGTATATTTCAAGAATCAAACACCAGATCACTAGTAGACCCAATTTTCCAAACAAATCCACAACTGAGTACCATAGTCAAGGAACTAATAAATCATTCTTGAAAATTTGTAAAAAAAATCTAAGTGTCTGAACACAATATTTTCAACAAATCTACAAAACATATATTTTTAATAACATGTAAAACCCATAAAAACCATCTCTGTGTAAATCTAAAATCACTTATACATCTAGAATAATATATCACACATATTTCATCTAAACAAGTGAATACTCTAGATCTACACAAACCCATAACTTTTAGAACATAGGAAAGTTGTAAAACCTTAGAGGAAATAGGTTGTCTAGAAGATTATAGAATATAAAATATCCCAACTTCACAACCCATAAATTACCAATGGTAAAACATACCGAAATTTCCTCAACGAGAAAGATGCAAACCTGCTCAAAACATGCATGAAGCATACATGCAAACCCACAACTATTTTACATCTAAAGATACCCAAATGGAAAGATATTCTAAAAAATAGTTCATCTATAGATCTGAAAAACCAAAAGTTTTGATTAACCATGTAAAACCTACAAACCCACCATTTTTTGTAACACATGCAAATCCATATCCACTTATCATCTAGAAGACCCACTTTTTTGAAAACAACCATAATCATTAAACCAAAATAATGGAATAACATTAATATCATAACTATAGATTTTTAAATAGAAAATCCATAAAAAACCATTAGATCCAACCAACATGAAACTGAGAAATGTGAGTACAACTAATCAAAGGAAGAAGGGGTCTAGGAACTCTAGGCCCATTTGTACAACTCCACAACCACCATCATTTACAAGCATATAGAGGAGATAGGCTATTCTAGAAGCTTATAGATCATCTAATGATCAACTCCATAGCCTACATGCATTTGGGGTTAATAAAACATTTCCTTCCAATGCCAAGAACTAAATCAGGTGTTGAACACCCAAAATACTGAGGCGGGGTGAATCAATACTCTATATGACCAATTACTCATAAACCATCCAATTAACAAAGTGTATCTAACTACAGAAATAAATGAAAGAATGGAAGGAATCACTAGATAACATAACACATGAAAACCAAGGTTTTTACGTGGAAAACCCAAAAAGGGAAAAACCATAGTGAGGATTAGCTTACAATATATTATAATTGGTTATAAGATATTACATGGGCTCATTCCTAGGACACATTATCCTTATAAGGCTCATAGCCAGGGATAGATACAAAAAACAAAAGTGGCTTCACATCCAAAGTGTGAACTGATACAAAGTGCATCTTCCTTGTGTTGAATTTAGTTCCTTTGAAGCTTTGAACACAAAACACTACTCGGCTTAGTAGTCGCTCAATATTCACAACAATTCTACACTTATTCTGATCTCACACATCTAAATTCATATGTTCGCACAATGTCAGATCTCTTGCACATCATATTATATGTATTATATCTTCTACCACTCAAAAACATCTCACATATATACCAAATTACATCCGCATACATGAATTAGGTTGGCCTAATTAGATGCAGCCCTATTTTAATTCAAAATAGCTTTGTCAGCTCCATGCATGATTCAAAAACATCTTTGTGGTCATCCCAAATGTGAAATACTTGATTTAAGTTGACATGGACCTAAAATAGTTCCTATTAACATCTACAGTACATGCTTATCCTTTACAACACAACATGTATTAGGTCAACCAAGAATTAGACCCAATCACAAAATAAGCCAACTAATCACACACTAATGATCCATATGTTCATATAAGTGCATGCCATCCAGAATATATGTAATAATGACACTTGTGAGAAATCTCCCAAAATTTCTAAGTTTGATTCTCAACACCAGAGAAATGCAGACCAAATTATATTTACCCAATCACAATGTATAAGCCAAAAAATGACTATCAAACTTCTATCATTTGTAACTTTTGACCTGATTAACCAAAATAGCTGAAATATTGATTATATATGCACCTAATAGTAAGGAATAACATATTGTAACCTCTTGAGATGATCTTGTTGCACATGCAATTTTGGACCAAAATGCTAGATTAAAATTTATCAATTTAAAACTATCAACAATTAATGTTGGCATCAATGACAACAAATTGAGGGGTTTTTTCTTCATTTTTTCAATAATCTCCCACTTTTTCATTGATGGCAACATGTGCCGAAAATGATTCTCCAAAATTTAGAAAATACACCACCAAAAACTTCAAGTATTCAAGTATACCCGATCTCTCCCTTTAAGCATCACCTCTCCCTTTATCTGATTTCTCACAATTCTTCTCCATTATTTTCCATTTTTCTCCAAATTTCTCAAAAATTCTCCCCTTTGACATGAAGGACAAAGGGTGTGTCAGTAACATACTTTTCAACTTCGAAATTTTATGATATGTATGGACACACCTCAAAAATGTAGTAACTCCCCCTTAGGGAGTTATCCCAAAAAAATTTGATTTGACCATATGTACAATGGAAAACTGAAAGTAACTGAAATAATGAAAGAAATTTTCATAGGAAATGTTCAACTAGAGGAGGAGGAACCTTCTAGCTCTCTAATGATTTCTTTCCAAGCAGGTTTTCCTTCAATCCAAATCTTTTTGGCTGCAGAAAGTGAGTTGTCCACTGATTCCAACTTTACTATGTTCTCCTCACCCTCTTCCAGAGTACTTGGGTTTGGGTTTATCTTTGTAAGTTTTTTAGCTTTAGTAAGAGAACTTGATATTTGTATATGTTTTCACTTCACCAAGTCTCCAAGTTGTCCAAACCACCTTATAACATCTTCTTTCTGCCTTTTTAAGGTGAGTAAATTATTTTATAGATCTGTGATGGTAGTCCAAGGGGTATAGCCTCTATCTTGAGCAGGGTCATAAGCTCCAGAGGTATTAGATATTTGTGTCTTTATGGATTCCAACAACTCCTTAATTTTGTGAGTTGCATCTGACCACCTCATGCAATACAAGAACAATATTATATCCTCATCTTCACATTCCTATACAATTTTCAGACATTCTAGACATCACCTTGCTATGTGTAGTTGCACATCTGCCCAGTAACACAAGTAGTTTCCTTTCAACAAACCTTGAATCAACTTCTTTTTCAGTCTACTCCTTTAGACTAGAGGTATATTCCCTAAGTGAATCAACCAAATTTTTTAAATTCTCAATAGGAGTTATCAACAATGGCAATGGGGGTAACATCTTTTAGAGACTTGATGGCTTCATTAATCAACTTTGTTCCCTTTTGATGAGTCTCTAGGATTTCTTTTCTTCAAGAGGTGTGAAATACATCTTCGAGCTCCAATCTTTGAACCGGTGAGATCTTTTCAAGATCCACATTTCCTTGGTACATTGAGAGTTGTAACAACTATCATGGTATAGCCAGTTGAATACTTATTTGTCTTGTTAGGAGACCCTTGAGTGTATTACCTGAGGATTCTTCTTCATTTCTTTTAACTTCAGTTTCTTCTTTATTCTATTCTTTCTCTTCTTCTTCTTCTTCTTCTTCTTCTTTTCCTTTCCTTCATATTCCTTCTCATCATCATCTTTCTTATTGTTCTCTTCCCTTTCTCCTTGTACTTCTTCTCTATTTTGATTGTTTTCTTCATTCTATTTGCCAACATTAACATCATTCTTTTCCTTTTTCTTTTCTTGTTTTTGCTCTATATTTTGACTTCCATTATTAGTACCAATGATAGTGTCAGTGTCTTCTGGAGGAGTAGAGATCTCTGGAGGAGAATTTGTATCATTAACCACATTCCATAAAACATTAAAAGATGGAATTTCTTATGTAGTATGATCATTCACCACAACTTCTTTAAAAATAGGAAAATTAGTAGTTGGAGGAACATTTTTTTCTACATCAGTAAATTTTTCTTTATCAGACTCCTTATCTTGAGCTATTTCAGATGATGAAGATGTAATCATACCAAATTTTTCTTCTATGTCTCTTATAGTGTTCATTGTTTCTTGTTTTATCTTTTATGTACTATCCATTTATCTGCCCATTAGAATGGTGACCCTTTGCTTCACTTTGAATTCCTTTGTATACACTTCAACCAATGTGGCTTTGTTATTTTTTGGATAAAGAGGATCCAATTTCCTCTAGAGCATCAAATTTCATCTTGTCGTCTGCTTCAACCACTTCTTGCTTTCATTCCATTAAGGTCTCCCATACCACACTCGATACCTTTTTTCTAATGTTTTTCATGTTCACTTCTAAAATGATGATGTACTATACGATGGATTCAATTTTTTTTTCTTCCTCATCTACTTCATTATAAATTTTTTTAGTTTCTTCTAATAGACTATCATGTTCTAACATATTATTAACCAAAGCATCCAAATTTATTGGGGAGTGAGCTCTTATCAAAGGAGTTTTTATCTTCTTCTTTTCAGGATTTGAAGTGCCTTCCTCTGCTTTCTTCTCCTTCTTCTCAAATTTTTTGTGGATGTGAAAAATGAGTGATTCTTTCTCCTTTTCTATCTCTTCTTCTTCAGAAGTGTCCATGATGTCAACCTTAGACTTCTTTACTATGGTGCTTGCATCCTATGAAGCACCTTCACCACTTATAGTGGTACTACTTCTCTTCCTTGTCAACTATGCTTCTTCTTCAAGTCCCAATTCAATCTCTTCCTCTACAACAAAACTCAAGTTTCTTTCCCTATATGCTTTTTTTTTCTTCCTCCTTCTAGAGGTAGCAAGGGGTGCTATCAGAGGCATATTCTTCCTTTTGTGGTCCGAGTGCTGGGTCTAGAGGGTGTAGTTGCATCTTCTATTATTGAGGCACTAGGCTTCACTTTTTTTCCTTTTATGGAATCAATACTAGATGATTTTGGAAATGCAGAGGTAGGGGTGAAAGTTGTTCTTCCTGATCTTCATGGTCAGAGGACTCACTAGTTGTATCAGCTACTTTATCATCCTTTTCTATAGTAATTTCTCTTAACCTATCTACTTCTTACTTTGAAAGACCATGCAATCCAAAGTATTTCTCTACTTGTTTGTTTACTCTTTTGTTCCTTACAAGTGTTGATGTTTGCAAGTGCACTTCAGTTGATTTTTTTGTAAATGTACCATGTCTAGGAAAGGAGGGGTCCTTAGGACTCTTCAAATATAATCCAATGTAACCTTCAACATCTTTCTTAGTAACCTCATATATGATAGAATCAATCTATATTGTCTCAGGTTCAACGACCTCTATTATACACTTATCTGTAGAAACAAGAAAATCAATCTTATTTGCATACGTATCTACAAGATTTTGGGGAATCCTTTCTCTATCATGCATATTGTTTTGAAATATTAAAAAGAATGCAGCCAAAGCTTATCTTGAGCCTTTTAATCACCAATGTTGTGCATATAATCAAAAATTTGATGGCTTGTTGTTCTGCTTCTATCCCAAACAATGTCTCTTCTTTCGGGTAGCTCCCTCAAAAATTAAAACAATACGTACACAATTAGACTTCCAAATTTGAAAGCATACTTCTTTTCCCTAATTTGTTTTAAATTTTTGAAAATTTTCTATCGGAGTAACTCGCATAGTTCATAGTCCTTCCCATTTTCCACCATATCATAAGCAACATAGATTATAGAACTGCAGACAAAATATTGTCCCTATTTATGAAATAAAATTTGGGGCCTATCATGATTGATGCATACTTCATAGCAGGATTTGTGATAGGTTTTGTAGTAAGTGCTCTCCTATCAAATGTAGCACAGGTCAAATCCATAACTATTTCATTCATCACAGACTTTAGTACAAGTATAGGTCCAGTATTACACAATCCAGTTACAACTTTGATTGCTTCCTTAGAGATGAGTCTAGGAATGTCTATCCACATAAATTTATCATGCATTCTTCTCAATGCAATCCTCACATATTTTGCATCTAGACTACTACTGTAGTTGGGAAACTAGTTCCAAATATACAATTTCTTCCATACTAGGTTAACATATTCTTGTTTTACCAAAAAATCATCTCCAATCAATTCCTTAGTCCAAAGATCCTTGATATTTTGGTGATTTTATCCATCCAATTTTCCATGAATGTAAACCCTTGTTTCCTCAATGGGTAAAACCCTAGGAGGAATCATTGAAAAAGCACCTTCGGGGTTATTTTCAAATAATTTCCATGAATATATTCTAAACTTATGTCTAGGTCTTTCTATAATGTTGATTGTAGTCATTGTAGCCATTATATCTTCAATTGATCTCAAATGCTTATAAATTCATTTCTATTCCAAACCCACAAAACATAGATAGCTGTAAATACCTTCTATGCACATAAAGAAATCTAGGGTTTGAACCACTTTTCTTTGAATTGCCTTCAACTCTCCTTTAATTCACTCTACTTTCTTCCAAATGTGCAAAAGTGATTGGAATTGACTTAGAAATTTGCTTTATAATTTTCTGATCTACCCTAATCTTGCATTTATTGCAAGCTTCAATTTCAAGAAGCTAGTAAATACTTCATTGATACACAAAAAACCTTAAAATGCTTCGCATTTCTTTATATTTGCATATTTTATACCAGTTTCTTTTCTAGAAGCTTATGCTAGCCATTTTACACCATATGTCTTTGTGTCACTCCTTAACACTTCATATTACCAAGGGGTTGTTATATTTTTCTATTATTGCTTCCCCTAAGCCCATGCTTAGGTTTATTTTCAAGGGAATTATCTGTACCAGAGGGAAGTACAGATGCATTTGATTCATCTTTGTTCTCAGGTTCCTCTTTCTTTCTCCAAATCTTCTCCATTTCCTTATTTACTTCAGTAGGATCAATTTTTTTACAGGCTCATTCCTCTGTCTCAGATTAGTCTACCTTCCATTCTTACTTTTGGAAAATCTTGAAATGTGTCCAAGTTTGTGCAATTGTAGCATGCAATTTTTTTTTGACAAAATTGACTTCTATTCAATCTTGATTAGCACTATTTAGCTTTATGTCCAAATACATTGCATGTATAATAGTAACTGTGGAAATATTGTAACATGCTACCAGTATTAAGTCTATTCATCATCCAACTTCTACACTCAACAAATCTATGTCCAAATTTCTTGCATACAAAACATTGTCCAGAAAAAAGATCTAACATTTTGATTCAATCTACTTCTACATTATAATTCCTTATGCCAAAATTTATTGCATGAAAATAAAATACCATTAAAATATGTGTACCTTTATGCATTAGGTTGTATGATCAGAGGTCTCCCAGCATTTCCTCTTTGATTTCTGAATTTTTTACTATTGTTTTGATTATTCCTTTGATTTTCAACCTTGTTAGGTATATGATTTACCTTTAAAATTTCTCCTTCTTTGAGTCCCAAACCAATTTTGTCCTTAAAATATTTCTATCCAGCAATTAGTTCATTAAGCATTGTAGTACTTGTTTTGAATTTGTCCTCATGAGCTCTTGCTTTATCCATATCTAATCTTAGGGTTACTACTTCTTGTTCAAGTCTTGTGCATTCATCATTCTTGCTTTGTACAGATGCATTCAGATAGTCCTCAAATTTTTTCTTTTCCACTTGTACTTTCATTCTGATGATATCTTCTTTTTCCTTTTTCAATTGTTCGTTGACTTCTCTATGTCTTTCTATGAACTTCATGATTTGTTATCTCAAATTTTTGATACATTCATTTGTTTCCTCTAGTCTTTCCTTTAAAATTTTATTTTCAAATTCAACTCTGTCAAGATCTTCAAGAGTAGCATGAAGTTCATCTTTGTCAAACATGCAGTCATCTTCTACATATTCAATTACAAAAGTTTCTTCTGGAGGAATAGGACACCTTTTATTGGCCATGTGTTCAAAGTCCAAGATCTTCCTCAAGTTGTTAGGCTTCTCAAAAGGAACCAAGCTCGGATATAAATTGTTCAACACCCAAAATACTAAGAGGGGGGTTGAATCAGTATTCTATATGACCAATTACTTGCAAACCATCCAATTAAAAAAATGCATCTAATTGCAATGATAAATGAAAGCGTGAAAGGAATCACAAGATCACATAACACATGAACCCCAAGATTTTTACATGGAAAACCCAAAAAGGGAAAAACCACAATGAAGTTTAGCTCAAAATATATTATAACTAGTTATAAGATATTACAAGGGCTCACTACCAAGACACACTGTCCTTATAAGGCTCACAACTAGGGATAGATACAAAAAATAAAATTTGCTTCACAGCCAAAGTGTGAATTGATACAAAGTGCACCTTCCTTGTGCTGAATTCAAATCCTTTGAAGCTTTGAACACAAAACACTGCTCATCTTAGTAGTCCCTCAATATTCACAATGATTCTGCACTTATTCTGATCTCACACATCTAAATTTGCATGTTCGCACAATGTCAAATCTCTTGCACATCATATTATATGTCATATATCTTCTACCATTCAAAAATGTCTCACATATATACCCAATTACATCCACATACATCAATTAGGTCAGCCTAATTAGATGCAACCCTATTTTAATTCAAAATAACTTTGTTGGCTCCACACATAATTCAAAAACATCTTCTTTATCAACCCAAACATGCAATACTTAATTTAAGTTAACATGGACCTAAAATAGGTTCTACTAACATCTGCAGTACATGCTTATCCTTTACAACACATAACATGTATTAGGTCAGCCAAGAATTAGACCTAATCACAAAATAGGCCAACTAATCAACACACTAACGATGCATATGTTCATATAAGTGCACAACATCTAGAATATATAGTAATGACACCTATGAGTGTGATAATAATCATAGTATGAATTAAATACACCATATCCTAATGAATTTAAGACATATTTAACCCTCTAAGCTACAATCCCAATGAGATGTTCAAATGCATAAAAAAACTAAAACCCCATTAAACTAAGCATGAAATGAACATGAAAGCTTAAAAGAAATCCATCCTAATAATCCAAACCTTATCCCATTGGGGGAGTGGTGTCACATTGATGTGGAATGGTGACCCTTTCCCAATCCCTTGGATGATATGAGCAGTTAACTAACCTCCATTATTGAAAAAATAAGCTAAATGTAATAAAATGATGCTATGGATGGATGAAAAGATGAGAAATCTTGAAAATGGTGCAAGTATGAATAGAGATATTATTCAAACAAGAATCATAACTTTACTCTGAAAAGGTGGATCCATTTCTCTCCAAATGGTGATGTATTTATAGGAGAGCAAATGAAGAATCATGGGTTGAGATCAATTTGATTGATCAATGGTCAATATGGAATCAAGGGTGAAGGAATGGATCAAGGATTATCATCAATGGATGAGAATAAAAAATAACATGGATCAAGGAAAGCATCAATGGATGAGAATGATTCTAACAAACACACTTTGTAACAACTTTGAAAGTTTTTTACAAAGTTTGTTTAAAAATAATCATTCTCTTTTTAGAGACAAATAGGAGAATATTCCTTTGGAAGATTCCCTATGCAAGTGGATGGGTGAGGAAAAATAGCAATTAGTAATTAAAACTAAGTTTTAATTATGGAAGATGAGGTATTATAGGATATGCATTAAATAATTAACTTATTTAATGAAAGGGGTTCAAAATGACATTTAATTAAATAATTAAGATTATTTAATGAAATGAGGGGACATAAGGGGGTTTAAATTAAATACTTTGATTTATTCAATTAAACATGATGAGAGGTGAAGGTGAAAGGGGGTGAATTAACCTAATTAAGTCAATTAGATTAATAGACAAAAATGATGTATTTAATTAAATAACTAGGCTTATTTAATCAAACAGGAAAAAAGAGGATGAATTTTAGGATGAAACGATGTTAGTGATCAAATTCAAGTGTGTAATACCATTCAAGACAATTTTAAGTGTCTACATTTTACCCCCCTTTGAAGCGAGGTACTTGTTACATTGCTTCAAAGACTAACACTTTTTAGATTAATGTTGTTGCTTAGATCAAAAATTTAAAAATTCTTGATTGTTTGGATGCCCCACTATTGCCCGTGGATGAAATTAAGTTGGTACCCTACCCCCTCGAGAGATCAGGTGGAAATTTGGAATTTTAGGTTGATCTCACAAGAAAGGTTTAACATTGATTTAGGTGTCAAAAAAGGCTCTAGAATATGAAAACAATCTTAGAAACACAAAAAATGGCTCAAGATAAGCTTCATGGTGTGAACAATAGATAAACAAGCTAAAAACCCTAGTTTTTCCCTTAAATTAGGGCAAAAAACCCTAATTTTTAGGTATAAATAGGTGCTAAAGGGGCACTTTTAATTCATTTGCATTCTTGACTTCTAGTGAATTGGTGCTCTTGAGCTTTGATACCTTGACAAGATGGAGTAACATGTGCTTCCTACACACCTTTCTGACCACGTTCGAGATTACCAACACTGAGCAGATGTAGGACCCTGGGTATGTGCTTTGAAACTTTTCTTGATTTACACATTTTTGTGCATTTATTAGGGTTTGAAACTAGGTCTTTTAGGGCATCACTATTTTGCAACACATTTGGAATGGTTGGCATCACTATTTATTTTATAGTGACACACTTTATGTTTAGCGATGCATAAGGCGATTTTTCATTTAATGACACATGTAAGTTTAGGTGACACATCAAAATACTAACATGCTATTGAGTATAGCGACGTGCATTGCAAAATAGTGACACACCCCTAAAAGGAATATAGTGGCGCACCTCAAAATAACAAAACTATTAATATTTTAGGATTTAGACACTTAGAATAGAATGAATTTCCAATTGTAATGAAAATTGATGCTATTTGTGGGATGTGTGTAGGAGTATATTCAGCCTCTTATGTCCTGAGAACATCAATCTAACCTTCTGTCAGTGACATGTGACTTCGATGTGGAGTAATAGGAGTACATGGGAGCTCTTGGATTAGGATTTATTTCCTACATGCTTGAGATCTATACCCAATTAGCGATGATGATGACATTGATTGAGTGATGGCACAACGAGACATCATCATTCCATCTCCCCACCAGCAAGCCCATTGTTACACTTGAGAATGCATGGTAAATCCTTTAGCTGCCCATTCATGGGGAGTAGGTCATCTACAACACAGACACTAGGGGGGATACATGTGAGCTCTTATGGTTAGACGAGATCATTCTAGTGAGCTTGCAAATCGACATGGATCTATATCAAGGATGGGTTCTCATTTTCATATTGGTCATGGCTACCTTGATTTTTAGTGTGATTTCCCTAGACCGACAGGGTAGACACTTCAGTCCAGGTTGGAGAGTGGTATGGCATGGCATGATTCACAACATGATATAGTATGTGTGAGATCTAATTATGCTAGCCTCACTATATCATGATATGAATTAGGTAATCTATTGCCAGGGGAGAGGTATCAGAGTTGGTATTATGCTTCTGCACATCTAGACCTATGAGCATATTTTAGTGTTGAGACCCATTATGGTCTTAGTAGAAATAGATCAGGATGAGCCCATTGTCTTCTGATATCAAGTGGTGATGAAATTATAGAATTTTGGGCCTAAAGGGATCCCTTACTAGAGGAGGGTCATAGATGATATGATTGTATTCATATGGAAACCATGGGTACAAGTTTTAGCATGCTATGACAATCAACAATAACTATTCTATGCTAGGTAGATTTGATATCTCCAGAGTCGTGAGCATACTATGATTGAATGGTATCTACCAAATTGTGTGGCTTGATAGTTTGGGGAGACATAGGATATACTCCTGTAGGACTATACAACAGTGTTTTCTTGATCACAGAGAGAGGTAGACTGGGGGCCTCAGATTCTGCTATAGGTGGTGATAGATGACTTCTGATAGTGGGTTTCCTAGCCATGGGCATATGATCAGAGGCCATTGGATACAAGTACCACCTCGGTGTATGATGTATGGTGGACACCTCCTACATGATTGACAGATCTAGCAGGGGAAATCCCCGAGGCATGGGAAGGGGTCGAGGTAGATGAGCAAGTAGAGGGGGACAACAATTAGATCAACAACCTTCATAGGATCATGGTCATAGGGAATAGGTTAGGAAGGACTAGGGGCACTAGGATTAGGTGCATTGGGATTTCCAGTAAGCATATAAATAGCCACAACAACCACCAAGGCCAAATCCTAGGGATGGATAGATACATGCCCTCATAGCATAGAGGGACCAACTATGGCAGTAGTTGTAGGCCATGAACATTGAGAGAGACTGCGAGGTATAGTTGTGATAGCAACTAGATCTACAGTTGGCCTAGGAGATTGGGAGATGATAATAGCTAGAGGATGTGACCATAGTAGCATAGGGACATGTAGTGGCTACCTGCATGTATAGAGATGTTGTCTTAGAGGCGGTAATTTATAAGATGTTATATAATTGGGATGTTCCCCAATAGATGCGGTAGCTAGATTATTCGTAGAGGAGTGGGACAGTGCCGAGAGCTTTAGCTAGTTAGCAATCCATCAAGTAGCTGGGAGAGCCCAACCATAGACAAGATTAGTTGAGGCATGATGACCAATAGAGCAGTGGATAGCTCATACTCATTTTGTAGACACATTTTTGATGTATAGCCTGATTTATACATGTATACACATTCATCGACTCATTTTTTATAGCATCTTATATATGCACTTTTGATGATAGATACACATTGACTTTGATATTTGTACCATGAAATTCACTTTTGATATATATATATGAGATGGACCGATTCGATTCATGATGTGATGCATTTATTTTATGTGTTATGATTTGTGGCAACAAAAATTATACTACCTTTTTTGAGATAGTACAATCCCTTGCCTAATTTGGACCTATTTTTGACCCTTGCATTCAATACCCCTTTAAATCATCATTAATAGGCCCCTGAGACCCTTTGTTGTGGATCTTGAGGCTTATTTCAACTAAAAACCTGACACAATCATCAAAAGTACTAAAATTTCTAACCCACCCCAAAAATCTAGGGTGGGACTCATACACCACCTTGGGTGTATGATTCCTCCTAAGTGGGACCCATGCACCTGAGGTGGCGTATGAGTCCCATTTGGGGCTTTTTTTAGGGTTTGAGCGGGAAATTCAGCTTTTTATTTCAATTTTTAGTTGATGTCAGCTTTTGAGATCTAAATAACGGTAAATTAGGTGTAAATACCTATATAAGAAAGTTTATAAGTCATTATTTCATCTAAGCAAACATTTTTAGAGTATTTTCAAGATCCAAGTATTCAAAAGCCTTCAATCATTCTCTCACAAGAGCATTCACGTTTCAAGAGCAAGTAAAGTTGAAGTTTTGGAGCAACTTTAAAGTGTTTTCACAAGTCTTCAAGCTCACTTTCATTCAAGATCTAGCATTTTCAAGGGTTGATTATGGTTGTAGATGGTGAATCATGATGGATTCTAGGTTGGGGAGATGCAACTAGCCATCAATCCAAGCCTAATGACTTGTTTCCTAAGTGATTGCATCTTCCATTATTACTCTACTTTTAGCCTAAGGAAGGTATATGCATCATCACGTCTTATTAGAGTGAGATGACATCTCTCAAATTGAGTCATTACATTTAAGCTTCATTCATGCATCTCATTCTTACACATTAGAATAGGGTTACATTACATTTTCAGATTTACACAATTAAGGTTAGGGTTTATGTTCACATTTGCATTCAAGTTTCATTGTTTCTATCAAGGTTTAATTAGCAAACTAGGGGTTTGACCGAGGAAAACCCCCCATAAGCAAATCAAGTCTATATTATGTTTTGTAGGTATTTTTACAGGTTTGGATCCAGAAATCAGTTTGGAAGGGAAAAGTAGAGATTGAAGCACAAATCTAAACTTTGAATTCCCAAAAAAGTGGAATGTGATAGGTATGCCATAAGTGGCGTATGAGTCCCACTACATGCAAAATTTCCAAATTTTTGCAGATCATGAATCTACACTATTAGAAACCTATTCCAGACCAGAAAACCTAGTCTAGCACTGATATGCCTAGAGTGGCGTATGAGTCCCAGTATGCCCTAATTTCAATATTTTTAGTGTTTTAGAGCTTATTCTAGTCCTCTTTAGGTTTCCAAGTGTAGAAATCTGATCTTACAATTCTCTATTCTAATTTAAATGCATATTTAGGTCATTTAGTGAAGTATTGCATCATATTAGGGTTAAACTTGAGATCTTGAATTTCATTAGTATTTCCAAGCTCTAGCTTGGTGGTGAACCCCTCTTTAGTTTATAATCAGACCCTAGGACAACCCTATTGCAAGATCTCTTTCTCCTCTACATATCTTAGATTGAGATCTCTAGGGTTTCCCTTTAATGAAATGATTGTGAGATGTGTTTGCTCTATGCACTAAACCATAAGTACTAAATCAATTTTCCCATGTTTCATTTTGGTGAACTTGCATTTATAACATCATAATTTTGATTTGGAGTGCATCATCATCCTAGATCTTTCTTGCATTAAATTTTCATTAGGGTTTGCATTAGTTAATTGACATTCTAGGGTTTTTAATTATTGCATTAGTGAAAGTGCATATAGGTTGCATTTTTGCATCTGAAATTATTGAAAATGATTTGAAATTTACATTTTCACTTAGGTTACAAATAATACAAACTAGAAAGTATAAAAATCACTTAATTTTTTTTGAAAATTGTGAAAAAAACCCTCACTAGGACTCATACGCCCCTCTGGTGATGCAGATTTTAAATTTCATTTTCTAGAATTTAAAACTCTATTTTTGAGCTTTTGTTTTCTATTGATAACTTTTTGTTTCATTTAATAGAATTTATGTTACATTCAAATCATTATATTTAGCATAGTTTTCATTCATTGCAATTGTGGATAGAATTATATTCCTATGTTTTTCATTTTCAACATTAGTTCATAGTTCAATTAGATTAGATTACATTTGGCATTCATTAGAAAACAAAACCAAAAACACCTATAAATTGATGAACCACTTGGAGAAAGTATAGTTATTTGACCATGCCAAATCTCTTTTTCCAAGTTAACTTAACCCTCAAGCCTTTTAGTAACTTGATGACTTTGAAAAACTGAAACCAAGAGACATTAACATGATTCAACCTCAACCTATCCTTCACCCACCTTCACACAAAACTCAAACTCAAAACAAGCCTATTTACACCCTTGAACCACCTAAGAATAATGTTTTGCAGAAATCCATTCATAATACCATTGCTCATAAATATAACACTAGAAACAATCCACAACCAAAACAACCAACTACAACAACCTTACCTTTTCCTAATCCCATCTTGCCTAGTGCTCCTCATTTTCCTTCACATAGTGGGAAGGAGTATGATCTTGTTGAACAACTTAAGAATACTCCTACAAAGATATCCCTATGGGACCTAATTTAAAATTCACCTAATTATCACACTATGCTTCAAACAACCTTACAACAAGTAGTGGTTCCTCCTGGTACAAATGCAAATGATGTAGCAGCTCTAATACAAGGAATGAATACAATCAATGTAGACATTACCTTTCATCAACATGAGCTACCTCTTTTGGAATTGAGAAAGAAACATGATTCCTTCATGATAATAGCTAGGTTCAATAGAACGAGAATAGAAAGAACCCTTGTCGATAATGGTTCCACTCTTAATGTGTGTAGTGTGAATCTTCTAGATAGACATGGCATGGATAAATAAAAAATTGAACCCAATTCCTTATCAATCCGTGGATTTGAAAATGTAGGAAAGCAACCACTTGGTGTGATTAATTTACCTATTACAATTGGAAAGGCTACCTTACAAACTCCTATTCATGTTATGCCTCATGATCTTTCATATAATATTTTTTTAGAAAGACCTTGGATTCATGAGATGCATGTGGTTTCTTCAACTCTTCATTGTATCATGAAGTATGTCTATAATAATAAAGTATACCAAGTTGGAATAGAACCTGAGCTTGAAAATTTCTTACAAGTTGAAAAAGGAATGACAAGTCCTCTGAACACATTAATCCCAACATCGAACATAGAACCTATGAAAGAAGAAAAACAAGAGATGGAAATAGTGTAAACATTCTTAGATGATGATTGGGGTTCCTTGGAGTTTACACCCTTGTTTATGGGAGAATACAAAATCATAACAAAAGAAACTGAAAAAGAAAAGCAACCAATGGTGATGTCAACACATAATTCAGAAGAAAACTCACAAGCATCTACCTCATCTTCTCTAGAAGATGACACAAGCTATATGAATTTTTTTGATGAGATAGACTATCAACAACCACCAAACCCGAAAGAGATGGAGAGACTTTATGGGAAAGGTTATGAATTCATGAAACAATTTGGTTATAGCAGAAAAGGATGTGGAAAGAAAGAGAAAGGTATTCGTGTTCCTATAGAACCTAATACACAAGAAACAAAAACTGGTTTGGGATATAGCTTTTCTAACATCATGCAAGCAACAAAAAGACCCTCGCTAAACATCAACACGATCACGTGTAACCCTAAAAAAAATCTCACATTGAAGCATCATGCATTGATTGCCACAACTTGTGAAGCATCATTGGAATTTTTTGAAAATGATGAAACCTTGAAAGAAATGATAGGAGTTTATGATAATACATCTACTCCTAAAAAGAAATGGGTTACATGTGCTATGATTAGCACTAAACAAAAATATGGAGAAAATGAAAGTAGTGAGATTGACAAGAACAATGAGGAATACAACCCTAAATTTTTGAAGCAAAATGCACTCCTTTTAGGAGATACAATTGACATACCGATGAACATTAACAATGAATAAAAAGTGATAAAAATAGGAAAGTGCCTTGATGATGATGAAAAATAGGACCATCCAACTTTGTTTCATGAATTTCCTAAACTTTTCACTTGGAATTATTCAGATATGCCGGGAATTGACCCTAAAATTGTAACACACAACATAGTCCTTGCTGAAGATGCTAAACCTGTTAGACAAAAGATTCGAAAGATGAACCCTAAGATAGCCCTATTGGTTAAGGTCGAGATCGAAAAGCTCCTTGAAGCTATTTTTATATGTCCTAAAAATTATTCTCCTTGGATCTTGAATATTGTCGCAATCGTGAAACACGACAATCGTATTAGGATGTGCATGGAATTTCATGATTTGAATAAGGCATCTTTAAAAGATGACTTTCCCATTCCTAATATCGACATGATTGTAGATTCGACAGCGAGACATGCTTTTTTGTCATTCATGGATGGATTTTTTGGACATAATCAAATCTTTATTAACCCTCAAGATCAATATAAAATAACATTTACAACAACTTGGAGAACATTTTGTTGGGTCCTGATGCCTTTTGGATTGATGAATGCAAGAGCAACATATCAATGAGCTATGAAATTGATATTTCATGATTACATACATAAGATTTTGGAAGATTATGTTGATGATATTTTAGAAAAATCCTCGACTCGACAAGACAATGTGAATAGCCTTAGCAATATCTTTGAGTGAATGTGAAAGTATAACATGAGATTAAATCCAAAAAAGTGTGTCTTTGGTGTAGACAGTGGAAAAGTTTTAGGTTTTATCGTATCTCATAGAGGCATTGAGGTAGACATGAAGAGAATTGATGCTATAGTTAACATGCCACCTCCCAGAAAATTTTCTCAATTACGCACTTTACAAGGAATAATTCATGCTATCTGATGTTTCGTATCATCTTTAGTGAATCAAAAATTACCATTTACACGTCTACTTAAGAAAGATGTTCAATTTAATTGGAATAAGGATTGTAAATAGGCTTTTGCTAGTTTGAAAGATTATTTTTTCACTCCACCTATTTTACAACCTGCTATGCAAAACAAACCTTTTATGCTTTATGCAACATCATCAACCCATGCTCTCACAACATTTGTTGGCTCAACAAGATGAAAATGGTAAAGAACATCCTGTTTATTACACTAGCCAAACTTTAATTGATTATGAGAAACAATACACAATGATAGAGAAACAATGTTTGGCTCTTGTATTTTCTACAAGTAAACTAAGGCATTACTTATTAAATGTTGAAATACACATAATGACATAATTCAATCCTTTAAGACATCTTTTCACTAAAACAGATTTATCAGGACACTTAGCTAAGTAGGTAATGTTAACTAAGTTTGACCTTAAATTTCTTTTGCAAAAAAAAATTAAAGGTTAAACCTTGACCGACCAACTAGTTGATGCTCCTTCCCCTTTAGTGTTACATAGAAATGATTCATTCCTTGACGATAATGTGTTGACAATTGAAACTAATACATGCGAGTTATATTTTGATGGATCTAAGTGTAGAATTGGTTCCAATGCGGGAGTTATAATAATCTCACCCGCGGGAGAGCCTATTCCCTTGTCTTATTGGTTAAACTTCCTATGTAAAAACAAGATTTCCAAGTATGAAGCATTGCTCGTTGGATTTTATGCCACTTTAATTATGGGAGCTCGAGACATTAAGATATTCAGTGATTCATAATTGGTTATAAAAGTGGGTATAAGCAATTCCTCTTCATTCAACAACTACCATTGTGATATGTCATTTCATTTTAGAACACATTATTGCACGCTTTGGACTTCCTTCCGTGTTAGTTTCGAACAATGGGACACCATTTAAGAATAATGATGTGAAAAATTTCTTAGAAACATTTGACATACAACGCTTTTCAACACCCTACTACCCACAATCTAATGGTCAAGTCGAATCAACTAATAGAACCCTAGAACAAATCTTAAGGAAAAGAAAAAGAAAACACAATAAAGAATGGCACACACAACTAACATATGCACTATGGGCCTATCACAAAAAAATTATATTATCCATGGGGACTACACCTTATAACCTCGTATATGGTACTGAGGCAATAATGCCCTTGGAGTTAGAGATTCCTACATTAAGAATCACTCTTCAAGGACTTATTGATGATAATGCTTATAAAGAACAATGACTACATTAGCTTGAAATGCTTGACGAAGAAAAAATTAATGCTCTTGAGCACCTTCAAGATTATTGTAGGAGAGAGTAGCATAGTTATAATGACAATGTTATCCCATGTTCATTCAATAAAGGTGATCTGGTGTTATGTAAGAATCAATGTAATGTTAATGCTACCTTGACTGAAAAAGGAAAATTCAGCCCTAATTGGTTATGACCTTATATAATTAATGCAAGTTACGGGTCAAGCACATACACATTAATAGAAATGGATGGTACACCTCTTAAAGAACCTATTAATTCCACACATTTGAACTGGTACTATGTCTAATCTTTTTGAATAGTGTGAATGATAAAGTAGTGGTGTTAGAGCTAGTAGAAGATCATTTATGTTCTCTAGCATTGCTTCGTTCTTGACAAATAATTATTTGGGCATCTTGAATACTAAAGTAATTATTTAAATTAACATTTAGGTGGTTACTTTAGGTTTCATGCTATTCAAGTTCATCGTATATGTTATGTTAGATTAGATCCTTACATGAATTTAATGTTCTTTAATTAGATCATAGGTGCATTTAATTTAGCATAACATACTTAATCACAATGTTGCATCTAAGATAAACTAGAACAAGTTTTAATTAGATCACATAAAGAATGTTAAATCATTCAGACATTTACTAAATAGTCTTACAAATATTATATGATCAATCACATCGCCATTTAACATTAAATGCATAAATTTTTGAGTACATGTCATCAATATATACAATACTACTATGGTCTGTGACTGCTCAATCCCTCAGGATCTGGTGATCGTATTTTTCTATAGGCAATTTTTCAGGAGATGGTGGTATGTGATCATGATCACGAGCTAACAAGTGCATCTAGAGCATACTGTAAACCATGTGCTCATCCAATAGCCTCCTGGCGATTCTCCACTAGGCGGTCTCTCTCTTCCTGTAGCATGGCTACCTCTACATTAAGTCTCTTGACCTCCATTGGGGATCGAGATGACCAGACCTCCTCATAGGCAGTCTCGGCTTGGTGGGTGCACCTCCAAAAACCATCATATGCTTCCCTCAGTTTGACATATGGCTTGAATAGCTCTGGATCCTTCTCCATAATGGGTGGGGGCACATAATTTGTATCAGTAGCACCCTCGTAGACTGGCGAAGGCACTATCTTTGTAGTAACCCGAAGATAGAGATCATGTAGGTCACACACAACCCCTGCAAGATAGAAAACATAAATATAATCAGTATGCATCATGATATATATAGAAAAAAATTAAAACATAAATTGTGAACATAAGCATAAAGCATAACAATAAATAAAATATCATCACCTAGCTCTTCGACTGGTTGTGTAAAGACAACATCATCCTATGTAGGAGGCATGGAGGATGTGCTAGCCTCTCCATGACTATACCTATGTTGGTGTATGTTGTAGTTGTTGACTGTAATCTAGTCACACAAGTGGGAGCTGGCTCTCACCACTCATGACCAACTAGATCCTCATTCATTGTATCATCACCCTCACCCATCAGCCACTCCTCCTCATTGTCATCCTCCTTCCCATCATAATCATGGTTTGCAACCTTGTCATAGTCCTCATCTATCACATTTTTGAATAGGTCTACAACCTTGACCCCTATCTCCTCATCTCTATCCTCCTCCTCGTCTCTCTAATCTAGGAGTGGCCCTACCTATTGTTTCATCCATTGGGAATACAAGAGTTAGTCATGCTGCTGCCCACCACTCGTTGTATGCATTTTTGGCACTGACATCATCAACATCAGAGATTGGGGGCATATCAGGATCCTCGTAATGTGAGTCACTGTAGACGACATCATCAATGGTGAGCCATCTCCTATCGTCGAGCCTCCAAGCACTCCAAACTGATCGCCTAAAGAAAGTTTGTGTCACTGGTGGTACCTATACCTACCCAAACTATCGCATGACACGATCGTAGTAGAAGGGTCTTACTACATAATCATGTCTACCTACTCAAAAAATTTCCATCTGAAGTCTCCTTAACAGATGGGTCTCATCTGACCAGTGGGGTATTAGCTAGTATGGTCTCCATAAGATCTCCTCCTCCTCTAGTTGGTTGAATATGAGACTCCAAAAGGGAAAATCTCCATACTGCCATAACTATCTCAGAGGATAGCTAAATGTGTGAGGGTACCCTAGGGCTGATGTACATGGAAACCTTGTTAGCCTAGTACATGTGATATACTCTAGGCACCACACTTGCAGTAGTGTACAATGCACCATACTATCGACCTCGTGGTATGCAAACTGCCCTAGATCATAGTAGAAGTGTTCAAGGATGCTACGCCCCGAGGCGTATCCAGTCCTTTCCTCCACCATCCGTTGAATCATGTGAACTAGTTCTCCCTCTAGATGTGCTTCCCGACCGTTGGGGACGGGTACTAGTTCCATGATGAACATCATAATCTGTACCACAAGTGGTGCTCGCTAATAAAGTAGCCATGATAGCTCAATGTGTAGCCCCATGATGTCATCCAGAATCAAACCTCCAAGATAGTACTGTATATCATATTTCATCTCATGAAATGACTGATCCCCTAGAAGATGGACTCTCTCACCTTGAATTGGAACTCGAAGAATGTGATGGATGCCCTCGAAGGTGATCATCATCTCTTCCTGTTGGAAGATGAAACATGCAGGTGTTTGCATCCCACCTCTCAACCAATTCCATCAACATAGCATCATGGTACCTCATGGGGGGCATGAGGTACGTCCAATATAGTCCAGTAATCTATAATATCTATGTATCCTCTAATAATGTCAAGGCTAAGTCTTGTAGGTGACAAAACTATTTTCCATCGAGATGCTATTGTGACCGGGTCAAAATCTAACAAAAAAGAAAAAGTATGTCCTATAAAAATTCTATAATATTAAATCTATACATCAACAATCAAAAAAGTGTACTAAAGTTGTTCTAGTGTACTTTTCTAAGGGTCCTAGACACTTTAGTTCCCTTTTGGGATACTTTGTGAAAAAATGGGACACTTTGTGAAAAAGTGGGACAGTTTGTGACAAAAAGAGACACTTTGTGACAAAAAGGGACACTTTGCAAAAAAAGGGGACACTTTGCGAAAAAAAGGGATGCTTTGTGAACTTTTCTTCAAGGGTCCTAAATATATCTAGAAATGCATATAAACATAAAATAAATGTGTAAGGACAAAGCTAAGGCAGAAAAATCAACTCACCTAATGTTGTAGCTCGCCTCGAGCTACCTCCTCCCGTAGGACATCCAGTCTCAGAGGCTCATACTCTCATTGGCTCTGCATCTTCAATCACTCTCCACCAAAGTCAAGCTACAAGAAGATAAAAGAAAAAATAATTAGAAATTACTTCACTTTTTTCTCTTATATATGTTAAAAATTAGGGTTTTACTATATTAGGGTTAAAAGTACATTTTTCATTCAAACTCGCATACCAAGATCTAGAGAACTCTGTTTTCAATGCCATTTTTTGTGTTGGAATCATGATTCTGCTCTGGTCCTCATGATACATCTATAATTATATGGTATGGTACTTGAAAATACCCTATGATAAGAATTACCTTATTTGATGTGGTTAGACTACTACTTTGATTCCACCTCTGTAAAGAAAGAAAAATCAAGGGGGGGCATACATCTATCCTCTAATTTGATTTTTATAAGAAGTTACATAAGAGGAATTTTGGACAATTAACGAATTTGTGTTGCAGGATGCGGTTCTTAACATTGTGGTTTTTCAGATAGCTACAGTGGGGGCTTCATTCTCCCATGTTGTGAATGAATCCATATGAGTATCCTTTTATGAAACAAATGTTATTGTATGAAGTACTTTAGCTTGCATATGCACATAGAGTCATATGGGCACTAAAGTGGGGGCTAAATGTGGCAACAAAAATTGTATTCCTTTCTTGGAGATAGTACAATCCCTTGCCTAATTTGGACCTATTTTGGTACACTTGCATTAAATACCCCTTTAAATCATCATTAATAGGCCCCTAAGACCCTTTATTGTGGATCTCGAGGCTTATTTCAACTAAAAACATGACAAAATCATCAAAAATACTAAAATTTCTAACAACTCACCTCAAAAATCTAGGGTGGGACTCATACACCACCTTGGGCATATGAGTCCCCCTAGGTGAGACCCATTTGGGGATTTTTTTAGGGTTTGAGTGAGAAATTAAAGTTTTTAATTCAAAATTTTGGTTGATGTCAACTTTCGGGATCTAAATAATTGTAAATTAGGTTTAAATTCCTATATAAGCAACTTTCTAAGTCATTATTTCATCTAAGAAAACATTTTTAGAGCATTTTCAAGATCCAAGTATTCAAAAGTCTTCAAGAATTCTTTCACAAGAGCATTCAAGTTTCAAGAGCAAGTAAAGTTGAAGTCTTGGAGCATCATTAAAGTGTTTTTGCAGGTCTTCAATCTCACTTTCACTCAAGATCTAGCATTGCCAAGGGTTGATTATGGTTACCTATGGTGAATCATGATGGATTCTAGGTTGGGGAGATGCAACTAGCCATCAATCCAAGCCTAATGACTTGTTTCCTAAGTGATTCCATCTTCCATTATCACTCTACTTTTAGCCTAAGGAAGGTATATGCATTATCATGGCTTATTAGAGTGATTTGACATCTCTCAAAGTGAGTCATTACATTCAAGCCTCATTCATGCATCTCATTCTTACACATTAGAATAGGGTTGCATTACATTTTCAAATTTCCTAATCTTGGACACACTTAATGTTAGGGTTTATGTTCACATTTGCATTCATGTTTCATTGTTTCTATCAAGGTTTAATTACCAAACTAGGGGTTTCACCAAGGAAAATCCCCAAGAAGAAAATCAAGTCTATATTATGTTTTGCAGGAATTTTTACAGGTTTGGATCTGGAAATTAGTTTGGAAGGGAAAAGTAGAGATTGAAGCATAGATCTGAATTTTGAATTCTTGAAAAAGTGGAACAAGATTGATATGCAAAAGTTGGCATATGAGTCCCACTATAGGAAAAATTTCCATATTTTTGTAGATCCTAAATCTACACTGCTGGAAACTTGTTCTAGACCAGAAACCGTAGTCTGGGACTGATACGCCCAAAGGGGCATATGAGTCCCAGTATGCCCTAATTTTAGTATTTTCAATGTTTTAGAGCTTATTCTAGTCCTCTTTAGGTTTCTAGGTGCATACCTTTGATCTTGCAGTTCTTTGTTCTGATTTACATACATTTTAAGGTCATTTAGTGAAGTATTGCATCATATTAGGGTTAAGCATTAGATCTTGCATTTCATTAGTCTTTCCAAGCTGTAGCTTGGTGGTGAACCCCTCTTTAGTTTATAATCAGACCCTAGGAAAACCCTATTGCAAGATCTCTTTCTCCTTTGCATATCTTAGATTGAGATATCTAGGGTTTCCCTTCAACGAAATGATTGTGAGATGTGTTTGCTCTATGTCCTGAAGCATAAGTAGCAAATACATTTTCCCATATTTCATTATTATGTATGTATGCAATGGATGCAAATGTTTATGTTATGGATGTATTTCTTTATTTATTCCATTTGATATGAGATGATCTATGATGTGATGCTTATGCGATATGTGATATATGATATGGATGTAATGTAGTGGATGTTTCATTCTTCTTTTTAGTATCTTTCTATGACATGCTCTGAGATGGATGTGATTTTACTTCTATAATTTTCTATATGATGATTCCATTCTTTATGATATTATGGTGATGAGATTGATGATTTTCTCTTTTCTGGGATTGGGACTCTCTATCATTCCTTATTTTTGATATAACACATAGACACGATGCATCATGGTGTTGATAAACATAATGGCGTTGTATCTAGTGTGATGGAATTTGACTCTAAAAATAAATAGGATAGTACTTGTTCACATCTTGACATATGGAAACCTCATTAAAATGTAGTTGAGAAGTTTTAGAATATTTTGGACCAAAGCATACACAATAGTCAACAATCTACTCAAAATGACCTCCCTACACACAACTAAGCAAGTATGCACCAAGATTATTTTACAAGAATACCCCACAAGAACAACAAAGGAAAGATAATGATTGATTCCCCATTCCTTTCTCTCTAAATTTTTTAGACATCATCGAGAGGTCCTCAGAACGAGTCAACAAGATAAACCATAAGAAAAGATTAAAAAAAACATTCAATGCTATCTATATATTTTTCCAAAGTAATATATCTAAGGTTATTTCTGATGTTGATGTCCATTGTAGGAAGGATGCATCCTAGGACATGTTTATCAGATGTTTTGACTTAAGACTAAGTTTTTGATAGGTTGTTGATACAAATGTTATCGAATCATTTGCCTATGATCTAGACTTTAGATTTTGACACTTTAGGTTCACACTTCTCAACTTACGACACTTGTTTTTCTACTCGTTTTACCAAAGTTTGAAGATGATGATTAATTTAATATGGATGAAGGTTTATTGTGGGTGAAAGGGAAATGGGATGGATGGTTTTTGCATTTTCTGGAATATTTCAATGCTTTTGGTATTTTGAAAATATTTTGGGGCTATTTTTGGTCTTTCTGAAAGTTTATGTGAATGTTTTGGTTTTTCAGGTTATTTGAGGTTGTTTAGGGTTTTCCAAGGTTTTCCAATGTTTTGGGTTTTCAATTTTCAAATGTTTTTGTGTTTTTATAACTTTTCAAATGTTTTGGGGTTTTCTGAGTTTTGACCAAGACCTAAAAGGGACTCGCTTATGGCCTTGAGGGCTTATCAAAGATGAGCCTTGCCTACATTATACATGTAGAGACCACATAGTTCGACTGAATTTGACCTGTTATTGATGAGATATGAACACTTGATGGATTTTTAGTTTATTATGAAAAAATCCTAAAGGATTGATCTAGGGTGTCTCGGGGGCACATCAATGATAGCCTTGCCTATGTTCAAGCTCAAAGATAAGGTAGTTCAACAAGGTATTGTTTTTAATTTTGATTTTTTTGACATTTTGACCTGGTTTGGATTTTTTTGATGTGTTTTGGATGTTTTTTATTTTGACTTTACAAAATTTTGAATGTTTTGGATTTTTTTGATTTTTGCAAGTGTTTTTAGATTTTGATGAG
Organism: Sequoia sempervirens; assembly: GCA_007258455.2. Classification (NCBI taxonomy): domain Eukaryota; kingdom Viridiplantae; phylum Streptophyta; class Pinopsida; order Cupressales; family Cupressaceae; genus Sequoia; species Sequoia sempervirens. The sequence goes on along the minus strand of VDFB02075321.1, from coordinate 245,846,333 downwards.
GTTTTATGAATGTTTTTGGGATTTTCCAAGAGATTTGAATAACCTTAAGATATATAAGAACCCACTTTGATGCAATCATAACAAATTTCTCCCAGTGTGATGTGATAGAATACCTCGATATAGGCAAGATAAAATGAGCTTAGGAATGTGCCAGGTAGTACTAAAGGGGAATATGATACTTATGCAACATCAAGATATGACATGGATGTAGATGGATGGTGGAATAAATAAGATGAGTGATGTGATGTATGTATACAATGCGAAGCATGATAAGCTAAAGAGCCAAAGATAGGTGGAGGTGCTTATTTACACAAGGCACCTATTTTCCAGGTTTTCCCCAAGGTACTTGCCCAAAGTGCCATAAAAGTGGTTTTCACTAGAGGAAAATTTGTTTTTCTTTACTACTTTCAATCCTTTTTCTTATTTTTTTGGATTTTTTGTTATTTTTGTTAATTTTGATTTTTTAGATTTACACCCTTCAAGCCTAGGCATAAATTTTTTTGAGATGTAGACTGTTGATTGGCTCTTGCAAGGGTTCCCTTTCAGGCATTGATAATTGGTGTGCTCTTGATCTATAGCTCACTATGAAAACAAATGGGCCGAACCAATTAGGTTCACACTTTCCTTTACTATCCCGATCTAGAACATTCTTCTGATTCTGCTTGAGGACAAGATCCCCTACCTAGAAAGATAGAATCTTGATCTTCTTGTTGTAGCTTCATTTTAGTCAGTTTTGGTATGCTTTCAAATGATTTAGGGCATCAAGATGACACTCATCTATGAATTCTAATTCATTCAACTGAGATACCCTATATTCTTCTTTAGTGATCAAATTCTGCAATGAAACTCATAGCAAGGGAAGTTCGACCGAGGTTAATAGGTAGGATGACTTTCGATCTATAGACCAAGGAGAAACGGATTACACCTATAGGCTTGCAGATACTAGTTTTGTAAGCCCATAGGGTGGGATTTAACTATAGATTCCAGTCACAACCAACTTCATTGATGGTTTTCTTTAGGATCTTAAGAATGGTCTTGTTTGTAGCCTCAACTTGACCATTGCCCTGGGGGTAAGACGAGATAGAGAACCAATGTTGGATATTAAATCACTGACATAGCTCTCTTACATCTTGATTCTTGAAGGGTATTCCATTATCTGAGATAAGGGCTTGCAGAACACCATAGAAACAAACAAGGTAATTCAAGATAAAATTAGAGATTTGCTTCCTAATTATATAAGTCATAGGAATGGCTTCCACTCACTTGTTAAAGTATTCAGTGGTCATGATGATGAATTTGTGGCCATTAGATGAGGTGAGAGTAATATTTCCTATGATGTCAAGCCCCCATTGTGAGATAGGCCAAGGTGTGACCATTGGTTGTAACTAAGGCTTAAGTTTGAAAATTGGTGTGGAATATCACCTTTCTCCAACAATCATTCAAAAATTTCCTAGGAGTCCTAATTGGATTGACTATCAACCTCACAAGGCGAGTCAATTCTCAACAAGGAGGATCTAGGATGGGGTTCTTTAAGCTTTTAAGGGTTCATAACCAAGAAAATGCTTGGAAAAGACAAACAAGCATTCAACCTATAAAACCTAATGATGTAGGCTAAATGAAGGATGCAAATGATGAAATTATGCAACATCAAGCTAGGATATGTGTACCTAGGAAGTCTAGAAATATAAAGAGGATTTTGGAAATCTAAAGAAGCTGTCAAAATATGTTGTGAGGACAAAGACGCCCTTACTATTGTCTTAGTCCCGCTACTATTTTTCAGGATAGATGCAAAATCTTTGGATGTTAGAATTGGATCTGGAAGAATTTTTGAAAAATATCTTCAGGAGGACTAAGACGCCCTAGGTGGCGATTTAGTCCCATCTGGAATTTTTGGAATCTTTGAATGTGGTCTTGAGGTTTTATGTCTATGCTTCCTTCTTCTCTAATCTCAGGTTCTAAAACTTCCAGATTTAGCCTATAGGTGAGTTTCCATGAAGATGACAACTTTGCAATGCAACTTTGTACTTCAAAAGATCTTCAAGTCTTCAATCTAAATCTAAAATCACAAACACATAAGAGAGGAAAAACTTGTTTATTGTTAGTGAATGGGGGTTTTCCTTGGTCAAACCCCTTGTTGGTAATTAAACCTTGAAATGAAATGAAATAATGAAGGGAAATGATGAATGAACAACATGTAATGTCACAACTCACCAAACCCTTGTTATAAAGTCTACAAAATTGTGTGAAATGACTATAATGGATATGGATCTTGAAACAAAGAAAGGCTTGATAGATATGGACTTGAATTTCTTGCTTGAATCAAAACCCTACATCTTAAATGTTAGCACAACACACATGATGCAAGAAGATCTTTGACATGATGCTTGAATCTTGATGATGGCTCCAAATGCTTGATGAATTGCTCTTGAATGCTCTTGAATACTTGAATGTTGGGATGCTTAGATTGCTTGTTTTGAGAAAATGAGAGAAGGAAGCTTGTATTTATACTTATCCATGCTTAATATCCCAAAATTACACCACACCAAGATGACATATGAATTCATTAATTAAAGGAGGCTAAATCTTTCTAGAATTTGAAATTAAATCCCAAAAATACCTCATGGGGGACTAAGACGCCCTAGGTGGCATCTTTGTCCCAAGGCATGAAACTTGGGGTTCAAAAACCAAAAAGGGGCCCATTTAAGATGCCTCAAAATCAGGATCCCAAGACCTTTGGGGGACAAAGATTCCCTAGGTGGCATCTTAGTCCTAACACAAAAATTAGGGACACTGAGAAAAAATCATTAAATTATCATTTATCCATTGGAGAATATTGGGATTAGCCAGAAAAAGATATAATTCATAGGGCTTGTGGATGCAAAATAGGAATAATAAAGACATAAATAAGGATAAATAAAGCAAGGCAGGCCCAAACAAGTGTGAAAATGCAAGGGTATACATTTTCATACACTACATTTAGCCCCCATTTTAGTGAGAGGATGAACTTGATTCAAACTCACACTAAAGTAGCCAACCATGCAATCAAGAGGGGTTCAAATGTACGAATGCTAGTAAGATAGGATGACAATAACCAAGAGGGTAACCAAGCCCCTAGGATAAAGATCCTATGGAAAACCAACATAAGAACAAAGGAACACTCTTGAAGATAATATATGTAGCCATAATCAGATCAGAAAAATACACCATCAAAGATAAAAAAAAGGAAAAAAGGCAAAATAAAAAGGAAAAATGTAACGGATCAAGCTTCGACTAGCCGTCTAACACACTGTGGACTAGGTCTAGGCTATTTTTCCAAAAAAGGTTTACAAGTGGAACATGTTATCCACTATGCAAACAAAGCACATGCTCGTAAGGGCTAGTGAAGCTAGGTGTCCACTAGGTGAGCCCCAAGAGGTCCATATCAAAGTCATACCCCCATGACTATGATAAGGACAAAAAGAAAAATGTATGCTCGCAAGGGCTAGTGAAGCTAGGTGTCCACTAGGTGAGCCCTAAGGGAACGATATCAAAGCCATACCTCCATGACTTTAATAAGGCACAAAAAGAAAATGTAACAAGAAAAAGGGATGTTCAAAGGGATTTTTCTTAGTTCATGCAACATCTTAATCTTACGGGACATTATTCCTAATGTCTCCAAGAGAGGACCAATCAAAGGATAAAAGATTCACAACTTAGGGAATGCAATGCATTGTATCACCACTAAGAGGAATGTAATATGCTGAGATAGATTATGATCTTGAAGGACGTTACTCCAAATGTTTCCACAAAGAGGAAAACACATCACATGAAATAGGAAAATCACATCAAGAACATGAAAAGGAAAAAATGCAAATGAAATCATACCAAAATAATGCCAATGTATGCCCCCATTTTAAAGAAATTGCTAACATGATGTTGTGAGCAATTACTTTAAAGTAGCAAAAACATGAAAAATAAAAAGGAAAATAGGGGTTTCCCCCCAGAAACACATAAGGGATCTATGGATTCAGGTTCAATATCTTTCCTTGTTGCAATGTTATCAGAGAGCTCAGAACTGTCATCGTTCCCCAAATACACATAGAACTGGAAGAATGACACAAAGAGAGCGAAAAAAAATGAAAAACCTTTTGAGTCAACATGGAAGAGACATAGGGTGTCTCGATTCCTTGTGTCATCCCCGAAAGGAAAACACAAGACAAAAATGAAAAGAAAGCAAAGATAATGATTTTTTTTTTGGGTCAACAAGGAAGAGACATAGGGTGTCTTGACGCCTTGCATCATCCCCAAAAGGAAAACACAAGACAAAAATGAAAATGAAAATAAAGATCAACAAAAAGGAAAAAGGTTACGACATATAGAAGAATGAAGGTACAAATAGAGGAATGCACATAGGGAGAGAAACATCAAACAATACATCATGAGGGATCACATTACACACATATAATCAAAAGAAGAAAGAAAGAAATAATGGAAGAAAAAGAAAAAGAAAAGATAAAAGACTAGTAAAGCACATGCGAGTCAACAATCCAGCATGCCATCCACATCCTAGTCTTGTTCAATATATGTGGAATGTAGATCACAAGAAAAAGTGACAACATAAAGTGTTGTACTAGGAGAATCACCTGGTTCAACATGTGGTGCATCACTCGGTCTAGGAGGATCATCACGTTTGTTATCGTTTAAGCTCATGGAAGAGGAAAATAAAAAATTCAATTCATTATGCACTTTTTCATCAATTTTAGCTATTTCTTCATCGTCATCCAAGTTAACCACAATAGGAGGATGAATGGTAATATCCAGAGAGGGTGCTGGTCCATATTGTGTTGGAGACATAAAATTTTTTTGTTCTAGTAAGAGAGGGTCATTGTCTATTGCTTTTGTCAAGTTCAGATTTTGATTTTAAATTTTGTTCTCTTCATTCATCTTTCTAGCAATAGAATGACATATATGCCTATCCTCTCTAGCATTTATGTTTCTTTTATTACTATTTTCAAGTTGCATTTGTGTAAGAGTGGGTTTGTCAATCGCAGGTTCCTTTTTTCTTGTGAGGGAAGAACAAAAGAAACCATGGAAGATTATTCAACTACTTTCTCTTTGGCTTTATAAATTTTCTTAGGAGATGGATTAGGACTTGTTTGGTTTTCTCTTGGACTTTTATAGGAAATAGGCAAGGGGTTTTTGATGGATGGGTCTTGGTTTTTGGAAGGGCTTTAGGTTCACTATTGTTTTCTTCAAGGGGTGCAGGTTCAATTATGGGTGGAGGAAAATTCTCAAGGCATAATATGGCTATGCATTTTGCTTTTAAATTTTGGTAGGATAGGAAAAGGAAGTCTTCACGGGGTCTTACAGGTTCCATGGGCTCAGGCCAAAAATAATCTAAGGAAAGATTCCATAGGAAGACAGAGGTCTAAAGCCAGTATGGTTCATAGTGAATATTTCATTTTCGACTGGAAACTTTAAGTACTTATGGACAACGGATGTGACCACATTCATGGAGCTAAGACATTTGTAGTCTAGCTTCACACAAAAGTGGTATGAATTAGATATGATAGAGAATGATATATTTAACTTCTCCGGTCCTACTTGTAAAGGGAGTGTGATTGATCCCATCGTAGCATGAGCAAAACCATCATGTGTTTTAATCCATGCTTTTGGTTTATCATATTTATCTTGAGTAAGTTCATGCACATAGAAGAGTTCTTATGTGATCACATTCTCTCCATAAATGGACCATCAGGTGCATGTTTGATTGTTTCTTCCGAAGAGAAAGTAATGTTAGTGGGAATTATGGATCATTGTTTACAAGGCTCGATGTCAATCACCCCTATCATTGTATTAATAGGAATTTGGTCATTAGAAACCTTAGGACTCTATTCATCATCATCCATAGGACTTTGTTCATTATTGCTCATATTATCATCATCCATGTCAACATTCATCATATCAGGCTTAGTTTCCCTAACCTTAACAAATGAAATATTATGGTTGGGCATGGGATTGGTAAAGATTTGTAAGTTTTGGTTGGGAGGAGCTATAGACTTATTACCTTTGTCATTTACACCTCTGATTTGGATATGATTAGAATCAATGAGGTCTTGCACAAGATGTTTAAGACACTTGCAATGTTTTGTATCATGTCCTTTTTGTTGGTGATAAGCACAATAAGAATTGTGTCTAAAGCTTGGAGGTAACAACTTGCTAGGGTCAAGGGGTCAAATGAGAGGTAATGTAAGCATGTTTTTGTTTAATAACCGAGTCATAATGTTGTGAAGTGTTTTGGGTAAAGGTGTAAATTGTCTTTGTAGATCCCCATTTAAGATCTAATGATTACTCTTCTTTAAAGCAGCTACTTGGGTATCAATTGGTTGGGTAGGTTGAGAAGTGGAATTTAGTTGAAGGAAACTTTTATTTTTTCTTCTGAAAGGCTGGTATGTGTTTTGGTTTGAAGCTTCAGACTTTTCAAGATGGGTAGAGGTGATTTTTGGTTCACTACTACTTAAGGAATTCTGATAATCTCAAAGGGTAGTGCATAATTGCATGAAGGGAATTTCATCATGGTGAGCTTGTCTCTTATCTTACTTTATAAATTTTCTATGAACATATTTTGAAGGTGGGAATCAGGAATCTTCACACTGATTTGGGAATAAAGCAACTAATAGCGTGAAATAAAGTTAGTGAATTTTTTACCCTCATTTTTCTTACATCTCATCAAATATGCTAATGTCATTTCAGAAACCATATACACTTGGAAATGGTTAATAAAGGCCTTAATAAATTGAGTTATTTGGTAACGTGGAAAACCAATCCAAGGAAATGTCTTTCAAGGATCAGGGAAAAAGCTTAGCCAAAAGTTTGTCCTCAAGGATAAAGTCACTACACAAAGCAATAAATGCATTAACATGATTAGCAAGATCTCCCTTTCCTCCATATTTTTGAAATCTAGGGATCTCTATACCTTGTGGCACCGAAGTTCTCAATATCTCCAATTATAGTGTGTTACTTTTGACATAGTATGAAGGTGGACCATCTTGATTTTGATTTATGGTGAAAAATTGATGTTGAATGGGTTAAATCCTTTGTAAAAGGTGGTTAATGATAACATCATTTCTTGTGGTTTGTGATGGAGGTGAATATAGTGGTGGTGTGTATGTGTTGGAAGGACCAGTGAATGGATTTCTTATGGGAGGAGATATAAGATTACATACCTCATAGGTATAAGGAGCGCTAGTGGTAATGTTTGAGGTAGGAAGTATGTTGCTAGTTGGTTGCATCATTGTGGTTACTTTGAGGATTGGTATAGGTTGCAATGGATGTTATGGTTGAAGGGGGAGGAGTTTGATTTCCTCCTTGGCTTTGCACATTGTTTGAAGCTTGAGCACCATTAGTGGTGGAAGGAAGATTTTTTCCAAAGATGTTAGCTATGTTATGCACAACTTCCAGTCCTTCATCACTTTCCATCATGCGGTGAATACTATCCATGGTAGGTATAATAGTGTTGGAATTTTTTTTAGTACTCATGCTATCTTGTAGATGAGTTAGTCTTCATGCATTTTCATTATTTTTTCTTGAGTGATATGATCAACCATTGTTTGAACACTTGGCATAAAACTTGTAAGTAAGGTAGGCATAACAAAAGAGGTATCAAAGGCATGGTTCATACCTAGTGAACTAATACCAATACCAGTAGTAAGAGATCTTGATAACCCAAGATCCACAGTGAGTGTTTTATCATGGGATGTCATGAGTCTTGCACTTCATCTAACCATAGTATTAGTAGTAGGAAACCAAGTACTACAAATCATATAGTGGATGAACCAAATAAAGTGCAATGAAAACACTATCCTATGCATGCAATTACACTTTAAATGAAAGAAGATGAAATAACAGGAATTCTGAAAACTGTAACAGAAAACTGAAAGCAGCAAATAGAAGCACAAAAAAGCAATTTCAGATCCTGAAAACTAGAAAGTAAAATTCAATAGGGACTAAAATTCCAGTAAGGGCGTCTTGGTCCTACTAGTGAAATTCTAAAGTTCTAGGGATTGAAATAGACAACAAACAACAGAGAGAGGATTTTGAGCCAGAAACCCTAAGAGGGACTAAGATGCTAGGAAGGGAATTTTAGTCCTAGCAAAGGTTTTTCTAAAAAAAAAGGAAATTCTAGATTGTTTACAGTGTTCACAAATTTCCTATTCAAGATGTTGATGTTTAGAAACATAAAACTATGTAAATGAATGCAAGGAAAAGTAACTAGTGACAAGAAATTGAATGCAATGTTGAATGCAATTTTTTAATTTTGAATGCAATAAGAATGTTTCTAAATAAAATTAATATGATGAATAATGCACTTTTTAGTTTTTGAATAAAATGAAATGATGCAAGAAAGCATAAATTCAACATATATGCACTTTCGCTAAAGAAAATATGAGAAACCCTAGATGCAATTTCACTAAATATGAGAAACCCTAGATGCATTTTCACTAATGCAAAATGAAATGCAAGAATGAGTGCAATCTAGATCTAGGATTTTAACGAACTCTAAATTAGATAAATGAATTCTCAAAAAGGCCAGGTTCACCAAAATGATTAAGTTGGAAAATTGGTGTGGAATATCACCTTTCTCCAACAATCATTCAACAATGTCTTAGGAGTCCTAATTGGATTGACTATCAACCTCACAAGGTGAGTCAATTATTAACAAGGAGGACCTAGGAGGGGGTTATTTAAGCTATTAGGGGTTCACCACCAAGAAAATTCTAGGAAAAAATAAACAAGCATTCAACCTATAAAACCTAATGATGTAGGCAAAATGAAGGATGCAAATGATGAAATTATGCAATATCAAGTTAGGATATGTGTACCTGGGAATTTTGGAAATGTAATGAGGATTCTGAAAATGTAAAGAAGTTATCAAAATATGCTATGGAGGAAAAATATGCCCTTACTGTTGTCTTAGTCCCGTTGCTATTTTTTGGGGCAGATGAGGAATCTTCGAATGTTGGAATCGAATCTGGAAGAATTTCTAAAAAATATCTTCAGGAGGACTAAGATGCCCAAGGTGGTGACTTAGTCCCATTTTGAATTTTTTGAATCTCTGAATGTGGTCCTGAGGCTTAAATTTATGTACTTCCTTCTTCTTTGATCTCAAGTTTTGAAACTTCTGGATTTAGCCTATAGGTGAGTTTCCATGAAGATGACAACTTTGCAATGCAACTTTGTACTTCAAAAGATCTTCAAGTCTTCAATCTAAATCTAAAATCACAAACACATAAGAGAGGAAAAACTTGTTGATTGTTAGTGAATGGGGGTTTTCCTTGATCAAACCCCTTGTTGGTAATTAAACCTTGAAATGAAATGAAATAATGAAGGGAAATGATGAATGAACAACATGCAATGTTACAACTCACCAAACCCTTGTTATAAAGTCTACAAACTTATGTGAAATGGCTGCAATGGATATGGATCTTGAATCAAAGAAAGGCTTGATAGATATGGACTTGAATTGCTTGCTTGAATCAAAACCCTACATCTTAAATGTTAGCACAACAACACACATAATGCAAGAAGATCTTTGATATGATGCTTGAATCTTGATGATGGCTCTGAATGCTTGATGAATTGCTCTTGAATGCTATTAAATACTTGAATGTTGGGATACTTAGATTGCTTGTTATGAGAAAATGAGAGAAGAAACCTTGTATTTATACGTATCCATGCTTAATATCCCAAAATTACACCACACCAAGCCGACATATGAATTCATTAATTAAGGAGGCTAAATCCTAAAAATACCTCAAGGGGGACTAAGATGTCCTAGGTGGCGTCTTAGTCCCAAGGCATGAAACTTTGGGGCACAAACACCAAAAAGGGGCCTATTTAAGATGCCTGAAAATCAAGGTCCCAAGACCTTTGGAGGAAAAAGATGCCCTAGGTAGTGTCTTAGTATCAACTCAAAAATCAAGGACACTTAGAAAAAAATCATTAAATTATCATTTATCCATTGGAGAATGCCAAGATTATCCATAAAAACATATAATTCATAGGGCTTGAAGATGTAAAATAGGACCAATTAAGACATAAATAAGGATAAATAAAGCAAGGTAGGCCCAAACAAGTGTGAAAATGGAAGGTTATGCATTTTACTACTCTACAACTGATGAGATTCTCTTTCCATGGTTGGCCAGTAATACCCTGTCCTCAATAGTTTCTTGGATAAGGTCATACCACTAGAATGGGAACCCTATATGCTTTCATGTACTTCTATTAAGGTGGTTAAAGCTTCCTCTTGGTTGAGACATCACATTAATGTTTCCTCAATGCTTCTACAATATAGGGTATCACCTAAGATTGCAAATTGAGATGCCTTTTTAATGAAGGTTTTATTTAGGTTAGAGGTGATACCAGATGGGAGGGTACCTCTGCTAAGATAGGTGAATATATCATGATACCATGGGGATCTAGAAACAATGATCACACACACAATTTCAAATTTAGGAATTTTGAAAGCCGGTATGAGAAGTTGTTCTACCAAGAATTTACATTGAATGACGTTATGTGTCATGTCTAATGAAGATCCAATTGTCTCCATGGCATCTTCTACTCAATTTTGCACATGAGGTATCTTCTCAAAGGTTATATCAATGAAGAACTCCTTTAGACTTTCTATCATCTTCTTAGAAGAAGTGATTTTATCATCCTTGGTTTGATAGTCATCATTGACTTGGTTAACAATCAGATACAAGTCCCCATAGACTTTTAACTCTTGTATCTGCCACTGTACTTCTAATCTTAGGGCTATTAGTAGGGCTTCATACTCAATAATATTGTTGGTGCATGGAAATGGCAGTTGGTATGACTTTGGAATACAATCACCTTGAGGGGTGATAGAGAGAATGCTTGACCTTGATCCATGTTGGGTATATGATCCATCGAAGTACATTTTCCATTGATCTACTAAATTAAGAAGGAAGACTAATTCATCAAGAAACTCAAATACCAAAGGATTTTCTACATAAATAGGGGCTTCTGCTAGTTGGTCCGTAATCACTTGTCCTTTGATAGCCTTATGCTCCACATACACTATGTAAAAATCTATCAAGATCATTACCCATTTGGCCATTGACCCATTGATATTTTCTTTAAATAACAAATATTTTAATGGGTCGATCTTAGCAATAAGCTTGATTTGGTGTGAAAGGAAGTAATTCCTAAATTTTTATGAAGCAAAGACCACTACTAGGCATGCCTTGTAAATGGATGAGTAATTAATTTCATATCCTACCAAGGTCCTAGCAATGTAATAGATGGCTCTTTCCTTTCCTATTTCATCGTGTTGGGCTAGAAGAGCACCTAGTGCTGTTGATGTCATTGAAATGTATAGGATCAATGGCTTGTTTGGTATTGGTAGCATGAGAACTGGAGGTGATAATAGGTAGTCTTTGATCTGTTGAAAGGATTTATCACATTTCTCATCCCACTTATATGTTATACCTTTATGGAGAAGATGTGAGAAAGGATGGATCTTGTATGACAGTTGCTCTATGAACCTCCTAATGGATTGTAACCTCCCTTGTAGCCCTCTCATCTGTTTCAATGTTCATGGTGGCTCCATGTCTAAGATTTCTTTCACCTTTGTCGGGTCTATCTATATACCTCTTTGTGACACGATGTATCCAAGAAACTTGCTTGATGTTACTCCAAAGACACTTTTTTGGATTCAACCGTACTTTATATTCTTTGCGCTTGTTGAAGATAGGTTCCAATACCTCAATGTGCTCCTTCCCTATTTTTGAATTGGCCAAAGTATCATCCACAAAGTCTTCGAATGTTTTATGGATCATATCATGAAAGATTAGGGTCATCACCCTTTGATAGGTTTCTCCAACATTATTTAGCCAAAACTACATCATGTTCCAATAGTATGTTCCCCATGGACAACTGAATGTAGTTTTATGTTGATCCTCCTTTGTGATCATGATTTGGTTATAGCTTGAAAATCCATCGATGAGTGATAACATTTCATGCCCTTCTATTAAATTGGCAATGATGTCGATTTTGGGGAGAGGGAAATCATCCTTTGGACATGCTTTGTTCAAGTCCCTAAAATTTGTGCATATTTTGATGCACCCAATGGGTTTGGAGATTGGTACTAGGATAGAAAAACACCCAAGATAGTCTATTGGTTGGATGAATCCAATGTCAAGAAGCTTTTGTAGCTCTAGTTTAAATAGGAGTGCTATCTAAGGGTGCATCTTTCTCAATTTCTATTGCACTGGTTTGGATTCAAGATAGACTGCTAAGTGATGCACAACCACTTTAGGATCGAGCCTTGACATATCTATGTATAACCATGCAAAGTTTTCTCTTCTCTCTTTCAGGAATGTTGCTAATTTTTTTTGTTCTTCATCTAACAATGATTCGACATAAAAGGTTATCTTAGGTTCTTCTTCTGTACCTACATTCCCTGGAGTAGCCTTCTCTACCAGCATTGCTGATTTTTTTGGATGCATTGCACTAAGGGGGAGATTGAATCCCTCATCCTTGGGTGCCTCAGAGAGGTTTTCACCTTTGGATACGTCCTTTCATTTTTACTATTTTGTGATCTGAAAGTTCCACAATTTGGTTTTCACTTAAAGACCTACATGTTATTCTTATGTCATCAATTTTGTGTCTCAGGGATTCAATTTTCTTCCCATAATATGCATGTGTTTCTAGCTCTATATAAAATCCTAATTTATGATCCCCACATGGTAAGTTGTCATGGGGTCCCATGAATTCTAAGATCACCTCATCATTTTTGAACATATCTAGAATTGGTGGTCCTCGTTGGTCCTAGTCGATGAGTTGGGGGTATACTAGGCTTAATTCAATGGTTTGGCCATTTGGGGTGAAAGATGTTGTGGATATCATAAAGAGAGAGTTATCCTCAAATAATTCAACAACATCAAGGAGAAAGTCATCTAGTGTAGTGTTACATGATGTTGGTAACCAAGAGGAACCCTCAGACTGTTTATTAGAAATACCCTTTCTAATAAGGGTCACCTTGCTAGTAGTACAACCTAAGCCAAGATTCTTTGGAAATCTCTCAAGAACGATGGGTTCTAGCAAACCATTGTCATTTTTTCCTAGCTTTTCATTATTTTTGTACCCCCATCCCATCATTAGGCATAAAAAATTATTATTATGTTTCATGGGAAGAATGGGCATGGGTAGGTTGTCCTAATAGAGAAAATTGGATACATCTTCCTCATTGACATCTTCTTTGTTCAAGTCCCCTCAATAGGTGAAAGTGTTAGATACAAGATTTAATGTTTCAGTCACTTTGTTGATAGGTTAGGGTTTTTCATGAGATTTTAGGAAAAGAGGTAGCTCTCCCAACACAAAAATGTCCTCATTTAGTTTATAATCTCCACAACCATCATCCTTTATTACCGCATTGATGTCAAGTATGTTTTGCATAATGGGTGTTTTGAATTCTAAGGTAGATGCAAGGGAAGATGGGTCAACAAATGAGGAGGATGTAGGCCCTTCATCGTTCTTTGGTATTTGGGGGATCTTGTACAACTTAGCCTCAAGGTTCTTGTAATAGTAGAAAGGCTCAAGATCTCCATGGATAGTAACTTCTTTATCCTCAAAAGGAAACTTGACACAATGGTGATAGGTGGAAGCTATAGCTTGCATGGCATGAATCCAAGGTCAACCAAGTAGGATGTTGCAGGGGAGGTCAAGATTTAGCACTTGGCATGTGATCTTAGCAATGATGAGTCCCACTTGGATAGGTAGCTTGATGATGCCTTGCAAAAATTGTTCTTTATTGTTGTATGCCGTTATAGTTGTACTTTTTATCTTTTCAATAGCATCCTTTGAATAACCCAAGTTATTGACCAACTGAAGGGTGCAAATTCTTAGACCCACACCTCCATCCAATAAGACTCTTTTAACTTTATTCTTATGGAAAATGACCTCAAGATGTAAAGCGCGACTGTGAGATGGTTGCATTGGGATGTCATGTTTTGAGAAGGTGAGAAGATGGGGGGTAGTGATATGCCCTACCATAGCTCGAAACTACTATGTATCAATATTATCAGGGACAGAGGAAGTTGATAAAGCTTTTTCTAATATATCCCTATGTGTGGGGAATAGCTTCGATAGTTCAACAATAGAGATCTGTGAGGGGGTCTTCTTTCACTGATTAAGGAGACTATAGTTGCTAGGGTTTGACATTGACGGTGTAGATTGTGCCCTAGGTTGAGATGAAGATCCTTTGATGCTAACCTTTCCATGTCATGTGGTGACTCCATACTCCACACTAGGTCCGCAGACGGTGACGAATGTTACGACATTGTCACAAGAGATGACCATATTGGAATAAACATGCCCAATATTAGTGTAATTTTTCCCCTTGCCATTATCATTCCCTTTGTTGTGATCTGGAATTGGATTCTTGTATATCTTGAGGTCTTGGTTACCAGCTTTTACATCAATAGATATGTCTCCATTTTCGATAAGATCTTAGATAACATTCTTTAGCCTCATAAAATTTGATGTTTTATGTCCTTTGATTTTGTGAAAGTCACAAAGATCCTTTTTGTTATACCAAGATGGTTTAACTTGAGGTTCTTGATAGTTTTGGAAATTGGGGAGCATAATCAAGTTTGATTGTACCAATTTCTGCATGATATATTTAATAGGTTCCCCCAATGGTGTGTATTTTCATTTTGGGTAGGTATTCCTATTGGGGGGTCCTCTTTGTTGGGTGTCAATGTTATTGATTTGGTTATTATATGGTGGTGGTGTGGTTTGTTGTATAGCGTGTTGTGCATTGGTTGGTTGATTGATGTTTTTCCTAGGAGCACTTATGATGATTTTAGCATCAATGACACCATCATTTGTCACATTCTTATTCTTAGCCCATATTGGGGCTTGTCATTTGGACTGGTAGATGGGCGATTCTATTTATAATCTTGTGTCTTTCCTTGTGAGATTAGGGCTCTCGGTGTTGAGGGCCCTAGAGATAAGCTTTCCATAAGAGGTGACACATTGCATCTTTAACTAGAAGGATAGCTTTGGGTCAAAATTTTCTATGATAATCCCCACTTTTTTTCTCTTTGGGAATGGGCCACTTGCTCTTACTAGCTCTTTGTCTCCACTTTTGTAGAAAATTAGAACAATATTCTCCTTTGTTATCCTTGAGAGTGTACAACTCCTCTAAGCTTACATCCATGTGTAGGTTAAAGGAGAAATGGTCTATGAATCTATCAAAGATTTCTTAGAAGGTTTTGATACTTGGAGGCAACTATGAGAACCAATCGATTATGGGGCATGCCAAACTTCATGGAAAGAAACACATCAAGTAGGAATCATCATAGGAAACCTTCATATACATGATGTGCAATTATTTGATGTGATCCACAATATTTCCCCTCCCTTTGTATTTATCAAACTTAGGGACCTGAAAATCGAGTTGGAAAGGTACCACTGTGATGTTCCTATCGAATGGGTAGGAACACAAGTTTTGTTGCATATGGAGCTTCTTCGATTTTCCCATTTGAATATATTGGATTTGTTATGTGAGCGCCTTGAGCTGCAAAAACATATCATCTTACAAATTTGGTGGAGGAGCATATGTTGTGTACTATGGGATAGTGGATGAATTGTAAGTGGTATTTTCATATGATTGGGTGTTGTATGGTGTTTAGGATGGAGTTTGATACTGTGAAGGTTATAGTGGTAGAGGTGTATATTCTCCTAACATATTTGGATTGATGATGTTTTGTTGGGGATTATAGTATAATCATTTTTTTTGTTGTTGTTGTTGAGCGTATTATTGTACTAGCAATGCTTGTTGTTGGGATTTTCATTATTATTGTGTGAACTGGTGGAACCCTTATAAAAAAATTTGTGTTCCCCCTAAATTTTTTGCAAGATCTAGCTAGTTTCATGTTCCTGGGCTTAGTTTTCTCTTGTCATCATGCCTTAGGGTTTATGAAGTTCTAAAACCCTTTCTGAATGACCTTAATTATACGTCCTTTGCTAATGTTGTAATTCATCATTGACTTCTTATCAATGGTTCCCAGTTATCCAAGTTGTGACTTGTGCCTTTTAAATTCATTCTTTTGACCAACCCTTGAATCCTATAAATTTTGTCATTACCCATCATCTTAATAAAAATATTGCCTCTATACTATGTGCGTAACAATTCATTAAAATATTTGTCGAGTTTAAGGTGTTATCCCTAGGTTGTATGTTCTCGCTCATCGTTTGCCTAGTCATGGCCCCTTTTAAAGAACTAACAAATTGGTATGTGCATATTTACTGTTTTATGAGGATAGTTTAATCACTGAGAGCACATCCTTGCCACTGCCAAAACCATGTTCGATTTTGTTTTTCATTTAAATATTATCATGGGATGGAAGGTGAGCACCATGTATCTTTCTGCATGTGAGAGACCGAAATCGTTGAAAATTCAGAAGACGGTGAGATAGAGCACATCAATGATGGTGATGAAATGACACAACTGCATCTTGACCATTCCCTGCTTCCCTGTTTGAGTTATTTTTTATTTTACATATTATCATAGATAAACAGGAAGATGATGTGTGTCCCATAATTAGAGGGACCCACCAAGCAGTGAAGGAAGCAAATACTCTGTTCGGATGAGACTGATAGTTGAAGGTGGATGATGTGGGTTAATCTTGACCGCTCCCTACCATCTCATGGGGGACCCACCTCTACCTCTTGTCTCTCAACTGGGAAGTGGGAGAATGCCATGTGGTGCCACCTGAGCTATAAAGGAAACATTAGGAAATGGAAGGAAATTAATGAAATATTTTTCCACAAATCAAAGGTATTAAAGTTTTGGTTACTAATGACAATTTTAGAACCATGTATTGCAATAGAAAATGGTTCTTTTAATCCTAGACATTGGTTGTGCAAAAGGGTTATGTGCACAAGAAGGTGAGATCATGGTAAGACACACACATGTTGGCGGAGGGAGATTTAATCTCATCCCTTCCCTGTATTCCCGTTGATAAAAGCTACATGCGGGGGAGTGGGGAATCTGATGTGTGGCCTTTTGCTTCAGCAACAATGAGATGGCGGAGCCCACGGATCACTGGGAGGTGGCTCCACATGGCTGGTTTTGGTTGGATAATGGTAACAGTTTCTTAAAGTCATATTTTTCAAAATAAGTTGACTCAATCTGAAATGACGGTTGTTTTAATTTGTTGCAAGATCAATGGACAATATTCAAAGTTGAGGTTGAGGGAAAGTGATCATTGTGGTTGGTGCGAGTGAGCCATAATGGTGGATAGGACACCGAGCTACCAAATTAAGAGTTCTAAGGTTTTTAAAACTTGTTTTAAAGCACATTTGAGAATTGATAAAAGCATTCCACACATCTAGGGAAGCTCATGTCGCATTTTCAATCTCGTTCGACGTTAGAGTTAGGGTTTTAAGCTTGCACCAAGCTATTAAGTTGGTATACTACCCTGCATTTGAAATTATTAAGAACTTACTCAATTATGCTCTCTCTATCATTCTATCACTAGGGTTTTCTTGGTTTTATATTTCTTTTAAGGTTTGATGTTCATTTTGAATAATTAATCAGTCATACACTGATATTGTTTGTGTAAAACCCTTGCTCAAGTTGTAGGTTTTATTTTGTGAAACTAGAAACCCTATTTTATAAAAAACCTTGAGTCATGGCTCCTAAAGCGAAAGCCTCCTCATCAAATGGGGAAGCCTCTGGCTCCAAAAGACCTTTGAGTAAGGAATTAGCTAACCAACTGCCACCCTCAATTAATGAAAATCCTAAGGGTCAATTACTCTTTCATGGCACACAACTAGTTGAAGGCTTGGTTGAAAAATATAGTGTTATTAGGGATTCCACATTGCCTTACACTGGATGGGAATTGTTTAGTGGCTCATTTGGAAACAAAAATTGTGGTGTTCTAGTTGGTAACCCTTAAAATCTTGACTTGGGAAAATTGACTATGCCAAATGTCTGTTGGATGTCGATTTGTTAAAAGCAATAGCTGTCAATTATGACCCAGTCACAAGGACTATGAGGTCCTTTGAAGAGGTTGACATGGTTAAAGTCACTAAGGAAGATATTACTTGTGTTTTCAATCTCACTGAATGGAGTGAGGATCTAGTTTAGATTAATGAAAAGGTTCTTAGGGAAGAATATGAGAAAAATTATAAGCATTCTTTCAAATTCCATATATTTCCAAAGTACCTAGCAGAGATTAGGGGTCAAAGGGTTACATTGGGACTATTTGATAAAGAGCCCTATCCTGTAAACTATTTTTTTCCCTTATTTCCAAAAAAATTTCTACTCCATTTGTCAGATCATTGGTTACAAACTAGTCACTGGAATGCCCATGGCATGGATGTATATGGTGGACCATATCAAACACCCCCATTATTGCACGATATATGATTATGGTGGTTTCTTGTAGAGAAAATTCATGAGGGTCTAGTAAAGTTGAAGAGGGGTGAATTAGGGTTAAGGGAAGATCATGACCCTGAAGGTTTTATAGCTTGGTTGAAGTTAAGGAACAAAAGTTCCAAATTTGAACATATTTTCTAGTACCCTGAGGATGTAATAAGAAATATCTTTGATCCTTTGAAGAAAGATGATAAAAAATAAAAATGGTTTGCTTTTGACAAAATGCAAAGAAAGGTAAGGTAAAATGACCTTGAATTCACTGCTCTCGTAGAAATCCCCAATGTAATGTAGAGATGGATCATATGTTCCAAAATATTGAAATAGTGGTTGGTCACCTTGAAGGTGAAAGGATAATTTAGGATAAGGAGAAAGCCCCTATGGAAGAGGAACAAGGTGGAGGAGAAATCCTTTTTATGGAGGAAAGGCCTACATATCAGCCTCCTAAGGAATAGAAAATAATTTTTTTCATAAGGAGAAAGAACAAAGCAAAGAAGGATGATGCAGTTACTATTTCCTCTCAACAAGAGGAGAAAAGAGCTCATTCTCTAGTATCACAAATGCCACCACCATCTCTTTCAAGGTCAACTAGGCCTGAAATTGTGGATGTTGATTCCCCATCACAACATGCCTCACCACCAAAAGAGCCACCACTTAAGAAGAAAAAGGTCAAATCAATAGGTTTGTTAATTTTTTTATGATGAATATGATGAAAATATTTGGGTGACCGAGCAAGAAATGCAACAGGGAGTTCCTTTTGCACCGACAATAACTATGCCACAATAGTTAGGTATGACGCTGAGTAAGGCTGACCTCATTGGGATAAATAACATTGATGATGTCAGGGTGGAAGCATGCACAATATTCATGGATGATGATTCATTTGTAAAATATCAAGCTTTCATGGAGTTTTCCTATAGGGCTAAGAAGAATTAATATGTTACTACTATGGCTAAGGAAATAAGTTTTCATCTAGGTCCTAAAGGAAATGAAAGCTAAATTTCATGGAATGACCGCAGCAGAAGGCAAAGTGCTAGTAAGGAATAGTGGTGTTTTGTTGTTTCTAGAATGGGATCTGGCCTTTGCCATTTCCTTTGTTAGGATAAAAAGGTATAATAGACCTATCTATAATTCAAAGGAAGAAGCTAATATTATACTACAAGGGTTTGAATTCAGTGAGTAGTGGGATACATTGGCTATATGGGCCTTAGCTCAAAGTACAATAAATCTTAACATTACAGAGCCTACACTAGACTATAGGGGAGGCTTGATAATAAAGAGAGTGTCAGAGAAATTAGCTCTTGAGGCAGCAATAATGTCAGTGAATGTTGCTTAGTTTACAAAAGCCACAGTGGATTCAGTAATTGCTAAGAAGGAGTAGTTTAGGAAGCAATACAATGACTTGTTGGTTTGTTATAGAAAGACTGAACAACCAAAAATGTAGCTACAAATAGAGATATCATTATTAAAGGAGAAATTGCAAAACTTGCAATCAGGAGAACAAACGTGGACTGATTTTGCCTCCGCTACTGCTTCACATGAGCCAAAACCTATTGATTATATCCCTTCAAAAAGTTCCTCATGGGAAATTGTGCCACACAATATGGGAACTATACCTATTTCAGTGGTAGAGCCAGATACATCAAAAGTACCATAGACAAAGGAAGGTGCCAACAAGGAGGAGTTACTTAAGCAACTAAGTGATTACAAGGAAAAATGTGATAGTAATATGAATATTTTCACTGTAGTCTTGGAGCATTTAAACAAAGGGGTTAATAATATGTTGAACAACATTCATGCTAGTTATTCCTCTATTGGGAAATATTTGAAAAATAATATGAAGATTTTCACTGTAGTCTTGGAGCATTTAAACATAGGGGTTAATAATAGACTGAACAACATTCATGCAAGCTATTCCTCTATGAAATTTTCTATAAATAATTTTTACAATGACAAGGATAAAGCTATTCCACTTATGGAGACATGGATTCCCAGGTTGCAAGAGTTGAGAATGATGTCTATCAAAGGAAAGTGGGATTTTAACCCCCCTAGAAAGCTTAAGCCCACCATTCAAATTGTAAATGAAATTCAAAAGTTTAAGGGAAATATAGAGCCTTTGGAGACCAGGATAAGGGAATTGGTCAAGAGCTTTCATGAAACACATCATGGTCTCCTATCATCTATTTTAAGGGATGATGGTAACAACAAAACCCTGGAGGACTGGAGAAAGGAAACTAAAGAAGTCATTTCAAATCAAGTTGCTTCGATTTGTCAGGGGAATGATATGAGTACACTAAAGAGGAGGATGGATATGATGGCCCATGTAGAAATTGTCCTAGCAGAGTTTGATAACGAAGCTAATCAGGTTTTTACGAAATATTCACCTTATAAACAAAAGGATGATAGAGTCATGAGCTTCAGTTGACCCTACATTGTAGAAAATTGGACCCTCTTGAGAAAAGAGACAATTTCACATATAATTAGGCCCCTAAGACCCATTATTTTTTATCTAGAGGCTCGTTTCACCTGAGAAATCACCTAAAACCCAACAAGCAACACTTAATTCTTTCATATCCCAAAAACCCACCTTCAAAATTAGTAGTGGGACCCATTCACTACCTTGGGCGAATGAGTCCCCTCTGGTGGGACCCATTCGCCAAGGGTGGAAAATGAGTCCCTTTTGAGGGAAAATTTAATTTTGAGCGGGAATTTGATTAGTTCAACTTAAATTTCTGGTGAATGTCAGCCTCTTAGTCTAAATAATGGGAAAATTAGGTTTTTTTGAGCTTATAAAAACTCATTTTAAGTCATTTTACACATCTTTATTCATTTTTTCACTAAAGCAATTTCTAAAGTCATGTCTTCTACAATAAGTTTCATTAGCAATGTTGAAGTTTTAGGGCAACAAACTAGGGATTTTGTAGGTCTTGAAGCTCACTCCTTAGGTCAAGATTTAACATTTCAAAGGGTTGATGATGGATGCCTATGGTGAATCATGGAGAAATCTAGGTTGAGGAGATGCAATTAACCATCAAATCACACCTAAAGACTTGGTTTCAAAGTGATTCCATCTTCCATTTTCACTCTATCTTTAGATTAAGGTTTGCATTTCATCTACATTTCATTTGCATAACATTTCATCTCCATTTTTGATGTGTTGCAATATTTCTTGGGTTGAGATCTTCCATCAATCAAATCACATTTGCATTTCTTATTCTTGCATAATAGAATAGGGTTTTTGACATACTTCAGACTTTCCTAGTCTTTAACACATCTAAGGCTAGGGTTTTATGCAGATTTTTATTCATTCAAGGTTTAATTACCCAAATAGTGGTTTGACCAAGGAAATCCCCCCATTAGATAAAAAATCTTAAGCTGTTTTGCAGGAATTTTTCATGATCCTGATTCGGGTTTCCGTCAGAAATTGTTGTACAGGTGTCAAGGTGTAGAACAGAGATTTGAAATCATAGAAATTTGAAAGTGAACTGATTTTCCATGCATGGCGAATGAGTCCCTCATAAGATGCTATTTTGAGTTAGATCCGGATCCTGGTACCCAATTGACAGAAAACAACTTCTATGCTGAAAAACCCTAATCTAGGACCGATTCGCCCAGGGTGGCGAATGATTCCCAGTAAGCTCAAAATTAGATTTTATCAGTTCTCCAGATTACTCTTCAATCTTCTTCAGCTTCCCAGGTGCACATATTTTGAAAAACAACTTTTTGTTTGATTTAATTTGCATTCTTGTTCATTCTTTTAAGCTTTTTGCAAACAACACTATATTTTCAAAAATTGCACAAATCATAGGTTTTGCATACATAATCAGTCAATTAGTTCATATAACAACACTTAGATCATTCCATTTAGTTCAAATAACATCATACATTGCATAATTTGAGTGAACCTAGCTATATTTTTTGCCCTACTTTCTCCTTTTAGGTGAAAAACCCTAGAAGTGCTGGAAAGGATTTGGGTGCCAAAAATCTATGGTTCATTTTGGTGAACCTGAATATTGAACATAATATCATTTTGATTTTCATCTCTATTTTCATCTTAGGACTTAGGTACCTTATCATTTTGCATTGTTTTACATCTTAGGACTTCTTAAAATTTCAATTGTGAAAACATCATTTAGAGTTCATTATTGCATCTCATTTCATTAAAACATTCCAAAAATCTACATTTTTACTCTACATCTGCAATGTACAAACCTAAAAACCTTTAGAAAACTCAAAAAAATTAGAAAAACACATAAAAACACCTCCCCTGGGACTCATTCGTCACCCTGGGCGAATCAGTCCTAGTGTAGTTTCTGCATCAAAATTTCCAGATTTTAGTTTATTGCATTGCACCTTTAGGTTTTCTGCAGTTTAATTTCTATATAGTTCAGTTATTTTATGTTTCCTTAGCATAAACTTGATTCTCCTTCATGGCATTTATGGATAGTTTTTTTATTTTTGCAAATTTCCTTTTCAATGTTTGTTCCTAGTTCTTTTAGATCATCTTCATCGATACATAAAAACACAAAAATGGAAACATCAAACCAACCTT
This sequence comes from Sequoia sempervirens, assembly GCA_007258455.2. Classification (NCBI taxonomy): domain Eukaryota; kingdom Viridiplantae; phylum Streptophyta; class Pinopsida; order Cupressales; family Cupressaceae; genus Sequoia; species Sequoia sempervirens. The sequence continues at coordinate 245,823,333 of VDFB02075321.1, read as the reverse complement.
TCAAACAACTAATTAAGTTTAGAAACATCTCATCCAAGCCTCTTAGTAGTGATGATGTTGAAAGGTTAGATGAAGTTCTTCAAGACTTCCTCTCACTCACTTCATCCTCTAATGCTTGCAATGAGAAACCTTAATGATAAATTCTCCCTCAAACCTTTTGCTTGTGATGACTTTGATTTGTTAGATAAAGCCCTCCAAGACTTCATCTCACATAAGTCATCCACTAAGGTTTGTTGTGACAACCTCACAATAACAAACATTAACACCTCTAATGCTTCTCTTGAACACCTTAAACCAATTGATGATAAATCACCCCTCAAACCTTTTAGTGGTAATGATTTGGACTTGTTAGATGAGTCCCTTCAGGACTTCATCCCACTCAAATCACCCCTAAGGTTTGTTGTGAGAAAGCTAAAACCAAAAATGTTAATGTCATTCAACCTCAACTTATTCTTTACGCACCCTCACATAAAATTCATCCCTCTAACCAACCTCAATACACTCCTTACCCACCTAAAACCAATGTGTTGTAGCAGTCAAGTAATGTTACTATTTCTCATACATATAATACCCAAAATAACCCACAACCACCACAACCAACTCCACCATCTTTACCTTTACCCAATTCGCCTAGTGCTCCTCGCTTCAACCCACACACAAAGGAGTATGATCTTGTTGAAAAATTAAAGAATACTTCTGCCAAGATTTCCCTTTGGGATTTACTTGAAAACTCACCTATTTATCACAATATTCTTCAAGCATCCTTAAAAACAATTACAGTTCCTCTTGGTACTCTCTGAAAGATGTGGCAGCTCTAATATGTAAAATGAATCAAAATAATCTTGACATTAATTTCCATCAACATGAGCTCCCTCCTTTAGAGTTGCGCAAACAAGATGAAGCATGTATAATAATGGCTCAATTCAATCACATAGGTATCAAACGGACCATCATTGATAATGGTTCTACTCTTAATACATGTGTGTAGTGTGAATATCCTTGATCTATTACGCGTTGACAAGTCACAAATAATACTTGATTCCCTATCCATTCGAGGATTTGACAATACAACAAAGCAACTACTTGGGATAATTTTTTTACCTATTACGGTTGGGGTGGCTACTTTGCAAACTCCTATCCATGTCATGCCTTATGATATTTCGTACAATCTTCTTTTAGGAAAACCATGGATTCATGAGATGAATGCAATTCCTTCGACCCTTCATCGTATCATGAAATATGTCCATAACAATCACATTTATCGAGTTGAAATAGACCTTGAGCCTGAAAGTTGTTTGCACCTTGAAAAAGGAGTTACAAGTCCTCTAAAAACATTAATTCCAACATCCAACATAGGCCCTCTTGAAATTGAACAAAACGATGATGAATCTATATCTAAATTATTTGGTGATGATTAGGGATCCTTAGAATTCACACCTTCGTTTATGGGCGAATACATAATCACACAAAAGAAAGATGAGAAACAAGAACAACCAACAATCATGTCAACTCAAAATTCCAAACAATCTTCTCAAACATCTATCTCCTATAATTTGGATGAAAATGCAACATACCCAACAAGTTTTGATGAGATAGATTATCAATCCCCACCTAATCCGATCGAAATGGAAAGATTTTATGGAAAAGGCTATGAACTTGTAAAACAATTAGGATATACTGGGAAAGGATGTGGAAAAAATGAGCAAGGTATTTGTGTTCCTATTGAACCTAATACGCAAGAGACAAAAAATGGACTAGGATATTCTTTTTCTAAAATGACAAAAGCTACTCAACGACCATCTTTGAACATCAACGCTATTACATGTTAACCAAAAAATAAACTCACAATTAAACATCCTGAATCGCTTGATATGAACTTACCGCAATCATGGAAGTATGTTGATAGTGATGAAACTTTGAAACAAATGTTAGGAGTTTATGATAACACATCCTCGCTTGCTTACATGAAGTGAATTCCCCGTGCTATGATTGTTACCAAGCAAGAAGAAAGTGATATCACTAAAGAACTCTATGAATTAGAAGTTCCTAAATCTAATGCACTCCCTTTAGGAGATACAATTGATGTACCAATGGACATTGATGATAAATAAAAAGTTATTAAGATTGGGAAGTGCCTTGATGATGAAGAACACGAAGATACTACAACTTTACTTCATGATTTTCCTAAAAAAAATTGTTTGAAATATTCTAATATGCCAGGAATTGGCCTGAAAATTGTGACACATAACATTGTCCTTGCTGAAAATGCTAAACCAGTTCGTCAAAAGATAAGAAAAATGCACCCTAACATAGCCCTTCATGTTAAAGCAGAGGTTGAAAAAATCCTTGATACAGGCTTTATTCAACCTATTGATTATTCTCCTTGGATCTCAAACATTTTCGCAGTTGCAAAACCTAATAATTGTATTAGGGTATGTACCGATTTTCGCGACTTGAATAAAGCTTCTTTAAAAGATGACTTTCCACTTCCTAATATTGACATGATCGTGGATTCAACTGCTAGACATGCTTTGTTGTCATTCATGGATGGATTTTCTGGTTATAATCAGATACTTATTAATCCTCAAGATCGATACAAAACCACCTTTACCACTGTTTGGGGAACATTTTGTTGGGTTGTAATTCCCTTTGGTCTAAAGAATGCTGGCGCAACTTGTCAACGAGCAATGACATTAATCTTTCACGATTACATTCACAAAATTTTGGAAGATTATGTAGACAATACCTTAGCTAAATCTTTAACACAACAAGACAATGTAAACGTTCTTCACAAAATCTATGAATGAATATGTAAATACAATATGCGATTAAATCTAAAAAAGTGTCTTTTCCATAGATAGTGGTAAAATTTTGGGGTTTGTCTTATCTCACAGAGGAATTGAGGTGGACACGAAAAAAATTGATGTAATCATTAACATGCCACCTCCTAGGAATATTTCTTAGTTGTGCATGTTACAAGGTCAAATTCAAGCTAGATTTGTCATTTTGTTGCCTCTTTAGCCGATCCCACATTACCTTTCATGCATCTTCTCAAAAAGTGTGTCCCCTTTGATTGGGATGAGGATTGTAAACAAGCTTTTGAGAGTTTAAAACAATACCTTGCAACTCCACCTATTTTACAACCCGCCATGCCAAATAGACCGTTTATCTTGTACATCACCACATCTACCCATTCTCTTGCAACATTGTTGGCTCAGCATGACGATTATGGAAAAGAGCACCCTATTTATTACATTAGTTGAACCTTAATTGATTACGAAACTTGATATTCACTAATTGAAAAAAAATTCTTGGCTCTTGTCTTCGCTACTAATAAGTTGCGGCATTATTTACTAATGTGCGAACCCCAACCTTGGTACCTGCAAAACAACAAGAATAAACAAGTTAGACAAGAGATTGCAAGCCAAAACAAGGATACCCCATGAAATCCATTTACAAACACAAAGTAGGAAAGAAAACAATGAAAATCATGATAAAAAGAACAAAATAGATTGAATCCTAATTTAAATGTGCAAACTCATGATCCCATGGGGGAATTGGTGCCAATTTGATGTGAAAATTGGCCCTTTCCCAATTCCTAAGATGAAAAATTGATGTGTTGAAGATGATTGATCCACTTTTTTGGTGAGAGATGAGTGCTCCAAGCCAAAAATCTGCAAAAAACCTAGCTATGAACTCAAGGATAATGGATGAAATTTGAGAGATATTTGAGCATGGTAACTTTGCATAAATTGTGGATGTTGAAATGAGGATATGAGCTCTTTATTTATAGAATTCCAAGATGGATGAATGTCCAAATTTGAGCAATGTGGGACTAATATTCATCCAATGGCAAGATGCCACTTGTCAAGCTATGAATGGATAGAGGATGTGCAAGACTTGGGGTTTGTGCCAATAAATGCATAATTTTGAATTTCAAATTTGTTGAAATGACATGTAAGAGGGAAGGGAAAATGCAATAAATGCCACTTGGCTGAAGGAAAAGGACATGTAAGATGAATTTATTGCCTTGTTGGATGTACATGTTGACTTGGAATTTTTGAATTCAAATTGAGAGAATATTCCAAAAGATGCCTTGTGAGGAAAATAGAGATTTAATAAATGAATTAAATCTATTTTCATGTGCAACTTGCATTATCTAGAGGATGGGACATGAGATGAGATTAAATTAATTAAGGGTTAATTAATTTAATGAGAGAGGTTAGATGATGTGACCTATTTGACTCAAATTTATAGATTTATTTAAATCAAATAAGAGAGGAATATGATAAGAGGCTAATTAAATAAGGATTTTGATTTATTTAATTAAAAGATATGGTGTTAGACTAAATCAAATAAGGTTTTAATTTATTTAATTTAATGGATAGAATTTAGAGATTTAATCAAATAACTGATTATTTAATTAAATAAGGATAATTAGATTAGATGGATTGATTTAATTAACAAAAGAGATTGACTTAATTAGATAAAATGATTTATTCAATTAAGGGAGGAATATTGATGAATTTAATCAGATAAGGAGATTTGATTAAATGGTTAGACCAAGAGATGATTCAGGAAGAAACGATGTTAGTAAATCAGGATCAGATGCACAATGTCAATTAGTATATTTTACGTGTCTACATTTTGCCCCTCTTTGAAGTAATGTGCTCATTGCGTTGGTTCAAAGAATAAATGATCTCGATCAAAGCCAGAAAATTTTGTTATTTAAAAACTTGCCTCGTTGCTGCCTGGTGGGAGAGAATATACCAATATAATGCCCCCTCAAGAGATTGAACAAAAATTCTAATTTTTGGGTGCTCTCGCAAAAAAAGAGGACAAAGTACCCGATAGGTCCGAAAAGGCTCCGGGAGGTTAGAAACATGTCTAAACGCAATAAAACGATGAAAAACAAGCCTCAACCAGACATAAAGTGGTTTGAGGGTCCAAAACCCTAGCAAAACAACCAAATAGGGTAAAAAACCCTAATTTTTAGGCTTAAAAGGGGCTTGAGGGGTCACTTTCAAGTCATTTTCACACACCTCCACTAGCAACCTTGAGATTTGAGCTCTAACTCTCTGGTGATATGGCGCAACGACAACTTCCCATACACATCACTAATCGAGTTTGGACGTACCGGCAACCACCTAACATCGGGGCATCGGTATGTGACCCTTACCCAAGCTTCGTCTTTTCATTTAATGCCTCATTTAATGCTTTAAAGGGGCGGTCCACCTACAGCGGCGCTATATAGCACCGCTCGACATTCAAACTATGTCATGCAATGTTGTTTTGCACCGCAGCGGTGCAGTTTGGAGTTTAAAAACTTCGACGTTGAGCTCGGGGTTGGTGGGTTGGTTTGACAAAGTGTGACATGGCGTCGCTGAATTCACCCAAACTATGATGCTCGAAGGGAAAGTGCACCGCGGCGGTGCCATTTTTCTCTTTTTTGGCTCTAGCATCGGAGTTTGATTAGAAATCAAACTGCGACGCCATCACAAGTTGCACCGTGAGAGAAGTTTTTGGAGCATTCAATCAGAAAATTTTCAAATTTTTTAACACGCTGACCTTCCTTGATGCAGGACACGGCGAGGGAGCTCTACTCTCAGGAGCATAGGTCATGAGATTTGGCGGGCTTCTTGCGAGACCTGAGCGATAGGGACCAGGATCGACTCAGGATTGCGGGGTTGTGGTATATTGCGTACACAGCGCCCGTGCGCACTCACCTAGGGATGTTGTTAGCGCTGGCCAAGAGGTGGCATAATGAGACATCCTCGTTTCATCTCCCCACTGGCGAGGCCACCGTCACTCTGGAGGACATTTGGCATATTCTACGATTGCCAATTCATGGCCGACGGGTGATTTTTTATATAGACAAGGGGCGCGAGGCCTGCTGCAGAGTCCTTGCCACACGGGACATCATCTTCTGCAAGGGACAGATAGAGATAGAGCAATATAGGATCGTAGCACCTTCCTACCGCTGGGTGATTACAACCATCATTTTAGGTCTTGTTGCCCCATACAGACAAGGGCGATACTTCAGTCTTGGCTGGGGGTATTGCTAGGAGCGGATGGTCTGAGATAGGCTGGTTCGTTTCGCATGGGGGCCTGTTCTTCTAGCTTCACTCTACAGGGACCTCCATGAGTATGTTTACATGGACAGAAGAACATTGGGAGCAAGGGTGACCTTACTTCATGTTTGGGCATGGGAGCACATTGCTGTGCTTCGGCTATGCGTCCTTCCAGTTCCGATGGGGGCAGACGATCCCCTCATGGCACGATATAGAGGCGGTGTGTCCTTTACACACACCGATGAGCACAGGATCCCCACTGGAGGTAGGTCTTAGAAAAAATGTTGGTTTTCACTTGGTGACCATACCTTGGTCGGCCTAGATGGGCCGACGATGTCGATCAGCTATTTTATTGCCGCCAGGACCAGTATATGTAGGGGCGGCAACATACTATGATTGAGAGGTACCTGCCTAGGCGTGTGCAGCGTTAGTTCAGAGAGTCGCAGGATTAGCCTGATGATGACTACGTAGCCGTCTTTTCCCGCACCATGGCACAGGTTTCATGGGGGCGGTACATTCCTGCTTCAGAGGTAGTCGATAGTTCTGATAGTTGGTAGACCGACCATGGGCTTATGATCAGGGTTTAGCAGATCTAGAGACTAGACAAGCCTATAGAGATTGGTTCTGACCTCCACTTCGAATGACGATACCGGGTGCAGTTCCAGATGTGAGGAGAGTCAGGAGTAGAGGGGGAGGCCGAGGATGGAGAGATAAGGTTTGACGGGATCAGCCGATCGTGCCTCCAGTCTAGCTAGGGCATGAAGACGTACACATGTAGGACTAGTAGCAGGAGCCACTACGAGATGAGGATCAGCCACAGGTGCAGCCAGTGGGTCAGACGGATGCACGAGACACCTTGATTGCATAGCTGCAGGCCCAGGTCCAGGCCGTGACAACCAAGAGAGATCAAGAGAGGGCTGAGAGAGAGCAGCTTCGGGCCGAGAGGGATCAGGTTGTACAACAGAGACAGGCTGTAGAGCTACAGGCAGCCACAGAGCTAGGCCGACAACAACAGATAGAGAGCATGATAGCCTCCTCCTCCCAGGGTATAGTGCCAGTTCGATCCTACAGGGATGCCATCTGAGAGGCAGAGTATTACTGATGGGCCTACCACGAGACCGTACCTAGAGCAGAGTGGGTCCCAGAGTATTCAGAGCGAGCCAGCCACAGACTAGTAGAGGGTCATGGTGACAGAGGCGAGGGAATCATTCATGGAGACCGAGCTTGATCGAGGTGTTATGATACTTTTTGTGCCTTATGGGCTCATTTTTGATAGCCCCGATGGGCATTTTGTACTGATTGACACATATGTACAGTGATCCGATTTATTATTGTACTATGAAAGTTATGTGATGATATATATATATAATCCAATGATGATTTTGATGCGATGCGATGTGTATTCTTTTATTTATGCATGTATGGTTCAACTTCTATATGTTATGGATGCATTTATTTCTAATGATGTGTGCATTATGATTATGGCTATCAGATCTATATTCTGCTAACCTATGATATGATGTGCAATGATGTTATCTATATGATGATCTATTTATGATAATGCAAATGAGATGATCGATATGTGATGTGGATTTTAATATGATCTATGATGTTCATGTGAAATGATATGTGACCTATATTTGTTTATAGATGCATATATGCTTTGCTTATAATGAATTTTGCATATTTATGCCTATGTGGAATGATTTATGCAATGAATGTTTAAGATGCTATTTATGAGATGATATGGATGATGTAATGGTCGTGATATGATGCAAATGAGATGGTTCTATGAGATGTTTAGAATAAAAAATGTTATTATCCTAAACGTAATAAATGATGATGTAATGTATGTGATGCCACGTGATATGAGGATGCGTAATGAATGTAATGTGATGAGATGATGTCATGATGTTATGCAAGTATGCAAATGAATTAAATGCTTAAATACCTATTGTTTATGCAAAAATGATTATGAAATGTTTCTGTAAATGTTATGTGATGATTTATGTGATAGATGTAATGCAAGAAATGGATGCAATGAATGCTTATGATAACATGTTTATGAAATGCATATATTTTCTCTATGATATGTTTATGCAATATGGTAATGATTTTTGTGGATGCAGGATCGATGACGATAGTGGTGATGATGGTCAACTGTCATAGTACCTTGTTAGTGCAGTTAGCAAGGAAAGAAGAAGTCATTTCAACAAGACACAAGATGCAAAATGCAAATGATGATGATGATGATTACTTGTCGAGGAATTAGGATTTTCAAAGGGCCAATTTTCTTATGTTTGATAACGCACGTGGTACGATGCATCAAGGTATAGGAAACTAGGATGGTGTTGTACCTAGTGTGATGGACTTTGACTTGACAATCAGATAGGAGTATTCTTGCTCACACCTAACATACGAAAACCTTGCTATGATGCATTTTAGAAGTTTCAAACATCTCAGACCAAAACACGGAAAGGTAAACCTTTCCATGCAATAGTCAACAAGTTGCCCTAGACCTCTTCCATACATACCTAACAAAGCAAGTATTCACCAAGTTATTTTACAAGAACGTCCAACAAGCACAGCAGACAAAAGGATAATGATCGTTGCCCCATTCCTATCTCTCTAAATCCTCCGTTCGGATATCATCAACAGGTCCTTGGAATGAGTGCAAAATAAGATAAGTCAAAAGATAAAGACAAAGTATACAAACAAGCTGATGTTCTTCAATACCACTTAACCAAAAGGGAATGTGTTTTCAAGGATAAGAACCGAAACTATTGCTAAAAGATAATGCCCATTGTAGGAAGGATACATCCTAGGACATGTTAGTGGATGGCGGCACATCATTTCACTTATCCAAAGTGATCTTTCTGATAAATAATGCCCCTTGTAGGAAGGATTCATCCTAGGACATGATGTTATCAGATGATTGATATGGGACTGATTGGATGATGGACTATCGATGCGAAGAGTTGACCAATTTATTTACGTACTAACTTAGAGTTCAGACTTGACATTTTAACTTTTCACTTTCGACCTGCTAGGCTTGTTTCTGATTATCTTGTCAAAAATTGAGGATGGTGATCATTTATTATCGATGGTGTTATTGTGGGTGCAATCGGGATGAGGTGGATGGATTTTTTCAAATATTTGGATGTTTTTGATGTTTTGCAATGTTTTGAGGCTATTTTTGGTATTTTTTGAGGTTTTACAAATGTTTTGATTTTCAATTTTTTGAATGTTTTTGGGATTTTTTGAGATTTTGACCAAGAGACTAGCCTAAAGACCTATCCTAGGGGCCTCGGGGGTTGATCAACAGATTAGCCTTGCCTACGTTATACACGCAGAGACCACGTAGTTCGACTGACGACTTGACCAATTTACAAATGATGATATACATGATGAGATGTCAGTTTATTATGATGGACTCCTAAAGGACTGACCTAAGTGTCTCGGGGGATGATCAAAGATCAACCTTGCCTACGTTCAAGCTCAGAAACAACGTAGTTCGACTGACGACTCTATTTTTGGATTTTTGACAGACTTTTTGACTTGTTTTTGGATTTTGATATGTTTTGATGTTTTTGGATTTTGCGATGTTTTGATGTTTTTGGATTTTTTGATTTGAGGACTTTAAGAACATACACGAATCTAATCCGATAAAACATGCCCCCAGCGTGATGCAATAGACTACTCCGATAAAGGCAGGAAAAACTGACCTTGAGGATGGGCTGAGTAGTACTAGGAGGGATCATGATACGAAAACAAGACCAAGCTATGGTGCAGATGCGAGTGGATGTGATGGGGGGAGACTCGAATGCGATGGATGATGGAAGTGAAATGGATGGGTGATGCAGAAAAAGTCGTACATATCCTGGTGGATGGAAAGTGCTTATTTACGCAAGGCGCCTTTTGCCAATTTTTCACCAAGGTACTTGTCCAAAGTGCCACCAAAGTGGTTTTCACTAGAGGATGATTTTTCTCTTTACTATTTTTAATCCTTTTTCTGATTTTTTTGGATTTTTTTCCTTTTTGATTTTTTTGTTGTCACTAAGATGCCTGTTTGCCAGGTTTTCACAAGTAACCATTTTTTCAGGACATTTTCTGATTTTTTGGTTCTATACCTTGAAAGATTTAGGCATAAATTTTTTTGAGATGAGAGCTATTCATGGGATCTTGCAGAGGTTCCCCTTCAGGTGTTGATAGCTGATATGCCCCTAATTTGTAACTTGTTGTGATGATGAATGGTCCTAGCCAATTGGGTTCAAATTTTTCTTTGCTGCTTGGGTTTGGGACATTCTTCTGATTCTCTTTTAAGACCAGTTCTCTGACTTGGAACATCCTACTTCTGATTTTCTTATTATAGCTCCTTTTGAGTCTATTCTGATAGACTTGCAAATGATTCAAAGCATTTATACGTCTCTCATCCAGTAGATCCAACTCATTTAGTCTTGATACCCGATACTCTTCATCTGTGATGAGATTTTGCAGTGATATCTTGAGGGATGGTAGCTCGATCTCAATGGGGAGTACAACTTGTGATCCGTAGACCAAGGAGAAGGGGGTGGCACCAGTGGGTGTGCGGATGTTGGTTTGATAGGCCCAGAGGGTGGGATTAAGCTACAAATGCCAGTCATGACCTGCGTCATTGACTATTTTCTTGAGGATTTTCAAAATGGTTTTGTTTGTAGCTTCTGCTTGGCCATTGCCTTGGGGATAGTACGGGGTGGAGAAGCGATGTTGGATTTTGAATTTCTTGCATAAGTCATGAACCTCCTGATTTTTGAATGGTGTCCCATTATTTGAGATAATGGCTTGTGGGACACCATATCAGCAAATGAGATAGTTCAGGATGAACTTTGAAATCTGCTTCCCAGTTATGTATGTCATGGGTATGGCTTCCACCCACTTGGTGAAGTACTCAGTTGCGGTTATGATGAATTTGTGGCCGTTAAATGAATTGGGTGTGATTTTCCCAATGAGATCGAGTCCCCACTGTGAAAAGGGCCAGGGTGTGATGATAGGATGAAGCTCTTGAGCTGGAGCATGGATGAGGTCCCCATGCTGCTAACATTGTAGACACTTTTTGGCATGATCATGTGCTTCTTGTTCCATTGTGGGCCAATAATACCCCATCCTCAGCAATTTCTTAGCTATGGTCATTCCACTCGAGTGTGAACCACAGATACCATTGTGAACTTCAGTTAGAGCGGTTAATGCCTCCTCAACATTTAAACAGCGTAGTAGGGTACCTTCTATGCTTCTATGGTATAGGGTATCACCTAGGATGACAAATCTAGACTCCTTTTTAACAAAGGTTCATTTTAGGTTTGATGGTAGGTCAGCGGGTATGACTCCTATTTGAAGATATGTGTAAATTTCATGATACCAAGGATCACTGGGACCAACAATTTCGCACACAAATTCTGATTCTAGTACCTTGAATGTGGGAACGAGAAGCTGCTCAATCAAGAATTCATATTTTGGAATGTTGTGAGGGATGTCTAATAGGGATCCAATTGTTTCCATGGCGTCTGCTGCTCTGTTGTTGGTTCTAGGAATTTTCTCAAATGTTATTTTGATGAAGGATTATTTGAGAGTCTCCACCAATTTATTGTATGGAGTGAGCTTCTCATCCTTGGTCTGATATTAATTATTGACTTGATTTATGATCAACTGAGAGTCTCTGTACACTTTGAGAGCTATGATGTTCCATTGCATTGCTATCTTGAGACCTATAGTCAAAGCATCGTATTCCGTGATGTTGTTGGTGCAAGGAAATGCTAGTTTGTATGACCTTGGTATGAAATCCCCTTGTGGGGTAATGAAGAAGACACTAGCTCTTGATCCATGCTGTGTGTATGAGCCATCAAAGTATAGTTTCCAGTGGTCAGCTACGTAGAGGTTAAAAATGGATTCATCTGGAAACTATGAGACAAGAGGATTCTTTGAATAAATAGGTGCTTCTGCTAGTTGATCTACAATAACTTGGCCCTTAATTGCTTTCCGCTCCACATACTCAATGTCGTATTCTAACAGTATCATCACCCATTTTTCCATTCTTCCTCTAAGCATTTCCTTTGATAGTAGACACTTGAGGGGGTCAATTTTGGCGATGAGCTTTATCTTGTGTGCCAACATATAATGTCTAAATTTTTGTGATGCAAACACTACTGTGAGGCATGCTTTCTCGATGAATGAGTAGTTGACCGACCATTGTTCTACTGATATAGTAGATAGCCCTTTCCATTCTGTTTTCATCATGCTAAGCTAGGAGAGCTCCAAGGGCTGTTGTTGTTGCTGACACGTATAAGATCAATGGCTTTCTTGGGATGGGTGGCATTAAGACTGGTGGTGTCAATAGATATTCCTTGATATTTTTTTGAATGCCTCTTCGCACTTGCTATCCCATTTGTACGCTACTCCCTTGTGGAGTAGGTGAGAGTATGGGTTATGTTTGTCTACCAGTTGTGCTATGAATCTTCTGATGGATTGGAATCTACCTTAGAGACCTCTTAATTGCTTTAATGTTTTTGGTGCCTCCATCTCGAGGATTGCTTTTACTTTTGTTGGATCCACCTCAATGCCCCTCATGGACACTATATATCCTAGCAATTTATCGGATTATATGCCGAAGAAGTACTTATTGGGATTTAGTCTGACTTTGTACTCTTCCAGTCTATCAAAAATAGCACTTAGGGTTGCTATGTGATCTTTTCTCTTTCTTGACTTAGCTAGAATGTAATCAACATAGTATTCAACTGTTTTATGAATCATGTCATGGAATATCAATGTCATGGCCCTTTGATATGTTGCTCCTATGTTCTTTAGGCGGAATGGCATCATGTTCCAGCTGTAAGTCCCCCATGGACAAGTGAAGCTGTTTTATGTTGATCCTCTTTAGCTATCATGATCTGATTGTATCCTGAGAATCCATCCATTAGTGATAGCATCTCATGTACTGCTATCATGTCTACTATCATGTTGATGTTAGGAAGTGGGAAGTCATCCTTTGGAAATGCCTTGTTCAAATCTCTAAAGTCTGTGTAGATTCTGATGGCTCTGTCAAGCTTTGAGACAGGTACCAAATTTGACACCCATTCTGGATAATCTAGTGGTCGGATGAATCCTGCGTCCAATAGCTTTTTTTGCTCCATTTTGACTAATAGAGCAATTTGAGGATGCATTTTTCGAAGCTTTTGTTTGACTGGCTTTGCTTCTGGATACACTGCTAAGTGATGAACCACAGTCTTTGGATCAAGTCCTGGCATGTTAGCATAACTCCATGTGAAGTTTATTTGTCTTTCCTTTAGGAATGCCACTAGGAGTTCTGATGAATAGCTCTTAAAGGAAGATTTAATCCTTCATCCTCAGGTGCCTCAGAGAGGTTTTCACCGTTGGATACATCCTTTCTTTTTACTTTTTTCTTGTCAGAGAGTGCCACAGTGTGGTTTTCACTCAAGGACTTGGATATTATTCTTAGTTTCTCACTTTTACGACTGGAGGATTCAATCATTTCCTCGTAATAGGAATGTGTGTCCAACTCCATTATAAACTCTGCTTTGTGATCTCCATCTGGAATGTTATCTCATAGTCCCATGAGTTCTGAGAGCGCCTCATCATTTTCAAATATATCAAGAATTGGTGGTCCTCGTTGGTCGTAGTCGATGAGTTGGGGATATACTAAGCGGATCTCATAATTTTGTTGGTCCGGTTTGAAGGATAGGGTACTAATCATACACAGGGTGGTGTCCTCTAATAACCTAGGTAGATTGGTCATGGTATCCTTGTCATCGTTACTATTATAGATCTCAGTTATAAAGTTATGTATGTCTCTACCTATGGATATTGGTGAGCGTACTTCTGTTGCTATTGGCTGAGGAGAAATATTAACCGTTCTAACTGGAGGACTTTGACCACGTATGGTTATACTCAGAGGGGTACATCCAAGGCCAAGATTTGTTATGGGTCGCATCTCTGGCATGATAGGTATTATGATTCCATTGTCATTTTGTCCCAGTCTTTGATTTCTGTCGTTGCCCATTGCGAGCATCATTTGCAGACCCTTGCTTCGGTCATCCATTGGTAAATTAACTGCTAGTCTTTCATCTTGATATAGCATGTGTGATGGATCTGCTTCAATAACCTACTGGCCAAGGTCTCCCCATCTTGTGAATTTGGGATAGTCTTCAGGAGACGTTTGTGATGTGGAAGCTTTATTTTCTTGTGGACGTCCCCGTGATCTAGGAGATTGTGGTAACTCTCCTAGGGTAAACCCACAATAGTGGGCTACAATTTTTTGAATGAAGAAAAAATAGAAATTCTCATCAAAAAAATTAAAATGGTTTACCCCTTCTAATGAAGGGGGGTTCTAATGAACCCCCTTTTTTCACCTTCCCCTCCACCATTTCAAAATTTATTCATTTTTTTTACTATCGAAGCTTGGGAAGGAGGTGAAAATGGAATCAACTTGATAAACCAAGTTGGATGATTGTAGTGATCGAAACGTGCTTTCCAACGACTATAAATTTAATATATTTTGTTTTTATTTTATATTTTATTGTTTCATTTTACTATACATAGGTTTTCACCAAACGTCAAGTTCGATGAAAAATCATTGTGAAAAATAGTAAATTTGAGGAATTTTTTTTTGAAAAATATATATCCACTAGGTATTGATGTGCTCATTCTAACAAAAAAATAAAAATTGAATTTCAATACATACCAAAAAAGTTATGCGAGCCGAAGTGCACCTATGTCTAAATTATAAATGTTTTGACTTCAAAACTTAATTAAAAGAAAAATATTCAACAAAATGCTATGAAACAAAATGAAAGAACTAGATACTTGTGTTACCAACCTAAATTCAAAAGAATTAGAATTTTATGCTTTGTAGAAAAAAAGTTATGCATGCCGAAGTACACACCATTTTTAAAAAATGTTGTTTACTATTAAAAACTAGTTATCAAAGGAGACACAAAAAAATTACAATTTAATTTCAATTTAAAAAAAAAAAACATTTAAAATCTACAGAAAAAATCTCACAAATCACTAGTTTACATCATTTTCAAATTCCTAATATTTTACCTACTATAAGTGTCAGAAAGTGAAGTTTTCTCTGAAAATGTTGATTTTAATGTCAAGTTTGGCCAAAAATGTGTAACCCATTATTGTGGGATGACCCCCTACCACAAAAGCATTGTTAGGGATCTTATAGCTTCCACAACCATCATCCTGGATGATGAGCTTAATGTCAGAAATGGTGGGAATGGTGGGAGTGGCGGGTGTCTCTGTCACAGAAGTGGATGCAAGAGTGGCAGGGTCGATGTATGGTGTGGATGGGCCCTCATCATTTTTTGGTATTGTGGGGATTTTGTAATACTTTGCTTCAAGATTTTTGCAATATGAGAAAGGTTCGGGATCTCCATGGATGGTAACCTCTTGTCCATTATGTGTAAATTTCACACATTGGTGGAAGGTTGATGCTACTACTTTCATCACATGAATCCATGGGCGTCCTAGGAGGATATTATACGGCAAGTCAAGGTCCAAGACCTGAAAAGTGGTTTCCATGAGAGTCAGCCCTACTTGAATAGGGAGTTTAATCGTTGCTTGAGACACTCTTTCTTGGTCATCATATGCTCTTATAGTGATACCCTTCCCTTTGTTGATAGAATCTTCTAATATTTTCAACTGCTTGATGAGGCTAAGAGAACAGATATTCAATCCCGCACCTCCATCCACCAATACCCTTTTGATTTTTCTCTTATGTACTAGGGCTTCCAAGTGAAGCGCATAGTAGTGGGATGGTTGGGCGGGGAAATCTTGGTTAGAGAATGTAAGGAGATTTAGCATAATGATGTTTCTAACCATAGCTTGGAATTGTTCTGCATCAAGGTCTGTGGGGACAGTGGATGAGGCCAACGCTTCTTCAAGGATTTTCCTATGGGCAGATGAGATTTTTAGCAGCTCCATGATGGAGATTTGCGCTGGCGTTCTCTTGAGTTGATCTAGGACATTGTAGCCATTAGGAGCTGATCTAGATGCAGGGGTTTTGTTTGGCTGGGATGATCCTGCGATGGTTACTTTACCGCCTCTTGTGGTGACTCCACAATTGGCATGGGCACCTTTAATGGTGGTGACCATGCAATTTTCATCTAGGGATGTGACAACTATTTCATACACATGACTTACGTTTGAGTGGGTTCCTTTCCCTTTATCATTTTTGTTCCCTTTGTTGCCATGATTCTACATCAGATTCGTATATATCTTAAGGTCTTGATTTCCTATGGGTTGTTCCACGTTTATGATTTTTTTATCGATGAGATCTTGAATGATGTTTTTTAGTCTCATGCAGCTGTTTGTGGTATGGCCTTTGATTTTATGAAACTCACAAAGTTGATTCTCATTGTACCAAGGAGGTTTGACACCCGATTCTTGGTAATTCTCAAATGTAGGTGGGTGCTGCCACAATAGTGGTTTACACTTTTTGGGAAATCCTGATTTTTGTTGAAATCACATATTTTTAGAAAATATAGTGATTTAAGCATTGAAAAGTTTCATTGAAAGGATTCCAATTGAAGAGGGTTTGATTAAACCACCTTAGACCAAGCCCCCTTGGATAAAACCCCGCTAGTTTTAAACCATACCTATAACAGAGTCTCCTTTACACCTATCAAAATGCTGATTAAAAAACACTTTTGATTTACCTTTTGAGGGATCAAATGAATTCATTTAATTTATTTTTTTTAAGTATGTAGTCCTTATTATAAGCTTCCAAAAAAGTATAATTTTAATTAAATTAAATTTGATTATTATATTTATTTTTTATTTCTTGTGAATGTAGGTTTTTCACTGAAAATCAAGCTATTTTTTCTACACATGTGGAAAAAAAGTACATTATCAAACAAAATTTGAAAAATATGAGTGCACCAGATATTTAAGTCCTTTATCCAACAAAAAATGAAAAATTGAATTTTGATACATACAAAAAACATTACGTGTTATATAGTCTGCCTATGTCTGAATTATAATTGGTTTGACTTCGAAACTTAGTAAAGGAAAAAATATTTAATAAAACAATATGAAACCAATTAGAAGCACTAGATATTGTAGTTAAAAATCTAAATTAAAAAAAAATGAATTTTATCCTTCATAGAAAAAAATTTATGTGTTATACGGTGAGCGTCACTCCTTAAGAATGTTGTTTATTGAAAAAAACTAGTTTTTGAAGGAGATGGAAAAAAAGGTGCAATCTGATTCCAAAATTTTTGAAAAAAATATATGTAGAATCTACAAATTTTTTTTCACAAATCACTAGTTTGCATCAACTTTTAATTCCTCATGGTTTACCCACTATAGGTGCCCAAAAGTGAAGATTTAGTTAGAAAAAAATTATTTCATTGTCTAGTTTGGCCAAAAGTTGTAAACCAGTATTGTGGGATCACCCAGGTGCTTTGATGAGTTTTTCATCTATTAGCTTTTTCATGATGTCTTGAAGTGGTTCCCCCAAAGTGGTGTATTTTAGCTTGGGATAACTCTTGCGTTGGGGTGGTCCTCTTTGGTCATTAAGATTATTGATTGTTGGATTGGTGTTTGGTTGGTGTGTCATGTGATGATTGTTGTGGTGTTGGATTTGGATTTGTGGTGCGGGTGTATGTTGGCAAGGAGCACTAATGACCACCTTAGCGTCGAGAACACCATCATTAGTAACATTTTTGTTCCTTTCCCATGTGTGAGGTTTATCATTGTAACTGGATGGTGGGTGGTTGTTTTGTTGTTCGGGGTATGATATTGATTCCGCGGGTTGAGTCATGAGGGCTCTTTCGATGCCGAGGGCCTTGGGAATCAATCGATCATATGTGGTGATGCCCTGAACCTTAAGATGAAATTCCAAGCAGCCTTCAAGGTTGGCTATGATGGTGCAAACTTGTTGTTCTTCTGGTATGGTCCACTTGCTCCGATTGGCCTTGGATCGCCATCGTTGTAGAAATGAGGCAAATGACTCACCCTTTCTTTATTTCAGAGCCGAGAGTTCTTCTAGACTAACATCCATTGCAATGTTGTATGCGTAGTTATTAATGAATGTATCTATAATTTCTTGAAATGTTCTAATGCCTGAAGGTAAGTGAGAGAACCATTCCATAGCATGGCCTGCCAAACTCCTAGGGAATAGCCGCATCAGATAAGTATCATCATATGCAACTTCCATGCAATGAACCTGGAATTCCCTGATGTGATCTTCAGGGTTTCCCATCCCTTGATATTTGTCAAATTTGGGGATCTCGTATCCCTTAGGGAATGGTTTCATTACTGGGTTCCTATCAAATGGATAGGGACATAAGTTGCTTGGTGTTTTCATTGTTCGCCCTGATTGAAGATCGAGCACTTGTTGTGAGAGCAACCTGATTTGTTCTGTCACATCATTTTGTGGATTAGGGGGTGGGATGAAAGTGTTTTGGGGTGTTTCGATCATGGGTTGGACGAGTGGGTTGGTCAATGTGTTGTCCAATGGTATTTGTATGTTCTGCTGAGCTAGGTAGGCTTCCACCTACTTTTGTATGAACAACGCTTGTTTTTTATCTTGCTTTTGTTCTGCTAAGATTTGTGCTTGTTGTTGCACTTGTTGTTGTTCCAACAATGATTGTTGTTGTACTTTCTATTGTTCCAACAATGCTTGTTGTTAGGCTGCTTCTTGTTTCTCTTGATATTGATCAATTGCTTGTTGATATGCTTGAAATTGCACTGCTTGTCTTTGTGCAAGAAGTTGTGCTTGATATTGAGCTTGTGCCTGAGCTTGTGCTACTTGTGTTTGGGCTTGTGCTTGCGCTTGTGCTTGTGCCACTTGTTGTAATAGGGTTTGCGCTTGAGCAACCTTTTGTGATTGTAATGCTTGCAATGCCTGCGCGGCTTGGGTGGCTTGTTGTTGTTGTTGCAATAATGCTTGGGCTTGTTGCGCTTGTAATGCGACTTGTGCTGCTTGAGTGGCCTGTATAGCTTTAGCAGCTTGCTAAGCAGCTAGTTGTTCGGCTTTCTATTTCTGAACTTGTTGGTATCCTCTTTGGAAAGCAGCTTGCAATGCCGCATTGTATTGGCTTGATGTGGTGGAAGTTGGTGGTGGTGGAGGTGGTGGTGGATTTGGAATGATGTTTGTGAAGGTGGTGTTGGTGTTTTGCATGATGGATGGTGTTGTTGATATGGTTGGTCCTTGAGAGACCATGCTTTGTGATGTTAAGGGGGTGTTTGATGATGTTGCAATTTCTTGTGTGTTTGTTGTCTATTGTTGCGATATCAATGATAAATTTTGAGCATTTGGAAGAATGCTTTTATTGATATTTGGGATAGTGGTTTGATTGATATTTGGTAGAGGGGGAAGCCCTAAACCAAGGAGCGATGTGGATGTGATGGAAATGGTGGAAGAGATAGAAATGTGAAGGGTGCAAGTTCTTGTGAAGATGTTGTGGTGTCAAAGATGCCCCCTGGTCCGAACATATCTCCCTCCCCTTGTGAATTTGTGAGGGGAGTTTGGGGTGTTGCACGAAAGTATAATGATGATGGATCATGATGGAAGGTGAGAGGAACATTCTTTTGTAATGGGTTTTCAGATATGTTTTGTTCCAAGGTGGTGTTTGCATCCAGATTTTGATTATTAACAAGGGGGTGTGCTTGAAGAGCATTGAGGAATGAATTTCCCTTGTTAACGTTGGGTTCGGTTGGAGCAAAAGATGTCATGATTTGCGGAATGTTTTGTGTCATGTTTTGGGATGGGGGTGTAGATGAGATGGGGATGGTGGATGAGATTGGAGGAAATGATGTCTCCACTATGGTACTCACGTCAAAATTCGAAGGTAGTTTGGCACCTTGTTTTGCTAGTTCAAGCATGTATAACGAAGGGTTGAGCCTCATCATGATGTTGATGATTCTATGGTTGTTCGGATTTTGGAGCATTTCAGTTACTTCTTTGTGAGATATTCCAAGGGTAAGATCTTCTCCTTGGTTTTCCTCTTGTGGATTTTGGGATGATGAGATGGTCAACGAATTGCTTGACTCAGCGGGATTTATCTCAACATTTGTTTGGCTAAGATCACTTGAAGCGAGTGTTTCTTTGTTGGCTTCCATTCTCTTCTTGTATTGAGATCTAGTTTGAACCATAAAATGAGGATCAATTTTCAAGAATAGGAGAGATGAACCTCTCGTTTCTTTGGGTTGATCTTTACTTTATGTAAAAGTAGAAATTTTTAGGATATCTTAAGGATCAAGAGATGATATGGTGATGATGTGAGGGATGGACAATGTGGATGTTATGGTCTTTTCATCAATCTTGATGAGAGATGCTAGGCTTTTCGAACTTTCGGATATGTTTCGGATTTTTTATTTTGATTTTCCTTTTGAGTTTGTCCTTGATCTTGATTGGTTTTGATTTTGAACAAAAAGACCCTAAGATGTTGGATGATTTATCTAAGGGATAGCTTTATCCAAAGGATGATTATTTGAATATGTGTAGGGAGAAGGATGCATCTACCCACACCTATTCAAACAAGATGATAATTTAGCTAAGCATACGAAAAAGGATGCATCTATGTATACCAAGTTGAACAAGATGATTTTTGATGACTTTGACTAAGCATATGCAAAAGGATGCATCTACACATACCTAGCCAAAAGGTGATTTTAATAATGTTTTCAAGGATTTAGTCTCAAGGATTTGATGATGTTTGATTTCTCCCAAAAGGCCTAGAATTTAAGGGATAATTTCAAGATTTTCCAAAAGGTGATGGTGAGATGATGTTTTTTTTGATGTTTTGAAGGATGGATGAAAGGATTTTGATTCACTTTTGATCCTAAGATGAACCTAAAAAGACACTTTGTTTTCCTAGACCTAGGTATTGAAGAATATGCAAATGCTTCCTAGAGACCTTTGTGACCAAAGAATGATTTAATTTCTGGATTTTGAACCAATGATATTTGCTTTGGATTTTGGATTTTTTGAGAAATCATGAGTGTTCAACACACATGAAGGTTCATTTTGCTTAGCTTTGCTTAATGGGTTTATTTTACCACAAACACTTTCTTTGATTAAGTTTTCAAACTAAGATGTCCAATGTCTTAATTTCTTCAAACCCCACAAAGTATGTTATGTGGAAATTTGATGAACTCAAGGCAAGGGTTTCCCTATAGTTTACTTAAGGAGACAAATTGAGATATAATATAATGTTTAGAAACCTCTAAGGACGTGAATCCCAAGGGAAATCAATAACATATAGATTGAGTCAATGGTATTTGTCTCCAAAAGGGTTTGAAATTTGGATGATGTTAAGTGTTTGTTTTTTAGATGTTTTCGACCAAGCAATATATTTTGTAACCCAAGAATAAGTACAATCCTATGGATGTGTAAGACAATATTTGTTGGATTCCCACTTGGAAAAGTCCAGCTATGCTTATATTTAATGAATGGTTAGATGCTTGACCCCACTAGATCCCCTCCACGACACTCACTTATATGGGGCAGCCAAGCATCAACACCCATGAAACTCCCGTGGCATGTTTTCCATTTCTACTAAAAGACCATAAAAGTGTGGGGTGGCTTCAGAATGAGCGTTCTTGCACCAACAAATAGATTAAAGGATTTTGGAAAATTCTAGCACATGGGTTTTAATAAGGACTCTCCGTTCATGGAGATTGACCCATATGGCAAGAGTCCCCTTTCAGATCCATCTTATTAGAATCAACCGCATGATATTGGTGTTTACTGCAATACCCACATTTATATACTGGTTGGAAATACTCTTGGCTTTAGAGTGTTACCAGTTGAGTTGTTCCCTTGGGTGAGTACTTTTTCCCCAAGGAAGACCCTCTAGGATAAACAAAAGCGAGTGAAAACAAAATCCGTAACTCGATCAATCTTTGATGGCAACAAAGAGAGAGTATACGTGATAATGCCCCCACTCACACTCGCACAAGATGTTGTTCAATTTTAAACCCAAATCGAAGTGTGGAGGTGATTTCTTTATCTTAACCTAAGGTCATGAAAAATTCCTTTTGATTCTCAAGATCACTATAAAGCACGAGAGAAGCGCATACGTCCTTTTTCAATGGCTTTAGTTTAAGTAAGCTTTCACGAAAAATAAAGTTGCACTTGTTCGTTTTAAATCCACAAAGAAAAATGTGAGTTCTTTTTAAGCACCAAAAGACAAGTGAAAGACATTTTGTTCAATTGTTAATCCAAGAAACAAAATCTAGTGTGTTGTGGTCCTAATATTCTTTTTAGCCTTTTGCAAGAAATGGAAAGATTCTTTTTAAACCCAAATGAAAACTAGTTCCTTAAGGAAGAAAAAGATAACAATTTCGTGAAAAAGTGTTAAGCAAACACTATAGTGTTTAAAAACACTTTGATTTGATGAACATCCTTCTCATGCTTCTCCTTCTTTCGATTTCGATTTCCAACCTACAAGAAAGAAAAACTAGTTAGATTCTGGAAAATACAGAGACAAAAAAGCATAAAACAGAGAACAAATTAATCATTAATCAAAGAACACGTGCTAAGATTAAATTTTTCCCCTTTTACTCCCTTCCAGTGTCGCAACTCATAACTGCGCCGCAGTTTGATTTCCCAGCGGTGCTCTCAAAGTGCCGCTTGCTAGTCAACATCACTCTCTGTCGGGACAGAGAGCTCAACTGCGTCACACTTTTCGCCCAGCGTCGCAGTTTCCTTTCAGCGTTGCAGTTTGATTATTTTTTGAAAATGTCCGAGTCAGCGAGCCCAGCGGTGGAGTTAGAAATTCAAATTTTCTTGGCAGGACAAGTCTAGCATCACACTTTGAGTCTCCTGCGGTGCTATATAGTGACGCTGAAGGGATAGCGGCGCCAAAATAGCGACGCTGAGCTCAGAGCGTTATAATTTTCTGTGTGAGGAAAAAACACAAAAATTTTGGGAAAAGATGAGAAAGAATGATGTCCAGCCCTCCTAGTGTCAAATGTGCGAACCCCAACCTTGGTACCTGCAAAACAACAAGAATAAACAAGTTAGACAAGAGATTGCAAGCCAAAACAAGGATTCCCCATGAAATCCATTTACAAACTCAAAGTAGGAAAGAAAACAATGAAAAGCATGATAAAAAGAACAAAATAGATTGAATCGTAATTTAAATGTGCAAACTCATGATCCCATGGGGGAATTGGTGCCAATTTGATGTGAAAATTGGCCCTTTCCCAATTCCTAAGATGCAAACTTGATGTGTTGAAGATGATTGATCCACTTTGTTGGTGAGAGATGAGTGCTCCAAGCCAAAAATCTGCAAAAAACCTAGCTATGAACTCAAGGATAATGGATGAAAGTTGAGAGATATTTGAGAATGGTAACTTTGCATAAATTGTGGATGTTGAAACGAGGATATGGGCTCTTTATTTATAGAATTCCAAGATGGATGAATGTCCAAATTTGAGAAATGTGGAACTAATATTCATCCAATGGAAAGATGCCACTTTTCAAGCTATGAATGGATGGAGGATGTGCAAGATTTGGGGTTTGTGCCAATAAATGCATAATTTTGAATTTAAAATTTGTTGAAATGACATGTAAGAGGGAAGGGAAAATGCAATAAATGCCACTTGGCTGAAGGAAAAGGACATGTAAGATGAATTTATTGCCTTGTTGGATATACATGTTGACTTGGAATTTTTTGAATTCAAATTGAGAGAATATTCCAAAAGATGCCTTGTGAGGAAAATAGAGATTTAATAAATGAATTAAATCTATTTTCATGTGCAACTTGCATTATCTAGAGGATGGGACATGAGATGAGATTAAATTAATTAAGGGTTAATTAATTTAATGAGAGAGGTTAGATGATGTGACCTGTTTGACTCAAATTTATGGATTTATTTAAATCAAATAAGAGAGGAATATGATAAGAGGCTAATTAAATAAGGATTTTAATTTATTTAATTAAAAGAGATGGTGTTAGACTAAATGAAATAAAGTTTTAATTTATTTAATTTAATGGATAGACTTTAGAGATTTAATCAAATAACTAATTATTTAATTAAATAGGGATAATTAGATCAGATGGATTGATTTAATTAACAAAAGAGATTGACTTAATTAGATAAAATGATTTATTCAATTAAGGGAGGAATATTGATGAATTTAATCAGATAAGGAGATTTGATTAAATGGTTAGACCGAGAGATGATTCAGAAAGAAACGATATTAATAAGTTAGGAACATATGCATAATGTCAATCAATATATTTTACGTGTCTACAACTAAATGTTGAAATACAAGTCATAACAAAATTTGATCCTCTTAAACATCTTTTCAACAAAACAGATCTTTCTGGATGCTTACCTAAGTGGGTGATGTTGTTAACTAAGTTTGAACTTAAGTTCGTTTCACAAAAATCAATCAAAGGACAAGCCTTAACCGATCACTTAGCTGATGCTCCTTCCCTTTTTTTTGTACCTAATCATGACTCCTTTCCTGATGATAATGTCCTAACCACTAACATTAAACCATGGGAATTGTATTTTGATGGATCGAAGTGTAGAACAGGTTCCAGTGTTGGAGTGATATTAATTCCACCCGACGAAAAACCTATTCCCTTGTCCTATCGATTAAATTTCCTATGCAAAAATAACACAAAAAAGTATGAGGCATTGATCGCAAGTTTGTGAGTTTTTTTAACAATGAATGCTAAACATATCTAGATCTTTGGTGATTCAAAATTGGTTATCAAACAAATCAATGGTACATATCAAACTAAACATGAAAAGTTATCAAAATACAAGTATCTTATAATGACGATGTTAGAAAATTTCAAATCATTCACCATTGATAACATCCCACAAAAAGACAATAGACATGTGGATGCAATGGCGAGCACAACTTATCTTATATCCCCACATGATCCTTCCATAGATTTTACCTTTGTTATCCATCCCATCATGAAACCATTGATTAATACTCCATTAGAAGACATTTTCACAATAAGTCACAATGATTCGTGCAAATGGTACGATCCAATATAAAACTATTTAAAAGATGGTACCATTCCCAAACCTACAACAAAAAACACTTGAAAGCATTTACGCAAACTAGCAGGTAAATACGTGATCCTTGCAAATGCATTGTATAGAAGATCTTTCAATGGTCTCTTATTACACTATCTTAAGGATTCTGAAATCCCTATAGCACTTGAAGAAGCTCATGTTGGTGCTTGTGGAGATCATTTTGGAGGTTGGTCGTTAGTGAAAAATCTTATATGTATGGGTTATTATTGGAAACATATGGAGAAGGATTGCTTCACTTACATTAAACGATGTCGTAAATGTTAAGAACATAGTAATTTGATCCATGATCCTACTACTGAGTTCCATGCACAAGTTCCTATTTGGCCATTTTCAGTATGGGGATTGGATCTTATTGGAAAAATTTCACCTCCTTCTGCTAGACATACGTTTATCATAACCGCAACATACTACTTCATGAAATGGGTGGAAGCTATTCCTCTTAGTTCTACAAATGATGAAGCAATTTTTCGTTTCATATTGGAACACATAATTGCTCGCTTTGGACTCCCTTCCACAATCATTTCATACAATGGAACTCTGTTTAATAATAATGAAGTTAAGAAATTTCTTGAAACATTCAACATTCAACATCGTTTTTCCACACCGTATTATCTGCAATCTAATGGACAAGATGAAAACACTAATCGAGTCCTGGAGTGAATCCTCAAGAAAACTGTCAACAAGCATCATAAATAATGGCATACACAATTATATAATGTGCTTTGGGATTATTGAACAAGTGTTAGATCATCCATGTGAACTACACCTTATAACCTTGTTTATGGAACTGATGTGATCATGCCCTTGGAGTTAGAAATTCCTACATTGTGAGTTTCTCTCCAAGACCTTATTGATGATGATAATTATACAGATCAACAATTACAGGTCAACTTGAGATGCTCGACGAACATCACATTAATTCTCTTGAAAATCTCCAAGCTCACATCAAATAATTACAACGAAGACACAACACACAGGTCATCCCTAGATCATTTTGTAAGGGAGATTTTGTTCTTATTGAAAATCAACACAATACTAGTGCTGACAATGAAGATAAAGACAAATTCAGCCCTAATTGGTTAGAACCTTACATAGTTGATACCAATTATGGGTCTGGTGCTTATGACTTAACTCAGCTTGATGGAACACCCCTTAAGGAACCTATTAATGCCACACATTTGTGTCAGAACTATCTTTGACCTCTTTGAATAGTGTGATTGATAAAGTAGTGTTGTTTAAAGTTATTTGATGTCATTCCAAATAAATTTCACATTGCTTCGTTCTTGACAACTAATCTTGTGTTTTTCTTGAAAACTAAGGTAATTATTTAAGTCCATTTTATAATTACTTTAGGATTCATACTATTCACCTTTGTGTTATGTTAAAATAGATCCTTATATGAGTTATAGGTGTATTTAATTTAACATATTCTCTTCTAATCAACAATGTTGTATCTACAATAAAACTGAAATATGTTTTAAACTAGATCACATTAATCATGTTAAATCATGTAAGCATTAATTAAATACTTTTATCACAAGTCATTTAATTAATCACATTTCATTAAAAATTTCAACCACAAAAGAGATGTATCATAATAACACCAAATGCACATGTCTATATATATATCAAAGTTTTATGTACATCTCAATATCATATATAATGTCATAAAGTTCTATGACAACTAGAATCCTCAGGCTCTGGTACTCGTGAGCTAGTCCCTGGATGTCGTGAGATGGTCGTGTGTGACCATGACCATGAACTGCCAAATCTGAGGGCAAACTCAAAAAACTATACTCAACCAACAGCCACAAGCCGCTCCTCTACCATTCGATCCCTCTCTGCCCATGTCTGTGCTAGCTTTACATGTAGTCTCTCAACCTCTACTAAAGTCTGTGATGTCTATTATGCACTCTCAGCTTTACATGTAGTCTCTCAACCTCTGCTAAAGTCTGTGATGTCTATTATGCACTCTCAGCTTGACAGAGTTGTCTCCTCACACTCTCGTATGCTGCCCGTAATCTCGTAAAAGGTCTGAGTGACATTAGCTCCTCCTCCACAATTGGTGGGGGCACATAGTCAGGATCCATCTCCTCCTCATTCATGGATGCAAGCACTATCTTTGTGGCATCTTGATGATAGAACTCACACCAGTCTCTCGTCACTCCTGCAAGATAGACAATGTACACAATCAGTAAACATCATCATGATATATATATAGATATAAACAAAAAATAAAATACTAAAGTACATGCGTAAAATAAAATTTCATCACCTATGTTTCTAGCTAGATAAGGAATGTCCACCTCATCCTCTATAGGGGGCATTAAGGATGTGCTAGCCTCTCTCTGACTTTGGGTGCATGACTCATCCATAGTAGAAAGGTCGTACAACATAGTCATGTTTCCCAGCTAGATACCTGTCCATCTACATCCTCCTCAACTGTCCTGTGGGATCTTCCCACTATAGAGTGAGTAGATAAGGTCTCCATATGATCTCGTCCTCCTCCAGCCTGTCAAAACTCACCCTCCGAAAGTGTAAATCCTCATAAGTTGCAACAAGTGTCATAGAGGATAGTCGAATGCTCATGGATATCCTACAGCTCTAGCACAAGGGAATTTGATAGGTCTGGTACACGTGATATGATCGAGGCACCACACATGCAGAAGCATACAATGCACCATACTATCGATCTCTCAAAATACAAACCAACCAAGATCATAATATAAGTGTGCTAAAATGTAGCAGCCCCAAGCATAAATTTTCCTCTACTCATACATCCCTCAAATCAAATGTACCAGTCCTCCATCTAAGTTTTCCGCTCATCCATCTGGATTGAGAACTAGTGCCATTGTGTGCATCATAATTCATCTAACAATAGGAGCTCATGAATATAGAAGCATGGGGAGCTCAATCCATGCTCTAACCCACTCGTCATGAATAGGTCCACCTAGGCAATATTGCATGTCCCTCTTCTTCTAACGGAATGACCAATCCCCTCTAAAGTATACCCACTCTCCTCGAATAGGAAATTAGAGAATGTGGTGTACATCCTTAAGAGTGAAGGTCATCTATCTGGTGGGAAGATGAAATGTACAAGTATTGGCGTCCCAACGCTTGCATAGGGCCATAAGCATGGCATCATGGTATCTCATAGGTGGCATAAGATATGTTCAATAGATACCTATTGATTGTAAATTCTATGTATTTACTTTTGAGAGTGTTGGAGCATGATCTCTCAAAAATGTGAGCTGCCTTCCCCCTAGCGGCTACTGCGACTGGGCGGGGACCTATCAAAATCATCATAAAATACTTTAAAATTCATCAATTTTCTTCAATTTTCACATATTTCATCATGAAAGTGTGTTAAATTAAATCTAGTGTGCTTTCCTAATGGCCCTAGACACTCTAGAACCCTTTTAGGACACTTCACAAAGAAACGAGACACTTTGCGAACAAAAGTGACACTTTGCGAACAAATGGGACACTTTGTGAAAAAAGGGGAAACTTTACAAACTTTTTTTCCAAGACCCTAAATTAACCTATCCATGCATTAAAATCATTAAATTATTACAAAATCACAAGGTGAAAGTTGCAAAATTGACTCACCTCATAATATAGCTCACTGTGTGCCACCTGCTGATGAAGATCATCTAATCGTGAAGGTGTGTAATCACGTCTGCTCGGCATTTTCTTCTCTCACTTGTCACTCTCAAGCTACAAGATGGTAAAATGAATAGAAAGTGACAAATTACTCCTCTTTACCTCTTTCAATCACTTTTTCATCTCTTTTTTACTCTTATGCATTAAAATCAAGTTACTTTCTTTTAAGAATTAATACAATACCTCTTTCTTCAAATCAACATAATGGGAGCTAGGGTAATCCATTTTCCATGTTGTTTAATGCATTAGAATCATGATTTTGTACTTGACATCATCATTACTCTATCATTATGAGGCATGGTACTTGGAAATTCCCTACGATATGATGTTTCTTATTCGACGTGGCTAGATTGCTACCTTGATTCCACCTCCATAAAGCAAGAGGAATCAAGGGGGGCATACATCTACCCTTGAATTGGATTCCTATGAGTTAGATAAAAGAATTTTTGGACAATTAACGAATGTTTGTTGCAGGATGCGGTTCAGAATGTTATGGTTTTGCAAATAACTACACTAGGGGATTTGTTCTCCTGTGTTTTGAGTATCCTTTTATGTAGTCAAGTGCATCGTTTAGAGTCCTTTAGCTTACATATGCACGTAGAGTCATATGGGTGCTAAAGTGGGGGCTAAATGCACCGTAGAAAATTGGACTATCATGAGAAAAGAGACAATTTCACGTATAATTAGACCCACTTTTGAGTCCCTTTGCATCATTTATCCTTCAAAATAACATTTATAGGCCCCTAAGACCCATTATTTTTTTATCTAGAGGCCTGTTTCACTTGAGAAATCACCTAAAACCCAACAAACAACATTTAATTCTTTCATTTATTGAAAACCCACTTTCAAAAGTCAGTAGTGGGACCCATTCACGACCTTGGGCGAATGAGTCCCCCCTGGTGGGACCCATTCACCAAGGGTGGTGAATGAGTCCCTTTTGAGGGAAAATTTAATTTTGAGTGGGAATTTGATTAATTCAACTTAAATTTCTAGTGAATGTCGGCCTCTTAGTCTAAATAATGGGAAAATTATGTTTTGTTGAGCTTATAAATACTCATTTTAAGTCATTTTACACATCTTTATTCAATTTTTCACAAAAGCAATTTCTAAAGTCATGTCTTCTACAATAAGTTTCATTAGCAATGTTGAAGTTTTAGGGCAACAAACTAGATATTTTGTAGGTCTTGAAGCTCACTCCTTAGGTCAAGATTCAACATTGCAAAGGGTTGATGATGGATGCCTATGGTAAATCATGGAGAAATCTAGGTTGAGGAGATGCAACTAGCCATCAAATCACACCTAAAGACTTCGTTTCAAAGTGATTCCATCTTCCATTTTCACTCTATCTTCAGATTAAGGTTTGCATAACATTTCATCTCCATTTTTGATGTGTTGTTATATTTCTAGGGTTGATATCTTGCATCAATCAAATCACATTTGCATTTCTTATTCTTGCATAATAGAATAGGGTTTTTGACATACTTCAGACTTCCCTAGTCTTTAACAAATCTAAGGCTAGGGTTTTATGCATATTTTTATTCATTCAAGGTTTAATTACCCAATTAGGGGTTTGACCAAGGAAAATCCCCCATTAGACAAACAATCTTAAGCTGTTTTGCAGGAATTTTTTGAGATCCAGATTCAGGTTTCCATCAGAAATTGTTGTACAACTGTCAAGGTGTAGAATAGAGATTTGAAATTACATAAATTTGAAAGTGGACTAATTCTCCATGCATGGTGAATGAGTCCCTCCTGAGATGCAGTTTTGAGTTAGATCCAGATCCTGGTACCCAATTGACAAAAAACAACTTATGTGTAGAAAAACCCTGATCTAGGACTGATTTGCCTAGGGTGACGAATGAGTCCCAATCTACTCAAAATCATATTTTATCAGTTCTCTAGATTACTCTCCAGTCATCTTTAGCTTCCCAGGTGCACACATTCTAAAAAACAACTTTTTGTTTGATTTAATTTGCATTCTTGCTCATTCTTTTAAGATTTTTGCAAAAAACACTGTGTTCTCAAACATTGCAGAAATCATAGGTTTTGCATACATAATCAGTCAATTAGTTTATATAACTGCACTTAGATTATTCCATTTAGTTCAAATAACATCATACATTGCATAATTTGAGTGAACCTAGCTAGATTTTTGGCCCTACTTACTCCTTTTAGGTGAAAAACCCTAGAAGTGCTAGAAAGGATTTGGGTGCCAAAAATCTACGGTTCAGGCCCACTAAGGATGAATTGCAAGCCTGGAAGAAAAAATACTTGGACATATTGGAGGAATGATTTGTAGTTGTGGGGTGATAAGTGAAATTTTGGTCTTGAATTCTGCAACCATGGTGATTAATTGATGGGAGAGAAACAATGCATAGCCTAGAAATAGTAAAAATTAGGCTTTTGTATAAGTATTGCAAAATATTGTTCTCTCCCCAACATGGAAATTGGTGGCACAAATTCTGACATGGATGGGTCGGTTTTATATCTTTCTATTTCTTTTCATACTTTTAGAGTTTTTCTGATTGGGCATGCACGTGGTTAACACTTTTAGCTCGTGAGAAAGATATTTTGGTGTTGCTGCATTGAATGAAAGATTGCTTTTGGAAGGTGGGTGTATCTTCTTCAGCAAATGAGAATAATTTTTGTCTTATATGCTTTCCCCCCACTTTCAAAGGTGTAAATATAACTGTCTGGGGAATTTTGAAATTGAAATGAAATGTATGCCAAATGCAAATGTGACTTTAATTATAATTTGGCATGATGCTTGTTGCTCCCATATTTCTATAAATGGGAATTCACGGCCAATTACACGGGTCTTTTGATGGTTAAGCAAATTTTCAGCTCATGTAAAAGTTGTTTTTGTATTTTAAGGCACAAAGAAATAGATTAGCATTGAGTCTTAGGAATGCATTCAGATTTGTAATGAACATAATGGTTTTATAGTAGTAATGGAATGTGAGGGATAATTGAGAGTTCTAGAATTAGTTTCTCTCCTTTGTATTTTTCCTTTCAAATTATGAATAAAGGGATCAATGTTCTTTTATTTGTCTTCAATTACTCTAGTTGAATGTGTGATGTCATTTCTGCTCCAGTTCAAAGAGCTAAGTAAATACCTAAATTAGATCGTAGGTTTGAGAGGTGAAGCTCAAGGATTATTAAGAAGTTTCTATTTCTGGATGCATCGAGTTGTGTGTTGAAAATTAATACACAATAGTCTTTAAATATGTGTTTCCATTGCTAATGTATTACAGTTTATTGCAAGTGCGAGTCTATTTCCCATAGATAAGGCAGTTGTCCATTTATTTGGTTATCTTTGATGTTAGTGAGCCTGCCTATACCTGGCAAAGAACACAAATCTTACAATATCTGACACATCTGTAATTGCAGTAAAGTGGTAGAAAGTACTGCTCATTCCTTGATTTAGGTAACAATTCATTAAAGTGTCAGTCAAATCCTCAAGGAATTTTGTCTATTTGCATCTGATAGGAATGCATCTGTTTGTTTTAATGTTCATGATAAAATGGCACAAGAGTATCATATATACATTTTTAGGATCACCCTCTTGGGTTTGATAGAGCCTGAAGAGTAGAAGTAGAGGCCTAACAATCCTTAACTTGTTCATTGGCCAATCCTTGCCTATGCTTATTATTGAATTTTAGAAAATTCATAGGTATATGGTGAGACTAAGTTAGGTTCTAAAAAAATAACCAATAAATTGGCGACTCTGTTGGGGAAATTTCTAGTCCAATGTCTCTAATTCAGATTTGGTACAGTCAGAGTCAAATATTTTATTATTCTTCACTACTTGGAGAGTAATTAGTTCAAAATCTTCATCATAAAATTCTAGTCTAATTTTATGCATCAAGTTTTGGTTCATTCTTTCATATTGTTTTGGGTTATGTTCAATGTTTTCTTAGAGATTGCAAGTGCAACTCCAAAGTATAATAAATTTTTATTTCCTAGTATCCTCAGTGGCGACTCTAAAGTCTCTTATGCCAATGTGAGGATAAATTCCCAAAAAAGAAAGTGAGAGGGAGAATTTTGAGAGACAATTTGACACCATGAGGAGGAACACAAGTTTTACAAAGAAGCATCCTAAACAGAAGATGGAGTCTGAGCATTCAAAGGATAAGCAACCAACCTGGGTGAAGAAAAATGCTAAATCAAGTAAGTCTACTGAACTTCGTGTTGATGCATATCCTACTTTTATTAATGAGGTAAATAGTGAAAATGTTCATGAAGAAGCACGTGAAGTTGAGGTGCCTAATGTAAATCAAGGGTGTTTTCCCATTGAGGAAGTTTTTGATAATGAGCTTGATGTCTCAAGAGAAGAAGATAGGTGGGAATTTTTGGAAAAGCATAAGACATTTCCAGATCCTTCAACTCTTGGAGTTGGATTTGTCTTTAATGGTAGTAATTTTAAGCCAAGAGGTGAATCCCCTAATGTAGAATTGCATCATTCCCTTAAGGGAGAACAAACTAGTCAAACCTTCTATACTCTTGAGCTGAGTGAGGCTGGAGATGTCTTCGAAGATGAATAAGACATAGAAAAGATATGCAATTCTTAAAAGAGGGAGAACTTAGCTTAAAGAAGAAGAAGAAATGAGACTCATAGAATTGAAGGAGAAATAAGCAAAGGAGTTGAAGGAAAAGGAAGATATAATTAAAGCTAAGATGCAAGAAAGAGATGCTCAAAAGAAAAGAATAGAAAATATGAAAGAAGATGAAAAGAAGAAGGAACTTTATGAAAGTGCTTCTAGATTTGCTGCTAAGATAACTCTTGATCCACCTAAGGTGGCTGTCCCAATGGGAACCTATTATATAAATACTTATACCACATCCATTGCAACAACTAAAGCCATAGATCCATTTACTACCACTAAGAAATCACAACCTATAGATCATGGGAAGAATCCCATTGACAAGCATAAGAGAACTACCTTTAATACCTTTAATACCAACACCAATACAGGTAAAAATATCTCATTCATTAGTGCTTCCACCCAAAATGTTAAGATTAATCCTACTCCATCAAATGCACCCCCAAACCTTGAGATCTTGAAATTGCAATTAGAGTGACAAATTGTTGCAAGAATTGAAGAAGACTGAAATGGAAGTTTCAAATGCAAAAATGGAAAGAAAGATCTATTTCCTTAAGATTTCCATATTTGATATAATAGCTTCAAGCTCTAGACATACTAAGAATGATTCACAAAAGAAAAGTTCTGAGGGCGACACTACCAGTGGAGGTGGTGGTGGAAATAAGGGTGGTGGAGCTAGAGGAAATGATAAAAACAAGAATTCTTACTCTGAAGATGGTGATGGAAAAAGGAAGGGATGCGGTAGTAATGGTGGAGATGGAAATGGAAACGATAAGAATCAATCTAATGACCAAAAGGATGATGAGCCTAGAAACTCTCATAGAGACTGAGCTATCAGAAGGTTGATGCAAGTGGAAAGATATCAACAATTGTGCTTTACTGGGATTCTTGATTACCCTAACCCATTTCTTGAGGACTTCGAGCTTGTCTTGGTTAGATTCTTTGATAAAAATGCCTTAAGTGGTGAGGACCACCTTAAAGAATTTTCTAATTTCATGGATGACTTTGAGGTAGAAGCTAAGGATGTGATGATGAAGTTATTCATGCAGTCATTCATTGAGGATTCTAGAGAATGGTATAGAAGTTTTCCTGCTGAGAGTATTGGTTCTTGGGAGGATTTTAAGAGGTTGTTCAGAGAGCAGTATGGTGATAAAACTAATTCAAGGTTTTTGTTAAAATAGTTTAATAATATTGTTAAAAGTTCTAATGAGGTTGTAGCTGATTTCAATGTGAGATTTCAAAAGGCCATGATCCTCATTTAAAATTGAATGATAATGTATGCCTAATGAACTATTGCAATGCCTTTGATGCAAAGATGAGCTATCGCCTATTGGATAAAAACCCTCAGACATTGAGAGAGGCTTATAAGATGGTTGTCTATATTGACAACATTAGTAGAGCAACTGGTAAGGTTGGGAGGAGGTATGATGTAAAAATCCTCAAGAATCCAAAGAGAGAGGATAAAAAATTTGGTGCTAAGGGAGGTTCACTTGAGAACAATATTGACAACTTTACAAATACTTTAAAGGATATGAGTTACAAACTTGGTAAGCAAGAAAAGGGGTTCTGAAATGAAAAGTCCAATTATCATAAGAATGAGAGACCTCCTTGGCTACAAGATCATCAATATAAAAAAAATTGGCATAATTGGAAACCCCTTCCTAACAAGAAAAAGAATGTTCAAAACAAGGTTCCTCCAGATCCTTTACAAAATAAATCAGGAAATTTTTCTAATAAGACCCCTTGGTGCATGGTTTGTCAAATGCCACATTCTCCTCATTAATGTGTAATTGCACAGTTGGTTGAACTGGAAGAAGGTGAACCTAAAGACTGAGATCAGTCTAATGAGGATGATGTTGACATAAATATGATTATGTATGGTTCTTATTTTGCTGATAATGAATGCTCATCTAATCAAGAGTCTCATGAACTTGATGTGGATAGCCAGAGGCATATAGATAATACATATCACCAACAAGTTCTCTTTGATGAAGATGATGATAATGATAATGAAGTATATACATTGGAAGAAACTGAAGATAATGTGTCCCCGAGGAAACCTTCAGATGAATAAATTGCAAGATATACAATGGCCTTGGCCGCACAAGCTAGAGGTTCATATATTTTGAGGAACAAAACAGTGGGTGGTGACCAAGGTAGCCTTGCTGGTCTATTTATCGAAGAGCAAAAAATTGATAGCAAAGGGGAGGGATCTAAGGCTAAGGAAAGTAAGGGAGAAAAAATTTGGGCTAAGAAAGTGGATAAACCAAAAACACATGGAGAGCCCAAGTCCCCATCTATGAAGACAAAGGCACAAAATCAAAATTCTGAATTTGCAAAGAAGGATGTCAAGCCGAAAGCTAAAAAAACAAAGGATCAATAGAAGGAGAGAAATACAGAACAAGGTACAGTCCAAATTAATTTTCGTAAATACCCTCCTATTGATATGTTTCAAGTAAAATTTTCTATTCCTTTGCTTCAGATGATGAGAATTGACGAGCATAAACAAAAGGTGGTAGCCCTTATCAATGGTGCTACTACAACATGTAATGAGTTATTGGTGTCCACTCCACCCAGAGTGAGTGAAAAGGAAAAGAAAGATAAATAAGTTGAGGGAGTAATCACTAAAATCCCTCATATTTTTCTAAGAAATTCAATGACTACCTATCCTGGAAAGATAGACCCATTTTTTCTCACATTGACTGTTGAGGGAAATTTTTTGAAGAATTGTATCATTGCTTTTGGAGCATCCAAAAATATAATTCCAGCCAAGATCATGGAGGCATTGGGACTAAATATTGATAGTACCCATGGAAAATTTTATGTTATGGACTCAAGGGAAGTCCCTGTGACTAGTGTAATCAATGAGCTTCCTTATAGACTAGTTGCATATCTAGAGAAAGAGTTCAAGATGAGTGTGGTGGTGGTATATATCCCACCCAACTATGGAATGTTGCTATCTAGGAAGTGGAGTGCTTCCATGGGGGGTAACATGTAATGCGATATGTCTTATGCTACTTTCCCAATTGAGGGTAAGGATTTCAAGGTGGTTAGAGAACCAAAAGTGCCACATATGTTGGAGCATGCTCTTGAGGATGATAAAATTCTTTTTGTAGATACTGATATTAGTGAGTTAAGGTGGAAGAGTTAGCAAGAGAAAGTGGCAGGCGGCCTACACCCATTGACCATGAAGTTGCAAGATTATCTGATAAGGATGGATTATGGAAGATGTATTTTGATGGTGCAAGTTCTAAAGAAGGGTCTAATACAATTATATCACTGGTATCACCTAGTGGCAACACATAAGTTTTCTTTCACCTTTTCTTTTTTCTACACAAAGTATGTGGCAAAGTATGAGGCATTGCTACTAAAATTGAGGCTAGCTAAAAAGCATGAGATAAGGAAGTTAATGGTGATAGGTGACTCTGAGCTAGTAATATCCCAAGTAAGATCCAAATATGCATGCAGGAATAACAGATCAAAGCAATATAGAAATTTTTTCTAGGATTCCATTGAGCAGTTGGAAAGTGGTCATAACAGAGTGAAAGACTTACTTGAAAACATTTCACTTAGTCCAGATGAAATTTTTTTGCAAGTATCTCCAAGGTTGAGGTACAAGCAATGCCATCAATCCCTGATAATGTGTATAATTGGTAGATCTCAACAATGATGAAGATATTTTGAAGTTCTTAAAATGTGTTGATGAATATGAGGGTCAAGAGATTGACTTTGGGGCTTTTTTTGAAAACATAGATGGTAAGGATACAATCTTTAGAAATGAAGTCATTTATTTGAAGAAAAATATGATTCTGAAGGGCCTTGTAGTATTAGAGAGAGTCTTTGACAATCGGGACAACAACAAAGTTAAAAAAACTACCACCCATGTAGAAGATTTGGAAGAAGTGAATCTAGGGACTGAAAATGCTCCTAAAAAGGTGTATGTGGGAAAAAAGATGAAACCAAAGATTAAGGAAATGTTGATTGCCTTATTGAGAAAATACAAACATGTCTTTGCTTGTTCATATGATGACTTGAAAGCATATAGGGGAATTGTTCCAACCTAAGATTCCCCTGAAAGAAAATGCCAATCCTTTCAGGAAAAAGCAAAGACCCATCAATTTGACCTTAGCTCTAAAAATGAGGGATGAATTGGTTAAGCTAAGGGATGTTGGCATTATAAATCTTATTAGGCATTCCTTGTGGGTGTCTAATCTAGTGCCAGTTAGAAATAAAAATGGTGATATAAGGTTATGTGTGAACTTTAGAAATTTAAACATAACATCATTGAAGGACAACTATCCATTTCCAAACATGGAATCCATGTTGCAAAAGGTAACTAGTTGTGAGCTATTGTGTATGATGGATGGTTTTTCTAGATAAAACCAAGTAAAAGTGAAGGAGTCTAAGTAGTACAAGACTTCATTCACAACTCCATGGGGCACCTATGTGTATGTCAAGATGCCATTTGTTTTAACCAATGCAGGTACTACTTTCCAAAGGGCTATGGATGTAGCCTTTTCTGATTTCATTGACTTGTTCTTGGAAATTTACCAGGATGATTTTCCAGCTTCCTCCAAGAAGGAAGAAGATCATTGTATGCACTTGGAGAAGATATTCATCAGGGTATTGGAGTATGGAATATCACTCAACCCAAAAAAGTGTGCCTTTGGAGTTACTGAAGGAAAGTTGTTGGGGCATATTGTGTCCAAGGAGGGAGTGAGGATTGACCCTGAGAGGGTAGTTGCCATAGAAAAGATTCCCCAACCAAAGAATGTCAAAGGTATTCAGTCATTCTTTGGTCAGATTAGCTTTTTGAGGAGGTTTGTAACAAACTTTGTAGAGATCACAAGACCAATCTCCAAAATGTTGAAAAAGGGTGAAAAGGTGGTTTGGATTGAGGAGCCTAGTTAGGCATTTAAGAGCATAAAATAGGCTATCAAAGACACTCCAGTTTTGAAGTCTCCTGATTTCTCCAAACCAATGCATATTTTCTCTTTTGCTTCCTTCCATACTATTGTTGTTGTGTTGCTGCAAAAAAATGATGGGGGATTTGAACAACCCATTGCATTCTTTAGTAAGTCTTTATAGGCTCCAGAACTCAAGTATGATACAATTGAGAAGCAAGTGTATGCTCTAGTCAAGGCTGTAAAGAATTTTAGAACCTATTTGATGGAGCTACAGTCATAGCCTTTGTACCAAGTGTTGCTATGAAGGACATTTTCACTCACAAGAAACTACAGGCAGGAGGTGCAAATGGATCAATAGGATCCAAGAGCTCAACATTGATGTCCAGATTACCATGTTATTTAAAGGACAAGGTTTAGCAAAGCTAATGGCTAAAACTAACTTGGAGGAAAATCAGATAAATCAAGTGGAATCTATTGATGTTGTACCCATCTATGATATGTAAAAATGTGGTTGGTACATAAGGATTTTCCAATATTTACAAACTTTGCAATGCCCTATAGATATGGTTGATAATGAAAGAAGCATACTAAAGTTGCATGCCATTAAGTATGTAATTATTGAAAATGAACTATAGTGGAGGAGCCTAGATGGTGTGTTGCTCAAATGTGTGAATGGAAAGAAGACATTATACCTGTTTCAAGAAATGCACAGTGGAGTGTGTGGTGACCATTACATGGCAAAGACTACTCCTCATAAGATTTTAAGGGTAGGATTCTGGCAGCCCACTATTTTTAAAGGTGCCCATAAGTTTTTCAAAACTTGTAATGCTTTCCAGAGGTTTGTAGGAAAATTGATGTTCTTAGGAAGCTTGCCACTTAGGCCTATTTTTTTTAGGCCCCTTTCCAACAATGGGGTCTATACTTCATTGGTGAAATATCATAAAAATCTAGTGAAGGGCATTCATGGATCCTTATTGCAACTGATTATTTCACAAAGTGGGTGGAAGTCATCCCCATAAAGAAGGTAACAAGTAAAGTTGTGATAGACTTCTTGATGAAACAAATTCTCATTATATTTGGAGTTCCAAAGAAAATCATTTCTGATAATGCTATTTGTTTCAGGTTAGAAGAGTTCAATGTTTTTTGTGAGAAGCATGACATATAGATTTCTCATTCTTCCCCTTACCATCAACAAGGGAATAGTTAGGCTGAATCTAGCAACAAGAGCTTAATGAGGATCATTAGAAGAGCGATTGAAAAGAATAAGGCCTGGGACTCAAAGTTGAAGTTGGAATTGGGGGTTGATTGGGTTACTGTAAAGAAAGCTACTGGTGATTCACCATTTGGTTTAGTGTATGGTTTGGATTCTAGGTTACCACAAAATAATTTTCTAAAGATGTACAAATTTGTGCAGGAGTATGATGAGAATATCTATGATATGCAATAGAGGATTGATCATCTTATATAGCTCAATTAAACTAGAAGGGAAGCTCATAACAAAAATGCAACTGCAAGTCAAACACTTGCATGATAAGAAAGCTTCTCCCAAAAAAATTGAAGTGGATAGTATGATAATAGTGTGGAATGTGAGGGCTCAGAATAAGGGTAAGCATGGAAAGTTTGAAGCATTATGGTTAGGCCCTTGTCTGATATCCAACATGCATGGTGAAGATTCATACTTCCTTTATAGTTTAACAGGTGAACTTCTGGAACTGCCAGTACATGGATAGTTCTTGAAGCCATATTTCTCTTGAAATATTTTCTTTTCCATGTACATTGTATAGTCCTGTAAATATTGTATATGTGTCAGTTTGCTTTGGTTTGGTTCTCTTGCCTTGTCTAGGAAGGTCCTAGTTTTTGGTTCTCTATGTTTGGTCTACTTCAACCTGAGATTCTTGGATCTCACTCTGCTTTGGAAGAACAGATGTCCCCAATAGGATCCACTAGTTGAACCCTTATAAAATTCTTTGTGTTCCCCCTAAAATTTTTGCAAGATCTAGCTAGTTTCATGTTCTTGGGCTTAGGTTTTCTCTTGTCATCATGCCTTAGTGTTTATGAAGTGCTAAAACCCTTTCCAAATGACCTTAAGTCTATGTCCTTTGCTAATGTTCTAATTCATCATTGAACTCTTATCACCAGTTCCCAGTTATCCAAGTTGTGACTTGTACCTTTTAAATTAATTCTTTGACCAGCCCGTGAATCCTAGAAATTCCGTTGTTACATGTCATCTTAATAAAAACATTTCCTCTATACTATGTGGGTAACAAGTCATTAAAATATTTGTTGGGTTTAAGGTTTCATCCTTAGGTTTTATGTCCTCGCTCATTTTTTTCCTAGTCATGGCCCCTTTTTAAGAACTAAAAAATTGGCATGTGTAGATTTACTATTTTATGAGGACCATTTGATCGTTGAGAGCACATCCTGGCCACTGCCAGCGCCCCCATTTTATTTTATTTTGCATTTAAATATTATCACAGGTTGGAAGGTGAGTGCGATGTATCTTCTACATGTGAGGGCCTGACATCGTTGAAAATTCAAAAGGCAGTGAGATGGAACACATCAATAATGGTGATGAAATGACACAGCTACATTTGGATTGTTCCCCACTTCTTTGTTTGAATTCCTTTCGATTTTAAATATATCAGGGGGTAGTGGGAAGATGATGTGTGTCCCATCCTTAGAGGGACCCATTGGGTGGTGAAGCAAGTAAACACTATGTTTTGATGAGATTGATGATTGAAGGTGGATGACATGGGTTAATCTCGACCACTCCCTGCCATCCCGTGGGGGACCCACCTACCTCTTGTCTCTCAATGGGGAAGTAGGAGAATTCCACATGGTGCCACCTGAGCTACAAAGTAAACATTAGGAAATGGAAGGAAATTAATGAAATATTTCACCACAGATCAAAGGTGTTAAGGCTTTGGTTACTAATAGGAATTTTAGAAGCACGTGTTACAATAGCAAATGGTTCTTTCAATTGTGGCTGTTGGTTGTCCCAAATGGTTATGCATATAGGTAGGTGAGCTCGTGATAAGAAACACACATGTTTAAGGAGGGAGATTCAATCTCAACCCTTCCCCATCTTCCCATTGATAAAAGTTGCATGTGGGTTAAGATTCATGGGGAAGCTAATGCATGGCCCTTTGATTTAGTGAAAATGAGATGGTGGAGCCCGCAGATCATTAGGAGGTGGCTCCACATGGCTATTTTTGGTTGGATAATGGTAACGGCTGCTCACAGTCAACTTTTTCAAACTAATTTGACTCAATCTAAATTGGTGGTCATTTCATTTTGTTGCAAGATCAACAGACAATATTCAAAGTTGTGATCGAGGGAAAGTGAGTGGTTTTGGTTCATGCGAGTGAGCCATTATGGTGGATATGACATTGAGCTACCAAATTAAGAGTTGCAAGGTTCTTTAAAACTTTTTTTAAAGCACAATTGAAAATTGATAAAAGCATTCCACACATCCAAGGAAGCTCGTGCATTTTCAAGCTTTTTCAAAGCTAGAGTTAGGGTTTTAAGCTCGCGCCAAGCTAGTAAGTTGGTATAATGTCCTGCATTTGAAATTATTAAGAACTTAATTATGCTTTCTTTGTCATTCAGTCACTAGGATTTTCTTGGTTTTACATTTTTTTAAGGTTTGACGTTCATTTTGAACAATTAGTCTATCCTGCATTGCTATGTTTGTGTCAAACCCTTGCTCAAGCTATAGGTTTTATTTTGTGAAACTAGAAACCCTATTTTATAAATAACCCTTGAGTCATGGATCCTAAAGCAAAAGAATCCTCATTAAAAGGGGAAGCCTCTGGCTCCAAAATACCTTTGAGTGAGGACCTAGCTGACCAATTGCCACCCTCAACTAATGAAAAACCTAAGGGTCAATTGATCTTCCATGGTGCACAAGTAGTTGACAGACTGGTCAAAAAATATAATGTTATTAGGGATGCCACATTTCCTTACACTGGATGGGAATTGCTCAATAGCTAGTTTATAAATAGAAATTGTGGTGTTCTATTTGGTAACCCTTGGAATCTTGAATTGGGAAAATTAGATGTGTCAAATTTCTACCTAGATGTTGATTTGTTAAAAGTAATAGCTATCAATTACGACCCAGTCACTGGGACTGTGAGATCCTTTGACGTGATTGACATGGTTGAAGTGACTAAGGAAGATATTTCTCATGTTTTAGATCTCACTAAATGGAGTGAGGACCTGGTTCAGATTAATAAAAAGGCTCTTAGGGAAGAATATGAGAAGACTAAGAATTCTTTGAAAGTCCATATAATTCCAAAGTACCTAGCAGAGATTAGGGGCCGAAGGGTTACATTGAGACCA
The DNA here is from genome assembly GCA_007258455.2 of Sequoia sempervirens. NCBI lineage: Eukaryota > Viridiplantae > Streptophyta > Pinopsida > Cupressales > Cupressaceae > Sequoia > Sequoia sempervirens. The sequence goes on along the minus strand of VDFB02075321.1, from coordinate 245,780,673 downwards.
TTTGATAAAGAGCCCTATCCTCTTAACAATTTTTTTCCCTTATTTCCAAAAAAAATTCTACTCCATATGCCATATCATTGGTTATGACCCAATCACTAGAATGCCAATGACATGGATGTATATGGCGGCCCATACCCAGTACCCCTATTATTGCATGATATATGATTATGGGTGGTTTCTTGTAGAGAAAATTCATGAGGATTTGGTAAAGTTGAAGAGGGGTGAAGTAGGGGTAAGGGAGCATCATGATCTTGAAGGTTTTATAGCCTAGTTGAAGTTAAGGAACAAAAGTTCCAAATTTGAACATATTTTCCAATACCCTGAGGATGTAATAAGGAATATCTTCGATCCTTCGAAGCAATATAATAGAAAAGAAAAATGGATTTCTTTAGACGAAATGCAAAGAAAGGTAAGGTAAAAGGACCCTGAATTCATTGATCTCATAGAAATCCGCAATGTAATGCAAAGAATGGAACATATGTTCCAAAATGTTGAAAGAGTGGTTGGTCACCTTGAAGGTGAAAGTATAATTCAGGATAAGGGGAAATCCCTGTTATGGAGGAAAGGCCTACATATCAACCTCCTAAGGAACAAAAAATAAATTTTTTCATAAGGAGAAAGAAAAAAGCAAAGAAGGATGATGTAGCTATTGTTTCCTCACAACAAGTGGAGCAAAGAGCTCTTTCTCCAGTGTCAAAAATGCCACCACCATCTCCTTCGAGGGCAGTTGGTCTTGAAATTATGGATGTTGATCCCCCATCACAACATGCATCACCACCAAAAGAGCCACCAATGAAGAAGAAAAAGGTCAAATCAATAGGTTTGGTGGATTATGATGATGATAAATTTGATGAAGAAATTTGGGTATCTGAGAAGGAAATGCAACAGGGAGTGCCTTTTGCATTGGTAGGAATTGTGCCACAATAGTTGGGTATGAGGTTGAGCAAGGTAGACCTCACTAGGATAAATAAGACTGAAAATGTTAGGGTGGAAGCATGCACAAGATTCATGGATGATGATTCATTTAAAAAATATCAATCTTTCATGGAGTTTTCCTATAGGGCTAAGAAGGATGAATATGTTACTACTATGGATAAGCAAAGAAGTATCCATCTACAGTTGCCTAAGGAAACTATTCAAGCACAGGTCCTAAAGGAAATGAAAGCTATATTTCATGGAATGATTGTAGTAGAAGGCAGACTACTAGTAAGGAATAGTGGTGTTTTGTCATTGCCAGAATGGGATCTGGCCTTTGCCATTTCCTTTGATACGATAAAAAGGTGTGATAGACCTCTCTATAATTCAAAGGAAGAAGCTACTATTTCACTGCAAGGGTCTATATTTAGTGAGCAGTGGGATACATTGGCTATATGGGCCTTAGCTCCAAGTACAAGAAAGCTTGACATTATAGAGCCTACACTAGACTACATGGGAGGCTTGATAATAAAGAGAGTGTTAGGGAAATCAGCTCTTGAGGCAACAACAATGTTAGTGAATGTTGCTCAGTTTACAAAAGCCATAGTGGAGTCAATAAATGCAGAGAAGGACCAGTTTAGGAAGCAATACAATGACTTTTTGGTTGATTATGGGAAGGCTAAACAACAAAAAATGCAGCTACAAACAAAGATAACATTATTAAAGGAGAAATTGCAAAACTTGCAAATAGGAGAACAAACATGGACTGATTCTACCTCCCCTACTACTTCATATGAGCCAACACATACTGATTATACCCCTTCAACAAGTTCATCATGGAAAATTGTGTCATACAATATGGGAACTATATCTATTTCAGTAGTAGAGCCAGATACATCAGAAGTGCCACAGACGGAGGAAGGTGACAACAAGGAGGATTTGCTTAAGCAACTAAGTGATTACAAAGAAAAATGTAAAAATCACAATAGGGAAATATTTGATAGTAATATAAAATTGTCACTGTAGTCTTAGAGCATTTAAATAGAGGGGTTAATAATAGACCGAACAACATTCATGCTAGCTATTCCTCTATTAAATTTTCTATAAATAATTTTTACAATGATAAGGAGAAAGCTATTCTGCTTATGGAGACATGGATCCCCAGGTTGCAAGAGTTGAGAATGATGTCTATTAGAGCCAAGCAAGATGTTAACCCCCTTGAAAAGCTTAATCCCACCATTCAAATTGTAAATAAAATTTAGGACTTCATGGGAAATATAGAGCCTTTGGAGACTAGGATAAGGGAATTGGTCAAGAGCTTTCATGAACCACATCATGGTCTCCTGCCATCTATTTTAAGGGATGATGGTAACATCAAAACCTTGCAGGAATGGAGAAAGGAAACTAATGAAGTCATTTCAAATCAAGATACTTTGATTTGTCAGGGGCATGATATGGGTACACTAAAGAGGAACATGGATATGTTGGCCCATGCAGAGATTGTCCTGGCAGAGTTTGATAAGGAATCCAATCAGGTTGTTACCAAATATTCACCTTATAGACAAAAGTTTGATAGAGTCATGAGCTTTAGTTGGCCCATTGAGGAAAAATTCCAAGCTTGGAAGAACAAATAATTGGATGTATTGGAGGAATGATTTGTAGTTGTGGGGTGATAAGTGCAATTTTGGTCTTGAAGTCTACAACCATGGTGATTAACAGATCAGAGAGAAATAATGCATAGCCTAGAAATAGTACAAATTAGGCTTTTGTTGAGGTATTGCAAAATATTGTTCTCTCCCCAACACGGAAATTGGTGGCACAAATGTTGACTTAGATGGGTCAATTTTATATCTTTCTATTGATTTTCATGCTTTTAGAGTTTTGCTGATTGGGCATGCACGTGGTTAACACTTTTGGCTCATGAGGAAGATATTTTGGTGTTGTTGCAATGAATGAAAGATTCCTTTTGGAAGGCAGGTGTATCTTCTTCAGAAAATGAAAATAATTTTTGTCTTATATGCTTTCCCCCCATTTTCAAAGGTGCAAATATAACTTGTCTGGGGAATTTTGAAATTGAAATGAAATGTATGCCAAATGAAAATGTGACTTTAATTGTAATTTGGTCTAATGCTTGTTGCTCCCATGTTTCTATAAATGGGAATTCATGTCCAACTACATAGGTATTTTGATGGTTAAACAAATTTTTATCTCATTTAAGAGTTGTTTTATATTTTCAAGCACAAAGAAATAGATTAGTGTTGAGTCTTAGGAATGCATTCAAATTTGTAATGAGCATAATGGTTTTACAGTAGCATTGGAATGTGAAGGATAATTGAGATTTTTGGAATTAGTTTCTTTCCTTTATATTTTTCCTTTTGAATTATGAATATAGGGATCAAGGTTATTTTATTTATCTTCAGTTACTTTGGTTGAATGCATGATGTTGTTTCTACTTTAGTTCAAAGAGCTAAGTAAATGCTTAAATGAGATTGTAGGTTTGAGAGGTGAATTTCAAGGATTATTAAGAAGTTTCAATTTTTGGATGCATCGATTTGTGTGTTGCAAAGTAGTACACAATAGTCTTTAAATATTTGTTTCCATTGTTGATGTATTATAGTTTATTGCAAGTGTGAGTCTGTTGCCCATAGATAAGCCACTGGTCCATTTATTCAGTTGTCTTTGATGTTAGTGAGCCTTCCTGTACCTGACAAAGAACGCAAATCTTAATTACAATATATGGCACACCTATAATTGCAGTAAAGTGGTAGAAAGTACCACTCATTCCTTTCTTTAGGTAACAATTCATTAAAGGTTCAGCCAAATCATTAAGGAATTTTGTCTATTTGCATATGATAGGAATGCATCTATTTGTTTCAATGTTCATGATAAAATGGCACAAGAGTATCATATAAACATTGCCAGGATCACCCTCTTGGGTTTCATAGAGCCCAAAGAGTAGAAGTAGAGGCCTAGCAATCCTTACTTATTCATTGGCCAATCCTTTCCTATGCTTATTATTGAATTCTGGAAATTTCATAGGTATATGGTGAGACTAAGTTTGGTTCTAAAAAAATAACCAACACAACCAAGGATTGTTGTTGGGCTTGTTGTTGAGCATGTTGTTGTTACAAGGCTTGCACTTGGGCTTGTTCTTATTGCAACACTTGTTGATAAGCTTTTTGCGCTTGCAACGATTGTTGCTGGGATTTTGATTGTTGCAATGCTTGAGATTAAGCTTGTTGTACTTGCAATGCTTGTTGATAAGGATATTGTGCGTGCTTCAAATCTAAAGCATGAGCTTGTTGTGCTTGCAATGTGGAAGTGTTTTGATGTTGGGATGGGTTTTGGGTGATCATGGGTGTTGGATTGATTTGAGATGGTTGCAGGTTGTTTTGTGCTATCATTCCTTGTAATATTGTCAATTGGGATGGAGGAATGTAAGGTTGGGGCCTTGTTTGATTTTTCATGGTTTGGGAGACCAATGGTAAATATGATGATGGTGCCATTTGGTACTGTGATGTCAATGGAACATTCTAACCTTGAATCAATAGATTAGAAGGGTTTCGTTGACCTATGTGTTGAGGGATCCCTTGTTTTGTTTGATGTGGGACCAAGGCATTACCTTGATTGATAGGATTTGTGATGAATACATTTCTTTGATTTGGATTGGTGATAGATGGGGCTGATGTGGATGGTGGATTGACTTGATTAGTTTGGGTAACCACTTGTTTCGATGTGTCAATGGGTTTGTTGGACCCACTTGTTAAGGGTTGCCCTTGTGTGAGGGTGTTAACTTTCCCTTGTTGTCCTATATGAGGTACTTGGTTCACATTACCTTGTGTAATGTTGGGAACACTTTGGGTATTTGTGGTGATGGATGAAGATGGTTGCGCTCAAAATGTCAAGGTCATTGTGGTGCTATGAAATCTAAGTGGTTTGTATGGATGTAGATGTTTTTCTAGAATGGTTGTGGAAGAATGAGTTAGGGCACCAAATTTTGGTGTCCAAGTTGTGTTTTTGGGAAGGTTGGTGTTTTGAGTAGCCAAAGGTGTGTTTCCCTCTATAGGGAGAATGTGACCAAGATTAGTGGCAATCCTAGTTGCAAGACTAGGAGTTAATGTTTGAATTGGAATAAGGGATGGAGTAGGTTGATTCAATCCTTGTGTCAAGGTTTGTGCAATGAATGTTGGGTGAATTGAAGACACATTTTCTAAGGGTTTTTCCCTAATTGTGTAAAATTCAAATGTAGAAGGGATTTTAACCCCTTCTTTTTCCAAAATCATCATATATTGGGTAGGGTTCTTCTTCATCTAAGTGTTAATAATGTGGCTTGTCTTAGGATCTTGTTGATATTCAAGTATTTCTTCCTTCGTGAGCTCAAGGGGGTTGTTTGTGACATCTTCTACCTCATACCCTAATGGAATTTTTAGTTTTTTTGAGGGGGTATAATGGCTCCTTGGATCAAATTCTTGTGGGATAGTATCACTTGTGGTATTTGTGCCTTTGGTTTGTTCCATGATTCTCGTGTTGTGATCTTGTTGTAACCATAAATTTTGGGTCACCTATGGGAGAGGTATGTTTGAGATTTATAGTGTTGAAACTCTCTAGTTGAATAAAATTTTGGTAAAAGGGACCCTCTAAGTTGTTTTGGACCAATGGTGTGAATGGATGATGAAAAGGGTGAATGATATGGGGGATGAACTTTCTAAACTTTTGGAAAAAAAATTTAGACTTAAAGTTTTGACATTTTTGATGTATTGGATAAAAGGTGTTAATGGACATATAAATCTTTAAGGTATACTTGTGACCTTCAAGATAGACTAGTCAAAAAATGCGATGACTAACTCAACTAAGTTTATGGAAAAGGATCCATTTCACACACAACATAGATAAGTTAGGGGATTGGTTTGATAATTTGTCTAGGTCTAAAGTGTTGATATGTACAATAGTTTCCAAAGTTGTTGGTGAAGTGGAATGTCAAATATGATGAAGGTGGATGAAATGATTTTGACCCAAAATGTGTTAACCTAAAAGGGACCTTTGTTTTACAAGACCAAGATGGTGAGAAACATGTTATACCTCTAAAGTGATAAAACCTTAAGAACTTAATGATTTTGATAAAGTAGAACTCAGACTCAATGTTTGTAATACTTTCCTTGTCTCAATTTGTTTGCTTTTGGGGAGTCAACGCATCTCAACAATAAGACCAATGTGTGATGTGTTCATTTGGTTTTAATCTTTGATTAAGTGAGATTGTTTCATTACCACATCAAGAAAGTCTTAATTAATGTTCAAACTAAAATATGTCTATGTCTAAGAAAACTTCATTCCACAAAGTCCATTATGTGAAAATCAAGAAACCAAGGCCATAGTTCCCTATGTTAATTTTAGAAATTGTGAATTAAGATATAAGTCCAAATATTTAGAAGCCTCTAAAGAAAAAATACTTAGGGAAAAGTAGAAATATAGAACTTTTCAAAGGTATTCAAACTTAATCTAAAGGGTTTGAAATTTGATGAACATGTTGATGTGTGTTTATGTTATTTATTTTGGAACCAAGCAATGTGTCAAACTGACTCACAAGCAATAACGATCCTAGCTCAAGTGGGTACTTATTTCTTGGTAGGCTTACCATAATCCCCTAAGAGATTATTAATCCATGAAGATGGAATGGAAAAATAGGCTATGCCAAGGAAATGTACCATCTTGACATGCCAAGAAAAAGAGTCCCTTCCCTATTTTTTTATTGCCTCAACCAAAAACCGAACATGGTAAGTAACTTCTTGGAATGGTGATATTATCATGCACTAATTTAAAATATATTTTGGAAATGGACTTGGTTGGATACTACACAAAAGGTTTTTAATAAAAACAAACCGAGAACACTCATCGTTACACTACCATCTATTGGCCACTTAAGGCATGGGATTAGGTGCAGTATATTGTCGCCCAGGATAAAAGCTACTTTCTCACAATTTCACAACCTTTTATATAGCCCTTCAATAAACATGCTTGCAAGAACTTGAATATGAGTTCTCCATTGTAGGATGTGCCTCATAGAAAGTCCTCTCTTAATAAGAAAATGCTATTTCTCTTCACCCAAGATCACATGAAGCACAAGAGGAGAGGATACATAGCAAGTTCTTAGGGTGACTCAAAGCAAGAAAATACACTTGAGTGTTTCTCTTCACCCAAGATTGCACGAAGCACAAGGGGATTGGATACACACTTGAAGTGTATACAAGAAAAGAAAGCACATCAAACACTCATTCATTTTAACCTGATATAGCAAAATGACTTCATTTTAGGCACCAATGGAAGTGTTTGTTTGTTTTGTCCAATTTTAATCGATATTGCAAAATGGGGACGTGTGGGTCCAATTTTAACCAACTTTGAAAGAGAATTTTAATCCCAATGGAAATATAGTGGCCCTAAAACATAAAGCAAAGTAACATATGATGGTTTATAATTGTCCCATAAGTGTAAAACACTTTTACAATGTATGGTCAATTGATAGTATGCTCCTTCATTTCATTTTTTTTTCCAAATATGCAAAACCAGTTAGCCTCAAAAGAAAAAATCAAATTTAAATAGAATGTTAGAGGGTATATGAAGTTCAAAACTTAAAACACGTGAAAATTAGCTTTCTATTTTTTTACCAGTAAAAAGTGTAACTGAAATCAAATGTGCCGCTATAGCCTTCAAAAGCGTCACTAAACTCAAAGTGCATTGCTCTGGTGAAGTTAGGATGTGTCACTCTGTACTAAAATAGGGACATCAATTGTGTCACTATAATGAATGCATTGCTATAATTAAAATCACGATTAAACCATTAAACTAAGTATGAAATGAACATGAAAGCTTAAAATAAATCCATTCTAATACTCCAAACCTTATCCCATTGGGTGAGTGGTGTCACATTGATGTGGAATGATGATCCTTTCCCAATCCCTTGGATGATATGAGCAGTTAACATGCCTCCATTGTTGAAAAACTAAGCGAAATGTGATAAAATGATGCTATGGATGGATGAAAAGATGAGAAAGCTTGAAAATGGTGCAAGTATGAATAGAGATATTATTCAAATGGGCAACATAACTTTACTCTGAGAAGGTGGATCCATTTATCTCCAAATGGTGATGTATTTATAGGAGAGCAAATGAAGAATCAAGGGTTGAGATTGATTTGATCAATCAATGGTCAATATGGAATCAAGGGTGAAGGAATGGATCAAGGAAAGCATAAATGGATGAGAATGATTAAAAAAAACACACTTTGTAATAAATTTGAAAGCTTGTTACACAAATTGTTTGAAAATAATCAATCCCTTTTTGGAGCCAAATAGGAGAATATTCCTTTGGAATATTCCCTATGCAAGTGGATGGGTGAGGAAAATTAGCAATTAGGAATTAAAACTAAGTTTTAATTGTGCAAGATGGGGAATAATAGGATATCCATTAAATAATTAAGTCATTTAATGAAAAGGGGTTCAAAATGACATTTAATTAAATAATTAAGATTATTTAATGAAATTAGGGGACATAAGGGGGTTTAAATTAAATAATTTGATTTATTCAATTAAACAGGATGAGAGGTGAAGGTGAAAGAGGGTGAATTAACCTAATTAAGTCAATTAGATTAATAGATGAAAATGATGCATTTAATTAAATAACTAGGCTTATTTAATCAAACAGGCAAAAATAGGATGAATTTTAGGATGAAACAACGTTAGTGATCAAATTCAAGTGTGTAATACCAGTTTATAATGAAAAATCTCCCAAAATCACTAAGACTGATTCTTAACACTAGAGAAATGTGAACCAGATTATATTTACCCAATCACACTGTATAAGTTGAAAACTAAATGCCGAACTTTTTTCATTTTTAACTTTTGACTTGCTTAACCAAAATAGATGGAATCTTGATCATTGATGCACCTAATAGTAAGGAATAACATATTGTAACCTCTTGATCCGATCTTGTTGCACGTGTAATTTCAAACCAAAATGTTGGATTAAAATGTATCAATTTAAAACTATCAAAAATTAATGTTGGCATCAATGACAACACATTAAGGGGTTTCTTCATTCTTTCAACAAAATCAAGCACCCAACATAAGCAAATCAAGCCATAGTCATAAAAACATAATTTTCTCCATGTAGCGTCATAAATTATACTCCCTTTTAGGTGTTAGTACAATTTCATGCTTAGTTGGACTTAATTTAGTGACCCTTGCATTAATGCATTTCAAACATCCCTTAATCAGGCCCTAATTTCCATAGTTATGCATTTCGTGGCCCATTTTATCATTTTCCAACAAATTGCAAGCATAAAACAAATGTACTCATTTAATAATTTTCCCTTGATTCCTTAAGTTTTAGAAAATAGGGCTGGGAAAGTGGTGCCTAAGGTGCCTATGCCCCCTATTTTGGCTCCAAATTCAAATATGTTGGAGGAAAATTTTTATTATTTGAAATTCAAATATCTAAATTTGGCTATTGGGATCTAATCTTTAGGAAATAAAATTAAATGCCTATAAATACCTAGTATTTTCACCATTTAATGAAACACAAGAACCAACACTCCAAATCAAGTTTCAAGACTCCAAAAATGTAAGTGATGGAGATATCAGCCCCATAAAGAAAATTCATGCAACTCTAAAACTATACCAAAAAACTCATGACGGACCCTCTTTTGAAGATTATTTTGAACCATCTATTGAATTACATTTCTACTAAAAAATGGAATATGAAAGCCCCCATACTAATCTAAAGGAATGTAATTAGATCATAATTTTATCCCAACAATACCCCTCAAATTTAATAGTCAAAAACTCAAAAAAACCCATAAAATTCCCACATTGTAAAAAGTTGATGCAACCCAAATCACTTAGCCAAGAAAATGATGGTTTAAATCATGAATTCAACTATAGAGAGTGCATTCCAAATAAATAAACACCAAACATGACTCAAACTTGGAGAGATAATTCAAATTTCATATTTAAAATTGCATTAACTGCAAAAGAAAACTACAAAACACACACTATTCACAACCCAAACTCTTATACGAGCAAGATTGATCACATAATAGCTACAAATCTGATTCGAAAAGCTTCATATGAAACTATAGGAAACAACAAATGTATCACTAAATCACTCGTAATCCATTCTTGGATGCCAAGGCAAGGTATTTCAGGTTTATCCTTCATTTCTCTATCTTCTTCTTCATCTTTCCTTCTTTCCTTTCTTCCCAAACTCGAGCATTTCAATTTTCTTCAAAATATAGAAATATTCAACTCTTCTTTCTACTTTTCTGGGCATCACATTTCTCCATAACTTCCCTCTTCATTTCCTAGTAGGAAAATTCAAATTCTTTTGCTAAAATTACCTTTTAATTATCTCACTCCACTACCTCCACTTCCAAGCATCCAGATTCCTCTCCTTTAATTGATGCAAAAATTTTAATTCCAAGAGGAGTTAAAAGATGCCAAATATGCCCTCATCCATCTTCAGCATGATACTTAGTGGTGAAATTCAATTTTTTAAATAATATCAATTTCTAGCCCCAACACTCCCAATTTCAATTTTAATTACTCAACTTACAAAATGGCTTAATGATGAAAGAGCAAGAGGATAAAATAATTAAACAAAATATCATGCATGTAAGACACCACAAACAAAAAAATGGGAATTTAAAAGCCAACACTAAATTAAGGTGTGCAAGATTTCCTGTGCACATGAATGCTCCTACATCAAATAACCTAGGTAAAAGAAATGCTCCATGAGTGAGAACTCGTGAACATTTTAAGACCCTGCATTTGTTCTTCATCCATCTTTCTTCCTTACCCTCTTGCATTTTCTTCCTTTTCATCTTTCCTTGAACCTCCATGTCTCCCCATTCTTTCATTCTTCCTCTTTTCCTCCCTCTCTTGGCATTTAATTCACTATAATCTAGTCTCCACCAAAGTGTATTGTTCCATTCTATCTCTTCATCCTCAACATATGAATACAAATTATCATCATATTCACCATAAAAACATTAGAAAATTTATCCTTTACCTCCATAGTATTTACAACATCTCCTTCACCATATTTTGCTACATTTGCATATAATTTTTATTACAATATATTCACTTCTCCTTATTCTTTACAATCTTTGACATCCCCATCTTCCTCTGCTATCACCATCTCATGTGCATTCAAATAAACATATACTTCATCATCACAAAAGTTAGAAAAAATAAAATTTACCTATTTTCTCCTTGTTGCTGCAACTTTTTCTTCCTCTGTTGCAATTTCTTTATTTTCTCCATCCTTTGCATTCATCTCCATATCCTCAAGTTCTTTTGTTAAGTTTACCCTTAACCACCTATCTATTCTTTCCATCTTCTCTTTTAATAGGAGATTTTCTCCATCTTCACCAGGTTCTTCATCAAATTTTGGACCTTCCAAGTCCTCTACTACATCTTCCTTTATTTCCTCATTTCCCACACACAAATCATCACTTGCAAACTTGTTATGAAAATAAAAATGGAACTCAACTTCACCCATTTTTTGATCTTCCTCAACTAAAAATTTCTTCTTCATCCCAAAATTTTCCTCAAGGGAATCCAACCTTGTTTCTAATTTCTTCAATTATGCAATGATCTTCTTTTCTTTCACTTATTCCCAATACTCTTCCCAAAATAAAATTCTTAAAGGTCTTCTAATGACCCATCTTGTCCTCTTCTTCGAAGACATCTTCAGAGACTCACAAGTCCCTATATAGTTACAAGTTCTCCTTACAATGATCTCCCTCTCTCTTTAGTGTATCAATCCTATGCAATAAAAATTATCACAACACACTACTCTCTACCCAACAAAGAATTTGGAAGATGCTTCCTCTACCCACTCTCTCTCTCAATGGAGGAAATCTACACTTTCTACCTATCCTTATCTTTGTTGGAGGATAATAGTCACATACCCTTCTTCATACCTACAACAATTTTTTTTTCTCAAAATTCTCTCTCATGGCTGCACCTCTTCACTCTTCACCACTCTTCACCCACAATTCTTGGTGCATAATCTACACTCTCAAGACCTTTTGTCTTTGATACCATCTAATGCAACACAAGATCCAACACTCCAAATCAAGTTTCAAGACTCCAAAAATGTAAGTGGTGGAGATAGCAACCCCATAAACAAAATTCATGCAACTCTAAAACTACACTAAAAAACTCATGACAAACCCGCTTTTGAAGATTATTTTGAACCATCTATTGAATTCATTTTATATTAAAAATGAAGAATATGAAAGACCCCATATTCATGTTGGAAATTTAAGGATTTTTTCATTGATATGATTGTTGGAAAAATGAGCATGAGATATACAGTGTGCAGATATAGTGTTGACATTGATATCAACACTGTGGTTTGAGGTCTACTTTGATGATCAGTTGATCCAGTGTGCATATATTTTTTTAATGATGACAATCCAGTATAGAGATGTAGGTGTTTTTATCCAATGCAAAACATATGAGTTGGTTATATGGATAAGTGTTAGAACATTAGTTTGAAGTATACATTGCATCTATTTTTTGGTCCGCATTGGTTCACCTTGAAGTATTTTGGTCAATAATTCTAATGAAATTTTGTTGCATGTCAGAGGAGTCTAAACCCAAAGTTTCATGTTGTTTTAATCTTTGATGCAAAAGTTATGGATGATAGTGTATCAGGTTTTCTAGTGATAGTGTTTCCTATACAAAGTACTTGTTTTGATTAGTCCAGGTATCTCACCACAGAAGAATATCTAGTCTTACAAATTTGTGGAATTGTTTATAGGTTTCAATTGCATCCAAGTTACAAGTGGTATGTAGTTTATTGTTCTACATTTCAATTTGAGGATGTTTAGTTGGTGGATTTTGGTGTTAGGTCACCATTGGTGCCAACCTAATATGTTTGAGGTCATGTAGAGTTAAAGGAAGTGTTTATCCATTATGTGGGAGCTATTATAGGTCCACTCTGACCTATTTATTGTGTTATAAGTTTTAAGTTGTGGCGTGAAGAATGTTTTGGTTTGACAAGTCATATTATGCACAATACATCCAATTAGGTTGGCCTAATTAATGTTGTAGGTGTTTGTGGTTGGAATGGGGAATGATAATGGATGATTAAGTGGTCTATGTGAATTCCTATTAAGAAAAGTATGAATGTAATGTGAATATAGAGTAGAGCAGAGTAATATGAAGTTTGTTGATTCAGTATTTTGAGCTTCAATGGATAAGAACTCAAAATTATTTCACGCCTCTACAAAATTAAGGTGTCAAGCAAAAAAAATCATTTCTATTCAATCTTCTTTAGGTGATACACTTTTAATTGAAAAGGAAATTGAGGTGGAGGCGGTCCCCTTCTATAAAATCTCTTGGCCCCGGTGAAACATGCTAAATATTTGCCCAATAATGAGGTAAGAAACAACATTCCTATATTAATCATGAAGAATCACAATAAATACTTAACATTTGAATTCACAATTGAAGAAGTAAAAAATGTGGTCTTTTCCATGGCTGCAAAAAAGGCTCCTAGGCTAGATGGTTTCACTGCTCTATTTTTTAGAAATGTTGGGACTTTTTTGGTAACAAAATTCTCCTTTCTTTGGATGATTTGAGAAGAAACATAATTTTTTTGAAAGAACTAAATGCTACTTTGGTCACTCTCATTCCAAAAAAATTTGATCCCTTGCCCTTTAAAGACTTTCATCCAATTGCATTATGTAATATAGTTTATAAGATTTTCACTAAAGAAATTTCTTCAAGACTTTCAAGATTACCTCCTTCAATTATTTCAATTATAAGAAGGGGCTATTTTGGCACATGAATTTTTACATTCAATTATGTTAGATAATCTCCTATTGTTGTTTTGAAACTTGACATGATGAAAGACTATGATAGAGTGGACAAGGATTTCTTAATGGTTGTCTTAAAGAAAATTGTTTTTTGATATAGTTAGTACAAATGGATCCTTTCTTTCCTTTCAGGTGCTCAATTCTATATAATTGTTAATGGGTCCCCATTTGGGTTCTTTGCTCCAACACAAGGGGTAAGACAAGGAGACCCACTCTCCCCTTTTATTTTCATTTTAATGACTAAAGGATTGAGTAGATCCATCATCTCTGCTCGTACTACTAGGATTTAGAAAGGCATCAATGTCCAACCCTTTACAATTCTTATTTATTATTCTATATTTGCTGATGACACTCTCTTATTCATACAAGAAAGCATGGTTGAAGCTAAGGTGATTAAAAAATTTGTTTCTAATTACTACACTTATTCGAGTCAATCTTTCAATACAGATAAATGTAATGTCCCTTATTAAATTTGTCTTAGAAATTAAAAAAATGCACAAGTCAAGCTAAGGGTTTACTTTTATGGTTCATACAATTTAGCTTATATAATTCATCTTAAATATCTGTTCATATCATTAACTAATAACAACTACACATTTATTTCCAATATTAACATTTGAGAATAGGAGAAGTGCATGAATTCTTTTAAATTAACACATGAGATGAATGCATTAGATAATTTAACATCAGCATATACAAGATATAAATTACATGAGGCCAAGAACACACTTATCATAGTTTATCATAACTTACTATGCTCTACCGAGATAGATTCTTTCCTTCATCTCTCTTTCCTAAACCCCATTGAAGGAGGGATGTCTTACGGTGTTGATGGCACGTGACCAATCTCCAGGTGGATTCCCTCAAGGTTTCTTACCTTTCTTGGGACATCCATCATGGGATGGAATTACTAGCCTTTCCCTCCACAACCATCCTCTTTTTGGTGAGTATTAGTGAAAGAGATTGTTGGCTCTAAATCTATCCTCACAGCAAGCCGTAATAACTTACGAAGAAGAAAATAATTGTTGTAAGCAACATCATTGCTTATCGGTATTTATTATTCCCATTATTTATCAAACAACACACTGCCTGTAGCATTTCTTCTAACTATAGTTATGATTAATTTATCTATTTTTTAAAATTATTCATTTTTGTCTTTTAAAGTGATTCGATTGCATCCAAAGATCCATGTTTTATAGGCATGATACAACATTAATCTGAAACCAAATTTTGCAGTAAACGAGTATTGGGTATGAGAAACATACTTACCTGAGTATATGTGTCTCTTGTACCCGATCAAGCTTCTTTTAATTTCGTGATCCTTCTCCTTTTTTTTGGTTCAATCTGCTAAAGCCTTCTTAATTCTTGCAGCCATGATGATTTAGTGTGCAACATATATATGTGTGTGTGTGTGTGTGTGTGTGTGTGTACCCTCATCTTTAATTTACTTCAATTTATATCACTATTTCTAATAATTATTTATATCCCAATATGTATATATTCTATATAAAGATCTATATGTGTATTATTATTCCTACTTGATTTACAATAATTTTGTTGCATGAATATATGTATATATAATTGTAGATCATAGTGATAATAAAGCCTACCACAAAAGTAATAATTATAAGTAACAAAATATAATAACTATGATAGAATAATATTCACCAATAGCTAAAATATAGAATTACATTCAATCACTATAATAGATCATACCACAATCTATATAAATCTAAATATGCCTCCTATTACTAATCTGGTGTTTCCTTCAGTTCAGAATATATTCTTATATTCTTTCTTTAATTCCCCTCATCCATCCATGCTTTCCTCTTCTCATATATTCTCCCTTTTATACCTCCCTCACCTTGGAGAAGAGACTCGATGGAGGGTTGTGTGTTTTGGAAGGTTTTGACTTTCTCTTTATTGAAACCATTCCATGATGATCATTTCCTTTGCTACTTTAATTAACAATAATCTGGAAGATTTATGTATCTTATTTAGTTGTTGGTTTAACACAACATAATTATCATTGTCCATATCTTAGGAAATCTTATCTTTATGTTATTGGTAGTTGTTTCCTTCATGAGAATTATCAATGCCTTATCTTTATTGTTGTTGTGTATATTTTATAACAATATTTTATATTATATGTTTCTTATTAAAATATATTTATTATTATTATTGGGTATGTGTAGGATCATGATGGGCCAAAAAGTGGCAATATGATGGGTATGTGGCTGACGACTATTTTTTTACCTAAAATTGATGAAACAAAAAGGGTTTTTAAAGGAGATTCTCAGATTTCCACCAATATAAATTATGCTTTACTTTGAATTTAATAAATAATTATTATTCATTTTCTATTCAAATTATGACTAAAGTCTTGATTGATAGGCTGATTTAAAAACATCTATAACTTTCAAACGGTATCACATTTTTTGAATCCAAAACATGCGTTACATTCTATGCTTCGTATACTATAGGATTAAAAAAGAAAAACTGAATTTCATGAAGTTTTGACCAAGTTAAGGTGGTCAGACGCATGAGTTTTATATTTTTTTAAAAGTTGTAATAAAAAATAATAATTAATTATTTACTTGGAAAAAATTACAAAAAAATATGCATCACATCAGGGCATGAGTCCTCTACTTATATATAAAATATTATAAATTTTTTTATCATTTTATTGTGGTTAGGTGGTCGAGACACCTACTTCTATTTTTTCCCGAAATTTAAGTACCATTGCATTGAAATTTCAAATTTTCACCAAATAGATTTTTTTCTAAACAAGCCTAGTAGTTTAGAAACTACATTCAATTTTCTATAGATTCTATTCTTACATATTTTTTTAAATAATATAGATAACTTATTCAATTTTTTACGTTAAGTTGCCTAACTTTGATTTTTCTAAATTTTTTGCCACTTAAGGGCCTGTTTTTTCCATGATGATCCTGCACATACCCTATTCCTATATACATTTTAATATTTATAATATTTTATTATGATGATTATTGTTATAATAATATTTAAATTGCAATTTGAATTTTTATATCTTTGACATTTATCTTATTTGCTTATTGATCCTTGTATTTTAATATTTTGCATTTTAATATAATAACAATATATTGTCAATATATATACATATATTATTTTATTACAAACTTTTATATCGATATGTTGTGTGTTTCACGTTAATATATTATAATGATTATAATATTTAGTATTTATATTTAGTAATTACGATATTATATTTAATATTTATAAATATTATCTTTGGTAATTATAAATATCAAATGTTTTCAATATGTATTTTGTTTATCTTATTTTCAATGCTTTATATCTCGATGCTACCATTTCGGGGGACATGAAAATCCACCCCACCCAAGATTGCTTGTCCTCAAGCAATCACAATTCAAAACATATTTTCACATTAGGAATGTGTCCTCTCACACCTCCTCCCTATTTTTGAGGGCCTAATTTAAGTCTTTTTGCAAAGTCAACTAAGGTTCTATTCTTAATTATATTCTCCTTTTGTATCACAAATTTGAGGAAGCCACACCTTTTTTATTCGATAATCACATCTCTTTATTATTACATTTGGATACTAATAATAATTTAGTTTTAGATAAGTTAATTTGATAGTGCCTTCCAGCTCCATAAGCATTTTTGAGAGACAACCTTAACATTCTCATAGTTTAATCATAAAGAAACACCATGATGAGCTCCACATGAATCAAAAATTAAAGAAGACAACCAAGTAGCTCAACAAAGTAGACAAGTAGCTCAAGTACGCAAGCAACCAGATCAAGCACACATGAAAATAGATCAAGTAGGAAAACAAGTAGCTCAAGCAACCAACCAACCAACTCAAGCACACAGGAAAGTAGCTCAAAAAAGTAGCTCAAGCAAGCAAGCAACCAGCTCAAGCACACAAGCAACTTGACAGACAACATTCCTCACATTCTCAAAAGTAATTATAACATGTATTGTTGAAGATACATGAAGTAACATATAAATGCACGTGATGTATTAAGTATAAATATGAGGCATGAATACACATAATACATAGAGTATACACAAGAAGCATGAAGCATATATGTGAATAATACATGAAGTATATACATGAGTACATGAAGTCCCGAAGAATATATCATAAAGTATAAATTTAATACATAAGTTACATGAATACACATATACATGTAATCCACAAGGTATACACCTGATTACACTTGAATACAATGTCACAAAGTAAATAAAGTCATAGAGTATATAAACTTGAATACATCGTCATGTTGTATACACTTGAATACAAAGTCAAAGAGTATACAAATACAAAGTCATAGAGTATACACTCGAATACATCATCGTGAAGTATACACTTGAATACAAAGTCACAGAGTGTACAAATACAAAGTCATAGAGTATACACTTGAATACATCATCATGAAGTATACACTTGAATACAAAGTCACCGAGTATACAAATACAACGTCATAGAGTATACACTCAAATGCATATACAAGTCATAGAGTATACATTCAAATACAAACACA
This sequence comes from Sequoia sempervirens, assembly GCA_007258455.2. Lineage (NCBI taxonomy): Eukaryota > Viridiplantae > Streptophyta > Pinopsida > Cupressales > Cupressaceae > Sequoia > Sequoia sempervirens. The sequence continues at coordinate 245,762,326 of VDFB02075321.1, read as the reverse complement.
ATCATAGAGTATACACTCAAATACGAATACAATCACAAGTCATAGAGTATATACTCAAATCCAAATACACTCGAATGAAGTATACTGTTAGAAAATTGGGAAGGGGATTCGGTGCATCCTATACTACACCATGGACCTATCCACCATCCCAAGGTCATCAAGTATACACATGAGTATGAAGCATACAAGCGAATACACATAATTCACAAAGTATTCATATGAACATATGTCACAAAGCATACATATAAGTCATAAAGTAAACCTTTGAATACACTTGAATACACATATAAAAGTATACACTTGAATACATGTAAGGCACATGTAGTATACATAGAATGGCAGGAACATGCTCTGATACTAATTGTAATGTCCCTTATTAAATTTGTCCTAGAAACACAAAAATGCACAAGGTAAGGGTTCACTTTTATGGTTCATATAATTTAGCTTATATAATTTGTCTTAAAGATCTGTTCATATCATTAACTAATAACAGCTAAATATTTATTTCCAATATTAACATCTGAGAATAAGAGAAGTGCATGAATTCTTTTAAATTAACATAAGAGATGAATGCATTAGATAATTTAACATCAGAATATACACAAGATATAAATTACATGAGGCCAAGTACATACTTATCATAGTTTGTCATTACTACGCTCTACCGAGATAGATTCTTGCCTTTATCTCTCTTTCCTAAACCCCATTGAAGGAGGGATGCCTTACAGTGTCGAGGGCATGTGACCAATCTCCGGGTGGATTCCCTCAAGGTTTCTTACCCATCTTGGGACATCCATCATGGGATCGAATTACCAGCCTTTCCCTCCACAACCATCCTCTCTTTGGTGAGTATTAGCGAAAGAGATTGTTGTCTCTAAATCTATCATCACAACAAGTCGTAATAACTTACGAAGAAGGCAATAATTATTGTAAGCAACATTATTGCTTATCAATATTTATTATTCCCAGTATTTATCAAACAACGCATTGCCTGTAGCATTTGTTCTAACTATAGTTATGATTAATTTATCTATTTTTTTAAATGATTCTTTTTTTCCTTTTAAAGTGATTCAATTGCATCCAGAGATCCATGTTTTATAGGCATGATACATCATTAATCTGAAACCAAATTTTGTAGTAAATGAGTATCAGGTTTGAGCAACATACTTACCTCTGTATATGCATCTCCTATGCCCAATCAAGCTTCTTTTACTTCCGCAATCCTTCTCCCTTTTTTTTGGTTCAATCTACTCAAGCCTTCTTAATTCTTGCAGCCACGATGATTTAGTGTGCATAAAATATATATATATATATATGTGTATACCCTCATCTTTAATCTACTTCAATTTATATTACTATTTCTAATAAATATTTATATCCCAATATGTATATATTCTATATACAGATCTATATGTGTATTATTATTCCTACTTGATTTACAATAATTCTGTTGCATGAATATATGTATATATAATTGCAGATCATAGTGATAATAAAGCCTACCATAGAAGTAATAATTATAAGTAACAAAATATAATAACTATGATAGAATAATATTCACCAATAGCTAAAATATAGAATTACATTCGATCACTATAATAGAGCATACCACAATCTATATAAATATGAATATGCCTCCTATTACTATTCCGGTGTTTCCTTTAGTTCAAAATATATTCTTATATTCTTTCTTTAATTCCCCTCATCCATCCATGCTTTCCTCTTCTCATATATTCTGCATTTTATATCTCCCTCACCTTGGAGAAGAGACTCTATGGAGGGTTGTGTGTTTTGGAAGGTTGTGACTTTCTCTTTATTGAAACCATTCCATGATGATCATTGCCTTTGCTAATTTAATTAACAATTGTAATCAAGGGAAAATCTGAATTATGTTAGAGGGGTTAGCACAATAACAATAAAATTCCTATGAAGTAACAAAGTACAAAGGAAGTAATGTGAAGAAAAAAGGGATGAAGTTACCCTAAGTCTCCACCTTCCATGATTAACCTTTGTTACACCTCCTAGCTTGCAGATAAATAAAAATGCCCTCAGATTTATGTGAGCAACTATGACTAAAGACTAAGCCCTATGCAAGTGTTGAAGGATTTGCAGAAAATAAAATGACCCTACAATGGACTAAAATGACTATGACTGTAAACTAATAGTAGCATAAAGTGAAATCTAAGCATGAGAGAGACCAAGAGCTAAGAGAGAGAGAGAGATATGTAGATATCCCCCAAATAAGAACAAAATTGCCATTTTATAAAAACTGCAATTTTGAATGTGTGGCCAGGATGAGAAGATGACAAAATCCCTAGGATCAATGATCAGGATTGAATGATGTAGTACGAATTAGGGTTAGGTCAAAATTAGGGCAATGCCAAGAAATGAAGGGCCAAGATTGAATTATAAGATAATTCAATCAAGGGTCAAAATTAAATGAGATGTCAAAAGAAAAGAATTAATTTGGAAGATAAGACTGGCACAGATAAAGAGGCCGCTGGAGAAATTAAATAATAAAATTTATTTACTCCAGTTGACCAGTAAATAATTTAAATAATAAAGATATTATTTAATTATGGAGGAATGTGACAAAAGAATTATTTTGAATTTAAATAATGATTTTAATTCAAAATTCAAGAGAATTGGCTAAATTAAATAAATCAAATTTATTTAATTTTAATGAGAGAAACAGCTAATGAATAATTAAATAATTAAAATAATTATTTAATTATAGTGGAAAGTGGACAAAATTAAATAAATAAGAATTTATTTAATTTTTAGAAGAAGGGGACTTAATTAGTGACGTAATTAAATAAAATTTATTTATTTAATAATCAAGAAGTAATAAATGACAAAGGGGAATTAAATAAATTAAGGAATTTATTTAATTAAAGGAAGATTTAGATAATTAGTGCCGTATTTAATAAATAAATAAAATTTATTTATTTAATAATCATGAAGAATAAATGACATGAATTAATTAAATAATTATGAATTATTTAATCAATAGTCGAATGTGGACCAAGGACATAATTAAATGTCATAATTATGCTAGGACGAAAGTGGTAAAAATGAAACTTGCAGGCCTAGGTCATTTTTAGGTGTCTACAACAATAATTTGGAAGATTTATGTATCTTATTTAGTTGCTGGTCTAACACAACATAATTATCATTGTCCATATCTTAGGAAATATTATCTTTATGTTATTGGTAGTTGTTGCCTTCGTGAGAATTATCAATGACTTGTCTTTTTGTTGTTGTGTATATTTTATACCAATATTTTATATTATATGTTTCTTATTAAAATATATTTATTATTATTATTATTCCTATATACATTTTAATATTTATAATATCATATTATGATGATTATTGTTCTAATAATATTGAAATTGAAATTTGTATTTTTATATCTTTGATATTTATCTTATTTATTTACTGATCCTTGTATTTTAATATTTTGCATTTTAATATAATAACAATAAATTGTCAATATATATACATATATTATTTTATTACAAATTTTTATATCGATATGTTGTGTGTTTTACATTAATATATTATAATTATTATAATATTTAGTATTTATATTTAGTAATTACGATATTATATTTAATATTTATAAATATTATCTTTGGTAATTATAAATATCAAATGTTTTCAATATGTATTTTGTTTATCTTATTTTCGATGCTTTATATCTCGATGCTACCATTTCGGGGGACATGACAAAAAATCTAAAATATCTTTTCTGAATGTTAACCCCATGGTAAAAAAATAGATTCATAATTTTTGGGGTTTCCAATGTGACTCAAGTTTCCTTGTAAATACCTTGACATTCCTTTCTTCTTAGGGAAAGCGAAACACGATTTATGGTCCATAAGTTAATCACCTCCGCCTCCAACAAAATTTTACTTTGGAGATTCAAGTGGCTTTATTTTGTAGGAAAATTGGTTATGCTTAATGCAGTACTACACTCCCTCCCAATTTATCTGATGCTAGTTTTAAAACTTCCTCAATGTAAGGGCTCTGCTCTTAAAAAGGTGTTTAGAGATTTCTTATGGTCTAAGAATGTCACTTCAAAAAATAAAATATCTCTTGTGGCTTAGGACTCCTTGTATTACTCCAAAATCCAAGGTGGGGCAGGCCTAAGAGACATTTTCCTACAAAACAAAGGGAGCTAAACTAGTTTGGAAAATCTATTCTAAAATTGAGACCAAATGGTGCCAAATTATGAGACACAAATATCTGGACTCTCTTGATTATGAAATATTTTTTACTTAGAAAACTCTCCCCCATGGCTCCAAAATCTAGAATTTCATTTCTTCTTATAAATCCATTCTTCTCCCACACCTCTCCTAACTAATTTAAATAACAGGGAAAAATATCTCATTTGGGAGGACGCATGGAATGGCCACCAACCCCTCAGAACTATTGGTGATTAGGGACAAATCGAGGCTTCTCTCAAAGCCCTCTGGGGTTACAAAGTAAAATAATATTTGATTATTGACCCAAATGATCATCACTAGTCTAGTTGGAAAGATTTTTACTTCCTTCCACTTCCCTCTCGCATGAAGGAATCTCTCAAGGTGGAACTCACAAAAAGATCTTTTTTTGTCTAGTAAGAAAGATGAAATTATTTGGACCAATGAAAAATCAAGAAATTATAATGTCAAGGATGGCTATAACACACTAATTAACCAAAGCACCTTGGCCATTCAAAATATGTTTGGGTTCTCATGTTCTTCCCAAAGCAGGTGCTTTTGCTTGGCTTGTGCTAAATGATAGAATCTTAACAAGGATGTTCCTTGACAGGTTGGGAATTTCTCATTTATTCCATTGTGTCATGTGTGGTAATGCATATGAATCCATGGACCATTTACTCATTGGGTGTAACTTTTATCATCAGTGCCAGGTTTGGTTGTTGGAAAAGCTTGGTTGTATGATCCCTCTCCATAATTCAATCCTAAATCATTTCCTTAGTTGGCCTCACCTCTTCCCCAATTCTTCTCTCTCTTGTATCTGAGAGATCTATCCTTCTATTGTCATTTGGAACAAATGGCTAGAAAGAAAGAAAAAAAATTTAGGAAGAAAGCTTTGAATGAATCCCAAGTTTTTTAGAAAATTGAAATTGCAATCTTAGAAGTATTTATGTCTTCTATCTTCAAAAGCATGAAATCATATAAACCTTTTCTTCTTGGGATTCCCTCATCCTAAAAAAATTCCACTTATGGGTATGTGCAGGATCATCATGGAAAAAATAGGCCCTTAAGTGGCAAAAAATTCAGAAAAATCAGTGTTAGGCAACTTGACGTAACAATTTGAATAAGTTATCTGTATTATTTCAAAAATATGTAAGAATAGAATCTATAGAAAATTGAATGTAGTTTCTAAACTACTAGGTTTATTTAAAAATAAATAAAATCTATTTGGTGAAAATTTGGAATTTCAATGTAGTAGTACTTAAATTTCAGGGAAAAAATAAGAAGTAGGTGTCTGTCTGACCACCCTAACCATAATTAAATGATAATATTTTATATAGAAGTAGAGAACTCATGTCCGAATGTGATGCATATTTTTTTGTAATTTTTTTTTCCAAGTAAATAATTAATTATGTTTTTTTTATTACAACTTTTAAAAAATATAAAAAATCGTATGTCTGACCACCTTAACTTGGTCAAAAATTCATGAAATTTAATTTTTATTTTTTTAATCCTATAGTATGTGAAGCATATAATGTGACGCATGTTTCGGATTCAAAAAATGTGATACCGTTTGAAAGTTATAGATGTTTTTCAATCAGCCTATCGATCAAGACTTTAGTCGTAATTCTAATAGAAAATTAAAAAAAAATATTTATTAAATTCAAATTAAAGAATAATTTATATTGGTGGAAAGTTGAGAATCTCCTCTAAAAACACTTTTCGTTTCATCAATTTTGGGTAAAAAAAAAAATCATCAGCCACATACCCTACAAATACCCATAATATTGCCACTTTTTGGCCCATCATGATCCTGCACATACCCTTATTGAACTTCCAAGTGTTGGTTCTATGCAGAATGTGAATCCCCCTTTTGATAGGAAGCTTGTATCCTGGATCCCACCTCCTTGGGATTTCATAAAATTGAATTTTGATAGGGTCTCAAGAGGAAACCTAAGGAAATATGGTATTTCTGCTATCCTAAGAGATTGGCAAGGTAACTTCATTGGTGTTTCTTGTGAACTATTAGTGGAAGGTACAAACAATGTTGCAGAATTTAATGCATTAAGGCTATGTATTGTTTTGTCCTTGAATTATCTATTTCACATATTATTATTGAAGGGTACTCAATGGTGGTGATCTCTACCCTAAAAAATAGGAAAGAAAAATTGTGTGCCATCTAAACTATCTCTTGTCACCTATCCTATCAAAGTTGGAAAATTTTTCTTCTTTTCAGATTATGCATTGTTACAGGGAAGCCAATTCATTAGCAGACTCCTTGAATAACAAGGCCATTGATACTTCTATTGCTTTCAAGATGTTTAAGGGGCATGAGTGTGCTCATCTTTTCACATGAATATGTTACTTCAATCTTTCCTTTTACTTGGGGTTGGTGTTTTATTGATATTTTCTTGATCCATGGATATTCAAACTAAGCACACATGCTTGTATTGGTTACTATTATTGTCCATTTTTGATATAGTAACATTGAGAATTTTATATTTTTCTTTCTATTCTCAAAAAAATTGGTTGTTTGATCATCATATTTTTAGGGCTACTTTTCTTGGGCTCCTCTCCCATAGTTGCTCGTGCAAGAATTTTTCTCTACTTCTTTTGTTGCTTGATGAAGTTGGCAGTGATTATTTATGATTTGTAAGTGGAAATACACTTGTATGAAAATTTTCATTTATTATGGTGGGATTGATTGTTGCCTTCAATTTAAGGTTATTCACTTGGATATTGCCACATGTATTATCTATTCTCTTCACCTTCGTCAGCTTGTGTGAATTTACCTCACGCTAACAGACACTGATGAAGGAATGATGATGGATTTGACATATGAATTTTTAGTGGAAAAATTTGGAAAATATGCTTTTTTGGGTTCTTCCTAATGTAAACAAATATTTTGGCACCTGAATGGCTTTCTAGCACTTTTAGGGTTTTTCACCTAAAAGGAGAAAGATGGGCCAAAATGCAATGGAAACATTCAAAATCAATGCAAGGATGGAAGCAATATTCCTACATACAATGTCTAAATGTAATAAACTAAAAAAGGAAATGACTTATTAATGCAAAACCTAAGATATGCAACTTGTTTGAAAACACAGCGATGTATGCAAAAACACCTAAGAATGCAAGTAAACAATGACAAAAATAAACAAGACTAGAGAGGTGCACCTAGAATCTGAAGTCTAATGTCGATAGGTTATGGAATCATGTAGAGTTGATTGGAAATGTTGACTAGGACACTTACACCAAGTTGGGCGACTTTGTCCAGTTTCGAGGAAATTCTGTCAAAACAGGAATATGCCAAATGGGTATTCAGAAATACAAAAAGGACTTTTCAGGCCTTGTAGTGGGACTAATTCACCACAGATGGCGATTTAGTCCACCTGGGAATCTTAGAAAATTTTGGATAGGAATCTGTAGCATTCAGTCTGCACTTTCCTTCCTGACAGGTGTCCAGTTCAGAAACTATAGAAAATGGGTTGAAAGATGTCTCCAAGCTTCAATTAGGGATTTGTTGACTTTGAGGACTTTTATGAGTTGACAACACCTTTTTGACACCTTGTTCTTTGAAAAATCTGCATACAAGACCTGCAAACACACATGTAAAGAGGGGGAAAAGGGTTAAGGGTTAGAGTATAGGGGTTTTCCTTGGTCAAACCCCAATTTGGTAATCAAATCCTAGATAATGAAATGAAATTGAAAGAGAATGATGAATAAACAACATGCAATTTCATAAACTCACCAAACCCTTGATGTTGAAATATGAAGATATGCAATGAAGTGCTCCAATGGATGACTTGATAGTGCTTAGAGTGCTTGAATACTTGATAATTGCTTGAATAATGAATTAGGATGCTTGGAAATGAAATTAGGTGTAAAATGAGAGGAAAAACCCTTTATTTATACTTGATTTTCCAATATTTCTTGAAAATAACACATCATAGGCTGACCTTAAGGTCAAGAGAATAAAATCCCACTAGGAAATTTAAATTATTTTGATTTTTGTGCCTAGTGGGACTAAGTCGCCACGGCTGGTGACTTGGTCCCACCAGGGAAATTTTACTGGGTGTCAGGGATTGAAGTTTATTTAATGAGGTTTAATAGGATTATTCTCAAAAATACACTTAAGTATGGCCAGAAAGTGCATTAAGGGGTCATTTAAACATAAGAGAGGGTTGAATTAGTGATGAAAAGCCTATAAAAGTGCAAGATTTTGTTACAACTCTTTACAACACTTTGAAATAAGACTTGGTAAGTGATAAAAAGTGGTTATTTAAGTAAATTATAATGAAAGGATCCTAGAAAAGTGTGAAAGTAGGTTACAACACTTCACAACACTTTTATAATACATCCTAGAATTCTTAATGATTCTCAAGGGTCCAAGACCTAATGTGAATGTGTTGACCACATTACAACATTAAATCTAGGAAAGATCAAGCCAAAATCCACTAGGGGGGCCTAAACATGAGAAAAAGTAGAAGGGTTACTTTTTCCGTGTCCACACCTAATTGGGGAGCAAACATTGTGATATGATTCACTATTCATCTTTGTTTTCCTATGTGAGGTCGACTCACGTTGATAGATGTTGGTGAAGATTCAAATTAAGAGTTTCTCTTTTTTGGCGGTACTGATTCTCTTGTAAGCATGGCACGATTTGACATTCTCTTGGTGGCTCTACAAGATTGTGGCATCTGGCATTTCCTTTGTTTGACGTTTGGTACTTTCTCAGGTTCTTCATTAATGGCTACCAACCTTCGCACCTCCGTAAGTTGGTACAATGAAATGCTAGTCTATTAACTACAAAAATGTGTGATTTCTTCTTGCATTTTTGTGGGATGATTTTTAGTTCTATTAATATGTTTCATTGGGACTTCCTTCTACATAAATGTTGGTTCCTTTCTGTGTTGCGACAATGGATGACTCCTTTTGAGTTCTTGTCCCAACCAGAGTACATGAAATCAAAGAGAATTCACCTTTCACTCCTAACGAATTTCAAGTTAAATTCCTCTTGCGATTTTCCTTCTATTATCCACACTCTAGTGGGATCTGATCATTTCCCCATCTCCCTCACAATTTTTGAGGACAAAACATCATTTAAAATCCCCTTCAAATTTGAAGCAATGTGGTTCAGAGATGCAAATTTTATCCCCCTTTTGAAGTCCTAGTGGATAAATTGTCCCTTTATTGAAGGTTTGAGGATGTTCTTGACTCTTTCATTGTTAATTTAAATTATATTTTATAATAGAATTGATGAGAGAACATTAATTTGCATATGAAATTAACTAAAAATTTTAGTAGTGAGGGAAAGAAGGAAAAAACAATTCTTAAAGTAACAAGTGAAGAATCACCTAAAACTATTGAAACAAGGTTGTGGGAGAGCAATCTAAATATTTAAAAAATGAAATTACATAAATATAATATTAAATATTTTGAAAAATATATTTATATATTATTTTTGATATAAAAATAAAAATATTTATATTTTTAAAATATTTTTTTTGATAAAAATATACAATATTTAATAAAAAAATTTAAAATTTAAGAGCATTCTATAACATGAGTCATGTCATGTTGTAACTATACAAATAAAAATAAAAATAAAAACAACATATATATTTAGAAGAAAATGAAAACTATAAAATAACTCTTAAGTAAATGGAGATAATAAATGAAAACCACTTAAATTTTATAGTTTACATATCAAGTAATTAATAACAGTAAATTTACACCCTTAAGGTTAAAAAATTTGTAGTGAAATTCATTGAATCTCTCTTAGCACACAAAGTTGAAGTAATTTTTATTAAATTGAAGTTTGGAATAAAGAGAGGATAGTACAAATAAAATCAAATATTAATGTCTTTAGCTTTAATAAAAAAAATTATTTTGCATTAAAACATATAATAACTTTTGATAATTTAAAACTTGTATGTTCATATATGCATATTAAATAAAATAGTTACCAAGAACATATTTAAATCACTTTTAACTAAAATTTGTGTCTATATAGAATAAGTAATTTTTTTTTAAGCAATTAATATAACTTTTTTTGATGAATCTAGGCATCTATATCTATTAATTAAAGATAAATATACACATATTCACAAAAAAATTTGGGTGGTAGGAAGACACACCTCGAAAGTCACATGGACAATGCCCATAAAGAAAAAATCATGATAAAAAAAATATAAAAAGCCACTTAAGTGGCCATAGAAGTGTCAATAAAGTGTGGAAGATCCTTGTCATCCGGTTTACCCCATACAACAATGAGGTCAAGAGTGATGTTAGAGGGATCCCAACCATCATCATCTTTATTTTTATCTTCTTTCCGAGTGAGAGAAATCACTAGATCTAGCTACAAAAACCATTTGGAAGAGTCGGTTGGCCAACCAGAAGCTCTACCAGAAGCTCTGCCAGAGGGCCAACCAAAAAAATCACCGTCACCTCCAAACACTCCTCCAGAAGACCATCTTGGGTTAGCCCAAGGAGAAAGGGGTGATCGTCTGCAAGGATGTGTGCCACATATGAGGAGGGGCCTATGAAAAAGGGTGAGCTTGAGAGTCCTTGGCAGAGCCACTCCTCCCTAACTACCAATGACACAAAGGAAAATGACCTCGGGAGGAAGTAGGAGAGCATGGAACATGAGCAACGCTACAAGGGGAATTCCCCCAGTGGGCCAAGAACTCCTAAAGGTGAGCCACCTCAAACATAACTTTGTTATATTGTGCTTGAATCTGCAAAATCAAATTAGAAGATATAATAGCTTTAGAATATAGTGAAACATGTTTATTAATATGGCTATGAGCAAAGATGCAAGAATTTATTCCTTCCAAATACTAAAGAGGATTTCCACCTTGAAAGTGTACCAAATTTGGGTATACTTCTCAGGAAGATGGGGCAAGTCACCCAGCAACACCATATGCCAAAAGAAAGACTCGGGATAGAAGGGATGAAAGAAATCATGAATCTAATTCTACAACTGTTGAGCTCTAGAGTAGAACCAAAAGAGATGCTTAAAAGAATCAGGTTGCTCACAAAAAGGGAAACGAGGGTTGTGAACCCCCATATGGGTGAGCCAAGACCCCACTGGTAAGCCTTGGAAAATAATACACCAAGCAAAGTGGGAAAGCTTGGGCTCAATAATGGAGGAACACACACTAGAAAATATTTGGTTCCAAATAAACACTGGGGACTGAAGATGCCACCTTTGTTTCAAACTATGAATCACTAGATAATGAGGTGAAAGCCATCAGTAGACAAGTTGGAGCTTGTAGTTTTTGAGTGGGGTGTTTGGACTCCACTTCCAATCTTTCCACCATGGCTTGGAGGAATGAATACCTTTATGAAGCATATCAATTGGAATGACACTAACTAGGCCTTCAAAGGTCTCTCTGTCATGATTATATTTAAGCCAAATTTGGCTTTAAAATCTCCCCAAGACATGAGACTCATCATGGTTTTGGAAATAAATTCTTAAGGAGGCTTGATACACTTTTTATGAAATTTGAGATCCTTAAGCTAGGGCATCTTGGCTAGAGGATGACCCAAACTAGAAAATAAATAAGACCACCAGACATTCCACTGTTTGAAAGATAGACCATCTCTGAAATTGAAGTCATTCCAATGTATCTAGGGTTTAATAGCCTCATAGTCATGCCAAATGCTTTTGGCAACAAAACTACCCACAATCTAAATAAGATCCTTCATAATAAGAAGGGTATGAAATCTAATCCCTTTCCAAGCTAGTTTGTGAGTAGGATATCCTACATAGATGCAATGTCTAGGGAGAATCTTCAATGCCTCATTATCAGCGAGGGCATGAATGATCCACTTTACACAAAGAGAAATCCCTTACCTTTGAGTGGCTAGAAGGGCAAGCCAACCAAAATATTTAGGGAGGCAACATAATTCCTAGGGAACATGATGGAAGCCTTTATGAGACTCAAAAGAGGCCCAAATAAATTCTTTGAGAAACTTCTCAAGCTTTACATAAAAGGCCTTGGAAGGGGCCCAACATGAAGAATAATAAACATGAGCCTCTACCAAAATTTTAGAGCACAATTAGAACTTTCTAGCCAATGAAAGTGGCTTGGTGATCAAAAAGTTAACTTTTGTTAAATTTGAGAAAGAATGTTCAACTTGCAATAAATTTGTAGAGGCCTAAAAAGTAAAGGGAATGCCAAGAAATCTAAATATATCCCTGTGAGAAATCCACTTCCACTGATACTACTAAATCTAGAGAGGATTGGGAAGAGTGGATTGATGATAACATTGTGTCTTATGCCACTGGATAGTAGAACAAGAGGCCAAACAAAAGGTCTCAAGACAATTGAGGGAAGCTTTGACATTATCCTCTTCTTCCAGTAGAGTGAGGAAGGAATCATCAGTGAAATTTCCATTAACAAGCTAGGTCAAATAATTAGGAAAGGTAATTCCCTAGAAAATCCTATGGGAAATGGAGTGGGCCAAAAGATAGCCAAAAACCATTAGCAACAAGAACATACAAAGAAGGAGCTAGTGGAAAACCCAATAAAATGGAGTGGAACTAGCCAAAGGATTGAGATTGAAATCCTTTAATGCTGATGCAAGTAGAAGCATCTGCAAAAAGCATGTTGAAATATTGAATGAAATGAGGGCCAAATCCTAAAGAAGAAAGCATGACCAAGATCAAGGGCCATTCAATGTAGTCATAAGCTTTGGAAAAATCAATCTTAAGAAAATTATTTCTAATGTGAGCACCTAGCCCACCCCATACTTTCCTAGGTGATAATGATGTTATCAAGAATAAATATCCTTAAAGCAAGGGCTTTAACAATAATTTTGTAAGAGACATTGAGGAGAATAATGGGCCTCTAGTTAAAAATATCTTCAGGATCGCTACCTTTAGGTATGAATTTTATGTTACCTTTGTTAATGACCTAGCTAGGGGATTTGGAATGAAAAGCTTCTAAATAAACTTTATGTAGATCTTCTCCCACATAATCCCAAAGGGATTTGTAAAACTCATAAGGGAAACCATCAATTCTTGTAGCTTTTTCATTAGCCATAGTGTTCACAGCTTCCTTGAGGCCTTCAATAGTGAGAAATTTCTCATAGAAGGCTTTCAGAATAAGAGAGCCTATTAGGAACAACTCTGAGGCATTGCTAGAGAGCATTGGCATGCTCTAGAGTATAATATTGGGTAGTGAATTTTTTTTCATAATGCCTAACAATCACTTAGAGAATGTCAGGAAGTTCGGTGAGCATATGATTTCCATCTTTAATATACTTGATGCCAAGAGAAATGTTCTTGGCACAAAGAGAAAAGAAAAAATATTTCGAGGCATGATCCCCAATTTTAAGCCAGTGAAGCATGGCTTTGATTTGCATGCCTCTCACAACATAGCAATCTGCCACTTGCTTCTGGTGTCTCAGCTTTGTCACTCTAGTCTCAAAGTAGAGGAAAAGAGGTTAGCCTCTAAGGCCTCAGTGGCTTTATGAATTTCTGAGGTGGTCGCTTCATAAGATTGTTAGCAAAAGATGGCCAACTAGTGCCCACAGATGCGAAGAAACCTCACAAATTGCGGGTGATGGAATCATTCCACCACTTGATCCAACTTGTGGACTATGAATGTCTAAATTTGATATTCCAGATAGTTCTGATGTGGGCCAGCATTGGTTGATGACTCGGTAGAGAAGTATTTAAGAAATACTAGGACTTACTAGTGTGCGATGGGCCCACTTGCCATTCAATGCAAAAATGAATGGGAAAGTGGTCTAACATAGTTACATCCACTAACGACATAACCAAGAGTGAAGAACAACAAACGAAGGAAAATAAAGATTGTGTAGAAATCATAGCACAATTGAGATATTTAAAGACTATGTTAGACTTGGCTCAAAAAGTTCTCTAAGTGTTCTAGAGGGAATGAGAATGGCGGCGACCAATATTGGGGTTGAAAAGATGCAATTTATTACACATGTAAAACCAAGCTTCTCTTTTTCCAGTTGCCAATCTAAATGATAAAGTATCATCTTTTCCATATGCCACCTCAACCATGTTAAAATACTCACAAACGACCCAAGTGGCAACTAGCAGTGAATCCACAATCCAACACTAGACAAGAGATATTTCAATAGCATCATTTGAGGCATAAACATTAATAACATCAAAGGAATGATTATCAATGTTCAGAAGGATCTAAACGAGCTCTAGTGCATGGGGGTATGTGCAGGATCATGGGGGTCCCATAAATGGCAATGGGAAAAAAAGATGTTTTTAACATGTCCAAAAATGCGGAATTCATGCCTTTCAATTTTTGCAGGCTTGGGTACAATATCTATTTTGGTTTGGTAATACCAAACTAAAATAGATATTCATTTATAAAAGATATCCATTTTGAAACAAATATCAGTTTCAAAACGGATATTCATGTAGCTTTTTCATTAGCCATAGTGTTCATAGCTTCCTTGAGGTCTTCAATAGTGAACAATTTATCATAGAAGGCTTTCGACAGAAGAGAGCCTATTAGGAAAAACTCTGAGGCATTCCTAGAGAGCACTGGCATGCTCTAGAGTATAATATTGGGTAGTGATTTTTTTTTCATAATGCCTAACAAGCACTTAGAGAATGTCAGGAAGTTCAGTGAGCATATGATTGCCATCTTTAATATACTTGATGCCAAGAGAATTGTTCTTGGAACAAAGAGCAAAGAAAAAATATTTGGAGGCATGATCCCAATTTTAAGCTAGTGAAGCATGGCTTTGATTTGCATGCCTCTCACAACATAGCAATCTGCCACTTGCTTCTGGTGTCTCAGCTTTGCCACTCTGGTCTCAAAGTAGAGGAAAAGAGGTTAGCCTCTAAGGCCTCAGTGGCTTTATGAATTTCTGAGGTGGTCGCTTCATAAGATTACTAGCGAAAAATGGCCAACTAGTGCCCACAGATGTGAAGAAACCTCACAAATTGCGGGTGATAGAATCATTCCACCACTTGATCCAACTCGTGGACTATGAATGTCTAAATTTGATATTCCAGATAGTTTTGATGTGGGCCAGCATTGGTTGATGACTCGGTAGAGAAGTATTTAAGAAATACTAGGACTTACTAGTGCACGATGGGCCCACTTGCCATTCAATGCAAAAATGAATGGGAAAGTGGTCTAACATTGTTACATCCACTAATGACATAACCAAGAGTGAAGAAAAGAAAACGAAGGAAAATAAAGATTGTGTAGAAATCATAGCACAATTGAGACATTTAAAGACTATGTTAGACTTGGCTCAAAAAATTCTCTAAGTGTGCCAGAGGGAACGAGAATGGTGGCGACCAATATTGGGGTTGAAAAGATGCAATTTATTACGCATGTAAAACCAAGCTTCTCTTTTTCTAGCTACCCATCTAAATGATAAAGTATCATCTTTTCCATATGCCACCTCAACCATGTTAAAATACTCACAAACGACCCAAGTGGCAACTAGCAGTGAATCCACAATCTAGCACTACACAAGAGATCTTTCAATAACATCATTTGAGGCATAAACATTAATATCATCAAAGGAATGATTATCAATGTTCAAAAGGATCCAAACGAGCTCTAGTACATGGGGGTATGTGCAGGATCATGGGGGTCCCAAAAGTGGCAATGGGAAAAAAAGGTGTTTTTAACATGTCCAAAAACGTGGAATTCATGCCTTTGAATTTTTGCAGGCTTGGGTACAATATCTGTTTTGGTTTGGTAATACAAACTAAAATAGATATTTGTTTATAAAAGATATCCATTTTGAAACGAATATCAGTTTCAAAACGAATATTCTTCTAGCTTTTTCATTAGCCACAGTGTTCACAGCTTCCTTGAGGTCTTCAATAGTGATAAATTTCTCATAGAAGGCTTTTGGTAGAAGAGAGCCTGTTAGGAACAACTCTGAGGCATTCCTAGAGAGCACTAGCATGCTCTAGAGTATAATATTGGGTAGTGAATTTTTTTTCATAATGCCTAACAAGCACTTAGAGAATGCCAGGAAGTTTGGCAAGCATATGATTGCCATCTTTAATATATTTGATGCCAAGAGAAGTGTTCTTGGTACAAAGAGCAAAGAAAAAATCTCTCGAGGCATGATCCCCAATTTTAAGCTAGTGAAGCATGGCTTTGATTTGCATGCCTCTCACAACATAACAATCTGCCACTTGCTTCTGGTTTCTCAGCTTTTCCACTCTGGTCTCAAAGTAGAGGAAAAGAGGTTAGCCTCTAAGGCCTCAGTGGCTTTATGAATTTCTGAGGTGGTCACTTCATAAGATTGTTAGCGAAAAATGGCCAACTAGTGCCCACAGATGTGAAGAAACCTCACAAATTGCGGGTGATGGAATCATTCCACCACTTGATCCCACTCGTGGACTATGAATGTCTAAATTTGATATTCCACATAGTTCTGATGTGGGCTAACATTGGTTGATGACTCGGTAGAGAAGTATTTAAGAAATACTAGGACTTACTAGTGCGCAATGGGCCCACTTTCCATTCAATGCAAAAATGAATGGGAAAGTGGTCTAACATAGTTACATCCACTAACGACATAACCAAGAGTGAAGAAAAAAAAATGAAGTAAAAGAAAGATTGTGTAGAAATGATAGCACAATTGAGACATTTAAAGACTATGTTAGACTTGGCTCAAAAAATTCTCTAAGTGTGCTAGAGGGAATGAGAATAGCGGTGACCAATATTGGGGTTGAGAAGATGCAATTTATTACGCATGTAAAACCAAGCTTCTCTTTTTCCAGCTGCCCATCTAAATGATCGAGTATCATCTTTTCCATATGCCACCTCAACCATGTTAAAATACTCACAAACGACCCAAGTGGCAACTAGCAGTGAATCCACAATCCAACACTAGGGAAGAGATCTTTCAATAGCATCATTTGAGGCATAAACATTAATAACATAAAAGGAATGATTATCTATGTTCAGAAGGATCCAAATGAGCTCTAGTGCATGGAGGTATGTCCAGGATCACGGGGGTCCCAAAACTGGCAATGGGAAAAAAAGGTGTTTTTAACATGTCCAAAAACGTGAAATTCATGCCTTTGAATTTTTGCAGGCTTGGGTACAATATCTGTTTTGGTTTGGTAATACCAAAATAAAATAGATATTCGTTTATAACAAATATCCATTTTGAAACGAATATCAGTTTCAAAACGGATATTCATTCTATTTTGAAAACGGATATCTATTTTGAAAAGAAGGAACCCATTTTTTTGAAAACGGATATCTGTTTTGAAAACCTAAAAAACCCTCTTTAGTAAAATGGGCATAACTTTCGTGTTTCTTATCAAAATTTTGACTTTTTATAGGCATTGGAAAGGTGATTGAGAGATCTACACAATGGAATAGGTTGTGTTTCTATATTACACACCAAAAAATAATTATAATCATTTTAAATTCATATTTCATTTTTGAAACATCAAATGCTCACTAATTTCACATGCAAAGTCTTTTTTCATGATTTTTTTGTAACACTCATCTCAAAATACTTGAAACATTAGAAAAATTAATGAATAATAAAATATTTATATTTTTTGTAGCAAGGAGATGAACAAATATTCATAAATCATCATATCTCTCTATCCCTTTCTCTACCTCTCTATCTATCACTATGTCTCCCCTTAAGCTCTAGACCTATCCCTCCCTCCTTTCTTCTCTCTTTATCCCTTTTTATACCTATCTTTCTCATTCTCTCTCCTTGAGCTCTAGACATATCCCTCTACCTCTCTCTCCATCCTTCCTTCTCTCTCTCTCTCTCACTCCCTCTCTCAGGTCCCTCCCACTCCATCTCCCTCTCTCTCTTTATCCCTCTCCATCTCCCTCTCCCTCTCCCTCTCCCCTCTCCCTCCCGCTCTCTCTCTCTCCCTCCCTTTGAAGTATGTCTTCCTCTTAAGTCTCTCTCCCTCTTAGGTCTCTCTCTCAAGTCTTTCCCACTCCCTCTCTATCTTTGTTCTCTCCCACTCCCTCTCTCTCTCTCAATGTCTCACTCACACTCACACTCTCTCTCCCTCTCAAGTATCTCCCTTCCACTCTCTCTCCCTCTCTCCCTCTCAAGTCTCTCTCCCTCTCCCTCCCTCTATCTACCTATCTCCCTCTCAAGTATCTCTCTCTCCCTCCCTCCCTCTATCTCTCTCTCTCTCTCTCTCCATCTCCCTCTCCATCTCCCTCTCACTCTCACTCTCCCTCTCCCTCCCTCCCTCTCTCTCTCCTCCCTCCCTTTGAATTCTCCCTCTTAGCTCTCTCTCTCTCTCTCTCTCTCTCTCTCTCTCTCCCTCTCTCTCTCTCTCTCTCTCTCTCTCTCGCTCTTAGGTCCCTCACACTCCCACTCCCTCTCCATCTCCCTCTCACTCTCCATCTTCCTCTCTCCCTCTCTCTCCCCCTCCCTTTGAAGTCTCTCTCCTTCTTAAGTTCCTCTCTCTTAGGTCTCTTCCAATCCTCTCTCCCTCTTAGGTCTCTCTTAGGTCTCTCCCACTCCCTCCTCTCTCTCTTCCTCTCCTCTCTCTCTAGTCTCTCCCACTCCCTCTCTCTTCTCTCATGTCTCTATCTCTTACTCACAATCTCCATCAACCTCTCAGGTCTCTCTCCCACTATCTCTCAAGTATCTCTCTCTCTCTCTATCTCTTCATATCCCTCTTAGGTCTCTCTCTCCCACTCTCTCTCTCTCTATATATATCTCTCCTTCCCTCTCTCCATCTCAAGTCACTCTCCCTCTCTCTCTCCCCATCTCAAGTTACTTCTGTGGGAGAAAGAGAGAGGGGGAGAGAGAGAGGGAGGGAGGGAGAGAGGGGATTAAGAGGGAGATATGGAGAGATAGATAGATGGAGGGAGAGGGAGACAAACATGAGAGGGAGGGAGGGACGGAGAGAGGGGAGAGAGAAGGAGAGAGAGGGGAGATCTAGAGTTATCTAGTTAGGGTGGGAAGGAGACACCTGAGAGGGAGGTGGAAAGTGAGTGAGTGAGAGAGAGAGATGGGTAGTGGGAGACCTAAAATAAAGGAGAGATAGAGAGAGAGGGAGAGAGAGAGAGAGGGGGAGAGAGAGAGAGAGAGAGAGAGAGAGAGAGAGAGAGGGGAGAAGAGACCTGAGAGAGAGAGGGAGACTTAAGAGGGAGATAGACTTCAAAGGGAGGGGGAGATATAGAGAGGGAGAGAGGGAGATAGAAAAGTGAGATGGAGATGGAGGGAGAGAGAGATAGAGGGAGGGAGAGAGAGACTTGAGAGGGAGAGAGGGAGAGATAGAGGGAGGGAGAGGGAGAGAGACTAGAGAGAGAGAGAGAGGGATTGAGAGAGAGATCTAGTTGTGGTCGAAAGGAGAAACCTGGGAGAGAGAGGGAGTGGGAGAGAGAGAGGCCTAAGAGAGAAACATAGACTTGAGAGGGAGAGAGGGAGATAGAGAGATAGAGGGAGGGAGAGGGAGATAATTGAGAGGGAGGGAGAGAGGGAGAGAAAGAGACTTGAGAGTGTGAGTGAGAGAGAGAGGAGAGAGAGAGAGTGGGAGAGACCTAAGAGAGAGGGACCTAAGAGGGAATGTGAGAGACATAAGAGAGATATAGAGACTTCAAAGAGAGGGATATGGAGAGGGAGAGCAAGTGGGAGGGACCTAAGAGAGAGAGAGAGAGAGAGAGAGAGAGAGAGAGAGAGAGAGAGAGAGAGAGAGAGAGAGAGAGAGAGAGAGAGAGAGAGAGAGAGAGAGAGAGAGAGAGAGAGAGAGAAGGGAGTGGGAGAGACCTAAGAGAGAGAGATAGAGAGAGGGAGGGAGGGAGAGAGGGATACTTGAGAGGGAGAGAAATAAATAGAGGGAGGGAGAGGGACTTGAGAGGGAGAGAGGGAGGGAGAGAGAGGAGAGAGAGTGGGAGAGAGAGAGACCTGAGATGGAGATGGAGTGTGTTTGTGTGTGTGAGAGAGAGACCTAAGAGGGAGAGATACTTCAGAGAGATGGAGAGAGAGAGGGAGAGAGGGAGATGGAGAGGGAGTGGTAGGGACCTGAGAGATAGAGAGAGAGAGAGAGACACACACACACACACACATAGAGAGAGAGAGAGACAAAGACAAAAAGAGATAGAGATAGAGACAGAGATAGAGATAGAGAGAGAGACTTGAGAGGGAGAGAGGGAGATAGAGGGAGGGAGAGGGAGAGAGAGAGACCTATGAGGGAGAGAGTGTAAGTGTGAGTGAGAGATTGAGAGAGAGAGGGAGTGGGAGAGAACAAAGAGAGAGGGAGTGAGAGAGACCTAAGAGAGAGAGACATAGGAGGAAGAGAGGGAGTCAAAGAGATGTGAGAGAGAGACCTAAGAGGGAGAGAGACTTAAGAGGAAGAGAAAATTCAAAGAGAGGGAGAGATAGAGAGAGATGGAGAGGGGAGATGGAGAGTGAGAGGGAGATGGAGAGGGAGAGAGAAAGAGGAAGAGGGAGTGAGAGGTACCTGAGAGAGAGAGAGGTGGAGAGAGAGAGAAAGGATGGAGATAGAGGTAGAAAGATAGGTCTAGAGCTCAAGGAGAGAGAGAGTGTGAGAAAGATAGGTTTAAAGAGGGACAAAGAGAGAAGAAAGGAGGGAGGGATATGTCTAGAGCTTAAGGGGAGACAATGATATATAGAGAGGTAGATAAAGGGATAGAGAGATATGATGATTTATGAAGATTTGTTCATCTCCTTGCCACAAAAAATATAAATATTTCATTATTCATTACTATTTCTAATGTTTCAAGTATTTTGAGATGAGTGTTACAAAAAAATCATGAAAAAAAGACTTTGCATGTGAAAGTAGTGAGAATTTGATGTTTCAAAAATAAAATATGAAGTTCAAATGATTATATTTATTTTATTGTGTACAATATAGAAACACCACCTATTCCATTGTGTAGAGCTCTAATCACCTTTCCAACACTTGTGAAAAGTCAAAATTTTGATAAACGCAAAAGTTATGCCCATTTTACTAAAGAGGGTTTTTTAGGTCTTCAAAATGGATATCCGTTTTGTTTTTCGAAAACATGGGTTCCCGCTTTCCAAAATGGATATCCATTTTGAAAACAAAATGGATATCTGTTTTTGAAATGGATATCCATCTCAAAATGGATATCCGTTATAAACGGATATCAATTTCGGTTTGGTATTACCAAACCAAAATGGATATTGGCTCAGGATTTGGTTTGAGATTGCCTGACCTGGAAAGTCAACCTAGAAAACATGTTTTGAAAAATTTGCTTAGTTTTCTGAAGTTCGCCCTTGTGGCTGACGACTTTTTTTTTATCTGAATTTCATCAAACTAAAATGGTTTATAAAAAAAATTATCATCTTTCCACAAATATAACTTTTGTCTTATTTTGAATTTAATAAATAATTATTATTGATTTTCTACCTACATTATGTCTAAAGTCATGATTTATAGGTTGATTGAAAAACTTCTATAACTTTCAAACTACTTAACATTTTTTGAATCTACAAGATGC
Source organism: Sequoia sempervirens (assembly GCA_007258455.2). Lineage (NCBI taxonomy): Eukaryota > Viridiplantae > Streptophyta > Pinopsida > Cupressales > Cupressaceae > Sequoia > Sequoia sempervirens. Next base: position 245,740,653 of record VDFB02075321.1, on the reverse strand, counting down.
ACCATATTCTATGCTTTAGATACTATAGGATAAAAAATAAAATGAATTTCATAAATTTTTGACCAAGTTATGGTTGTCAGACACAGACGTTTTAATAATTTTGAAAAGTTCTAATAAAAAAATCATAACTAAATATTTACATGGAAAAAAACTACAAAAAAAATATGCACATCCGGGCATGTGTCCTCTACTTATATTGAAAATTTTATATATTTTTTTTTTTTACTTGTACTTAGGGTGGTCAGACATACACCTGCTTCTTATCTTTTTCCTAAAAATTTAGTACCACTACATTGAAATTTCAATTTTTCTCAAAACAAATTTATTTTTTCCAAAACAGGACTAGTAGCCTAGAAACTACATTCAATTTACTACAACTTTTGTTCTTACATATTTTTCAAATTATGTTAATAACCTATTCAAATTTTTATGTCAAGTTGCCTAACTTTGATAAATTTTGAATTTTCATCGCCACTTAGAGGCCTAGTTTGGACCCCCATGATCCTGCACATACCCATGGGGTCAAACCCATGATCAACAACACAATAATACCATTGTGGATACAAAAGGGTGACCACACTACCATAGCCACCAACATGTTCAAAAGAAAAAATTTTACTCATTGGCCAAATAGCTTGGCAAGTAGAAGATAGCAAAAAACCAACAACTTTAACTTCCTAGAGGCACAAAACATCAATACTAGCATGTTTTTGATGAGTATCCCTAACATAATACTTCCTAGAGAGGTTAGTTAGATGCTGAAAATTACAGGACATAAAATTCATATCAAGGACTCAATCATGGCATTAGATTCTGACTCTTCCAGTGAGGAAAAATGATTTTATAGAAACTCTAGTGGCACCGAACCCATCTAGATTGGAGGAGAGGAAATCCTTCATTTTTTTGAAATAAATTTACCCTCTTTAAGAGGCCTAGAGGGTCTACATGATCTCCTAGGGCTCCCTTCATGGGAGGAGATGTAGTCGACGAAGCTACCATCATTGAAGTTGGTTGAGGTGTGGCAGAGGGCCTTGGCTGAGTAGTCCTACTATTAGTAGCGACATGAACCTTTTTCCCCTTCGTAGAAGGATTTGAAATATCAACCAAGGGCTTATGGAATTTGGAGACCATCCCTACACCATTGGACTTGTTTTCTTCGATTTGTGACCATTTTCCATTTGTCTTCTAATTTGGAGGCTAGTGTTTCTAACAGGCGAAGCTTTTCAACTTCTCATGGAAGAGATTGAGTATGAGGGGTCGTAAGAGGGCAACCTTTGATCTTGTGATCAATAGTTTAACACTAATAACAAGTGTTGGGCAGATTAAAATAAGCGACCTAGGTATGCTAGAAATTTCCAATTTCCATATCAATGTACTCTTTCAAATCTTGTGAAAGGTCCACTTCGACATAAACTCGCTTTTGAGGGAGAGCTTGAAAGAACCAATTAGGTTCGACACAAATGATTTTCCCCAATGATGAAGCTATACGATGTAGAAAATGTAAATATGATAAGGGTAACCCAAGAAACTCAATCCAAACTGGAACCTGTAACTTCCTATCATTAGAGATAGAGAAATCTCAGGTCCAAGGTTGGAAAACCAACAAAGAGGACTAGACATACCAAGGACCATGTTTCGAGATTTCCTGGACATGACTAACCTCTACAAAGAGAAAAAGAAAAAAACCTTTGGTCAAATCCCGAACCATATCAAGGCAGACCACATGAGGGAACCATGATTTATGGACCCATTTTTTTATTACACTTTCAGGGGGAGTGATGGGAAAGGTCGTTGATATCACAACTTGCATCATTTAGTCAATTAATTATCTAGCCGGGTGTGTTTTAGAGCTATATGCAATAAGGATGTTTTTCATAGATTTTTGGGGGGTTTTGCACTATAAATAGTGACTTCTGGTTTCATTTTGGCTCCTTTAGGAGATTTTAGGAGCTAAACTTCAACGACTAATTCTTAAGGATTAATTCTATCTTATTTCCTAATTTAAAGTTCTTTTGACTTATTTCTGACTTCGCTTGACTTGATTGAGATAAATTCATCAAAAAGACTAAAATTTAACCTAATTCTTAATCTAGAATTCAAAATCCAAGTGTAATTCTCATTTACTTCAAATGGAATCTATTTTAAGAATTGTTGGAAAATAAATGATATTTTAAAGAACAAAAATAAATTGGATGGGAAATAATTATTAACCTAGAAAACATAAACACTAATTTTCATTAATAGATTCCAAACAAGTTTCAGTTTCATCTTTCCATAAGTTTCCATCATTGCTTCCATTAAACCTAGCAGATAATTATCAAACTTAATTTCTACAAACAACATCTAAATCTTGATTAACTCAATAAAGTTTATAAAAAATTTAATAAACCATTCTAACCATGATGAACTTAGCTTAAAAGCGATTAAACATAGTTGTTGAAAATGATTCAAACAAAATTAACATTCCAGATTTAATATCCAATGAATAGAAATAAAATAAACTCAGAGAAATACCACACAAGATCAATTCCTTTGGTTAAGCAAGCCTTGCTCTTCCTCCCGTGAGATCTCTAACACAGTTATTTGAGTTAACTTCTTATATTCATTCAAATTGATCAAAATAGGGACATAGAACAGAGTAGTGCAACCATTACAAGATTCTAGTAGAAAATTATCTAACTACTTTCTAAAACCTAAAGATGGATATTTATAACTGTATCCTTATTGAATTCAAAACATGGCATTAACTGCCAAGATACAAGGCATCTAAATCAAAGATTAAAAAAAAACTAAAACAAAACTTAAAATAGACAGGGGGAAAATGCCAGATCAACATTGGGACTAGAAGTTCCTAAGCCGACTAAGAGGAGCTGATTTGAAACTGAAGTGATTCATTATCCAGCTGGAGCGATTAGTGGTGTGATTGCCTTCATGTGGTTAAACAGGGAGTTTAACTTTATCTTTGAACTAAGTCATCAATCGTCAGTCTTAAATACCCTGAATAAGATCCTTAAGAATAGGATACCAATTATGATAGTAAGAGATTAAAACTACATAATTAACTCATCAATATCATCACAAAAACAACACGTTTAATATAAAGCATTACCTCTAATTTATTTACCAAATTAGCTAAACATAAGGTAAAACAAGTAAATATATCAACTTATAGTCTACCATCAATCATGTTAATTAATAATATAAACAAATCTTTTAAACCATAAAATGACTATTCGAAAGTATTTCTGAGCTCCTCATAGTTATCCCCCACCTATTGTGTACCATGTCCTCATGGTTCTTTGTCAATAATTATAATGGTTTCCTTGTCTTTGTTCACTGCTTCCATCCAAATGGCACAGTCAAACACTCCTTACCTATATTGTGGTGGTAGTCTAGTCTTGAGTGCAAAGCCATTGTTCTCCTTTAGTTTCTCATACTAGGTATTTAAGACCTCTGCTAGAATACTATCTGCTGCATTGAGTTTTGGAGTAGGCATGATGATAATCAGCATCCTAAACCACATACCAACCCAAAATTCTTGTTGTTGTTCTATCAAAGAGATCACGTGCCTAAATCTTATTGAGCTCCATCTGATGTTATTTGGGATTATAGGCTCTCTTCTTCTTAATGCTTCAGGGATGGTGTAATATCTTTCCTGACATGAATTTATTGCCACTGGAGGAAGTGTTCCTTCAAAATTTTGGAAAGTAGATATACTATTTAGCAAATTGGAAACATAGAGAGGATTGATATTTTTTTCCTTACTATTGATCAGACTCTTGTAATATACTTGTTTGCATGAGGCATTTCGGGTCTCATTGGAAATTCGTACCTTTTCTGTGACTCTTTGTATTTTTCAATCCTCTTCAACCATTCAACTTGATTTTGCATTAAAGAGATAAATGATCACATTTGTAATTCTCCAACATAAACATTTAACAAAGAATCATCATTATCCCCCATCAAAAACCCATGCTGGAAAAATTCACACATTTGGTTTTGAATATCAGGATGGCTATGGAAATAGTCCTACAAAAAATATTTGTCATTAAAATAATCAAGGTTTCTCCTTAAAACTAATTGATTAAGCTTCCACTACAGAAATTTATCCCTCATAAATAATGCATATATCTCTGATGGCCTCCTCATTGACAACATTGCAGAGGATATCTCAATTTCTTCTTCAAATCTTCTTTCTACTTCATCTCTTTCTTCCTCCAATTGTTGTACTTGTCTTTTTAATTGGTCATTTTCATGCTTCAATTTCAGGGCTGCTAAAGAAAGATATCTAGGTTGAGTTCTTTGTGGAACATCTGATGGAATATCAAATGGAATAGGAGGCAGGGAAAGGTAATTTGGTGGAGCAACAAAAGTAGAAGCCTCATGAGAATAAAACCTCATGGACTGTTGTTTTAGTTGTTTTTCTTTTAACTGTAATTCCTAGATTTCAATTACTTTATTTCCTTTGCACTTTCCAATGCTTGCACACTAGCCTACTGTAAAGCTTCCTCGGTGTTATTCAACTGTTCTTTGTACCTTGCTTCCTTTTGTTCAATTTCTTTTTCCATTTCTTGAGTTCTATTGAGGGATTGTTGTAATTCTTCCTCTTTTCTTTTCAATTTTTCCTCAAGAACTTGCATATTCATCCTTTCCTGCTCTAACTCAGCTTCAATCCTGGAAATTTTCATTTCTCTCAACAATTCCTCTGTTTCTAATTCTTCCTCATTCTGTATTTCATGAAATTATTCTTCTTCAATTGTCAGCTCTTTGCCTTTTCTTCTCTCAACAGTCGAGGGAGGTGAAGGTGATCTTTTATCTTCTTCCTCAAATTCTTATGAGGTTTCTCTTTCATCTGACTGTGGTTTATACTCTTCAATAGAGTCATGGACCTCAGTTATAGGGGTTCTTTTAGGAGATGGAATTGGGCCTTGAGGAGGGCTGTGAGGTTGTTCAGGGGACTGCACTGGAATTTGGGTTTCTTCATGGGCTTCAAAAGTTTCTTTAGGGATTTTAGAGACAGGGGTTTCCTCAGGAGTCAACACAATAGTCTCAATAGTACTAGGGCTTTCTTCAGTCAAGTCTTGTTTTCTCTTTTTGGAGGCACTATGGGTAACTCTAGGGTATTCTTGTAGCTTTATTTTTCCCTTTTTCTATTCTCCTTTAGAAGATTCCCCCTTTTCTACTTTTTTCCTTTTTGTCGTAGGCCCCTTTGTGGGTTTTCCTTTTTTTTTTCAATAGGTGCGGACAAAAATTCAAGTCAACCTTGCTTCCCAGACTCTTTTTTCAAGAAATGATGTTTAATTATCAAATGAATTAAACCATGGTATTTTATGGAAAATTCTCCTCTAGATTTTACTCAGGAAATCATTGAAGCAATTTGTTGAAACAAAAATGTTGGCAAATTGATTCTAGTGGAGGGTTTTGTGTTTCCATACCTCAAATGTATCAACAATCGCATTTTTAGCCCTAATACAATGTCGTATTGTCCCTCAAATGTGAAGAATTTCATTACCCACATTGCAACAGTTCTCCAAGGCTCTTCCAAGTTGTTACGAGCTATTCCTCGTTGATCTCCTTTATGCATAAGAATTTCAGGATTCTTTTCTGGTTCTTGATGAAATGCTACCACCAATTTATCAAACTTTACTTGGCCCTTATTGACTGGTTTTCCCTCAGCAGGAATTCTTGAAATTTCACTTATTATTTCAGGAGTAATTTCAATGATCTCACCCCTTACACTTGTGACATTCACGTGGAAATTCCTTACAAATTCCTCCACAATTTCTTGCTAAAAACCTTCATATTTCATAATAAAATCCAACCATCCTACTTCCCTCAACAACCTCTTGGTTTCAGAATCAAGAGTAAAATTTTCTGGTTCTGCATTCCTTTTGTTCCCCATCTTTTTTGTCAAAAATGGCAGACTTCAACAATGGCGGACTTCAACTTGGTAGACTGAGCTATTAAACAATTTCCAGAATGATCTTTTCTTGCTTTTGAAGCTGCTATTTTGAAAAATGACATGATGTATCATTATTTCTTTGCATTAAATTCCTTTACTGCTCTAGACACTTCACACACAACAATTTGCAGTTGCAATTCAATTTGCAAAGTTGGCGGCACTTCTTACACATGTCAGCTTAAATTTGAAAAGATTTTGAAAAGACAGGTGAATCTCAACATGACCCATAATCATTACAGATGTCATTTGAATGTCACATCATACTTATATCAACTTTTTTTCCACTTTTTGAAATGATTAAAAGAAATTAATTATAATTATTAATAACAATATGGTGGAGGTTTCTAAGCTCATAAATATTTACCTACTTTACATTAGTGTAACTACCTTAGAAAATAATATTTCGAGAATAATATTCACATTAAATGCACACCTTTACTTGTTGCAAGACTTTGAGATCTTCAGGAGTCTTCAGGAGTCTTCAAGAGCTCTCAAGAGCTCTCAAGAGTTCTAGAGCTTAAGGAGCTATTGAACCAATTGGAGTCTTTAGAGTTTTTTTTTTCCACCTTTTTGAACTTCTTCTATTGTTGTAGATTGAATAGTCTGATTTCTCAATTGAATATCATTAGCATCAATCATATTCAAATTAGGGGAATTTGCATCATTATGGGTATTTGTTGGATTTGGAACCAGTTGGGTTGGCAATTGAGGCTGGTTTACCTATTCATTAGTAGAATTAGGGTCATTGATTGCTAGAGGTGTTTGCACCAAATGATGTTTTTTCACCTGATTTTTCCATGGTTGAAATTGCATATGGTTTTGTTGCCATGATGGCTGATTTGACTGTCACTATGGTTGCTAATTAGTTTGCCATTGTGACTAGTTCCACTGAGGACTCATCCATTCAGGTTGACCCCAATATGTAGGTGGTGGTTGTGGCTGATATGGAGGGATCCATTGATTTTGGTTTTGCCAAGGATTCTAATTCCAATTAGATGTAGAACCATATTGCCTTTTATTAGCATTATACCCTATGTTTTGAGGTCTCTAGCCAACATAATTAAGCTCTTCCTCTACCAAAGGTGGTTTCTTTAGATTGCTTTTAATTCTAGCCAAAAGATTACAAGAACTTGTTAAGTGTTGTTTCTCACAAATTTCACAGATATCAACTTGATTCAATGGAAACTCTCCTAAAAGATGTTTCCCCCTACACTTGGAACAATAAATAGACAAAGGTTTAGTATTCTTCTTATCTCCTTGCATTCTGAGATGAAGAAGTAAATCAATTTTCATGTTTGCTAGTTCCTCCATTACTTTTGATACATTGGTAGTATGAGCCCTGTTTCTTCTAGAGTTTCTAGTCCCTACTCTAGTCCTAGAGTAGTTTCTACATATTTCAACAATATCATCCAAGGAAAGCTTATTAATGTCTCCTTTCCCCATAAGATTCAAAGAATCTCTTGATTCATCATCAATTCCTCTCAGAAAAATGTTTTGCTAATTTCACCATCCAACCCATTAGTACACCTCTGGTGCACAAACTAAAATCTATCAGTGTAATCTTCCAAACTTTCATCCTCCATTTGTATTATTCGAAACAATTCCTCTTTCATATCCCTTACTCGATAGTAATATTGGTACTTATCCAAAAACTTAGTTTCCATTTGCTGCCAAGTTGCAATCGTTCCTACACCCAAACCCATGAACCATCGTAAAGCTAACTCTTTCAAGGTAGAAGGAAATAACTTCAACTTTTGGTTATCATTTGTATAATCATAGGTCTGGCATAACACTTTGAACTCAAAAAGGAATTGATCAGGATCCTCAGAATTTTTTCCCCTAAAGGTAGGAAAAACTGAGGGTGAAATATTCTTCATAAGAGGTTCATCAATGTATCTTTCAAGATTAATAGGATAAGAAAAGGTCCTATTTGATGGTGGGCGTACTGGTTGGTCACCCATTTCTTCTTCCTAAAATGGATCTCTATTCTCTTCTTGATTTTTGATCTAATGTTGTTAAATGTCTTGTTCTTGATCGAAATCAATATTTCTTCAAAAATCAATGTTTCATGGAAGAAATCTCCCTAGATGGTCTCTATTTCATCTCATCCACAATTTAAATATATCTTCCTTATCAACACTAAGGCTTCACACTTAATAGCCAGATCTTTTAATCCTAGACAACGGTGCCAAAAATGATGGGCAAGGTTGTTGATGTCACAACTTGCATCATTTACTCAATTAATTATTGAACCGGTGTGTCTCACAACTATATGCGATAAGGATGTTTTTCACAAATTTTTGGGGGGTTTTGCACTATAAACAGTGACTTGTAGTTTCGTTTTGGCTCCTTCAAGAGCTTTCAGGAGCTCTCAGGAGCTGAACTTTAGCAACTAATTCCTAAGGATTAATTCTATCTTATCCTAATTTAAAGTTCTTTTGACTTATTTCTAACTTCGCTTGACTTGATTGAGACAAATTCATGGAAAAGACTATAATTTAACTTAATTCTTAATCTAGAATTCAAAATCCAAATGCAATTCTAATTTACTTCAAATGAAATCTATTTTAAGATCTTCTAGAAAATAAATGCTATTTTAAAGAACATAAATAAATTGCAAGGAAATAATTATTGACCTAGAAAACATAAATACTAATTTCCATGAATAGATTCCAAACAAGTTTCAGTTTCATCTTTCCATAAGTTTCCATCATTGCTTCCATTAAACCTAACAGATAATTATCAAACTTAATTTCTACAAACAACATCTAAATCTTGATTAACTCAATAAAATTTATAAAAAATTTAATAAACCATTCTAACCATGATGAACTTAGCTTAAAAGTGATTAAACACAGTTGCTAAAAATGATTCAAACAAAATTAACATTCCAAATTTAATATCCAATGAATAGAAATAAAATAAACTCAGATAAATACCACACAAGATCAATTCCTTTGGTTGAGCGGCCCCTGCTCTTCCTTCGATGAGATCTCTAACATAGTGATTTGAGTTAACTTCTTATTTTCATTCAAATTGATCAAGATAGGGATGCAAAATAGAGTAGTGCAACCATTACAAGATTCTAGTTGAAATTATCTAACTACTTTCTAAAACCTAAAGATGGATATTTATAACTATATCCTTATTGAATTCAAAACATGGCACTAACTGCCAAGATACAAGGCGTCTAGATCAAAGATTAAAACATAACTAAAACATAACTAAAAAATAGACAGAGGGAAAATGCCAGATCAACGCTGGGACTAGAAGTTCCTAAACCGACTAAGAGGAGCTGATTTGAAACTTCAGTGATTCATTATCCAGTTGGAGCGATTAGTAGCGTGATTTTCTTCATGTGGTTAAACACGGAGTTTAACTTTATCTTTGAACTAAATCATCAATCGCCAGTCTTAAATACCCTGAATAAGATCCTTAAGAATATGATACCAATTATGACAATAAAAGATTAAAACTGCATAATTAACTCATCAATATCATCACAAAAGCAACACATTTAATATAAAGCATTACCTCTAATATATTTACCAAATTATTGAAGCATAAAGTAAAACAAGTAAATATATCAACTTATAGTCTATCGCTAGTTATGCTAATTAATAATATAAACAAGTCTTTTAAACCATAATATGACTATTTGAAAGTATTTATGAGCCCCTCATCAGGGAGTCCTCCAAAAAAAAAAACCAACAAGAGTATGTTGTTCTAACCAATGACATGCAGTATCAAATTTCGGGATGGGAAGCACCACATCCATTGGGGAATCAACAAACTTACCTTGTGGAACACCTTCAAAAAAAATTTCCAAGGTTGCTTGTTTAGAGAAGGAGCCATTGTGCAGAGCCATCAAACCGCCAAACCAGTAAGAATTGTTGGGTTGGAGTCGACCATAGGCATAATAAAACAACTAATAAACTGCAGTAAATGTGGTCATACAAAGCAAAGCAAAGAAAAACCATGTGCCTAAGGCGTGCGATATGATGCAAAGGAGGCCAAAGATGATCGCAGAAACAAAAAACCCTAGTAGAGCTCATTCACTGTTCTTTGACTATTAATATAACTTTAATATGATGCACTTTCAAAAAAAAAAAGTATTCAAGATATGCATATTAATTTAATACTAACTTTTATTGATTAGTAATCAAAATCTATCATAGTGAGTATAAGGTACCTTCATAATCAATAAGATGAGATTATGCTCCTAACGACTTTCAAATACCCATCAATTACTTACTCTTAGTTAAAGAAATTTCAGCCTATGATTCATCCTCTCTTAATCACGAATATATAAATTTGATATAAACCTTCTAAAAATTAGAGTAATAATCAAATTGTTACTTAACAGACATAATTAATTTTAAATTCCAGGTCTGCCTTAGTCAATCTCTCATCCCTCATCCTCGTATGTTTATTTCTTGACCGTACAAGAAAAAAAAAAATTCTATAGAGGTGGTGATTTTGGATTAGTATTTCAGACTACCCATCATTAATTCTACGAATAAAGTCGGTTCATGCTTTTACATATTTCCGGTGCTCATTAATTGCTTTTAGTGCTAAATACGAATGTCTTCCCCAAACTTACTTTAGTACCATCAAATAATGGCAGGCTGTAATTGTTCAGAAATGAAATGACTTATAACTACTCTTTCTTGCTTCAGTGATCACTAACTCTTCTTCTAATATCATATCATTGCCATCCAATGAAAAAGCTCTTTACATAAATATTTAGCTTTAGTTTCACTAACTTCTTTGGACCACTTACACAGAAAACAATAGTGTGCACAGGGACAAGTCAAAACAACTGAAGACCTTGAAAGCAGCTTTATCCAACTAATTATTAAGTTCTTTACGCAATAATAATTTGGATAAAACAGAAAGAAAATCATATATATCTTTTGTAAGTGGTTATATAATTCTCCACGCAAAAATAATTGATAGCCTAATATGTTGTAGATTGTAACAAGTTCATCACGGCTTTGAAGAACTGTTTAAGATGCTCTAAAATATTCGAAGTTTGGACAACTGAAAGTCCAGAATAAGGGAATAGTAAAACACTTTAGTTCTCGTGACTATCCAACAGCAACCTCTGCTCGCTTAATGACATAACTGATTTCTAAGTTCAGATTCTATATATCAATTATTTTGTTTTTTTCAAATTATATTTTTAAATTTATTACCTGTTTTGAGCTTTTAAAAGTTAAGGTTAGGTTTGAGTTCTCGACAAAATCAATAGAATGATATTTTCCAATCATTCTTCCGTGATTTAAAATGTTTGATGATTGGTGTATCAAATATCAATAAATTTAATAAAGTATTTATACACTATTTTTAGTATATATATTTAAATTATATATAATCATATAAGTTAAGAAATGTATATAAGTTATATGTTGGATAAGTGTGATATATTTTCTATGTTTAATAGTTGGGAGAGAGAGAACTGATAACAATTGAGGATTCAAAAATATAGAAAACCTTTTAAAATACTAATTAGTGGATAGGCTACATATAGGGTGAGATTTGAGCTTCAAACAAGTCTCACACCTCCAAACAACTCTTGAGTCGTCAGAAAAAAAGTTTCAGCTACTATTTAATGGTAAAGCAGCTGCCGTATAATGGTAAAGCCTCCAAAATAACAAGGAAAAGCCTCCAAAATCTCATTTTATCATGTAAAAGCTAGATAAATATTGATTTGCCAATTGGATGAGAACATTCTATTTCCATTTGCAGTAGTTTTTGCCAATTTGATGGCAACTTTTCTTTTTCATTTGCATTTCTTTATGTTTTAAATTTGCATGCAAATATTTCAAAATCAAATATTACCTAATTTCTTAAAGAAAAAAAACCTAGATTTGGCTAAGTTTATTTGGTTCCATTATTTAGCAGTTACTATTAATTGTTTAATCCACATACTCTATAATTTTCTATTGACTAATCCTTGAACCTCCTTTAAGTACAAGTGCTAGTATTTATATTTTGCTTGCTTTATGCAATATCTAAAATCACTTTCTATGTGCAAGACACATGACCTACAAACTCAACAATCCAATGGACGTTTGAACCTTTGTGACAACTACAACACCATTATGACTTGACCGTGCACTACATCCTTATTGACACATTCCATGTAATTATAAATATCCACGAATCCTTGAAAATATATTCAAAGGAATATTACTATATTAAAAAATTGTTGAATTTTACACTACTCTGTACAAGTATATATATGCTAAAAATTAATTGGAAATTCTAATATAATTCATAGTTGGCAACTGGGGCTACTAACCCCATAAATCTTTTGGATCCTATATTCTTCATTGCGGGCTTTTTTAGGAGTTCACACTTACGAAAACGACCAAAAACGACCAAGGAGAATGTCTTAACCACATAAACAAAAGCTAGACGTCGTAAGTCTTCTAGACGTGTGGATTATCAGAAGGTGGAACAGATTCCAGCATGGAGAAGATGGCCCATTGTACATATGCCAACTGCGTTCATTATTATTCTCTTAAGTTGTCGCTCATTAGTTGTAGAAAGTTCACCAATAATTTGGTATATTAAATAGGTTACCTATGCATAAACATTGGGTATAAATATACGAGAGAAGCTGGATACTCTATCAGCAGCTGGTGGGTACCGTATGTCTAGTAATAGGAGGCAATGAAGAATTCTCCAAGGTTTTTGAGTTTGAAAACAGGAGCAGGTTATATCTGCTCGTTGCTGATTCTGCTTATGGACTTTTTCTCCCAAGGAGAATGTTCCACCTTCAATGAAAACTTTGCTATTTCATGGGGAGGTGACCATGTCAAATTGTCAAATGATGGACAGACACTACAGCTCCTTATGGACAGAGTTTCAGGTATGTATTTCAACCAAGCAGACTGTATGTTGTATTGGACAATTTTTCTTGTGAATAAAATGATAACGATACTGTCTTTCAATGCTTGTTTCAGGTTCTGGTTTCGCCTCTAAAAATCAATACTTGTTTGGGAGCTTTAACATGAAAATTAAGCTGGTCCCTGGAAATTCTGCAGGAACAGTCACTGCATATTATGTATATAAGCTACTACTCCATACTTATTTGAGAACCCAAATAGAAAACTATTATATACAATTATATAAATTGTTTTCACGGTTGAGTTTAAACAACACTTTATGGTTGAGTTTAAACAACACACTTTATGTTTTGATTTGTTTATGTGACATATTTTAAATAATAAAAACGAATCTGATTTCGGATATACAACCTAAAATTGAAACTTAGAATATGTTATTTAAACCAAGACTTACAAACATTTTCTTAATGTATCTCATCCTCAAATGATTGTATATGTGTTTTGCATCAGATGTCTTCAGACTCATCCTCCCATGATGAAGTAGACTTTGAATTCCTGGGAAATCTGCAAGGAAAGGATTATATTGTACAAACCAACGTTTTTGCAGGTGGGGTTGGAAACAGAGAGCAAAGGATTCATCTCTGGTTTGATCCATCTGCAGATTTCCATAATTATTCAATTCTTTGGAACCAAAAGCAAATAGTGTATGCCACCTCCTCTCCTATTAGTCTAAATAATTCAATAGTTGGTCATTGATTTCTCTGCCATTTTCATTTGATGTTAAAATAAGTTTAAAATAATTCAGGCCAATTTTTTTTTGATCCAGTCTGTTTGAATGAAATATTTCCTGACTTCAAACATTTGTATCTAATATTATATGTGATTTGTAAGCAGATTTTCTGTGGATTCAATACCCATCCGGGTGTTCAAGAACAATGAAGGAGTTGGGGTCCCATATCTAAAGAATCAACCCATGAAAATCATCTCCACCCTTTGGAATGGGGAAGACTGGGCCACAGATGGAGGGAAAGTGAAAATAGATTGGAGTAAAGCTCCCTTCATTGCATCTTATCAAGCCTTTGAAGTGGATGGGTGTGTATCATCTGCTCAGTCTTGTACTAGCCACTGGTGGCAGCAACCGGAATTTCAGGGTCTCAGTCAAAACCAACTCAATAGGCTTCGATGGGTGGAAAGAAATTATATGTTATATGACTACTGCAAGGATAAATCTGAAAGGTTTTCTAGTGTTCCGCCTGAATGTGCTATAAACCCCTGAACATGGAGATTCTTTAAAGTATTTATGCCTCTTATTGAGTAATCCCTGATTTCTAATAAGACTGTTTTCAAATATAATGGTGTAAAATTCCCATTATTGTAGACAATGTTCATCCTATTTTCATATTTATCCTCATCAACTATGGGTTGATAAATATTCACCAAAAAATTATGCGGTCTATTTTCATATTTATATTCATTAAATATGGGTTGGTAAACATTGACTCAAAAATTATATAATTAAATGTTTCAATTGATCTGATTATTAATAAAATAGCTTTTAAATATAATTGTTTATTTACTCAAAATTTATATAATTAAATGTTTCAATTGATCTTATTATTAATAAAACAGTTTTTAAATATAATTGTTTTTTTTATTGAAAATTTAATATATAATTGTTAATTACATCACTTGCTAAACATCATGCAATTCTAATTAACACATGTAATTTAACATGATGAAAAATAAAAGAAAACATTATTGATTAAGATAATTTTGATATAATTGTATGCTTAGATAGCATGTTGTAATTAGCTTAATGATAGATAGTAATATATGTGTAACTTAGTCTTATATCTCTGAATATATACGAATTAATTATATTTTTTAATAAATAAAATAGATTGTATCTATACATGTAAAAATGGATAAAAATGTATATTATATTTTTAAAATAACATCATTTTATTTATGGAAAATAGATAAACAAAATAAATTTTTGTTTTCAAAAAGAAACAACTCATCACAATGTTATAATGCTATAAAAACATGATGTGAAAAAATAAGCATGCAAATATTAAAAACTAATAGATCAAGGGGTTCTTTATCATCATGGTTATGCCATATTTATTAAGAAAGTCCTTTCTATCATCTATTTTCTACTCACTAGTGAAAGCATCTTCTTCTTCTTTTTTCTCCCTCTAGAGTAGGAATTCCAACAACTTGATTACCATCATTTTGAATATTTTGGCACTAAGGTCAAAGAACAGGGTTGGATAAGATGGAGAGGAGACCAAAATACATATTTCTTTGTCAAATGAGGGGATGACCAATTTTAATGACTTTGGAGTGGTATAAAGAAGTGCTAGAGTGATGCTCACTTTGTTCTTATTAGAGTAAATGGTTCTAAGTTGGTGATACATGCATTACCCTAGTGATCCAATAAAATATTTAATTTTTCCACCTCTAGGGCCAATTTATTAGCTTAGACATAAATATAAATTAACATATTAGAGATCACCAAATAGTTCATGTTGTTGGTGTAAATAAAGTCTTGTACCTAGTTAATTCACTACTACAAGACTTATTTACATGCTAAGTTTACTTAGGTCCTAGGAATCTTTCTAGAAGGTGTTAGTTGTCATATTTGTTATCTTATCTTTTGACTTGTAACACATGTGACCTAGGTAGTTGTGATAAGTTGGCTCATGTCATATGATTAAGACATTTTTCATAATCTTATGACATCTTATATCTCACCTTGGCAATATAGCCAAGGGGTTTCTACTAAATTATACACACACAACAACAACTTTGAATCATAATTGATAAGAATACAGTTTATTCTTGTTATATTCAGATCTTCTCTCTTTGTTCTTTTCATTTGGCCTCTAGATATTGATAGGCTATCTCCATAGCCAATTCTAACATGGTATTAGAGTGGGTTGGGTGCCTTTGATTAGCCATTTTTTGAGAGATCTAGGTATGTGTAGGATCATCATGGAAAAAATAGGCCCTTAAGTGGCAAAAAATTCAGAAAAATCAAATTTAGGAAACTTGACGTAAAAATTTGAATAAGTTATCTATATTATTTCAAAAATATGTAAGAATAGAATCTATATAAAATTGAATTTAGTTTCTAAACTACTAGGTTTATTTATAAAAAAATAAATCTATTTGGTGAAAATTTGCAATTTCAATGCAGTAGTACTTAAATTTCAGGGAAAAAATAAGAAGTAGGTGTCTGTCTGACCACCCTAACCACAATAAAATGATAATAATTTTTTATAAGATTTTAGATACAAGTAGAGGACTCATGTCCCGATGTGATGCATATTTTTTTGTAATTTTTTTCCAAATAAATAATTAATTATGAATTTTTTATTACAACTTTTAAAAAATATAAAAATTTGTATGTCTAACCACCTTAACTTTGTCAAAACTTCATGCAATTCAATTTTTCTCTTTTTAATCCTCTAGTATGCGAAGCATAGAATGTGACGCATGTTTCAAATTCAAAAAATGTGATACTGTTTGAAAGCTATAGATGTTTTTCAATTAGCCTATCAATCAGGACTTTAGTTGTAATTCAAATAGAAAATTAATAATAATAATTTATTAAATTCAAAGTAAAGAATAATTTATATTGGTGGAAAGCTGAGAATATCCTTTAAAAACCTTTTTCATTTCATCAATTTTGGGTAAAAAAAAAGTCGACAACCACATACCCCACACATACTCATCATATCGCCACTTTTTGGCCCATCATGATCCTGCACATACCCATCTTGGTAAATCTTGAAAAGTTGAGTATGCTCTTCTCTTGCATTGTATGATGATCTGGAGAATCAAAAAAGCTTGAAAGAAATACCAAATTTGGGGGCTTCCTTTTTTGGCTCTTTATTACATGTTCAAATCAGAGCTTGTTGGTACAAATTTGAGCTCACGATTGAGATCAAGAGGTTCAAGATAGTCAATTTTTCCTTTTGTTTTCTCCAAATCAGACATATGAGGCCAAATCTATGAGGGTTTGAAGTTGAAGAGTGGTTGCTAGATCTAGAAGATAGCTACAATTTTTGAGCATTTTAGGTCAAATCCAACCTTGCCATCGCATCCAGAAGACTCAAAAACCCTAAGATCGACTGTAAATTCATCCAAATCATGGCACTTGGCGGTGAGGCAATTTTTTTGCCTAGGGAGCCATACGACCCCCCAGGTTGTCATAAATAGTGTCGATACGATTTGCATAAAATATACATTATTTAAATCATTGATTTTTTTTTAAATTTTTTTTAGAAAATAAATGATTTAAATATGCAAATTTTATTGTAAAATTTTTGTTTTTAAAAAGGAAAAGCAAAAAAAAATTATTTTTCTATAGATTAAATTCTTTGTAGAGTACCTACCATAGTAGAGTAGGTACCTTGGTACCCGAGCCCCTCTGTGGGCGCCATGTGGTGCCACCACAGTGAGGCACGCTGGCCCTACAACCCCGAATTGCAACCTTTATTTCAAATCCACAGGAATTATTTTAATCAATAGTTGGCTTTCATATCGACCCTCCATTTATATCGACCAACAGTTATAAAGAAAATCGGCAGTCAAAGTCTTCACTAAACTAGTGGCCAACAAATTATACCTAGCGGCAAAAGAATATTCTTCAAGAATATCTCATTCATTTTACATTCCAACCATCAATTGAATATTTCGACAAGATCTGGCATATTCCAGTGACTAGGAGAATATTCCATTTAGGGTAGAGTATATTCTTTTTTGACGGGCACTAAGCCATCAAATTTGACATTATGAAATGCTGACATCAACACCACATCAGTGCTCATAATTTTTTTTTGCTGCCCTCTCCAATGAGCTTTTTGATTTTGCAGTCCATCTTCAAATGACCATAACTTGCTCATTTTGACTCCTTTTTTTGAGATTTTTTTTTATTTGGGCTAATTTTTTACACCCTTCCCAATGGTGCAATAAGTTTTTTCCTTTGGTGTCTATTTTTTCTAGAAATTTCATATCCTCACAGGTGTTGTGAATTCATCCTCATTTTGGGAACTTCAAGAGCTCATATCTTGCTCCTATGGTAACATTTTTGGGTGTAGTTTTTTTTGAAAGTGCATAATTTTTCATGTACCTTTTAGTGGTATGATCATTTTGATCTTATTTTGTACCAAAATTTTTACTTGATTATGTGGCCTACTTTGGCATCTATAAGTACTAAGATCAAGTCTATCCTGTTGTTTTTGGCATCTAGCAACTGTAAACACATTAAATATAAAGTGCCAAATCATATATTGTTGGGGGGTTTCCTGATTAAGTTTTTTGAGGGGGGGCTACATCATCTCTCTTCTACTTCTCTCTTATGGGGGGATCTTTTTCCTCACATGGGGTTTTTTCCTTCTCATTCTTCATTGAAAGCATTTCTTTTTTTGTATTTCATCTCTTTTGGGGAGGAGTTTTGTCCCACTAGATTTTATCCTTTTCTCCATTTGTGAGAGGTTTTTTTTTCATTTGTACATGGGTACCTAACATGGCCTCATAGCCGGGACCCATTCTTGTATCTTTGTGTCATTTGCATAATAATCTACTACTCCCTAAGTTGCACTTAAGGGGGGTGTTGGTGTAAATTAAGTCTTGTACTTAGTTAATTCATTACTAGGGGACTTATTTACATGTTATGTGTACTTAGGTCCTAGGAATCTTTCTAGAAGGTGTTAGTTGTCATGAGTTGTTATCTTATCTTTTGACATGTAACACATGTGATCTAGGTAGTTGTGATAACTTGTCTCATGTCATATGATTAAGAAAATTGTCATAAACTTATGACATCTTGTATCTCACCTTGGATATATAACCAAGGGGTTTCTACTACTTTGTATGCACACACAACAACATTGAATCATAATTGATAATAATATAGTTTATTCTTGTCATATTTAGATCTTCTCTCTTTGTGCTTTCCATTTGGCCTCTAGATCTTGATAGGCTATCTCCATAGCCAATTCTAACACATGTGAATAAATAAGCTAATATTAATTAAATTTTGACTAAAATTATTGAATTCTTATATTTTTCAAATGAAGAAATAATCTCTTTAGCATGAAAGCATGCCAAAGTTGAGTAAATGTAGCTAGAAACTAAGATTCATCCCCTAGTAGAATACTATGAAAATTAAGTGCATTTCATCTAAAGGGTTTAAAAAACCTAAGAACAACAAGTGATTTCATACTGGAAAGCCTTGTTACAATAAACATCAAGTAAAGTAAGTTATCCACATAGTTTGAAACCAATTACTCCAAATGTAGGATGGATTTGGGAGACTTCAACTCCAATTCAACTTGTGAAGAATTAGTGAATGTGAGGAGAAATAATTATATATTTTTTCTTGGAGACCAATCATCTTTTTTGAAATTTTAACACAAATTCTATTTATATTTAAGTAAGGAGATTACTATTTAGGATTGGGTTTTAAGCCTCAAGGAAATTTTAATATATATAAAATTTGCATGTCCACCTAGAAAATATATAAATTATAATAAAAAGATTGCATAGGATAGACCCATATTGAGAAAAATAAGGCTTGAAATAGTAAAGAGCCATAAAAATTCCATAAATAGATCATAAAAGTAAGGAAAAATAGGTCTAAAAATATGGACATTTATGGTTATAATATATTAGACCAAAAAAATACATAGGGGAGATAATTTACATTGAAAATAATAGTATGAATAATAGTCTAGTTAACATTCTCTTCTTCACTAGCATGATGTGCTTCCACAAGAGGAGATTATGGGTGTGAATGATGCTTAATAAGAAAATGAAGATACTAGAAGACTTTTTCAAATTTCTCCACTTTCTACAAACCAAATTCCATGAAGTGAGACTAGAGAGAGTTGTCCACTATGATCAAAGAAGCATTATGAAGGTTATGTTTGATATCATTATAGATACAAATCACTACAAGGAACTCTTGAATATCTATGCAGGTGAAAATTCCCCCAACTATGGCGTATTGATTGAACAAATCATATTCCCTATTGCAACATTAAAATTTTCCTCAAAAATCAAGTAATCTTGAATATATTCAAAGGCTAAGATCCTTAAAGTGAAAGATTCTTGCAAAATATCCATTGCATTGGAAAAGAGGAGGGAAAAATCCTAGGATAATAAGAGAAAGTGTGGGAAAGCCTATAACACATCATATCTTGTAACTTCATGCATTGCTTCCTCCACTTCAATGTAGTCAATTTAAACACTTTAGCCATCAATTCAAAGTTGAAGCCAACTCGATTTTTAAATTCCTAATTTTGCACAAGGAAGTTAAAATTTGTATTCACTGACATCTCCATACCAATAGAGATGATGAACAAGAACAATGGAATGTACTTGAGAAATATCATCCAATATTTATAGCATCACTTAGCACCTAGTGGAATAATAAAAAAAGTCTTGCCCAGTTCAAATAGCACATTTGAAACATGAGGGAAATAAATAGAGAATATATGGATGGATTTCTATGTACAATAAATCATTCTCACCCACTTTAGTGGCTTAAGAAATGGTCATAGAGATAAATAGAAAAAACATACAAAAATATTACAAAATAAAATGTTAGCATGAAAAACACCTCACATGATTGAGGTGATATTACATTTAAATTTGATCTTGTTTCATAATACATTGGAAAATTATTAATAGATCTGATAGCAATCTTTGTCATCTTGACAAGTTGATAGTAGGATATATTGGCAAGTACATCCACCTACTTATTTCTTTCCCCATGATAATTTTTACATTGATAATGGTTATATTAATCGAGCAGATCCCACATTGTTGCAAGATATTACTACTTTTCTTATTTCAAGAGGCTTTATGCTTGATAACATTAATCATATTCATTGTATCCCCTTCAATCAAAATCCTTTGAAAATTCCTCTATTTTGTTAGTGTTAGGCCCTTGAGAAGAGCCTAGGCTTCTGCTTCATTATTTGACCCATTTGAAAGTTTGTAGTCCATACCTCTTAGTAATGACCCCTTATTTTCACAAAAATATAATAGACACAAACTGACAAAAATAAAGAAAAAGACAAGAAAATAGCCTATCAAAAGAATGCAAAAATAATAATTTGGTTATCTAATGAAATGTTGATGCCATGGGTGGATGAGATGGAGAATGCAAGACATGGGGTCAATGAATCAATTCTAAACAAGGATTGCATTGTGAGTTAATGTGATGATAAATGTGATGAAAAGGTAATGCCCAAATGGATATATACATGTGGACCATTCCCTAGGAAATTTCAACAAGGGGATGCCCCCAATTAAGCACAAAATCAAGGAAAGGGTATGGAATGGAAATGGAATGAAATGATGGGAAAGGAAAATAGATAGATGGGGCCCGATGAAGGGATAAAAATGAGGGGCAGTGTTGGTAATTTGAAAATTTTGATGAAGGAGGATAATATGGGTAGGTCATGCATGTGGAGGGGATAACATAGATGTAAATGATATGATGAATGGGTAAGGGACTTGAGTGAAAAATTCAAGGTAAGGGAAACAATGGGATGAATAAAATGTGGTGATGAAAAAAATATGGAATAAAGTGGGTTCCTACTACATATGACACCTATTTACTAGGTTTTCATCATGGCATTCACCCAAGGATCCAAAAGGAGGTATTTTCACCAGTGGATGAATTTATTTCCCTTTACTATTTTTAGGATTTTTTTATTTTTTATTTTTTAATATTATTTTGGAAGATTGTTGCTAAATGGATTAAGCATAGAATCACAATTGATATATTTAATATTCATAGGTTCATCTAGCTCATGACCATCAAGAGTGGCTAGCTTGTAGGATCTAGATTTGAACTTGGTAGTAATGACATATGGACCCAACTAGTTTGGCTAAAATTTCCCTTTTGTCTCTTTATATTGAGTGGTGTTCTTTTGGTTTTCCTTAAGGAAAAGGTCTCCAATCTCAAACTACCAAGTTTGGAGGAATTTTTATAGCCACAATGCAATCAATGTTGATATGCTTTAAGGTGATTGAGAGCAATGAGATGGTGTTCCTCAAGGAGTTCTAGCTCGTGTAAGCATGATGCTTGATAATCCTCTTATGATATGAGGTTATGTAAAGAAACATGCATGGAATTTATTTCAACCACTATTGGCAAGATTGTTTCAGTACCATAGATAAGTGACTATGGAGTCTTGCTAGTGGGAGTGCGAATGGAGGTGTGATTGGACCAAAGGGTGGGATTAAGCTGAGGGTGCCAATCATAGGATGTGTCATTGATATTTTTATTATGGATTTTGATAATTGTGTTGACAAATGTGCATTAGCTTGAGCATTGTTGTGTGGGTAATAGGGGGTGGAAAATTTGTGCTTCATATAGATTTTATCATATAAGGATTGCAATTCATTATTTTTAAAGGATTTACCATTATCTATGATGATAGTGAATGGTGTTCCAAAATGAAAAATGAGATGGTTAAGGCTAAATTTGGAAAATTGGATACCAATACTGAAAGTGGGTGTAATAGATTTGAACCACTTAGTGAAATATTTGGTATTAAAAATAATGAATTTGTGGGTATTAGAGGACATGGGATTAATATTGCCAATGAGAACAATGCCCCATGTAGAGAAGGGCCATGTAGTGGTAATGGGTTAAAGGGCTTGTGAGGGTTCATTAATAAGGTCCCCATTTCTTCAAGACAAGAAATGAATTTCTTTACATATTGATAAGCATTAGATTTTAAGGTAGGAAAATAATATTGTGTACAATGGATTTTCTTGGCTAGGATCATGTAATTCATATGAGTACCAACAATACCACTATGGACTTCCTAAAGTACAAGGTTAACCTCATCCAATTTGATACATCTAAGAAAAGTTCCATTGTAACCCCTATGGTAGAGCATGCCACCAATGATGGTACAATGGGATGTCCATTAGATAAATGATTTACATTTAGTGGATGATATATTAGAAGGGATGGTTTAGTTTTGGTTATATAAAAAAATGTCACTATACAGGGATTGTTGGGATCAACAATGTCATATATTGAATATCATGATTTGGAAGATCATAAGCAAGTATAAGAATTTTCTCTACAAGAAAATGATACTCATTAGCTTCATCTATAATATCTAGAAGAGATCCAATGGTGGCCATTGGATCAACCACTTTGTTATTGATACAAGGAACTTTCTCAAAATATATATCCAAGAAATACTACTTGAAACTATCAACCACACATTTATATAAGGAACAAGTTTTTCATCCTTAATAGGGAAATGATCATTGAATTGATTTATTACCAACTATGAATCTCTAAAGACTTGAAATTGTTGAATATACCATTCAACTACTAGATTTAGACTAGATTATAGCAATGTCTCATATTTTCAATGTTGTTTGTGCAATGAAAAGAAATATAGATTCTTTAGGAATGAAATCACCTTGAGGGGTGATAAAAGGATGCCAAAAACTGATCCACGTGATGTGAATGATCCATCAAAGTATAATTCCCACAACTTAGATTCCTTCATGTGAAGGATGGGTCATATAGAAATTCTATGTTCAAAGGTTGAAAGTTTTGAATTGGAGTCTCTGCTAACTAATTTTGTATAACTTGACCTTTTATTACTGTTTGATAGATATAATCAATATCAAAATTTCTAAGTATCATGACCCAGTTTCCATTCAATCAATAAGGGTTGTCTTGGACAACAATTATTTCAATGGGTCAATTTTGACAATCAAATGAGTGGTAGCATTAAGCATGTAATGATGATTTTTTTGTGTTAAACACTATTGCAAGACAAGATTTCTCCATGGATGAGTAATTTAGTTCACATCCAACCAATGTTATGCTAGGGTAATAGATGTAATTTCCTCTTCCTTGATCATTATGTTGAGATAAAAGGGTGCCTAAGGTATATTGTGTAACTGAGATGTATAACACAAAGGCCTATTTGGAGTGGGTGCTACTAAAACTAGAGGATTAAATAGCTATTCCTTGACTTGGTCAAAATGATATTTGGTATGACTCATCCCACTCAAAGATAACATTATTTCAAAGCATATGTGAAAATTGATGGCACCAATCCACTAATTGGGTAATGAATTGTCTAATAGCTTGGAGTTTCCCCTATAGACTACATAGCTATGCAATCTTTTTAGAAGGTTACATTACTTTAAGTTTAGCTCAATCTACCTTTGTTTCATGTCTAGAAACAATGAACCCTAGGAGATTTCCTGATGTGAATCCAAAAATACATTTCTATGGATTTAATCTAACTTTATACTCTCCTAGCCTCTGAAAGATATGACACATAATGACTAGGTAATCTGCTTTGGATTTTTACTTTTTGAGGATGCAATTTACATAATCTCCATGGAATATAATAGTCATAGCCTTGATATGTTCCACCAATACTTTTGAGACCAAATGGAATGACTTTATAATAGAATGTACCCCATGGGATGATAAAATTTGTCTTATGTTTATTGTTAGGTGCTATCCCAAATTTGGCTATGCCTTGAAAATCTATCTGTAAGGGACATATCATGACTAGCTATCCAATCCAAAATCATATCAATATTCAAAAGTAGAAAATCATTTTTTGGGGAAAGCCTTGTTGATGTCTCTAAAATATGTACATAGTCTAATTCCTTTAGTTGTATTTCTTACATGTACACATTTATTATAAAATCACTCTAGATAGTCAATAGTTCAAATGTTCAATCCAACATCTACTAGCTTTTTAAATTCTTCCTTAACTAAAAGGGCCAACTTAAGATGTATTTTTCTTAGCTTTTGTGGAAATAGTTTATAATTAGGGTTTACCAAAGGCTGATGGACAACCAAATATGGGTCCAAGCCAAGCATGTTAGTGTATGACCAAGAAAATATATCTAGATAAACTATAAGCATTATAGGATGTGTAGTGTAGGAAAATTTATCCCTTTACATTTTGACACTTGTTTGGGCCCTCCCTACTAAAATTGTGCTTCTTTATGCCTTATTTGGTCCTATCTTGCATCCACAAACCTTATTTAATGCATCTTTTTGAGGATGATCCCAACACATATGTAATATAACCAATCATAAATTTAGTGATTTTGGATTGTATAGACCATATTTATTTATCTGGGACTCATATTCCAGCTTGATTGTATGGATTCCACCTAAGTTTTGGGGCTTGGTGCTGAATTTAGCATAAAACTAAACATTTCTTAAAAAATGTGTCCCAAGCCTAGGCTACTGGGACTCATATGCCACAACTAGCATATGAGTCCTGCTTAGCTTGGACCTAATTTTGAATTCAATTCCTAGCGGGATTTTATTCTCCTAGATCTGATGTCATCTTGTAGTGTTGTACTTTCAGGAAATTTGGCATAAACAAGTATAAATACAAGGTTATTTCACATATTTTCTCCTAGGAATTGAAGTAATCTTATGATCATTCAAGTGAGAGTTTACAAGAGAATTCAAGAGAATTCAAGAGTGATTATCAATCACTTTGGAGCTACTTTCAATAATCAAGTATCATGTCAAAGTCATCATGCATCATGTTTGTTTTTTATCTAACATTTGTGATGTAGGTTGTTATGATTCAAGTGAGCACTCAAGTTAAGATCCATATCATTCAAGCAAGAGTTAAGATCTAAATTCATGCTAGCCATTACATACAAGATTGAATCCTTTATTTCAAGGTTTTGGTGAGTTTCAACATTGAATTTTTGTTCATTCATCATTCCTTCCTTCTATTTGATTTTATTTCAAGGTTTGATTACCAAAATGGGGTTTGACCAAGGAAAACCCCTATTCACTAACCAAAAAAAAATTCCCCTCTCTTTGATGTGTGATTTGTAGATTTATGTTGGAGATCCATTCAAGAGTAGGATTGGAGAAAAGTTGTCAAGTTATCAAAGTTTTCATCTACATTACAAGATCACGAAAAGTCGCCTACAAGTTGCAATTCAGTGTTTTAGACTTAGAGATTTGACAAGAGAGAAGTTGTGAGAGATCATTAGAGGATATAATAGTTTTGTATCAACCCTAATTCTAGGACCAAATCACCACTTGTGGCATATGATTCCTAGTATACCTATTTTTAGGCATTTTCTATAGATCCTGGTTTAGTAGTTCAAGATTTCAGTTTCAGCTCGAAACCCTAAATTGGGACTAAATTGCCCCTACTTGTGTATGAGTCCCAATATGCATTAAAAGTCAATTTTTTTGTATTTTAGACCTCAATTCAAGAATTTTCAATTTCTAGGTGCACCTCTATCCTTTCTCAGTTCATTATTCTGATTTGAGTTCATTTTCTAGGTCATATCATTAGGTTTTCATATCATTTTCATTTCTTATCTTTCCAAGAATTTTCTTGGTGGTGAACCCCCTTATTATTCTTAATGACACCCCTAGGACACCTTATTGTATATATCTTTCCCTCATTCCATCACTATTTAGATCTCTAAGGTTTCCTTGAATGAAATTTGAAAGAAATAGGTGGAAAGGTCCTAAAACCCTACCCTTGTGTTCCATCTCCTAAAAGATGGAGCAACCTTCTTTCCACACACTTCATTTTGGTGAACCTAGAACACCTTCTTTTCTAATTTTTAGTGCATCATAGTCCTAGATCTAGCTTGCATTAATTTTTCAATAGGTCTTGCATTAGTTAACTTACATTTAGGGTTTCAAAATCTTGCATTACTGAAAGTGCATATAGGTTTCATTTTTATCTCTTGCATCATTGAATTTCACTTGAAATCTATAATTTCACTTAACCTAGACAACATTAAAACTAGAAAACATAAAATTCACTTTGAATTTATTGAAATTCATGTCAAAACCCTAATCTGGGACTCATAGTCCCTCTAGGTGATTTAGTCACAATGTCAGTTGTTTTACCTAATTTATGCGTATTTTATGTGGAATTTTTTGTAACATTTGAATTCATGAAAAACCATAATTGGGACTCATAGGCCCCTCTGGGTGATTTAGTCTCATTTCAGGTCTAAATCTACATTTTGCAATATTTAAAACTCTTTTTTTTTGTGTTTTTGTTTGTTGTTATTACATTTTTGTTTCAGTTTGCATAATTTATAGCTTGATTTGGTTCATTTTGTCAATTGCATAATTTCAAAAATTGCATTTACACATTTCATTCTAGGTTATTATATTGCATTTCATCATGGATATGTGCTTTGGTAAGCTTTGGATGTCCTTGAAATCATTAGTGGATGTGTCAGGTTGTTCTTTTGGAAATGACCCTAATGAAATTGAACTCACTCGTGCTCAATCAACTCCTAATGCATGTACTTCTCATGATGTTGACATCATTGGAGAAGATGATGACAACATGAAAAACTTCATAAAGGATTGCCTTAAAAACCTTGAGACTAATGCATCCTTTTATCCCTCTATGAAACAACCAACACCCCCTACCATCCCACCACTTGAGATGTTTGGAACTTAAATACATCTTGAAAATGAATCACAAGATAAACCTAAATTTCCTATAATAAGTGATCCTAGTTCCTCTAATCATGTGCACCAATCCTATGTTAAGAAAGTGACCAACACTCCTATCAACGTAGAAGAGATATATGGAAAAGGATTCATGATCTTAAGTAAACAAGGATGTGATACAAAAAGCAAAAATGAAATTCATCAACTCTTAGAGAAAATAACAACTGAAGATACCAAAGGGTTAGGATATCAAGATCCCCCTCCCGAAATAAGTATCCTTCTTCCTAAAGAACAA
Organism: Sequoia sempervirens; assembly: GCA_007258455.2. NCBI lineage: Eukaryota > Viridiplantae > Streptophyta > Pinopsida > Cupressales > Cupressaceae > Sequoia > Sequoia sempervirens. The sequence goes on along the minus strand of VDFB02075321.1, from coordinate 245,713,045 downwards.
CTGGTGCTTCCTAACAATGATAGGGATGGTAGGATCATCTTAGGTCCTCCTCAATATTTAACTCAAGAAATTGGTGAATCTAACAAGTAACGAAGGCCTTATAAACTCAAGAAACTACAATTACCTTATCCACCGTCTGCAACTGAAAGAACTTTATACATACTTCTAAGCCAAGGACTTAAAACATTACCACCCATGCAAGAAAATTGATTTCAAAATCCTAAGAAGACAAACACATCACATATTAAATATCATAGAATTTTTGGACATAGTACTGATGAGTGTCGTGATTTAAAACAAATATTTAAAAAGTTTTTTATCATAGAAATAATCCCTTAAAGAATTTCCTTTTTCTCCTTGTCGTGTAATTGTTGAAGGATCCTAGTATGCTCACTATGAAATGCCTTGTACATTCATTGCAAATAATTTCAAAACACAAGGATCTCTTTCCCATCACCTATCTTGGCTCATTCTTATCTTGCACAAAGTGGGGGCAAGAATTAGATAGCCTTATCCTAGTAACACATTTCTCGTTGCCCCTTTGTCTAGTTGTCTTCCTTATATATATGATGAACAAGATTGGGATGTGGATGACCTGCTAATAGGTTGACTCAAATGTGTTGTACTAGTATTTTTCCTTATTTGGGCCCTCCCTACTAAAATTGGGCTTCTTTATGCCTTATTTGGTCCTATTTGGCATCCACAAGCCTTATTTAATGCATCTTTCTGAGGATGGTCCCGACACATATATAATAACCAATCATAATTTAGTGATTTTTGATTATATGGCTCAAATTTAGTGATCTGGGACTCATACGCCACCTTGGGTGTATGGGTCCCACATAAGTTTCGGTTCCTAGTCCTGAATTTGGCATAAAACTAAAAATTTCATGAAAAATGTGTCTCAAGCCTAAGCTACTAGGAATCATATGCCACAACTAGCATATATGAGTCTCATTTAGCTTGGACCTAATTTTGAAATCAATTCTTGGCTGGATTTTATTTTCCTAGATCTAATGTTGGCTTGTAGTGTTGCAATTTTGGGAAATTTGGAATAAACGAGTATAAATACAAGGTTATTTCACATATTTTCTCCTAAAAATTTAAGTAATATTATGAGAATTCAAGAGAATTCAAGAGTTATTATCAAGTATTTTGGAGCTACTTTCAGTAGTCAAGCATCATTTCAAAGTCATCTTTCATCATGTTTGCTTTTTAGCTAACATTTGTGATGTAGTTTCTTATGATTCAAGTGAGCATTCAAGTTAAGATCCATACCATTCAAGAAAAAGTTAAGATCTATATTCATGCTAGCCATTACATACAAGATTTTAACCTTTATTTCAAGGGTTTGGTGCATATTTGTTCATTCATCATTTCTTCCTTCTATTTGATTTCATTTCAAGGTTTGATTACCAAAACAGGGTTTGACCAAGGAAAACTAGATATCCACTAACAATACAACATTTTTCCCTCTCTTTGATGTGTGCTTTGCAAATTTAGGTTGGATATCCATTGAAGAGCAAGATTGGAGAAAATTTGTCATCTACATTGCAAGGTCATGGAAAGTCACCTACAGGTTGCAATTCAGTGTTTTAGACTCAAAGATTTGATAGGAGAGAAGCTACAGGAGATGATTAAGGATATCAGAGTTTCAGATCAACCCTAATACTAGGACTAAATCACCACTTGTGGCATATGAGTCCCAATATACCTATTTTCAAGCATTTTTTGTAGATCCTGGTTTAGCAGTTCTAGATTTCGGTTTTGGCCTGAAACCCTAAATTGGGACTAAATCACCCCTATTGGTGTATGAGTCCCATTGCACATTAAAATTCATATTTTGAGGATTTCATACCCCAATTTAGGCCTCTTTAGTTTCCAGGTGCACTTATCTCCTTTCTTAGTTCATTATTCTGATTTGAGTTCATTTTCTATGTCATATCATTCAGTTTGCATATCATTTTCATTTCTTGTCTTTCCAAGCCTTTGCTTTGTGGTGAACCCCCTTATTATCTTTAATCACACCCCTAGGACATCTTATTGAGGATCTCTTTCCCTAATTTCATCCCTAGATTAAGATCTCTAAGGTTTCCTTGAATGAAATTTGAAGGAAATAGGTGGAAGGGTCTTAAAACCCTACCCTTGTGTTACATCTCCTAAAAGGTGGAGCAACAAAATTTCTACACATTTCATTTTTGGTGAATCTAGAACACCTTCTTTTCTAATTTTAAGTGCATCATATTCTTAGATCTAGCTTGCATTAACTTTGCATTAGGTCTTACATTAGTTAACTTGAGTTTAGGGTTTCAAAATCTTAAATTAGTGAAAGTGCATATAGGTTGCATTTTTATCTCCTGCATCATTGAATTTCACTTGAAATCTATAATTGCACTTAGCCTAGACAACATTTTGGTAGTGTAATTAATTAAAAATCTGAAATGCAAACCAAAAAAGCCTTCCACAAAAGAGAAAAACAAAAAAGCAGAAGCTATTGCAAAAAGATGTGCAACATAATATTGTTCAGGAATTCAATAATTACAAGATACGATTTGCTTTATAAAAGAAAAGATGCATAACCCTAATCTTATCTTGAGCAACAAGATAGCTCAACAAGATAAGGATGAGAATAATTCCTGGGTTAATTATTCTCATCCTTATCTTGTTGAGCTATCTTGTTTCTCAAGATAAGATTAGGGTTATGCATCTTTGCTTTATAAAGAAAATCATATCTTGTAATTATTGAATTCCCGAATAATATTATTTTGCACATCTTTTGCAAAGCTTATGCTTTTTCTGATTTTCTCTTCTATGGAAGGCTTTTCTGGTTTATTTCAGATCTTGGTTTCTAACATGGTATCAGAGCCCTGATTTGCAACCTCTTCTCAAATTTTTGAGAAAATCATTGCAGAGTTCGTTTAGGATTCCTTGACGATTTCATACCTTGAGATTGTCTCTCTTTTTGAGTTCTCTTGCATGGACACTTTCGGTGCACGTTGGAGGAAATATGAGCTCATTTTCGAGTCCAAGGCGAAAAAGTCAAGATCGACTTTTGTTTTGCCTAAATATGACATTTTATGCCAGAGTTACAAAGGTTTGAAGATTTGTTAGATCTGGGAGTTGTGAGGCTTCTGGTGCATTTTCAGGCAGATCGGGCCTCGCCATCAGATCCAGAGCATCTGAGAGACGAAAATTGATATATATAACACACCCTATTTTGGCATCGGGAGCTTCTGAGGATTTTTTTTTGTTTCAGAGGTTGTATGGTCTATGTACGGCCCCTATGCACGATTCTCAAAGAAAAATTCTCATGTTTTTTAAATTTTTTTCCTACATGCAAAAAATCTATTTTTTAAAAAAAAATCAAAAATCAATTTTTTTTTAAGGGAAATAGGTTTAAAAAAAAATAAAATCAAAAAGCATTTTAAAAGTTTTTGTTGGCTTTTAAAGCCTGGTCGGACAGGGTACCCCGTACCCTGCTGCGATAGGGCTGTACGCCGCCACTGGCAGGGCAGGACCCCACCGACCGCCACCTTAAATCCTTGGTGGCATTCTCCTTTGGCGGCTTTTAAAACAACCGACGACCTCATAAAACATTGGCGACGCTTAATCCTAGGCCAACGTACCTGCAGCGAGCCCTGTGAAAAATCCACCCCAGAGAATATTCCCAAAATTGGAATATTCTGATTCCAAAATTTCAGCAGACCTGTAGATTCCGACACCCAAAATTTTTTTCCAGTAGGGGGACGCTTTTTTTCCCTGATCGCCTCGAGGCTGTCAAATTTAAGCTCGTGAAGTGCTGACGTCAACATGACGTCAGCGTACGGACGACCCTCTTTGCCTCCTCCTAACCCCAGTTTTCCTTCAAGGAGCAGTTTTTTTCTTTTGGGCATACGATATTGAAATCAGGAAAACGAGATATTGCCAAAAAGTTGGTTCCGAGTACTTTCCTGTGGTGTAGTTTATTTTTCAGTATTTTTCTGTTTAGCTTATGTTTTTTCTATTTGAAGTCAGATGTTCATTTATGGCTTCCGAGCTCATAACTTTTTGCCATGATCTCTGATTTTCGCCATCTTTGTGGCGTTGGAAAGGTATTGAGGAGCTCTATTTTTCTATGCATGCAATTTTTCTGTATTTGTCCCAGGTTGATCGTTATTCTAGATTTTTCCTTATGGGTGTTTTGGAGATTACTTGGATGTTTTGGTAGTTGGAAAGGTGAAACTTGAATATTTGCACTTCATTTCAGTACCACATCATCTTATTTTCTGTTTATTCACATTTAGCATTCTCTCCTTTTACAATCATTGGGTTATTGTAATAAATGAACTGAGATAAAGTTCCATCAGGGGGGTTTCTTGCATAATAATTTAATTAGAGTGTGCATGCACTTTGATCTGCATCTTCATCTTGATCTGATGATAGCTTGCATGGGTTATCTAGTTTCTTAGTTTCTTTTGGTGACATTTTGGCTCTAGCTTGACACATATCAGATTCACATCGGTTCACACTTCAGTTGAGAGATTATGGTTATTGATCCGCATTGGTTTAGATCCTTCTCAGTTTGAGGGCCATGTTTTTATGGTTAATGTTCCAGAGTCTTTATGGTACTCCTTCCCATGGAAGAGTTTTAGTCTCAGTTTGGCATCGGCATTGAGATACACAGTTTCCAGATTTTGTCATCATTTCATCTATTGTTGCTTCATAGATTCTAGGGTTGTTCTAGTTTGTGAGTTTTCCAGCGTTCTGTGGCATCGGGTTTGCTATCACATTATTATGATTCCATTTTTTTCATTTCTTGTAGATAGAAGTATCTTTCCTTGCTTGCTAGATTCAGGTTCCAGTGTTACTCCACTGTGTTCTTCCAGTGCTTCTTTGCAGCAATCATCTCATTGTAGGGGGGTTTTATCCCATTGGGTTTTCCTTCTCTACCTCATTATTGCATTTGTACATGGGTACTTGATCAAGCCTTGTTGTCGGGACCCATTCATGCTTTCTTGAATTCATCTTATTTTTTAGGTGCATGCTTTTTTAGTCTCCCTAAGTTGCACTTATGGGTAGTGTTAGTGTAATTAATATTTAATTACACTTGCATAACTTTACTTAGGTATGCTTTAATTCCTAGGTTAATTATTCTCATCCTTATCTTGTTGAGCTATCTTGTTGCTCAAGATAAGATTAGGGTTATGCATCTTTTCTTTTATAAAGAAAATCATATCTTGTAATTATTGAATTCCTGAATAATATTATTTTGCACATCTTTTGCAAAGCTTCTACTTTTTCTGCTTTTCTCTTTTATGGAAGGCTTTTCTGGTTTGCATTTCAGATCTTGGTTTCTAACACATTCAAACCAGAAAACATAACATTAACTCATATTTTTTTAAAATTCATGTCAAAACCCTAATCTGGGACTCATATGCCCCTTTGGGCAATTTAGTCCCAATGCATGTTGTTTTACCTAATTTTTGGGTATTTTTTGTGGACTATTTTGCAACATTTCAATCCCTAAAAAACTTTGATTGGGACTCATACACCCCTATGGGCGATTTATTCACATTTCAAGTATGAATCTTCATTTTACAGTATTACATTTTTTTTTCTATGTTTCAGTTTGCTGTTATTACATTTCTGTTTTAGTTTGCAAATTTTCTAGCTTGATTTGGTTCATGTTTTCAATTGCATTTACACATTTCATTCTAGGTTATTACATTTCATTTCATCATGGATATGTGCTTTGGTAAGCTTTCGATACATCCTTGAAATCATTAGTGGATGTGTCAAGATATGCTTTTGGAAATGACCCTAATGAAATTGAACTCACTCATGCTCAATCAACTCCTAATGCATTCCCTTCTCATGATGTTGACATCATTGGATAAGATGATGGAATCATGAAAAAATTCATAATGGATTCCCTTAAAAACCTTGAGACCAATGCATCCTTTTATCCTTCCATAAAACAACCAACACCCCCTACCATCCCACCACTTGAGATGTTTGGCACTTTACATCCTAAAAATGAATCACAAGATAAACCTAAACTTCCTATAATAACTGATCCTAGTTCCTTTAATCATGTACACCAATCCTATGTTAACAAAGTGACCAACACTCCTATCAACCTCAACCTAGAAGAGAGATATGGAAAATGATTTGCAATCTTAAGTAAACAAGGATGTGATACAACAAGTGAACATGAAATTCATCAACTCTTAGAGAAAATACCAATTGAAGATACCAAAGGGTTGGGATATCAAAATCTCATTCCTGACATAAGTATCCTTCTTCCTAAAGAACAACCGATGCTTCCTAATGATGATAAGGATGGTAGGATCATCTTAGGTCCTCCTCCTCAACATCTAACTCAAGAATTTTTTGAATCTAGCTAGAAACGAAGGCCTTATAAACTCAAGAAACTACAATTACCTTGTCCACCATCTACAACTGAAAGAACTTTACACATACTTATAAGCCAAGGACTTATTACATTACCACCCATATGAGAAAATCTATTTCCAAATCCTAAGAACATAAACACATCACATATTAGATATCATAGAATTTTTGGACATAGTACTAATGACTGTCATGCTTTAAAATAGATATTTAAAAAGTTTGATATCATTGAAATAATCCCTTAAAGGGTATGTGCAGGATCATGCTGGGCCAAAAAGTGGTGATATGATGGGTATGTGGCTGATGACTTTTTTTTTACCCAAAATTGATGAAACAAAAATGTTTTTAAAGGAGATTCTTAGCTTTCCACCAATATAAATTATGCTTTACTTTGAATTTAATAAATAATTATTATTCATTTTCTATTTGAATTACGACTAAAGTCTTGATTGATAGGCTGATTTAAAAACATCTATAACCTTCAAATGGTATCACATTTTTTGAATCCAAAACATGCATCACATTCTATGCCTCGCATACTATAGGATTAAAAAAAAATGACTTTCATAAAGTTTTGACCAAGTTAAGGTGGTTAGACATACAAATTTTTATATTTTAAAAGTTGTAATAAAAAAATCATAATTAATTATTTACGTGGAAAAAAATTACAAAAAAATATGCATCACATCGGGACATGAGTCCTCTACTTATATCTAAAATATTATCATTTTATTGTGGCTGGGGTGGTTAGACAAACACCTACTTCTTATTTTTTCCTTGAAATTTAAGTGCTACTGCATTGAAATTTCAAATTTTCACCAAATAGATTTAAAAAAACCTAGTAGTTTAGAAACTACATTCAATTTTCTATAGATTCTATTCTTACATATTTTTGAAATAATATAGATAACTTATTCAAATTTTTACGTCAAGTTTCCTAACTATGATTTTTCAAAAATTTCATTGCCACTTAAGGGCCTATTTTTTCCATGATGATCCTACACATACCCTAAAGAATGTCCTTTTTCTCCTTGCCATGTAATTGTTGTAGGATCCTAGTATGATCACTATGAAATTCCTTACATTCATTGAAAATAATTTCAAAATGCAAGGAGCTCTTTCCCATCACCTATCTCGGCTCATTCTTGTCTTGCACATTGGGGGCAAGAATTAGATAGCCTTATCCTAGTAGTGCATTTTCGTTGTCCCTTTGGCTAGTTTTCCACCTTCTGTATACAATGAACAATATTGGGATATCGATGACCTACTAATAGGTTGACTCACATGTGCCTTACTAGTATTTTTCCTTGTTTGGGCCATCCCTACTAAAGTTGGGCTTCTTTATGCCTTATTTGGTCCTATTTTGCATCCACAATCCTTATTTAATGTTTTTTTGTTAGTAGAAAGTGGTTTCCCATGGGAAAACCCTATTTTGGTAATCAAACCTTGAAATGAAATGAAATAAAAATGAGGAATGATGAATGAACAAAAACTAATGTTGCAACTCACCAAACCCTTGAATAGGATGCTGCAAACATGTGTGAAATGGCTAGCATGAATGTGGATCTTGACTCATGCTCAAATGGTATGGATCTTGACTTGAATGCTTGCTTGATTCATGAAACCCTACATCACAAATTTTAGCTCAAAAACAAACATGATGCATGATGGCTTTGACATGATGCTTGATACTTGAATAATGCTCCAAAATGCTTGATAATTAGCTCTTGAAGGCTCTTGAAGGATCTTGAATGCTCTTGTAGACTCTTGAATTGCTAGAGTGCTTGAATACTTAGGTCACACTTGCTCATAAAGATTTCTAGGTGAAAATATGTGAAATAACCTTGTATTTATACTTGTTTATGCCAAATTCCTCGAAATTACAATAGTACAAGTTGACATAAGATCTCAGAGAATAAAATCCCACCAAGAATTTTAATTTAAGTTATATCTAAGCTAAACAAGACTCATACGCCATTTGTGGCATATGATTCCCATTAGGCTAAGCTTGGGACACAATTTTCAAGAAATATTTATGTTAATATGAAATCCAGATTAAGGCCCTGAAACTTAGGTCGAACCCATATGCCCAAGGTGGCATATGAGTCCCAGATCACTAAATCTAGGCCATACAATCCAAAAAACATATGAATTATGATTGGATATTGGTAAATTTTGGGATTAATCTCAGAAAGATGCATTAAATAAGGCTTGTGGATAAGGCCAAATAAGGCATAAAGAATCTCATATAATTAATAAAAACCATAGATTAGTGTGAAAGTGTTAAGGTACACTTTACAACACCATAAATAAGGCACAACTAGGTCCATTTAGTTTATAAAATCCCTAGACTTAATGTGAATGTGTTAAACACATTACAACACTAAATCAAGGCAACATTAGGCTCAATTTAATAGGAAGGGCCTAAACAAGTGTAAAAATGTAGAGGGATACATTTTCCATCACTACACTTGGTTATATGGTGGCACATGTCCTTCTCATATAGCCCATATTTTGAACCTTGTGATGTGTGTTATGTGGAAATTAATCTCTATGATGTATATAGTTGATGCATATGAAGGTATCATAAGTTGATGGAAAGGGATTCTCTCCCTCTCAAATCTAATCACAAACACACATAAAATATTGTGCAAGAAGAAAAAAAATTAACTTGAAACACATAAAATGGAAGAGAAATCTGTAACATATATTAATTTCAAAATCTGAAAATGAAATATACATAATCATGGAGCTTATATTGCCACATACAACATGGGCTTCACATATACAAAAATATGCAACTCAACATTCCAACTTCATTCTGGCAGCATCTAGGTATGCAACCACAACTTCTCCAAAAGCCCCATTTTGCAAATGAGCAAGCATTATTATACCTAAATTATGTGAGGAGAAACCACCATTGGTTTCCAAAAATAACCTCCACAAACCACCTAGAATTCCAATGACCAACTTGACGAGAGATAAGAAAATAAAATATAAAATAATTCATTGCCTTCAACACCTTCACATGGGTGTCTAACTTTTGGCCAATCATCCTTGGTCAATTAAGACACCTTCTTTGACTCCCAGTGGTCCCTACAGCTCCAAATATGGTCATGCAAGAACATGTAAACATTCTGGTGCACACATGCAATTACATGCAAGGCATGCAATTAAACATGCAATCACATGTACCCCAAATGGTCCCCACCAAGAATGGGATGCCCAAGAGGGGTATTTTCCCAAAATTTTCCTTAGAAAATATTCATAAATACATAATTCCCTCCAAAAATGCACAATTACAATTTCGTCCCAAGGGAAATTAAAAAGTTGCAAATCAAAATATTTATTCTCCTAACCTCTAAGCCCTTATTGAAAATAAACAAAAATAAAATAACAATATTTTTGGTGATGCAAGATTGCTAGTACCCTTAGATGCTCATGCATCAGACACCCGAGGTAGGAAATATTTTGTGAATATGGATTCAAAAAATGGAGTTGAGTGGTAGTACCACCCTTTTATATTGCAAGAAATCCTCAAAAAACTCTATCACTGAATTGGTAGTTGTGATTGATTCTTCTTTCTCCTCTTCCAACACTTTTATTTACTATAACAAGCTTCCTTCTCTGACAACTCTGCTCTTCACTAAACCTCTTGAATGTGGAATCAATTCCACCATAAATTGACCACCTCCTCCAATTGTCTACTACACTCCCCTCCGATCTTGTGGGATTCAACCCACCATAGTCTGGCCACCTCCACCAAATTGCACTTGCACTAAACTTTGCAATACGACACAAACCCTTCTCTACATACCATACATCACTAGTAAAATATTCCTAGACTAACCTATCCATAACTTGTAAATTTTCATCATTATAAAATTTAATAAAATATGATTTACTATTCTCTTTTTCTGCAACCTCATCACACTCACGTCCTTCTTTAAATTAATATTTAGAAAATTTGAAATTTACCTTTGTTCCATTCACTACTACAACTTCAATCTTTCTAAGTGAACATGATATGTCACTATTTTTATGCATTTAGAAAGACATATTGATTCTGCAAATTGATCATCCACATTCAAAACAATGTTAGAACAATAATCTTGAGATTCATCATCAATATTCTCTAGCAAATAATTAGGCTCTCTAACCAAGGAATCTTCATCTTCAATACTTTCAAACAAAGAATCATTGAAAAAATCCTCTTACCTTCACCTCTTATTCCTCAATTTCAACCTTCTCAAATTGATCCATTTCTGCAATAAATTTATCCATTTTTACATTCTTAGCCTAATCAAAATATACGTTAAAATCTTATTTTACCTCATTGTCTCCTACTGCAACTTTCACTGTTGCAATTATTTCTTTGTTGTCACTCATCATATCACTCAAACACAAATCAGATATGGTTCTAACCTCATCAAAATCTTATATTCCTCTTTTACTTATTTTTGCAACAAAATTTTTCAGCCTCCTCATATCTATACATCCCATTCATATCATTCACATGTAAACTTAAATCATTGATGAAATCACAAAATGCAAGTTTTATTGTTTCTTTAACTATCACAACTTGGTTATCCTCTTCTTCAATGTCCCCTATTGTACTAAACTCTTTCATTTCTACTACAACCTCTATAATTTCATCCTCCATGTCTTCCAATAGACATTCCTCAAATTTAGGCTTATCAGTTTCTTTATATTCATCCTCTTCTTCTTCTTCTTATGTGCCACTTGTTTGACTCCCTACTACATCTTCTTTCTTTTCTCCAACCAAAATATCATTAGACGGATAATTAAAATTACCTTCAACTCTTCTCTTTTCTCATTTTCTCCTTTCAATCTCTTTTCTTAATTCGTCAACTTGCTGCTACAATTATATCATCCCAACTCTTATTTATTCTTTATCGAGCTCTCTAATTTTCTCAATTTTAGGAATCTTCAAAATCCACCCAATGATAAAAGTTATTTTCTTCTTTCTATTTTCCATTTTCAAGGCCTCACAAATCTTCAACACAAATATTCAAATCCTTAAATTTTACTTATCTAAACCACCTCCTTGAACAATCTGTTTACAAAACCCTCTTTCAATATTCACCAATATTATTGTAAACTGCCCTAGCTTCAACATTTTTTTTACAACCATGGGAACCTCAGTTCCTCAAATCCTCTGAAAATGTCTTCTTATAGGTTATGCATCCATCAAAAAATAAAATCCACACACTTTCCACCCTCATTCCTAGTGTAAACTACCTCCTGGTACAAAAATATCTTAATGGTCTCTTTAAACCTTCTTTCAGCCAAAGCTCTCAAGCTCCTTTCACACAAACTTACTAGCTCACTATCTCCCAAAGCATGGAGCTCACTAGCTCCCTACAACATGGGCTTTTGTGCAAATATAAATATGCAACAATGGAGTCTTGAATTCCTCTCTTCAATCCAATAGCATCTCCCCAAAGCCCCCTCCCCAAATGACAAGGCATCATAGAATAGAAGTTTTAGAATGAGAAAACCACTATGGTTTTCCAAAACCATAAGAAAAAACACCTCCTTGGAAAACCCACATCCCATTTGGAGAAATAATCATAAAAATAATAAAATTACTCATTGCTTACATGGCCTTCACATGGGAACCTAAACAATGGCCAATCAAATTTGGTCAATTATGGAACCTTCTTTGATTCCTAGTGGCATTGACAAGTCCAAATAAGGAAATGCAACACGTAAATAAAGTGGCCCCAACATGTAAATGAATGCAAAGCATGCAAATGAACATGAAATAACATGCATACCAAGTGTTCCCCACCTTGAAATGGGATGCCCAAATGGAATATTCCCCCATTTATGCCTTCGAATCATTTACTAGAGCATAATTCCTCGAAAATTACATACAATTTTGCCACAAGGAATATTAAAAAGTTGCAAATTAAAATATTTTTTCTTCTAACCTCTAAGCCCTTATTGAAAATAAATAAATTTAAGTAACAATATTTTTAGTGATGAAATAGTGCTAGTACCCCTAGATGCTCTTGCATCATAAGTGGTATTGAGAACTGAGTGTAGATAGGACAATAAATCAATTTTTAAATAGAAATTTAATTAATAAATAAGGAGAAATTGAGTATATGCAACTAGACATAAATATTATAATTGATCATGATGGTCATCCACTAACATAGATATAATGTTCTTTATTACATATTATAATTTACATGTTCATACTTCAAGTCCTCATTTTGATAAATGAAAAAAAAATAAACTTTTACATAATCTACAATTGTGTCTACAAATAGAACCATAATCATAAAATTAATTTAATTTTTTATATCACATGTAAATTTTGAATCCTACAAAGTGGTTGAATCATAGGATACAATTTTTAATGTCAATACAAGTTCATAGTGTATCAAAAAAATTATGTTCATTTTTGGTTTGGATGAATATAGATCTTGGTCAACTTAATATCCATCCAATCCAAAAATGAGGACAGTACACGATACCATCTTCCATTTAGCACCACATATATTTGGAACCCTAAAAATTTATATAATATTGGCTTATGTATCTTTAGAAAGGATAAGACATATGCAATCCTCAATGAATAAAATATGTGAAGATTTAAATAATATGGGACAACGATAGTCTATGACTACAAAATAGGGATGTTTTATATAAATATCAAATGCATGTAGTGTGTTCATATGAGCCTATAGCCCATATAGCAAATTTTGAAAGGATAAAAGCCCCAAAATAAATAAAATATTTGTGCTCTTCTAGATTTAGTAACACTTTTTGTGTTGTGACAACCCATCACTTTAGCAAAGTATCATGGCTTCCAAAAATTAGATGGAGTGTTTCATAAGTTACACATCTAATCACTAAGAGGCCTACTATGGACTTTTATTTGCTATAAAACCATCTTACTCTTCACAAAAAAAAATCAATAATTCTTGTCTCTCCACTTACAACAATATTTTATTAATCAAATAAAAAAAAATTTCTTCTCTTTCTTATTACTAGAAAAATATTCCCTTTTTTCAAATTTTTAATGGTGTACCTAAAAATAACTATTTAACCATGCTACCCTCTTCATAATCCTCACCAAAAACCTCAATTAACATGAGTTTATCTTGATATTTCATGAGAAAGTGTGTTGACCTCTTAGCATCCATAAATAATTAGTATACATTTTAACATATTCAAGATCAATATATTTTCTCTCAGATTTGAGAATAGAAAGAGGATTTGTTGTGATTTAATGAATACAAAAATGTAGGGATGAATTTTAACTCCTATATTTTTTAGAAGTTGCATGCTATCATTTGTCTTCTCAACAACTTGTATTAATAATATTTTCCCACTCACCTTCTTCTTACAACTACATTGAAATAAATATTAATAGATCAATAGGGATAACACGTAGGGACTTATATTGGTGACATATTATTATTTAAATATTAATTAAAAAATGAGGAGAATTAAATATCAAGCATACAAAATTCATCAATCAATAGAAAACCTAGTACAATCTCAACTTTTATTTCTTCCCTCCATTCATCTACTCTACCAATAATTTGTTCTCTAAATTAAACATAAATTTCTCCTATATCCCCTATAAATAGTGATAGAAGTACTTGTATCTTTCTATTCATGGCATCAATTTCATGAAGTATACTATAGGAAGTTTTATAAAAAAATAAATGCAAGTAACTTGTACAAAATGTTGCAAGACATATTTCTCTTAGAAGGATTTCTACTATCCTAAATCAACCAAACCTAAAACATTCATCGAGTATTTAAATTTATGCTAAACTAGAATGAATTCACTAGTGGTTCATACCATTTATGTGATAATGTTTGAGTTGTTTTCCATGCTTCAAATATAAAAAATAAGGTGAAAAAATCATGATACAACCACAAATGATAGATACAAAGGCATGGATAATTTTTGGCTTTAAAGCTTGACCTAGTGAAGGATTTAAGGTTCAAATCATAAATATTTTTTTTATGTCAAATGTTCTCAAAGGACCAAATTAATAGGACATTGATAGAACCCCTGAATATTATTTTGGTTCCTTGTCTCATCCTGCAATATTTTCGTTAAATTCATCTCTTTGAGCTTAGGGTTTTGCTTACTATCACTATTTTTGGGTTTTATGTGGGTATGTGTGTTGATGTGTTTTTTATGCACTTTTCAACACAGGAAATGCGTAAGTGTACTACCTCTCTTGAAAGAAAATCTTCCACAATCAGATTGTAGAACACTATCCCAAGGTCTCTAATGTCAGATCTTGACAGTGCTTGGAATATCTCAGTTGTTTGATGTGATTTGCTAGAATCACAAGGCGGACTTACAGATGAGTTACAACGCATGGAAGTTGGGTTTGCAAATGCAGTTTCAAAGTGTTGAAAGTGAATGAACAGTGGTTGTCCACTCAAAACAGCAAGCTAAAACTCATCAAGTTCATCTGATTTAGCTTCATGGTGATGCTTTGGGTCCTACTCTAACTAAGGATTAAAATAAATAGCAAAAGGAGAAGGGTTAAGAAAGCTATTCTAATCCTAAGCAAAGAATGAACAGTAACAATAGTGGCTCCTAAAGTAGACAGGCTTCCTAAACTGAGTTTTGCTTGACCAAGAGAAACCTACAGCTACACAAAACTAGTGCAATCTTCTAAGGTCTACTGATTTTCAGATTGCATATGCACATCATGAACATGCAATTGAACTAAGTTGCAACATTGGAATAAAGAAACCCAGGCTAACTTTGCATAGCAGCTTGTCATCAACAAGTGCTAAAAGTATGGGCTGAAAGCTCATCAAATACCAAAACAACAATTTCCATTATCACTTCCATTCAAGAAACTAACATTAAAACTAACATGGAAGGAAAAACCATGCATGCAAGATAAGCAAAATCAAAGAAAACATCCATAAAATCATGCAATGTTGTCTTCTATTGTTGCAAATTATTTTTACAACAGCTCTCCACCCCTTAGAAATGAGGGGCAAGCCCCTATTTATAGTTCTCCAAAGCCCAAATGAATGGATAGGATCAATTTGTACTGAGAGGCTCAGATTCATTACAAGTTAGGGCTTCACCTACCCCCAATATCCAACAATTTAAAATATATTCCTTGTCTTTTGTCTGCTTTGTCATCTAGTGCCAATTACTGTAGCAAATTTGTCTTGTAGCTGATTTCTCTTTTTACTGTAATAGAGACTGTTTGAAGGCTGCCCCCCATCTGGTGGACTTGCAACATTTTTTATTGGATCAAACAAGTCGGTCGATGACTTGCATCAATGGACTGGTGGCCCCTGATTTGGGCAAAAAACTCCTTAGAAATCATCATCATCTAGAAAAAGGTAGGAAAACTCCCTCAATGGGCCTCTTCGAAAGACCTACAGAAGGCTTCTTGACTCCTGCAAACACGAAGTGTCGTAAGTGCATTTATACATGAGTTAAGGAAAATGTCACTCAAACCTACAAATTCCTTGTTAGATCTATCCATGCATCATCAAAATATCTTGATATTCATATTTGGAGCTCATTTGGGCCATAAACATTAATGTGTGCTACAAGGGTGCGAGCGCCAGAGGGCGGAAAGATGGCGGAAGAAAGCCAGAAGGAAGATAGCGGACGGAAGCCAAAACAGTCGGGAAGGAGGTAGGTTCCTGGATGTTAAAAACAACCAGGAAGAAGGGAGGCTCCCGGATGTTCAAAACAGCCGGGAAGGAGGCAGGCTCCTCGATGTTTAAAATAGCCAGGAAGAAGGGAGGCTCCCAGATGTTCAAAATAGCCGGGAAGGAGGCAGGCTCCCGGATGTTCAAAATAGCCAAGGAGGGATAGACTCCCGGAAATAGCAACGGAGGGCCCGGGTTCCGGAGGCTGGGAAGGAGATGGCCGCCGAATGTTCCAAACGGCCAAAGGGGGATAGAATCCCAAAAACGGCCATGAAGGGGCCAGGCTCCGAAGGCCGGGAAGGAGGTGGCGGCCGGGGCTCCATGGATGTTTCCAAACAGCCAAGGAGGAAGGGAATTCTGGAGGGAAAGTTTCGAAACCATCGAAACTTAACGGAACATTAACGAAACTTTGGCAGTTCATTTATGCACTTCAAACACATCCGCAATCCAAAAACGGTTTCCCCCAAAGTCAAAATTGAGGAAACTGGAGCGATAGGGGCCCGCAGATGTTTCCAAACAACCAAGGAGGAAGGGAATTCTAGAGGAAAAGTTTCGAAACCATCGAAACTTAACAGAATGTTGATGAAACCTTGGCAATTCATTTACACACTTCAAACACATCCCAGATCCAAAAAAGGTTGCCCCCAGAGTCAAAATTGAGGAAATGGGAGCGACGGGGGTCCGGGGATGTTTCCAAAATAGCCAAAGTAAGACAAAAGGTAGAAAGGGGATGGGGGACTTTATTTCTCAGTGGATTTGAATACCCCAAGTAGGTGAATTTGGGTAGGGGAATTTGATCATTTGATGGCACATGACCAATTTGGGCTTGGAAAATGGGCCATGCAAAACAAGACAGGAGCAAAGTAGTCTGTCGGGAGTGAAAAAAAGGGGGTCCCTACCTACGGCGGGGCGTGTGTGCAAAACATGCACAATAAATGGCGACTCATTGGGGAAATGCTCTAGAGCATTTTGATGACAAACTGGAATCACGAACCCAAAATCTCTTGTTTCGACCTTCTCGCTAGGGAAAACAAACTAGATGCCCAATCCAAAGGATCAAAACCACTAGCCAACCCAACCTTTAGTATGCTAAAAATCCAAGTGTGTGCAATTGCGTTAATTCCCATCCTTCAATTGCTACAGGAACCCAAGCTCCGTGAAGTTAAGCTACATAGTTTATTCTAACTCCAAAAGCATCTGGGACATTGCCTCGTTACCAGTCAGGCGTCCATAGCCCTGACGAGGTTGTCGCTGTGATTCTCCCGAACATTGCTCTACTGCTAGTTGGGTGTCCATAGCCCCAGTAGAGTTGCTCGGATATCCTCGAAAAGTTGAATTTTCTCTTTCTTTTAATTTTCAATGTTTTCTTTCTTTCTTTCTTTTCTCTTTTCAGTTCTTTTATTTCAATCCGCAAGCATTGAAGCTCGTGCTCAAGGCTGAGAATCACAGTAGCGCTGGAGCATAATTTTAGATTTTTCACTTAACTAGACTTCACAAAAGGCCCTATAGTGACCGTCGAATTCTAAAGATGTGTAAGAGCTATAAGATTTTAGAATACATCAAAGTCAGACTAAACCAACAACTTATCCTCTTCAAATTAAACACCCAAATCGCTTGACACTAACAAAAGACCTTCACCATCCACTTTGAAGACTTGATTAGAGTTTGAAAAAGAAATACGTAGAACAACCCCAGGTAATAAGTATGGTTGTTGTGCGCACAGATGTGCCCAGCTAAAAGCAAAGGGACCCCAAGCAAAGCAACAACAAAGCGAAAGAAAATGAAAGTAAACAACCAACAAAACGAGCAACCTACACACACCAACTAACCTAAGGAAAGCAGGAAAGCGGAGTATTTACAGGAAACCTATATTACTCAAAATAGGCTATGTACAAAGAGATTTACAAAGCATTATGTTCAGGCAAGGTGAGTTGACATTAACACTCATTGGACTTCGCAGTGCATGCATAAGCAAACAGGCGATTGTTGTCGTCCTTAACCATGCAAATTTATCTTTATATTCTGAAAAAAGAAATTCAATGTTGCAGCACTCAAGTTCAACCACGTCATCATGAAAAATCAGCAATTGAGGAGGCTCATTGAACCCATGGTTAATCCATAAACATGTTCATTTTCCCTCATTCCCATAATCAAAATATTAAGTGTAGTTATGAGAAATGATAGGGGTAAGGAAAGATAAAACCTAGATGTCGTCACATGGAGGTGGCAGCATTGGATAGTCAAGAGCAAGCACAACATCCTTGGTCATTGCATTGGCAGCCTCGGGCGGGCATGGTGGAGGGTGCAACACTTCAGACATTAAGCTGGCATAAGGTTGGGAGGACGGGGCAGCAAACAACTCTTCCAATCCACCAATGGGATCCACAACCTCCACTGGTTGTTCCTCGATGAAGTACACCTCATCTGCCTGGGTTTCCGTTGCCCAAACATCTTCTTGATTGCTGCCTTCAAGGGACAGCATGCTATCCCATCTCCTTTCCCAAGTGTCAACCTTATTTTCATGATGTTCAGTGTCATGGGACAATGACATATATGAATCTATCATAGTGCAGCCATCTGAATATGAGGGAGGATTAGCAGCGATCATGGTAGAAGGGATCCAACTTCCATCTTGGAGTTGGTCAATTTTGTCATACTTGTTGGAAGCCATCAAAACACCCCCACCTTTGTCTTCTTCTTTTTGTTGTTTATGCATCTCATCATGACATTCACTCCTTTCCTCTTGCTCACTATCACTGTAAATGGAGAAGGAGCTCCTCTCCCAATCTGGAAACTCTAGTGCATCATTGTTCATGGGCTCAAGGAGTATGTATTCATTGCTATTATCTTCTGGGATGTGCTCTTCCTCGACATGAGCATACCTCTGTAGTTCAGCTCCCAATGGAAAAAATTCATCAATTGATGGCACCTCATCAAGGGGACCAAAGTCTACTGCACAATTTCCCTCCAAAGGTTCAGCATAAAGCCTATCATTCATGGTGTGCAAATGCTCTTCAAGAGGAAGAATTTCTTGATGACTGGTGGACAACATTTCCACTTGATCTACTTCATCACTCGGAAGTCTGAGCCTGTACTGCTGTCCTTCTTCTATTGCTGCCCCAACATCCTCTTGAGGCCTACTTTCAGCTGAGCCATCACTTGGTTCAGGCTCTTGGTCTTGTTCTTCGATATGGGTAGCAAGTAGAGGAGGTTGGGTACTTGGCTGCCTTGTTTTTCCTCTAACTTGTTTGATAGCCTCTTTACATAGTCTTCATGCAAATTCAAAGTGTGATGAATTATGAATTCTGCACCAATTTGGCAGTAGCAATACCTCCAAATCCACTTGGTATTTCAGCTCTGACCAATCCTTCGCTAACCTGGAGATGAGTTGGTCATATCTCTCTGTGATCGAGTCCTCATCATCATTTAAAAAAGAAGCTTGATGGTAGACAGTCGTGGTGAGTGGTTGCTCCCACTCCTCCAAATCTACATTTTCAAATCCTCGATCACTGTCATTTATGAAGGAGAGGTCTTCTGATCTGATTTTGTTTATGCTTTGACCATCTCCTTCTGCTGCCCCAAGGCTTTCAAGCTCCTCTTCTTCCTAATCTTTAAAATCTATGTTGGCTGTCCTAGCATATACTACTGCAAATTCTGTTAATTCATCTTCAATTGTCGTTTGTTCCTCTTCTTGAGTGGAGGACTGCTCTTCTTAAATGGAGGGAAAACCTACTAAACTAGTTACAATCAGATTTTCATCAATGCACCTTGTTGTCCCAAGACTTTCAGCTCCTCCCTCTTGGTTTTCATTTTCTATGTCTGCTATCCCAACACCAATTTGTGTCAAATTTCTTGGTTCATCTTTATTTTGCTGTCCTCCGGATGTTGACAACTCTTCTGCCTCATTGGATAACTTCTCCTCATTGAGAGTTGGCTGCTCCAACTTGTCCAAACAACCCTTGGCTTGAGAAATGATGTTGTCACATGATGGACACATAAATTCTGAATGTGGTGCATTGTGAAATCTACACCAACTTGCTATTAGTACTTCCTCCAATCTTGGTCCATCCTTGCTACTCAAATGTTCCTAGATCAGCTCCTTAAATGCGTTGGTTGCCATGGTTTGCAATTCTTCCTATGGGTCTTTGGGGGCCAAGGGCAGATAGATTTCCCAGAAGGGGATTTCTCCTTGCAAGACCTTTTCAGTTCTGCTCAAGAATGTGAGACATCCCAGCTCGTTGTGCCTATGAGTGCAATGGATCTGACATCTATCTGCCAATGTGAATTGCTGCAATGGCTTCTTCAATCTCTTATTCAAATCTACATGTACCTGGGTGATGTCAATTTGTGCATGCTGGTCCATTTTGACTCAACTTCTTTTGCCTTGAAAATTTTCTAATTTTTAGCATTGAAAGAGATCTCCCTATCTCAGATTTCTTCTTGAAAGGTCACTTTTCAATTTCCAACTTTCAGCTTTGTAGCCTCAACATGTCATGCCCTCCTTCTAGCACCAGTTTTGTTGATGTGTTTTTTATGCACTTTTCAACACAGGCAGTGCGTAAGTGTACTACCTCTCTTGAAAGAAAATCTTCCACAATCATATTGCAGAACACTATCCCAAGGTCTCTAATGTCAGATCTTGATAGTGCTTGGAATATCTCAGTTGTTTGATGTGATTTGCTGGAATTACAAGGCAGACTTACAGATGAGTTACAACGCATGGAAGTTGGGTTTGCAAATGTAGTTTCAAAGTGCTAAAAGTGAATGAACAGTGGTTGTCCACTCAAAACAACAAGCTAAAACTCATCAAGTTCACTTGATTTAGCTTCATGGTGATGCTTTGGGTCCTACTCTAACCAAGGATTAAAATAAACAACAAAAGGAGAAGGGTTAAGAAAGCTATTCTAATCCTAAGAAAATAATGAATAGTAACAATGGTGGCTGTTAAAGTAGACAGGCTTCCTAAACTGAGTTTTGCTTGACCAAGAGAAACCTACAGCTACACAAAACCAGTGCAATCTTCTAAGGTCTGCTGATTTTCAGATTGCATATGCACAACATGAACATGCAATTGAACTAAGTTGCAGCATTGGAATAAAGAAACCCAAGCTAACTTTGCATAACAGCTTGTCATCAACAAGTGCTAAAAGTATGGGCTGAAAGCTCATCAAATACCAAAACAACAATTTCCATTATCACTTCCATTCAAGAAACTAATATTAAAACTAACATGGAAGGAAAAACTATGCATACAAGATAAGCAAAATCAAAGAAAACATCCATAAAATCATGCAATGTTGTCTTCTATTGTTGCAAATGCTTTTTACAATAGCTCTCCAACCCTCATAAATGTGGGGCAAGCCCCTATTTATAGTTTTCCAAAGCCCAAATGAATGGCTAGGATCAATTTGTACTGAGTGGCTCAGATTCATTACAAGTTAGGGTTTCACCTACCCCCAATGTCCAACAATTTAAAATATATTCTTTGTCTTTTCTCTGTTTTGTCATCTAGTGCCAATTACTGTAGCAAATTTGTCTTGTAGCTGATTTATCTTTTTACTGTAGTAGAGACTGTTTGAAGGCTGCCCCCCATCTGGTGGACTTGCAACATTTTTTATTGGATCAAACATGTCGGTCGATGACTTGCATCAATGGACTGGTGACACCTGATTTAGGTGGAAAGCTCCTTAGAAATCTCCCTTAATGGGCCTCTTTGAAAGACCTATAGAAGGCTTCTTGACTCCTGCAAACACAAAGTGTCATAAGTGCACTTATACATGAGTTAAGGAAAATGTAACTCAAACCTATAAATTCCCTGTTAGATCTATCCATGCATCATCAAAATATCTTGATATTCATATTTGGAGCTCATTTGGGCCAAAACATTAATGTGTGCTTCAAAGGTGCGAGCGCCAGAGGGCGGAAAGATGGCGAAAGAAAGCCAGAAGGAAGACAGTGGACGAAAGCCAAAACAGTCGGGAAGGAGGTAGGCTCCTGGATGTTAAAAACATCCAGGAAGAAGGGAAGCTCCTGGATGTTCAAAATAGCCGGGAAGGAGGCAGGCTCCTGGATGTTTAAAACAGTCGGGAAGAAGTGAGGCTCCCAGATGTTCAAAACAACCGGGAAGGAGGCAGGCTCCCAGATGTTCAAAACAGCCAAGGAGGGACAGACTCCCGGAAATAGCCACGAAGGGCTCAGGTTCCGGAGGCCGGGAAGGAGATGGCCGCCGAATGTTCCAAACGGCCAAAGGGGGACGAACTCCCGAAAATGGCCACGGAGGGGCTGGGCTCCGGAGGCCGGGAAGGAGGTGGCCACCAGGGCTCCACAGATGTTTCCAAACAACCAAGGAGGAAGGGAATTCCGGAGGTAATGTTTTGAAACCATCGAAACTTAATGGAACATTAACGAAACCTTGGCAGTTCATTTACGCACTTCAAACACATTCCCAATCTAAAAAAGGTTTCCCCTAAAGTCAAAATTGAGGAAACGGGAGCGACAGGGGCCCGCAGATGTTTCCAAATAGCCAAGGAGGAAGGGAATTCTGGAGGAAAAGTTCTGAAACCATCAAAACTTAACAAAACGTTGACAAAACCTTGACAATTCATTTACGCACTTCAAACACATCTTAGATCCAAAAAAGGTTGCCCCCAAAGTCAAAATTGAGTAAACGGGAGTGATGGGCATCCGCGGATGTTTCTGAAACAGCCAAAGTAAGACAAAAGGTAGAAAGGGGATGGAGGACTTTATTTCTTAGCGGATTTGAATACCCCAAGTAGGTGAATTTGGGTAGGGGAATTTTATCATTTGATGGCACATGACTAATTTGGGCTTGA
This sequence comes from Sequoia sempervirens, assembly GCA_007258455.2. Classification (NCBI taxonomy): domain Eukaryota; kingdom Viridiplantae; phylum Streptophyta; class Pinopsida; order Cupressales; family Cupressaceae; genus Sequoia; species Sequoia sempervirens. The sequence continues at coordinate 245,690,126 of VDFB02075321.1, read as the reverse complement.
AAAATGGGGCACACAAAACAAGACAGGAGAAAAGTAGCCTGTCAGGAGTGAAAAATAGGGGGTCCCTACCTATGGCGGGGCGTGTGTGCAAAACATGCACAACAATGTGTAGGATCATCATGGAAAAAATAGGCCCTTAAGTGGCGAATTTTTTAAAAAAATCAGATTTAGACAACTTGACATAAAAATTTGAATAAGTTATCTATATTATTTCAAAAATATGTAAAAATAGAATCTATAGCAAATTGAATGTAGTTTCTAAACTACTAGGTTTATTTTAAAAAAAAAATCTATTTGGTGGAAATTTGAAATTTCAATGTAGTAGTACTTAAATTTCATGGAAAAAATAAGTAGGTGTTTGTCTGACCACCCTAACCACAATAAAATGATAATATGTTTTTATAATATTTTAGATATAGGTAGAGGACTCATGTCTCGTTGTGATGCATATTTTTTTATTTTTTTTTCCAAGTAAATAATTAATTATGAAATTTTTATTACAACTTTTAAAAAATATAAAAACCCGTATGTCTGACCACCTTAACTTGGTCAAAACTTCATGAAATTCATTTTTTTTAATCTTATAGTATGCGAAGCATAGAATGTGGCACATATTTCAAATTCAAAAAATATAATACCGTTTGAAAGCTATAGGTGTTTTTCAATCAGCCTATCAATAAAGACTTTAGTCATAATTCAAATAAAAAATGAATAATAATTATTTATTAAATTCAAAGTAAAACATAATTTATGTTGGTGGAAAGATGAGAATCTCTTTTAAAAACCCTTTTCATTTTATCAATTTTGGGTAAAGAAAAAGTCATCAACCACATACCCTACACATACCCATCATATCGCCACTTTTTGGCCCATCATGATCCTACACATACCCAAGTTATATGGGACCCTTCCTAATTAACACTCAAGCTTGCTTCCTTGCTAGAGCTCTAATATGTTGATGACCGTCTACTGCCAGTTCCCATCTTTCAAGTTACATCTTAGAGCCATTGAAGCCTGTGAAATTACCTATCCCTTGTGCCTAGGTGAGAAATATTTATTTTATATAAGGTTGAGTGATTGACCTTATTTTTCCTTTGTATCCTTTGAAGTATTGTGGTTTAAGTCCTTTGAGGCCTTTGTATGTGTCGTCCTAGGTGGTCCCCTTTCTTAAAGCAACTTATGAACACGTTCCAAATTGTCCCATTTAATTCCTATCTACCAATTTCATTCATTGCTCATTGTGGATAGCTTTATGAATGTAAATTTACGTTAGTGATGTACGATGAATGGCATCTCTTTTATTTTGCATATCACACATGGGTTTTGCGTTATGGTTATTGTATTAGCGATGCACAATACATGTGTTCTATGTGTTATCATTGATTTCCTTTTTATCACTAATCACTTGAGAATCTTGTGTTGTAAGTTGGTGATGAGCGACGACCCTTTGTACTCTTGGCATCACTTTCCATTGCTCATCATAGATTCATTCCAAACTTTGAGTTTCAAAATAGCAATGAGCGACATCTGAAGTCATTTGTTCAAACTTTCTTTTTTTCTTTTGAATTGCTCTTGTGAGAGATGTCTCTTGTGACTTTGATTTTCATGCAAGTGTACGTGTCTTAATCTTGTTCAACTTCCTTATCTCCCATCACTAATGTGGTTTGAAAGTTGAAACATGAATCAGTGATAGACAATGGGAAATGAATGTGATTGAAGATGGGCCTTAAATTCAATGGTTGAGATCTCATCACGTGGATGCTCACATTGCTGATAGCATTTGCTAAGGGTGAAATGTATTAGTGATGAGCGATGGATTCTAGATGAAATACAATGTGGCAACATCCTAAGGAAATCATTTAAAGCAGAAAAGAAAGTAGCGACACGAAAGGAGTACCATTGATGTGGTTTTAAAGTGAGATGAGGGTATGTGCAAGATCATGATGGAGCAAAAAGTGGTGATATGATAGGTATGTGTAGGGTATGTGTCTGACGACCTTTTTTTTACCCAAAATCGATGAAACAAAAAAGGTTTTTAAAGGAGATTCTCAGCTTTCCACCAATATAAATTATGCTTTACTTTGAATTTAATAAATTATTATTATTCATTTTCTATTTGAATTACAACTAAAGTCCTGATTGATAGGTAGATTGAAAAACATCTATATTTTCTAAACAGTATCACATTTTTTGAATCCAAAACATGCGTCACATTCTATGCTTCACATACTATAGGATTAAAAAAAAAAAAATTAATGAAATTTTGACCAAGTTAAGGTGGTCAAACATACGAGTTTTATATTTTTTAAAATTTGTAATAAAAAATATATCACATCGGGACATGAGTCCTCTACTTATATTTAAAATATTATTAAAAATATTTTATTGTGGTTAGGGGTATGTGCAAGATCATCATGGAAAAATAGGCCTTTAAGTGGCGAAAAATTCAGAAAAATTAGAGTTAGACAACTTGACGTAAAAATTTGAATAAGTTATCTATATATTTCAAAATATGTAAGAATAGAATCTATAGAAAATTGAATTTAGTTTCTAAACTACTAGGTTTTTTTTTTTTTAAATTTATTTGGTGAAAATTTAAAATTTCAATGCAATAGTACTTAAATTTCAGGGAAACAATAAGAAGTAGGTGTCTATGTGACCACCCTAACCACATTAAAATGATAATATTTTTTTATAATATTTTAAAAATAAGTAGAGGAATCATGTCCAGATGTGATGCATATTTATTTGTAATTTTTTCCTAAGTAAATATTTAATTATGATTTTTTTAAATTACAACTTTTAAAAAATATAAAAATCATATGTCTGACCACCTTAACTTGGTCAAAACTTTGTGAAATTCAATTTTTCTTTTTTTTTATCCTATAGTATGCAAAGCATAGAATGTGACGCATATTTTGGATTGAAAAAATATGACGTTGTTTGAAAGCTATAGATGTTTTTGAATCAGCCTATCAATTAAGACATTAGTTGTAATTCAAATAGAAAATGAATAATAATTATTTATTAAATTCAAAGTAAAGCATAATTTATATTGTGGAAAGCTGAGAATCTCCTTTAAAAACCCTTTTCATTTCATCAATTTTGGGTAAGAAAAAAGTTGTCAGCCACATACCTTACAACTACCCATCATATTGCCACTTTTTGGCCCATCATAATCTTGCACATACCTTTAGGGTGGTCAGACAGACACCTACTTCTTATTTTTTCCCTGAAATTTAAGTACTACTGCATTGAAATTTCAAATTTTCACCAAATAGATTTTTAAAAAAAAAAAACCTAGTAGTTTAGAAACTACATTCATTTTGTTACAGATTCTATTCTTACATATTTTTGAAATAATATAGATAACTTATTCAAATTTTTATGTCAAGTTGCCTAACTCTGATTTTTTTGAATTTTTTGCCACTTAAGGGCCTATTTTTTCCATGATGATCCTGCACATACCGATGATCAACAACTAGGTTTTAAAGAGGAACAACTAAATTTTAGTTCACTCGTGTGAGCTTTCTATCAAACATTAATGGTGTTACATCCCATTTCTTGGCCATAAAGAGGGTGACTGGTTTGTTTCCTACACATTTGGAACTGCTCAGGAGTGGAGAAGAAATCCAAAAGCTAAAAAAATAGTGTGGAGAACTCCAACAAGCAATTACAACAATATTAGTATCAATTGTTCACTTGGGTAAGAAAATTGTTGTATCTCTTCCTGATAATTACTAAATTGTGCTAGTCTCAAAGATAGTAGGGAATTTGAGAGATAACTTGCTTATGGTTTACTCATTGAGTATTTTAATTGGGGTGATAAACATTGTGTAAGGTTTCAGATTGTTTTATTCTGTAAATTGTGTCTTGGGTTTTTAAAACTAGGTAGGTCTTTTCGATTATGAAAACTGTAAACCCTAGTCTTGCCACACTGCAAATAGGAGTGAACCAGACCCTAGTGATTCAAGCATTAGGCTGGAGAGAAAACCAAAGAAAAAAAGGGTTAAAAGGCTCAAGACCCATGATGATTCATTTGTGGTTAAGCTGGACCCACCTGCAACATCTAACCCTACTTCAAGTACCCCTATGGTGTGCACAAGGTCAAGAAGTGAAAAGAAAAATTAAGAAAAATTCATGGACGGTGGGTCATGAATTGGAAAAAGACCTATGGGCCAAGTTGTTGTGATGAGCAGATTGATTGATAATGTTGGTGAAATTGCAAAACTGGCCTAGCCTCAAAGTGGATGGCAGTTGTTCTTATATGCTTTTAATAAAAAGGATTTCTAATAAGCCGACATGTTACCTATGGGGGCTTAACCTTGGGAAGTTGGTGGTACCTAATGTGTTTGTGAAGGTGGATGTGATGATGGAATTAGCCAAGCATTATGATCCTACAGACATAAAACTTAAGAGTGAGAATGGAAATTTAGTCCTCGAAGTGATGAAGGATAAGTGAATAAAATAATTTTGTGCTCTCTTTTGCTTCTAGGGTTTTGGACCTAAAAGGAGAGACAAAATGACAGTTATTCACTCAAAACAAACCCTTGAGATTTTAATGCAAAGGAGATTGAAATCTAAAAAAGGAAGAGTTCTATGGAAATTATAACAAGTGAGGGTTCACCACCATGTGTAAACTTGGAAAATGCAATATTTTTTAAAACATAGTGTGATATGCAAATTATTAATAAATGACCTAAGAATGCAAGTAAAATAAAACACAAAACTGTGAAATGGGAGATGTGCACCTGGGAAGTTGAAGAAGGTAGGATAGAGCTCTGGAATCTTGAAAAATTCATCGTTGATGCCAACTGGGACTCATACACCAAGTTGGGTGACTTAGTCCAGTTTTCTAGAAAATGTGTAGGAATAGGTTTCAGGCAAAAGGGTACTTAGATCTGCAAAATTCATGTTCAGGCCTGGGCAATGGGACTCATTCACCAATAGTAGAAAATTAGTCCACTTTTAGATGTATGGAAATTCAAAACAAGAAACTATAGCCCTCAGTCTCTTCTACTCTTCCTGACTAGTTTACTGATCTGAAACTGCAAAATTCATCTTGTAGGTCTTCTCCAAGCTTCTCTTAGGACTTTGACAACTTTGACTTACTTTGATCACTTTTCCAATCTTGACTTCTTGGAAAATTTGCAACCTAGCCCAAACCCTAGCAATAAGGTGCTGCAAACATGTAAGCGATGGATCTAATGGATGTAGACTTGAACTCTAGCTTGATGTTGATAGATCTTGAATGAAATGCTTGCAAACCCTACACCACAATTTTTAGCTCTAAAACAACATGATGCAAGCAATATTTGACATGATGGAAGACACTTGAAGGAGCTCTTGAATGCTTGATAATATTCTATTGAAATTCCTTGAATGCTCTTATGGATGCTCAAATTCTCTTATGAAATCTCTTGAATGCTAGATATTAAAATGAGAGAAAGAAGCTTGTATTTATACTCAATTATGCAACAATTCCCAAAATTACAACATCACAAGCTGACCTTAGATCTTGGAGAATAAAAACCCATCATAATTTTGAATTAAATTTGAATTTTGAGCTAAAGGGGACTCATTCGCCACCCTGGGTGAATGGGTCCCACCTAAGGGGAATCATTCGCCCATAATGGCAAATGAGTTCCACCTTAGGCATTTAAGGTGGGTTTCAGGATTTTGATACTTTAAATGATATTTATTGGGATTATTCTAAAAAATACACATAAGTAAGGCCTGTGGATGCAAAATGGGGCCAATTAAAGCATTTAAGAAAGCCCAATTATTAATGAAAAACCTATAAAAGTGTGAAAGTGTGTTACAACACTTTACAACACTTTGAAACAAGGCATGGTAAGTGATGAAAAGAGGTTATTTTATGAACAAGACCCTAGAAAAGTGTGAAAGTGTGTTATAACACTTTACAACACTTAAGTAAGGTACCACTTGAATCCTTTTAGTTCACAAAGGCCCAAGACCTAATGTGAATGTGTTATCCACATTACAACAATAAATCAAGGCAACATTAAGCCAAAATTCAAAAGGACCCAAACAAGTGCGAAAAATGTGAAAGGACCCTTTTTTTGACACTACATTTAACCCCCACTTTAGTAAGAGGATGAACCTGCTTCAAACTAACACTAAAGTAAACAAACACGCACTAAGAGGGGTTCCAATGAACCAATGCTAGCAAGATGAGACAACAACAATCAAGACTGGTGATCAAGCCCCCATGATCAAGATCCCATGGCAAACCAAACATAAGTACAAAGGAACACACATAAAAATGATGTAAAGAGCAGTGACAAGGCTGAGCATACACTACCAAAGATGAAAAAGAAAAAGAAAAGAAGTAAAAAGAAAGAAAAGAAAGAAAAGGATTAGATCAAGCTTTGATCGTTTATCCATCACGATGTGGATCAGATCTAGGCTATTTGTCTAAAAAATGCACACTCACTCTGAGGCAATGGAACTTATGGTTGTCCATCAGGTGAGAAGTCTTAAAAGGGTGAGAAACATACACTCATGGATGGTATTCACTCTCTCTCATACACAAGTGGCTATGGGGAAATTCATGCCTCAGAATGGGCTTCCCACTCAACCATACCAAGGTTATACCTCCTGATAACTTTAATAAGGTTCCACACAAAGAGAAAAATGAGATCTTTCAAGCTTCATGAGACATGCAAATCTATGTATGCTTGGAGCTCATGAACAAACGCGATGGCTCCATAGGCATGCAATCTGTGTTATGCAAGGTGGCCATATAACAAATTTGCAAAGTGCAACATGAAAAGGATGTTCAAAGGAGTCTTGCTTAGTTTATGCAAGGTTTTTAACTTAGGGAACATTGTGCCTAATTTCTCCAATAGAGGACCCATCAAAGAATAGAAGATTCACAACTTAGGGGATGCAGTGTGTCACATCAGGCCACTAAGAGGAATATAATATGCTAAGATAGATCACGCTCATGAAGGAAATCACACCCAATGTCATCCAGAAAGTGAAAAAACACATCGTATGAAGTAAGAAGGATGCACTAAGAACCAAGAAAGGGAAAAAATGAAAAAGAACAAGAATAAGAATAATGCCAACACCTCTCAAGCCTACAAAAATTCAATAACGATGCGAATGTGAATGAATAAGGGTGGGAAGCAATGATAGGGGTCATTTTTAAAATCTCTAAAGTTGCAGATGCAGACGAGGATGATCGACCAGATGGAGGCTTGGAGTGGCCACTATTTTCTTTGGCGGAGCTTGTTCAGAAGTGGAGGTGTTGTCACCGGTGGAAGATAGATGGTTGGCTCTTACAGGAGGGGTTGTTAGTGTTGAAGGAAAGGAGGACATTGTCTGTTCTTGGAATCTTGTTTGGATCAGATTTGGAGAATGTTTTTCTTTTCCTATGGTGGCTAGAGATGGTTCTATGGATTTTACTCTGTTGGATGATTTCTCTGTGTCTCCCCTGTCGGTGCTCTTTAGTGGTGCTATAGGTGGGGAATCGTTTGATGCCCTAGGATGGGGTTTTGCTGTTGCTGATGCTACTATGGCTTTAGATGGATGAAGGAGGGTAAGTCTGTTGCCCTCTGTGATTTCTGGTGCTGGGTGGTTGCCCCTTCCATTTTTCTTTTCCCTGTAGGGTGTGTGGGGTTGTGTGGGCTTCCTTGGAGTTTCTAGGTTGAAGAAGGGGCTTAGTTCTAGTTTTTCTTGGGGTATTAGGATGGCTTGGGGGCTTTATTTGTTGGCCCTTTATTCTTCTCACTTCTTCTAGGGTGTTCATTGCTTCTGTGCATTCACTGGTTGGAGGTTTGACAATTTGGATGAGGTTTCCTTTTGGTTGGGAGTGTGGCGTTGCTAGGGCTTCCTTGGAGTTTCTAGGTTGAAGAAGGGGTCTATTTTTGGTTCTACTCAGTGTAGTAGGATGGCTTGGGGGATTTATTTGTTGGCCCTTTCTTCTTCTCATTTTTTATAGGGTGTTCTTTGCTTCTGCGCTTCCTCTATTTGGTGGCTCTCTTCTAGGGGTTTTGCTGGCACGGTTGTGGTTTCCAAATGGCTGGTGGATTTCTTTGCCTATTATCTTTGTTTGGAGAGTATTTTGGGCTGTTGGACCATTTGGTGGAGTGGTAGCGTCACTCAAATATGGGTTTTTTCTTCCCTATGCTTTGTTGGGTTTTGTGGGGACCTGCACTGGCATCTCCAAGATTTTTTCAGGATGAGATCAGGTGTCTTTCCTAAACCCTTGCTCATGGTGAGGCCCCCATGTACCTTGTTGCTCTTTGTTGGTGTATGGGAGCTGGTGTTTTGGTTGAACCTCCCTATGGGGTTGGAGTTGGTATTGTATCAACTTTTTTCTGTGTTGAAGGTTTTGAGGGCTGGGTGGCTTTTAGAGATAATTTTGAAAACCTAGTTGTTAGTGTTGCTATTGCTTACTTTGGTTCTCCTCCTTACTGCAGTCCCTTCTTTCTCTCTGAATATTAGGTCTTCTATTGAGGTGAAGACCTCTCCTTTGGAGGTGGATTCCTCTCCCTCTTGGGTTGAGGTGTATTTTGTGGTTGAAGGTCTCTTCTAGATTTTCCCATTGAGGGGGTTCCCATTTCTATTGAGGTGGAATGGTGTTATGCAGGAGTGTTTTGACTACGGCGGTTTGGACGAGCTGTGTTTTGTCTCCTATAGAGGTGGAGAGAGCAACTGGTTTTTATGGAACACGTTTGGAGCCTCATATTCTTGGAATGACCTCTCCTACAGAGGGTGAGAGGGTATGTTGATGGGAAAGGTTTTGTATAATTTTGGGGCTTTGCTTCTATAGACCTATGTCTTAGTTGTTTATGCCAGTGGTTTGGAGAGACTAATTTACTTGAGTGACTAGTTTACTATGGCCTTGTTGTTGCAGGCTTTTCTCTTGGGTTTTTGGTCCCTGCCAAAACCTAGTTTTCTTGGGTTATTGGTCCCATCAAAACCAATGGGTTCTAGATCTATGTAATATCTAGGTTCTTTGTTGGGCAGCTGGGTTTGGCTACTGGTTTGTCTTTGTTTTGCTGTGGGGATTTTTTGACTTCTCTTATGGCAGCTTGACCATCCTTGGCTGGGTTTTGGGTCCCTTAAAAACTTGATGATTTTAAGTCCATGCAAAACCTATTGTAAATGGTTTCGGGTCCATTCAAAACCCGCCATTCAAAACCCATTTTTTCTCTTTTTCAAAAAAAAAGAATAATTCCAATGTATGCCCCCACTTTAAAGGAATTTCTAAACACCATGTTGTGAGAAATTACTTTAAAGTAGAAAATTAAAAATGCAAACAAGAAAGAAGACATGAGAGCCAACTTGGAAAGCCCTATTCCAATTCATATGTTTTCAAGTAAAGCTGCGTCATGTGAGATAAAAATAAAAGGGAGTGGTTGCCCCCAAAATGAAAACACCAAAAACATAAGGGATCTATGGATTTGGGGTCAGTATGTTCTTTGCCACAATGATTTTATAGAGAGTGTGGAATTGTCACCATCCCCCAAATACACATAGAACTAGAAGAATGACACAAAGAGATCAAAAACAAAGAAAAACCTTTTGGGTCAACATGGAAGATACATAGGGTGCCTTGACGCCTTGCATCATCCCCAAAAGGAAAACACAAGACAAATGAAAAAGAAAATGCGAAAATACAAGGAAAATATTTTGGGTCAACATGAAGGAGACATGAATGTCTTGATGCCTTGCGTCATCTCCAAAAGGAAAATGCAAGACAAAGATAAAGATAAAATGAAAATGAAAAGAAAAAGAAAGCCTTTGGGTCAACATGAAGGAGTCGTGAATGTCTTGATTCCTTGCATCATCCCTATTTAAGGAAAAACACAAGAAATGGATAAAGATAAAAAGGAAAAGAAAAAGAAAGCCTTTTGGGTCAACACGAAGGAGACATGAATGTCTTGATGCCTTGCATCATCCCCAAAAGGAAAAACACAAGAAAAAGGATAAAGATAAAAAGGTGAAAGTGAGGAGCGACATAGAGAAGAATGCAGGTACAAATAGAGAAATGCCACAAAGAGAGAGAACATCAAACATAACATCACAGGGGATCACATCACACACATGCAATCACACAAAAGAAAATGAAAAAGAAAGATAAAATGAAAAAGGCTAGTAAGGAAAATGTGAGTCAACCTATGAGCAAGTCATTTGCCTCCCAATCTCAATCTATATAAGCAAAAGGTAGATGATGAACCGAAGGGACACCGAAAAATGCATTACAAGGACAAGGCTAACAATTGATTGCCCCCATTGAGTGCAAGACAAGAATGAGCTGAGTTAGGTGAGGGGAAAGGTCATGTAATAGTGTGAAGAGAATCTTCTATAACTATTACATGACAAGGAGTAGGAGAGTGTGTTATGCAATCACTAGATAGCAATTATTGCCATCAAAGTGATACTTGCTCAATATTTCTTTCAATGCACAACACTCATCACTACTATGTCCAAGGACTCGATGATATGCACAATGTGGAACTTTGGCATCTTTAGGATATAGCACAAGTCGGTTCGTAGGTGTTAATAGTATTAAGCCTTGGTTGAGAAGAATTTGTAATTTTCGCTCACTTTCAAGTGGTGGGTGAAGAGACTTCATTTTTTCTAACTTGTAAGGTTGCTTGCATTTTCTAGATTCACCCTTCTCTCTAATTGAAGGAAGAGGAGCCAAAATGATCATCTCATTCTTGTCATTGTTATTAATCAAGGGTTGCTCTCTAGGAAGGAGGACATTCATATCGGGAGGGGAATCAAAGATCATAGTACCATCATCACAAAGTCTTAGATATTCTCTAGGAGGCTTACTATTATGAGAGGGATCTTGATATCCTAACCCCTTTGTGCTTTCATCCATTGGATTTTTCTCTAAGAGTTGATGAATTTCATGTTCACTTGTTGTGTCACATTCTTGTTTGGTCAAGATTGTGAATCCTTTGCCATAGGTTTCTTCAAGGTTGATTGGAGTTTTTGTTACTTTGTTATCATAAAATGGTTGAGTGTTTGCTTGTCTAGAGGAATTAGGTTCACCTATTGTACGGAACTTAGGTTCAACTTTTGTTTTAGGATGTAAGTAACCAAACATCTCAAGAGGTGGTATTATAGGAGGATTTGGTTGGTTCATGGATGGATAAAAGGATGCATTAGCTTCAAGGTTATCAAGACAATCATTTAGGAACTTATTCATGTTGTCATCATCTTCTCCAATGATGTCAACATCACGAGGAGGACATGCATTAGGAGTTGAAGGAGCATGAGTGAGCTCAATGTCATTAGGGCCATTTCCAAAGGTACAACTTGACATATATACTAAGGATTTTAATGACATCCAAAGCTTATTAAAACACATATCCATGATGCAAGTTTTAGATTCTAAACTATGCAACAATGTTGTAAATGCAATTTTGATTTTAAGCAATGCACAAGATGGATGAAATTAAAATAGATGCAATGAATTCAATAAAACAAAAAATCTACAGGATGAAACAGAGAGATAACAAAAATAAACAAAAACTTAGAAAATCAAGATTAAATGCCAGAAAATTCTATACAAAATGTGTAAGGGGACTTATTCACCCAAGGTGGCGAATGAGTCCTGGTATTGATTTTTTTGAAAATTTTTAGAATTTTTGAAATTAATTTTATTCTTTTTAAGTTTTCTAATGCAAGCCTGAAATGCAAATGTAGAATTTTGCTAATTGTAAATGAAATTAAGTGCAATAATGCAAGCTAAATGAACTTTTAATTAATGCAAAGTTTGAAACCCTAGAATGCAAATTAAACAATGCAAAGCCTAATACAATGTGAATGAACTATAAATCTACAATGCAAATGCACTCCAAATAAAAAATATAATTTTCTATATGTAGGTTCACCAAAATGAATAAAATAAATTTGTGTTCTCTTTCGCTTCTAGGGTTTTTGACCTAAAAGGAGAGACAAAATGACACTTATTCACTCAAGAACAAACCCTTGAGATTTCAATGCAAAGGGGATTGAAATTTGATGAAGGGAGAGTTCCAAGGAAAGGATAAAATCAAATGAGGGTTCACCACCAAGTGTAAACTTGAAAAATGCAAGATGTTTGAAAACACAGTGTGATATGAAAATTAATACCAAATGACCTGAGAATGCAAGTAAAATAAAACATAAAACTATGAAATGGGAGATGTGCACCTAGGAAGTTGAAGAAAGCAAGATGGAGCTCTGGAATCCTGAAATATTTACTGTTGATGCCAACTGGGACTCATAAGACAAGTTGGGCGACTTAGTCCAGTTTTCTAGAAAATGTGTAGGAACAGGTTTCAGGAAAAAGGGTACTTAGATCTGCAAAATTCTTGTTCAGGCCTAGGTAGTGGGACTCATTCGCCAATAGTGGTGAATTAGTCCACCTCTAGATTTTTGGAAATTCAGAATAGGAAATTGTAGCCCTTAGTCTGCTTTGCTCTTCCTAGCTAGTTTTTCGATCCAAAACTACATAATTCTTCCTATAGGTCTTCTCCAAGCTTCTCTTAGGACTTTGAAAACTTTGACATGCTTTGATCACTTTTCCAATCTTGACTTCTTGGAAAATCTACAACCTAGGCCAAACCCTAGCAATAAGATGTTGCAAACATGTAAGTGATGGCTCCAATTGATGTAGACTTGAACTCTAGCTTGATGTTGATAGATCTTGAAAGCAATGCTTGCAAACCCTACACCACAATTGTTAGCTCTAAAACAACATGATGCAAGCAATCTTTGAAATGATGGAAGACACTTGAAGGAGCTCTTGAATGCTTGATAATCTTCTCTTGAAATGCCTGGAATGCTCTTATGGACGCTCAAATGCTCTTGTGAAATCTCTTGAATGCTAGGTATGAGAATGAGAGAAAGAAGCTTGTATTTATACTCAATTATGCAATAATTCCCAAAATTACATCATAGGCTGACCTTAGACCTTGGAGAATAAAAACCTACTAGAATTTTCAATTAAATTTAAATTTTGAGCTAAAAGGGGCTCATTTGCCACCCTGGGAAAATGGGTCTCACCTAAGGGGACTCATTTTCCCATAATGGCGAATGAGTTCCACCTTAGGCATTTAAGGCGGGTTTCAGGATTTTGATACTTTAAATGGTATTTATTGGGATTATTCTAAAAAAATACACATAAGTAAGGCCTGTGGATGCAAAATGGGGCCAATTAAAGCATAAGAAAGCCCAATTATTAATGAAAAACCTAGAAAAGTGTGAAAGTGTGTTACAACACTTTAAAAAACTTTGAAACAAGGCTTGGTAAATGATGAAAAAAGGTTATTTTATGAACAAGACCCTAGAAAAGTGTGAAAGTGTGTTACAACACTTTACAATACTTAAGTAAGGTACCACTTGAATCCTTTTAGTTCACAAGGGACCAAGACCTAATGTGAATGTGTTATCCACATTACAACACTAAATCAAGGCAACATTAAGCGAAAATCCATAAGAAGGACCCAAACGAGTGCAAAAATGTCAAAGGACCCTTTTTTGACACTACAATAAGATTGTGGAGATATTTGGGATGAATCCCAATTATACTGTTAACATCAAGTATGTGGACCTATATGGTGAGTTTGAGAAAAATAGGTTTTCCTTCAGAAATAGATTGTTGGTGTGGCATAGAAAGAGCAAGGAAAGATTTAGCCCTCAAGATGTAGAGCCCTTTGAATGTGAAAAAATTGTGGATTATTTCAAAAACACATATTATTTCCTAAATCAATTTCTAGCTCATAACTTTGAAGCTAGGATAGCTCCTAATTTACTGGTGATGGCAACGAATATATAGGGTCACAATCGGAACACTGGTTTTCATTATGCTTCTTATGTTAAAGAGAAAATACATCAAGATTTTATCAATCTGAAGAAGGAGGTTCTTGCTCTAGATTTCCCACATTATTCTCTATTAATGCATATGCTTTTATTTGAGGGTGATTAGAATTGAAACAAAGTTGAAATTGAGACTGAGGGACAATGAGAATAATCTTTTTCCAGTCCAAATGCAAACACATATTTGGGACCAGGATTGTTCCAACTCCAACTATTTGATGTTTTCTAATGTCATCAGGTTTCGTATCCTATAAATTTTGGGCGTGGCACCTATTCATAGGCTTTCACGAGCAATCAGAAGCATAATTTTCCCAAAGGAGATGGCAGGGTCACATAAACAACATAATTGGGCAGATTGGTTTCTGCACTCAGAGTATACTTTGATTAGAGCTTATGGAGCCAAGGTGGAACCACATTGCTTCCCCATGTATTTCTCTAACTGATTGTATTTTATGGAGTTGATGTGGCAAATTGATGTTATGGATTTTGAAATGTTCAGAAAGCTTAGGAAGGGTACTATGGTAAATCCCCAATGTTATTTTGCTTACTTTAAAATTATTTCCCTGAAGGGTATGAGAAATTTGGAATCTTGGTAAATCACCTTAGGCTACCTATTGATGAGGTTAGTATTTTTGACCCGAAGGGTTTTGTTCATGCAAAGAGAAGGGAGAAAAATTTATCAAGGATCTATCACCAGTTCTTGTACACAGATGATATGTTGAGAAATTTAAGGGTATGTGCAGGATCATCATGGAAAAAACATGCCCTGAAGTGGCAAAAAATTCAAAAAAAATAGAGTTAGGTAACTTGACGTAAAAATTTGAATAAGTTATCTATATTATTTCAAAAATATGTAAAATAGAATCGTAGCAAATTGAATGTAGTTTCTAAACTACTAGGTTTTTTTTTTAAAAAATCTATTTTGTGAAAATTTGAAATTTCAATGCAAGAGTACTTAAATTTCAGGGAAAAATAAGAAGTAGGTGTCTGTCTGACCACCCTAACCACAATAAAATGATAATATCTTTTATAAGATTTTATATATAAGTAGAGACTCATGTCCTATGTGATGCATATTTTTGTAATTTTTTTCCAAGTAAATAATTAATTATGAATTTTTTATTACAACTTTTAAAAAATATAAAAAATCGTATGCCTAACCTTACCTTGGTCAAAACTTCATGAAATTCAAATTTTCTTTTTTAATCCTATAGTATGTGAAGCATAGAATGCGACACATGTTTTGGATTCAAAAATGTGATACCATTTGAAAGCTTTTTTTTCAATCAACCTATCAATCAAGACTTTAATCGTAATTCAAATAGAAAATGAATAATAATAATTTATTAAATTCAAAGTAAAGCATAATTTATATTGGTGGAAAGTTGAGAATATCCTTTAAAACCCCTTTTCGTTTCATCAAATTTGGGTTAAAAAAAAGTCACTAGCCACATACCCATCATGATCCTGCACATACCCTTAACGTGATGAGGCTGCTATATCTAGAAAGAGGGAATGGACATCCATAATGGATATTGAAGAGAGCATTATGAAGAGGAATGATTTCTATGTAAGTCCCTATGATGTAATTGAAAATCCTTTTGAAAGAGCTTTTGCAAAGCTAAGAGATTACAAGAATGGTGATTTCAAGATAAAGGTAAAAGAGGTTGTTGAGAGAGCACAAGCTCTTTTAGAACAAAAACCTTAGGCTATGGATATTTCAGACTAGCCTGCAAATGTGCAAGAAGAAGATGTCCAAGTAATTAAGGAGGAACAAATGGCAAAACATGTGCCTGGTGATGAGGAGGTGAAAAGGAAATTCCCTCCCCCTAATATTGAAAATAGTCTTTATTTAGAAGTTCTTTAGGATAGAATTGTCCAATGGAGTGATCCCACAATACTGGTTTAAATTTTTTAGCCAAACTAGACATTGAACTGATTTTTTCTAACTAAATCTACACTTTTGGGCACATATAGCGACAAAACAGTGAGGAATTTGAAGATGATGCAAACTAGTGATTGGTGACATTTTTTTTCTGTAGATTCTAAATATATTTAAAAAAAAAATTGGAATCAGATTGCACTTCTTTTCCCATCTCCTTTGAAAACTAGTTTTTTTATTTTCTTTTCTTTTCTGTAAACACCATTTTTAAGGAGTGATGCTCACCGTATACAACATAACTTTTTTTCCATGAAGGATAAAGTTCCTTTTTTTTTAATTTAGATTTGTAACTATGATATATAGCTCTTTTATTTGGTTTCATAGTGTTTTATTGAATATTTTCCTTTTAATCAAGTTTCAAAGTCAAACCAATTACAATTCAGACATAGGCAGATTATATACAACATAACCTTTTTTGTATGTATTGAAATTCTTTTTTTTTTTTGGATTGAAGAATTCAATGTCTAGTGCACTGGTATTTTTTCAATTTTTTTTTTATAATCTGCTATTTTTCCACATGTGCATAATAGAGAGCTTTATTTTTGGTGAAAAACCTACATTCACAAGAAATAAAAAATAAATATAATAATTAAATTAAATTTATTTAAAATTATACTTTTTTGGAAGCTTATAATAAGGAATGCATATTTGCAAAAAATAAATTTAAATGAATTCATTTGATCCCTCAAAAGATAAATCAAAAGTGGTTTTTTATTAGCATTTTGATAGGTGTAAAGGAGACTCTGTTATAGGTATGGTTTATAACTAGCAGGGTTCTATCCAAGTGGGTTTGATCTAAGGTAGTTCAATCAAACCCTCTTCAATTGGAATTCTTTAAATGGAACATTTCAAGGCTTAAATCATTATATTTTTTAAAAATATGTGATTTCAACAAAAATCAAAATCTCCCAGAAATTGTAAACCAGTATTGTGGGATCACCTAGTGGCACTATAATGAAAAAATTGATGATGATCTCAGGATCAAGGATTGTAATGAGTTCCTTGCAGATGATAAATTTGTAAAATCAAAGGAATTCAAGGAATTTATGGTTCAACAAAGAAGTAAAGAAATAAAGGAGATGCTTGAACAAGAAAGGGCCAATGTTGATCCTTCTCAACAAAAAGAGGCTGAGAAGGTAGAGGAAGAAAAGATTATGGCTAAGATTGTAGCTATCACTCCTGTTGAAGCTAGGAAAATTGTCACAAATAGTTGAATAATTTTACTACCAGAATGCACCATTACCTCAGCTATTGCACTTGATGCAATAAGAAGAGACCCTCAGGCTTCTATATTTGAGGAGCAATTTGAAAATAGGGCATTTGGATCTAAATATAGTCCATAATTGCATACTCTTGCAATTTGTTCCATGGCACCCAATACTGGAAAGCATGAGGTTGCTAGGCCTATTGAAGAGGTCTTGGGTTCCTTGGTGGTGAAGAGAGCCACATATATAACTGATTTCCAAGAAGCTCAACTAACTTCTCATGTTGCAATGCTTAGTGTAGACACGACACAAATTTCTTAGAAGAAGTATGATTCCTTGGTGAAGGAGTATAATAAGGCCTTGGATGAAATAAATAAGATGAGAGCCACTATTTGGGCTAGCCAGTCAGTGAGGACATTGTCTTTTCCATCCTCCTCTTCTTCATACTTGTCTACACAAGAAAGGGAGACTTTGGTTTTAAGGATTGATGATTTAAAAAATCAATTAAAGATAGAGAAGGAAAATTTCAAGAAGGCCAAGCTTGAAACTGTTACAGTGGCTAATGACATTTTTGAGCATGTGTTGAACCATAGGGTCACAAAGCTGATAAATAGATTTGATGATGTGTGGACCACAGGAACATCCATGAAGCAAACATAGAGTATTTGTAGGTTCAATAAGCTTTCAAGAATGAATGGAGCAAATAGAAGACTAGAGTAAGCACTTTAAGGGAAATGATGCCTAAGATGTGAGAAGATCCTAGAGCACCTACAAATGTCCCTAAAATATTACAGGCTATTGACCTGGTAAGTGAGATAACATTTTTTCGTGAAAAATTGGGAATGCAACTCTAGAACAAACTGAAAGTATTCAGAGAAATGGAGGACTTGGGTATGCATGTGATATTAAATTACAAAGGTGATTTGAAGGAGTTTGATAAATGGAGTAATGATTTGGGAAATCTTCTCACACAAGCTAAGATGATACTAAAGGTATTTGATTATACCTCATTGAATCCAAATATTGATGTTATGGTGGGGATTGAAATGAAAAATGGATATTTTTATCAAAGAGGCCAGGGCATTGATTGATGCTAGATACACTCGGCATAGTGTAAAAGTGCATAAATTATTGGATGCAAAGTGGCCTAGTGAAGAAGAATACAACACTTGGTTGGAGAATTTTACTAAGTAAGCTTATATGTGTGAAGGTGATGATGGATATGGTAAATAATGGAAAGGAGAGAAACAATACATAGCCTGAAAATAGTGTAGATTAGGCTTTTGTTAAAGTATTGCAAAAAATATTGTTCTCTCCTCAATATGAAAATTGGTGGCATAAATGTTGATTTGGATGAATTAGTTTTGTATCTTTTGTTTCATTTTATGCTTTTTAAATTTTTTTGACTAGATGTGCACATGGAAAACACTTTTTGATCACAAGGAAGATATTTTGGAGCTGTTGTAATGAACAAATGATGCCTTTTGAAGGTGAGATCAAATCTCCAACAATGCATGAGGATTACTTTGTCTCATACATGTTTCCCACCATCTGAGAACTCAAATGTAACTAAAAAAGGAATATATGTTACAACGGTCCAATATAATAGCACTGACATGTGTGCTTTTTGGCCTAAAGCTTGTTTTTCTCCTTCATTTCTATAAGAAGGAATTCAAGGACAAAAACCAAGGGTTAGTTGTATTGCAATTGACACAATGAATTGTAGAAAGAATATTAAGCATATTTTGAGTTTTTCCTTAGGTACTGAGTCTTTAGTTATGTATGTAATTGTGATAACAATGATAGCAAATATAATACATAGTGGTGTAAATTTCATGGCCATTTTCTCTCCTTTGTACTCATTCTATGAAGTTATGAATAATATAATCAAGGATTGTCTTGTTTGTCTCCATTTTCCTTCTAGTGGATGTATGATTTCATTCTTGCTTATTAGTTCAAAGAATTAATGTAAATGCTTGAATGAAGTTGTTAATTCATATGAATTAAGTGTTAGGATATCTATAAGAAGTATTGGTTGAGAATATAATGGGGTATACTATAATGCAGTGTTTTTGAAGCTGATATGTTGCTATGTGTAGAAATTTTATAAGGTTGCATAGGTTAAGATTGACTCTGTGTTTAGGATAAGGCACTATTTTTAGTAAAATATTCATAATACAATCTCTAGGTCAATTTGTCTTCAAATTACTCTTTATTTACAAAACCTTTCAAATGAATTACCATTGCAGTTATATTATGTTGAGTTTCACTATTCTCATGCTCCAAGTGTAGTGTATTGCTAAAAGAGTTGTCAACCTTATTGATACACTATGTTTTTGAGTGGTTATATGAGAATCATCTATTTTTTACAATTTATTTAAAATATTAATTGTGTAAGTGAGTATGTGCAAGATCATGATGGGCCAAAAAGTGGAGATATTATGGGTATGTGGCTGACGGCTTTTTTTACCCAAATTTGATAAAATGAAAAAGGGTTTTTAAAGGAGATTCTCAAATTTCCACCAATATAAATTATGCTTTACTTTGAATTTAATAAATAAATATTATTCTTTTCTATTTGATTTACGACTAAAGTCTTGATTGATAGGTTGATTGAAAAACATCTATAGCTTTCAAACACATTATTTTTTTATCTGAAACATGCATCACATTGTATGCTTCACATACTATAAGATTAAAAAAAATGAATTTCATGAAGTTTTGACCAAGGTAAGGTGGACAGACATACAAGTTTTTATATTTTTTAAAGTTGTAATAAAAATTCATAATTAATTATTTACTTGGAAAAAAATTAACAAAAAGTATGCATCACATTGGGACATGAGTCCTCTACTTATATCTAAAATCTTATAAAAAAATATTATCATTTTATTGTGGTTAGGGTGGTCAGACAGACACCTACTTCTTAATTTTTCCTGAAATTTAAGTACTATTGCATTGAAATTTCAAATTTTCACCAAATAGATTTTAAAATAAAAATAAAAATAAACCGAAGTTTAGAAACTACATTCAATTTGCTATAGATTCTATTCTTACATATTTTTTAAATAATATAGATAACTTATTCAAATTTTTATGTCAAGTTACCTAACTCTATTTTTTTTGAATTTTTTGCCACTTCAGGGCATGTTTTTTCCATGATGATCCTGCAAATACCCAAGTTTTTAAATATACATTGTGGGATCACCCTCCTGGGTTTCACAGAGCCCCGAGTGTAGGAGGAAAGCTTTGCATATTTCACTCGTTTGTTGGACAATCCCTTTAGATTGCTAAATATTGGAAATGGAAAAGTCCATAGGTAATTCTAAAGATCAGCTTGGTTCTTAAAAAAAACAACCAATAGACATCAAGCTTGCAAATTTAATCAACATCCTTCATAGGTACACTTTTTACTTAATAGCCTAGAAATTTTGATTTCATAACAAAATTATTATAATATTTATGGTTCAATATTAAGTTTGACATCTACACATGTGCATTTTTAGTTTGAAAGTTGAAGTCCACTATATTTCACTTCATGGACATTAAATTATTATTGTAAAAGGTATAATTTTTTCATTTAATTTGATAATGAACTTGAAAGTTAATTACTATTGTCGAATGTGTGCATATATAATGTGAAAATCTAAAGATATAGTGCTTAATAGTTTAGAGTTGATAATGATTTAGAAAAAGGTGTGATTTTAGCTTTCATGATTGAATATGAAAACCTTTGACTTCAAGTTTCAAAATTTTTTTTGCTATATGTAGATTTATCAAAAAATCTAAAATGAAAGGACTTTGGGATAAATCAATTGTTTCTTATTAACAAGTAAAATAGGTTTTGAAGGGACTTGAAACCTTAGTTAGAAAATGTTGCTAAAATATATAGCACAACCAAACAACAACCAACCGACAACAATCAAAAAGTAAAAAAATAGGAAAGAGAATCTTCTACTTCATATTCTTCAAAGTATTAGCAGTTTCAAGTTCCTGATCAAGTAGAAGCTATGGTGGAGATACACAAAGCTCAACAACTCTTTGTTTTCTTCCTCAAATGATTTCTTCTTGCTCGCATGAGTCCTAGAGCTCGGTAATTGTTAAATACAATTATAGATACTTTAAAAGATAATGCTTTAAGATCTCAAGGTTGCTTGATAAATTTTTCACATATGCACATTTGGATTAATAGTTTGAAGAGGTAATAATATAAAATGTTTCAATAACTTAGCACACTTCCATGTGTTACTTGATAAAAATGTCTATAAATAGAAACATAATGTCGTTAGAAGTGAAAACGCAAATAGGTCCAACAAATTAAATATAAAAGTATTGAGAAAAAAATGTACTATATATGGCTCACTCTAACAAATTTGAAGTGTTTTACCTAAAGATGCTACAACTATGTTTTTAAAATAAATTATTGTTACAAGGTTCAATCAATGTTAAATATAAAAATGAAACAAAAAAAAACCAATTAAAATATTATTATGTCAACTCCTATACATTAAAATTATAACACAAACAAAAGTTGGTCGAAGAAACCAAAAAATATTATTTGATAAACAATTTTGAAGAATCCTTAATATGATGTTCCAATCAAAATGCTATTAGCCACTTAGAGATTAAATGCCAATGAAACACTTACAAATATGAAAATTCAATGAAATATGAATAAAAGGAAAATGAAGTCTCAAGAACACAAAAGATTCTCACACATGTAATTATTTAATTTGCACCCACCCTAGACTTTAAGGTTTTGGCTATGATTTATGTCATGCCCACATTTTACACGTAGACATAACACACCATCTTATATTTTTATTATTATAAGAAAACTCAACTCACAAGCCATTATCTATGTTTGATTGCATTAAAAAATTAAACGTTCAATTTATTAATTACCATATTTCTGTTACAAATAATCATGTATTATTGCAAAGATATTAAAATAAATACTTTTTCAATCTTAAACATTTAATTTTTCTCATCTTAAAATATAAATCATCATTTTAGCTCCAAAATTTGTATTTAACATACATAATTTGAAATTCCAGGTCTGCCCTAGTCAATCTCTCATCCCTCATCCACAAGTGTTTGTTTCTTGGTCGTACAAGAAAATATAATTTCAATGGAAAAGGTGATTTTTGATTAGCATTTCAGACTACCCATCATTAATTCTACGAAGAAAGTAGGTTCGTCCTTTTACATATTTTCAGTGCTCGTTAATTGCTTATAGTGCTAAATACGAATGTCTTCCCCAAACGTACTTTAGCACCATCCAATTATGGCAGGCTGTAATAGTTGGGAAATGAAATGACTTACAACGACTTTTTCTTGCTAAAATGATTCATAGATCACTACCTAACTGTTCTTCTAGAATCATATCATTGCCATCCAATGAAAAGGTTGTTTACATAAATATTAAATTCGGATTGTAATCACAGAAATTCTGTTTGTGTTGTTAATATGTATTGTCTGAGTTCTTTGAAGTCTTGTATTGCTGTTTGACAGATGTTTATGGTTGTTTTCTCGACAGTCGTTCCAGGCAACTTCAAAGGCTGTTTAAATTCAGATTGTAATCACAGAATTTTGACATGTATTGTCTCTGCTCTTTGAAGCCTTATGTTGCTGTTTGACAGCTGTTTTCTCCATAATCTTTTGACTGTCCATATTCATTGTATTCCTTTTTTACATTTAAAAAAAATAATTTATTTTGTTTTAATTTTACCAACAACTGAAGACCTTGGAAACAGCTTTATATTGGTCTTCTCCAACTAATTATTAAGCTCTTTACGCAAGAATAATTTAGATAAAACAGAAAGAAAATCGAATATTTCTTATGTAAGTGGTTGTATAATTCTCCACGCAAAGATAATTGATAGCTTAATAAGTTGCAGATTGTAACAAGTTCATCACGGCCTTGAAGAACTGTTTAAGATGCTCTAAAGTATTCGAAGTTTGGACCACTGAGAGTCCAGAATAAGGGAATAGTGAAACACTTTAGTCCTCGTGACTATCCAACAGCAACCTCTGCTCGCTTAATGACATAACTGATTTCTAAGTTCAGATTCTATATATCAATTATTTTGTTTTTTTCAAATTATATTTTTAAATTTACTACCTGTTTTGAGCTTTTAAAAGTTAAAGTTAGGTTTGACTTCTCGACAAAATCAATAGAATGATATTTTCCAATCATTCTTCCGTGATTTAAAATGTTTGATGATTGGTGTATCAAATATCAATAAATTTAATAAAATATTTATACATTATCTTTAGATATATATTTTAACTGTATATATATATAAATTAAGAAATGTGTATAAGTTATATGTTGGATAAGTGTTATATATTTTATATGTTTAATAGTTGGGAAAAAGTGAACTGATAACAGTTGAGGATTCAAAATATGAGAAATCTTTTAAAATACTAATTAGTCAATAGACTACATATAGTGTGAGATTTGAGCTTAAAACAAGTCTCATGCCTGCAACAACTCTTGAGAGTGGGAAAACAAGTTTTAGCTACTGTTTAATGGTAAATTAGCTGCCCTATAATGATAAAAGCCTCCAAAATATCATTATAATGTAAAAGCTAGATAAATATTGTTTTGTCAATTGGATGAGAACATTCTATTTCCATTTGCAATGTTTTTTCCCAATTTGATGGCAACTTTTCTTTGCAATGTTTTTTCCCAATTTGATGGCAACTTTTCTTTTTCATTTGCATTGCTTTATGTTTTAAATTTGCATGCAAATATTTCAAAAATAAAATAATACCTATTTTTTTTAAGGAAAAAATCTGCATTTGTCTAAGTGGAAAAATAAATATTTGGCTAAGTGTATTTCATTTCATATTTAGCACTTATTATTAATTGTTTAATCTATGTACTCTATAATTTTCTATTGGCGTAATTCTTGAACCTCCTTTAAGTACAAGTGTTAGTATTTATATTTTGCTTGCTTTATGCAATATCTAAAATAACTTTCTATGTGTAGAGGCACATGACCTACAAACTCAACAACCCAATGGACATTTGAACCTGTGTGACAACAACAACACCATTATGACTTGACCACTGCACTACACCCTTATGAACACATTCTATGTAACTATTAATATCCACAAATCTTAAAAAAATATAATCAAAAGAATATTACTATAATAAAAAAATTGTTAAATTTTACACTACTCTATACAAATATATATGTTAAAAATTAATTGAAAATTCTTATATAATTCATAATTGGCAACTTGGTTTACTAGCCCCATAAATGTTTTGAATCCTATATTCTTCATTTCGGGCTTCCTCAGTGGTTCACACTTTGAAAACGACCAAAAACGGCCAAGGAGAATGCCTTAACCACATAAACAAAAGTTATACGTCGTAAGTCTTCAAGACGTGTGGATAATCACAAGGTGGAACAGATTCCAGCATGGAGAAGAAAATGACCCGTTGTAGAGATGCCAACTGCTTTCATAATTATTCTTTCAAGTCGTCACTCTTTAATTGTAGAAACTTCACCAATAATTTGGTATATTAAATAGGTTACCTATGAATAAACATTGGGTATAAATACACGAGAGAAGCTGGGTACTCTGTCAGAAGCTGGTGGGTACCGTATGTCCAGTAATAGGAGGCAATGAAGAATTCTCCAAGGTTTTCGAGTTTGAAAACAGGAGCAGGTTATATCTGCTCATTGCTGATTCTGTTCATGTACTTTTCCTCCCAAGGAGAATGTTCCACCTTCAATGAAAACTTTGCTATTTCATGGGGAGGCGACCATGTCAAATTGTCAAGTGATGGACAGACTGTACAGCTCCTCATGGACAGAGCTTCAGGTATATATGTCAACCGAGCATACTTTATATTGTATAGGACAGTTTTTATCGTGATTAAAATGATAACAATATTTCCTTTCAATGCTTGTTTCAGGATCTGGTTTCGCCTCGAAAAATCAATACTTGTTTGGGAGCTTTAACATGAAAATTAAGCTGGTCCCTGGAAATTCAGCAGGAACAGTCACTGCATATTATGTACATAAGCTACTACTCTTCCATACTTATTTGAGAACCTAAATAGAAAAAATGGAAACCTACTATATATCACTATATAAGTTGTTTCTCATCTATATAAGTTGTTTCTCATCTTATGTTTTGATTTGTTTATGTGGCTCATCTTAAATATCAAAAACGACTATAATTTCCGATAAACAACCTAAACAAATTGAAACCTAAAATATGTTATTTAAGCTAAGATCTACAAACATTTCTTAGTGTATCTAATCCTCAAATGATTGTATATGTGTTTTGCATCAGATGTCCTCAGACTCATCCTCCCATGATGAAGTAGACTTTGAATTCCTTGGAAATCTGCAAGGAAAGGATTACATTGTACAAACCAATGTTTTTGCAGGTGGGGTTGGAAACAGAGAACAAAGGATTCGTCTCTGGTTTGATCCATCTGCAGATTTCCATAATTATTCAATTCTTTGGAACCAAAAGCAAATAGTGTATGCCACCTTCTCTCCTATTAGTCTAAATAATTCAATAGTTGGTCATTGATTTCTCTGCCATTTTCATTTGATGTTAAAATGAGTTTACAGTCATTCAGGCCAAATTCTCTTTTGATCCACTCTGTTTGAACGAAAGATTTCCTGACTTCAAACATTTGTGTCTAATATTATATGTGATTTTTAAGCAGATTTGCTGTGGATTCAATACCCATCCGGGTGTTCAAGAACAATGAGGGAGTTGGGGTCCCTTATCTAAAGAATCAACCCATGAAAGTCATCTCCACCCTTTGGAATGGGGAAGACTGGGCCACAGAAGGAGGGAAAGTGAAAATAGATTGGAGTAAAGCTCCCTTCATTGCATCTTATCAAGCCTTTGAAGTGGATGGGTGTGTATCATCTAGTCAGTCATGTAGTGGCCACTGGTGGGAGCAACCGGAATTTCAGGGCCTCAGTCAAAACCAACTCAACAGGCTTCGATGGGTGGAAAGAAATTATATGGTATATGACTACTGCAAGGATAAATCTGGAAGGTTTTCTAGTGTTCCGCCTGAATGTGCTATAAACCCCTGAACATGGAGATTCCTCAAAAGTATTGATGCCTCTTATTGAGACATCCCTGATTTCTAATAAAACTGTTTTCGAATCTAATGGTGTAAAATTCCCATTATTGTTGTCAATGTTCATCCTATTTTCATATTTATGGTTGATAAATATTCAGAAAAAAATTATGCAGTCTATTTTCATATTTATTTTCATTAAATATGGGTGGATAGATATTGACTAAAAAGTTATATAATTAAATGTTTTAAAAAAAATTGAGATTGATCTTATTATTAATAAATATATATATATATATATATATATATTAAATTATATATTTTATAATTAATTGAATTTGACAGATATATTCATAAAAAAAAAAAATTGTTTAAATTTTCTTTGAAAATTTATTATATATCAATTATTAATTACATCACTTGATAAGCATCATGCAATTCTAATTATCAAATGTAATTTAATATTATAAAAAATAAAATAAAACATTATTGATTAAGATACTTTTGATATAATTGTATGCCTAGATAGCATGTTATGATTAGCTTAATGATAGATAATAATATATGTGTAACTTGGTTTTATATCTATGAATATATCTGAATTAATTATTTTTTTAATAAATAAAATAGAATATATATAATTTTAAAATAACATCATTTTATCTAGATAGAAAATAGTGAAACAAAATAAATTTGTGTCCTCAAAAGGAAACAACTTATCACAATGTCATAATGCTATAAAAATATGACGTGAAAAACTAAGCATGAAGATATTAAAAACTCGTAGATCAAGGAGGGTCTTGACCATTATGGTTATGCCAATATATATTAAGTCCTTTCTATCATCTATTAACTACTCACCGGTGAATAACAAACTATTGATTATTGTCAAATGGGTGCACTGGGCAGGAACAGGGGTGAGGGAGGTGACTCAAATTCTGCTGACGAAGGAGGGGATGATTCTGACGATGACGCTGAGGATCTTGATCTGACGTTGGCTTCTCTTCCTCCTTTGGCACGACAGTTTGGGTCTTGGGAAGCCTTTTTCTCCGGCTACTTGGTGTGGAGGTGTCGGCATGTGGTGTTTGATGTTGTTGCTGCTGTCTGGAGTTGGTCTACTATGGCTAGAGCTGGAGCCTTGCAGGGTGCGAAGGATGTCTTGGCTCCTCCCTTGGTGGCGTCTTCTTTTGCTACCTTCTCTGCTGCCTGTGATGGGCGGCTTCTTGGCTCTCCTTCCTACAGGTTGTGCTTGGTGGAGTTTGGGTGCATATTGCCCTACCTTTATCTTTTGTGGGTGTTGTCCATTCAGTGGGTTGGTGGTGGGGTATTCTTTGAAGAAGTGTGGTTTAAGATTAGGCCAATCATTGCTCCTACTCGGCATAGCAGGAGGGCTTGGGGTCTCTTCATGTCGGCTTGGTCTTGTTCCTGCTTCTTTTTGGTTGTTCCTCACTCTTGCCTGTGCTGTGTTCGATGCATATTTCATGAGGGTTCTCTTTTCCAGTTTGTTCTGGTTCATTCTTTTCCCCTCTTGGGTGTTTGGTGGTGTTTCCCATTATCTGATTGTGAGGAGTTTTGGCCCCTCTCTGGCCCTGACCGATGTGTCAGGGTTGCTTGGTGTGCTCTCTTGCTGGGTCTTCTCTTTACTACTTTGCTGTGCGGGAACCTCTATTCCTCCTGGGGTTTGCTTGTTCCTGAGCATTCTGTGACTGAGTATCTACTTTTGTTTATGGTCAGGCCTTTGCAGTCTGCGACTATGGTTCTCCTCTCCTCGAACCCTGATTTGTTTTCTAATCTTTTGGGAGAGGTTCTTGGATCCTTGGTGTTGTTTAATGTGTTTCCTTCTGTGCATCTTTGGGTCACTCTAGCCTTTCCTATGGAGGTGGTCCTATCTCCTATTGAGGGGGAGATGGATGTGGCTGGTTGTGACCTCTCTCCTATAGAGGTGGAGAGAGATGCTTTCATGCACGCCTGGAAGAAATGTTGGGGGGCTGATTATGCCTTGTTTTGTGACAGCAAGAAAGCTAAGGCTAGCCTACATGCTGCTTTCTTTTCTTCATTTTCTATTGAGGTGGAGATTTTGAAAAGAGAGCTGATCTTTATGGAGTTCTATCTAAAGGATAATGGGTGCTGCAGTCACCATGATATGGTTGAGCTTGAGAATGTCTCCTATAGAGGTGGAGAGAACAGATGGTCTTTGAAGGCAACTATTGTTGCCCTACGCACTTATAGTTACTCTTCCTATAATGGAAAAAAGTGTGGTCTGTAGTGGGTTGTTGGTCCCATCAAAACCAATGAGTGTTAGACGCTTGTAGTTTCCTAGGTCTTGTTTGGGCTGCCCGCTGGCTTTTGGCTGGGTGTTGGCTTGCTATCTCCCTGTGCTACTGCTGGTTGTTTCTGTTCCTATCTTTCTGGCAACTTGTTCTTCTTGGTGTTGGTTTTGGGTCCCCTTAAAACCTGAAGGTTTCGGGTCCTTTCAAAACCTGTTGTAAATGGTTTTAGGTCCATTCAAAACTTGTTTTTCCTTTTATCAAAAACTACTCACCAGTGAAAACACTTTCTTCACTTTTTTTACCTCAAGAGTAGGAATTCCAACATCTTGATTACTATCATTTTCAATATTTTTACACCAAAGTCAAAGAAGAGGGCTAGCTAAGATGGAGAGGAAACCAATATATATATTTATTTGTCAACTGAGGGGATGACTAATGCTACGCCCTTAATATTAGTGTACATCAGGTTATGAATAGTCGGCTTGTGGCTATCTTAACTCTCTATTAAGTCATATTACCATTAGTATATTGTTATTTAGTTGTTTAGGTCGGCCTAAGACTTATATAGGTGTGTCTAAGTCGTCCTAGGTGATATCGTAGGCATAAATAGGTATAGATAGGAGGTTGTGAGTCTTATTTCATCATCAAGTGGTGAAGTGTGTTCTCATTGGAGATATTTGGAGGTTTTCCCCCTCGAAGTGGCTTGTTATTCTTAGTTATTATCAAGTATTTGCAACATATTTCATATCATATTCTTCTATTGTGCAAGTTATTTCATAACAAGTGGTATCAGAGCATGATCTTGGCACCGTAGAGGCAAGGTTTTTCTCAAATTTGGAGGCGATTTTGGGAAGAGCATATCTTTCAAATTTTGGTGATTTTTTTTCTAATTTTTAAAGGGTTTTTGAAGAACATATTAAAGAAGCTACAATCCAGATTTTAGAATAATTGGAGCAGAATTAAGTGAATTATTTCAGAATTATGGTTTCTACACAATTTTTTTGGAATCTACATATCTTGCACATCTTGTCGAATTGGAGTCTAATTTTTATTGGGTTTTTGAAGACATACTAAAGGAGATTAAAAGTAAAAAATTTCAAGGAATTGGCTTAGAAATAAGCAAGTTATTTCATAAAAACTAATTTCAATGTCTTTTGGAGTGGCATCAAGAAGAGCTAGAGTGGCGCTGACTTTGTTCCTGTTAGGGTGAAAGGTTGTGAGTTGGTGATACATGCATTACCCTAATGATCCAATAAAATATTTAAATTTTTCACCTCTAGGGCCACTTTATTGGCTTATACTTAAATCTAAATTAACACATTTGAAAACACTAGAGTTTGTGTGAATACAGAAGCTAATATCAATTAAATTTTGACTAAAATTATTAATTCATATATTTTAAAATGACGAAATAATCTCCCTAGCATGAAATCATGCCAAAGTTGAGTAAATGTAGCTAGAAACTAAGATTCATCCCCTAGTAGAATACTATGCAAAGTAAGTGGATTTCATCTAAAGGGTTTGCGAAACCTAAGTGTAACAAGAGATTTCATATGGGAAAGCTTTGATACAGTAAATATTATGAAAAATAAGTTATCCATATAGTTTGAAACTACTTACTCCAAGTGTAGGAGGGATTTGGGAGACTTCAACTCAAGTCCAACTTGTGAAAAATTGGTAAATGTGCAAGGAATAAATATATCTTTTTTCTTGGAGACCAATCATCTTTTTGAAATTTTCTTAACATAAAATCTATATATATTTAAGTAAAGAAGGTTATCATTGAGGATTAGGTTTAAGCCTCAAGGAATTTATTTATTTATATAAAAGGTGCATGCACCTAAAAATATATAAATTATAATAAAAGGATTACACAAGATAGGCCCATATAGAGAAAAACAAGGCTTGAAATAGCAAAGAGCTATAGAAAGTCCAAAACTAGATCACAAAAGTAAGAAAAATTAGGTTCAAAAAAATGGACATTTATAAATATAGATGGTTATAATTTACATTGAAAATAATTTACATTAGACCAACAAAAACTACATAGGGGGATATAATTTACATTGAAAATAATAGTAGGAAAAATTTAGTCAACATTCTCTCCTTCACTAGCATGTTGTGCTTTTGTATCAAGAGGAAATTATGGGTGTGGATGATGCTAGATAAGAAAATAATAGTAAGAAAAATTTAGTCAACATTCTCTCCTTTACTAGCATGTTGTGCTTTCGTATCAAGAGGAAATTATGGGTGTGGATGATGCTAGATAAGAAAAAAAAGACCCTAGAAGAATTCTTCAATTTTCTCCACTTTCTACAAACCAAATTTCATGATGTGAGATTAGAGAGAGTTATCCACTATGATCAAATAATCATTATGGAGGTTGTGTTTGATAACATTATAGACATAAATAATTGTAAGGTACTCTAGAATATCTACATGCAAGTGAAAATTTCCCCAACTATAGCCTATCCATTGAACAAATCATATTCCCTTAATGAAACATTAAATATTTCCTCATAAATCAAGTAATCTTGAATATATTCAAAGGCTAAGAACCTTAAAATGAAAGAATCTTGCAAAAGATCCATTGTATTGGACAAGAAGAGGTAAAAATCATAGGATAAGAAGAGAACACATGGGAGAGCCTATAGCACATCACATCTTGTAACTTCTTACATTGCTTCCTCCACTTCATTGTAGTTAATTTTAAACAATTTAGCCAACAAATCAAAGTTGATGCCACCTTGAATTGGAAGTTCCTAATTTTTCACAAGGAAGTTAAAATGTTTGTTCATCAACATCTCCATACCAACAAAGATGATGAACAAGAACAAGGGAATACACTTGAGAAACATCCTCCAATGCTTATAGCATCACCTAGCACCCAATGAAATTGTAGAAAAGTCTTTCCCAATGCAAAGAACATTTTTGACACATAAGGGAAATAAATAGAGAATATATGGATGGATTTCTATGTACAAGAAATAATTCTTACCCACTTTAGTGGCTTAAGAAATGGTCAAAGAGATAAATAACAAAAAAACCTACAAAAATATCAAAAAATAAAAAGTTAGCTTGAAAACACCTCACAAGATTGAGGTGATATTACATTTAAATTTGATCTTGTTTCATAATTTTTTGAAAAAGAAAATAATGAATAGATTCTATAGAAATCTTTGTCATCTTGATGAGATGATTGTAGGATAGATTAGCAATGACATCCACCAACTTATTCTGTTCCCCATAATAATGTTTGCATTGATAATGTTTATAGTAACCAAGTAGATATCATACTTGTTGCAAGATATTAATAATTTTCCTATTGCATGAGGCTTTATACTTGATAACATTAATCATATTCATTGTGTCCTCTTCAATCAAGATCCTTTTAAAATTCCTCTATTTTTCCAATGTTATGCCCTTGAGAAGAGCTTGGGATTTTGCTTTATTATTTGTTCCATTTGGAAGTTTATAGTCCATAGCTCTTAGTAATGAATGCTTACTGTTTAAAAAAGGAACAAACACAAATTGAAACAAAAAAAGGAAAAGGGAAGAAAAAAATATATCAAAACTATGTAGAAAACATAAGTTGGTATAAAATGAAATGTTGAAGCCATGGGTGGATGGGATGGACGAATGGGGGATAGGGCTTAATGGGTAGATTCCAAGAAAGGACTGAACCATGAATCAATGTGATGATAGATGGTGATGAAAAGGTCATGCTCTAGTGGATATATACATGTGGACCATTCCCTATGAAATATTAGCAAAGGGGATTCCCCAAATTAAGTGAAAAATCAAGGAAAGGGTGTGGAATGGAAATGGAATGAAGTGATGGAGAAGTAAAATAGATGGATTAGGGGATGACTTGGGATGAAAATAAGTGGAAGTGTTGGTAATTTAAGCAATTTTATGGACAAGGATAATATGGGTAGGTAATTTATGTGGAAGGGATAAAAAAATGTATGGATTATGATGAATGGGTAAGGGACTTGAGAGAACAACTCAAGGTAAGGGATAAAATGGGATGAATAAAATGTGGTGATGGGAAAATATGGAAAAGGATGCATGACCATAGACTAGAGTGGTTTCACACTACACATTATGCTTGTTTACCAATTTTCATCATGTTATTTTCCTAAGGTGCCACAAGGAGTGGTTTTCACTAGTGGATGAATTTATTAAATATTTTTATTATTTTTAGGATTTTTCAATTTTTGATTATTTTTGTTTTTTTAGAAGAATCGTGCTAAATGGATTAACCAAATAAGCACTTAATATGGACAATGTTCACATGCTCATCTATCTCATGAACTTTAGGAGTGGCTAGCTTGTAGGATCTGGGTATGTGCAAGATCACCAGGGAAAAAACAGGCCCTTAAGTGGCAAAATATTCAGAAAAATCAGAGTTAGGCAACTTGACGTAAAAAATTGAATAAGTTATCTATATTATTTCAAAAATATGTAAGAATAGAATCTGTAGCAAATTGAATGTAGTTTCTAAACTACTAGGTTTATTTTTGAAAAAAAAAAAATCTATTTGGTGAAAATTTGAAATTTCAATGGAGTAGTACTTAAATTTCAGGGAAAAAATAAGAAGTAGGTGTTTGTCTGACCACCTTAACCACAATAAAATGATAATATTTTTTTATAGGATTTTAGATATAATTAGAGGACTCATGTCCCAATGCAATGCATATTTTTTTGTAATTTTTTTCCATGTAAATAATTAATTTTTTTTTTATTACAACTTTTAAAAAATATAAAAACTCGTATGTCTGACCACCTTAACTTGGTCAAAACTTCATGAAATTTATTACTTTTCTTTTCAATCCTATAGTATACAAAGCATAGAATGTGACGCATGTTTCAGATTCAAAAAATGTGATACTGTTTGAAAGTTATAGATGTTTTTCAATCATCCCATCATTAAGGACTTTAGTTGTAATTCAAATAGAAAATAAATAATAATTATTTATTAAATTCAAAGTAAAGAAGAATTTATATTGGTGGAAAGCTGAGAATCTCCTTTAAAAACCCTTTTTGTTTCATCAATTTTGGGTAAAAAAAAAGTGGTCAACCACATACCCATCATATTTCCACTTTTTGGCCCATCATGATCCTGCACATACCCATCTAGATCCAAAATTGATAGTAATGACATACGGAACCAACCAATTTGGCTTGAATTTCCCTTTCTTCTCTATGTCTTGGGTGGTGTTCTTTTGGTTTTCCTTAAAGACAATTCTTCCAATCTCAAACTCTCTAGTTTGGAGGCATTTATTATAGCCATGATGCAACTAATGTTGATATGCATTAAGATGGATTCATAGCAGTGAGATGGTGCTTCTCAAGGAGTTCTAGTTCATGTAACTATTATGCTCAATAATCCTCTTTTGAGAAGAGGTTATGCAAAGAAAATGCAAGGAGGGGAGCTCAACCTCTATTGGAAAGATTTCTTCAACACCATAAGCAAGTGAATATGGAGTGGTGTCAGTGGGAGTGGTAATAGAGGTGTAATATGTCCAAAGGGTGAGATTAAGCTGAAGGTTCTAGCCATGACTAACGTCAATGATGGTTTTATTAAGGATTTTGATCATTGTTTTGTTATAAGCCTTGACTTGACCATTGCCTTGTGGGTAATAGGTGGTGGACCATTTGTACTTAATATAGAATTTATCACATATGGATTTTACTTTATGGTTTTTAAATTATTTACCATTGTTTGTGATGATAGTGGATGGTATAAAAAATGAAAAATGATATGGTTAAGGATAAATTTAGAAATTTGTTTGTTGGTAGTGAAAGTGAGTGGAATAGCCTTGACCCACTTAGTAAAATATTTGGTAGTAGTAATAATGAATTTATGGCCATTGGAGGACATGGGATTAGTCTTTCCAATGAGATCAAGGTTCGATGTAGAGAAGGGCCATGGAGTGGTAATGGATTGGAGGGCTTGTGACGGTGCATGAATAAGGTCCCAATTTTTTTGATAAGAAAGACATTTCTTTATATATTCATAGGCATTGGATTCCATCGTAGGTAAATAATATCATGTGTGAAGGAGTTTCTTGGCTAGGATCGTGTCATTTATATGAGCACTGCAAATGCCACTATCGACTTCTTGAAGTGCAAGGTTGGACTCATTTGAGTTGAGAAATCTAAGAAAGGTGCCATCATAACCCCTAGAATAGAGTTTTCTACCAAGGATTCTATAATTGGATGCACATTAGATAAGGTATTTATATTTTGTGGATTATATGTCAAGAGGGATGGTTTGGTTTTGGAGAGGAAAAATTTTCATTTTATTAGGGACTATTGGGACCAACAATGTCACATATCACATCAAAATATGGAAGATCATAATAAAGTAAAAGAACTTTATCTACAAGTAAATGATCCACATGATATTCATCATGCATATCTAGAAGAGATCCAATGGTGGCCATTGCTTCAACCACTTTTTTATTGATACAAGGAACTATCTCAAAATATATATCCAAGAAATATTGCTTGAAACTATTAGCCATGCATTTATAGGGCACAAGTTTGTGATCTTTAGTAAGGAGCTCAGAATTTAACTAATTAATTACCAAATTATATTAATCTCCAAATAATTTCAAGTAATGAATATGCCATTGAACTAATAGCTTTAGACTAGATAGCAATGCCTCATATTTCACTATGTTTTTTATGCAAGGAAAAATAATGCAGAATTCTTTAGGAATGAAAACACCTTGAGGGGTGATAAAAAGGATGCCAACACCTAATCCATGTAATGTGAATGATCCATAAAAGTGTAATATGTCCATGGCATGGATTCATCAATGTGAAGGATGTATTCATATATAAATTCCATGTTCAAAGGTTGAAATTTTTGAATGGGGGGCTCTGCCAACTAATTTTCTATAACTTGACCTTTTATTTCCTTTTGATTGACATAATTAATATCAAACTCACTAAGGATCATGACCCATTTTACTATTTGACCAATAAGGGTTTCCTTGGAAAAAAATATTTCAATAGGTAGCTTTTGGCAATCAAATGATTGGTAGCATCAATCATTTAATGAATTTTTTTTTGTGTGTCAAACACTACTGCAAGGCAAGCTTTCTCCATAGATGAGTAATTGGTTTAAAATCCAACCAATGTTTTGCTAAGGTAATAGATGGAATTTTCTCTTCCCTAATCATTATTTTGAGCTAAAAGGCACCTAGCACAAGTTGTGTAACTAAGATGTATAATAACAAAGGTCTATCTAGAGTGGGTACCACTAAAAATGGAGGATTAGACATGTATTCCTTGATTTAATCAAATTATATTTGGCATTAATCATCCCACTCAAAGTTGAAATTCTTTTGAAGTAGATGTGAAAATGGATGACACTTATTTACTAACTGGGAAATGAATCATCTAATATCTTGGAGTTCCCCTATAGATTGCATAGCTATGTGAGATTTTGAGGAGGTTTCATTTCTAATATTTCTTTTACCTTAGTTAGATCTACCTCTATGCCACATCTAGAAACAATGAAACATAGGAGCTTGTCTAATTTGACTCCAAAAACACATTTCTTCAAATTTAATATGAGTTTATACTCTTTATAGGTGATCTACTTTAGATTTTGACTTTCCTAGGATGTTATCCACATAGTCTTTAACAATATCATATAGCATATAATGGAATATAATAGTCATGACTCTTTGATATGTGCCACCAAAATTTTTGAGACCAAATGGTGTGACTTTAGAACAAAATGTACCCTTTGGGGTGATAAAAGGTGTCTTTTGTTGATCACTAGGTGTTATCTGAAATTGGTTACACCCTGAAAACCCATCCATAAGGGACAACATCTCATCACCAACTGTCAAATCCAAAATCATATCAATATTTGAAAGTGTAAAATCATCTTAGGGGCAAGCTTTGCTGATGTCTCTAAAATATGTACATACTCTAGTTCCTTTAGTTGGCTTGCTTATAGATACTACTAGTGTAGGAAAATGTACTCCTTTGTATTTTTACACTTTGTTTGAGAGCCTCAATTAAACTAGACTTAATTAGGCCTTAATAAGCCCTATTTTACATCTACAATCCTAATGAATTACATTTTCTGAAAGGGAAACCCGACAATAATTAATGCCAACACATAATACTTTACCTTGAGTAATGTGTGTTTCAAAAATAGGTGTTTGGGACCCATTCACCCATGGGCGAATGGGTCCTCCCTAGGCATTTGAACCTAAATTTAAATTATGTTTTTGGTGGTATTTTAATGTTTCTAAATTCAAAATTTAATGTCAGCTTGTAATGTTCAATTTTTAGGAAATTGAGGATACATACCTATAAATACAAGGTTATTTCATCAAATTCAAAATCCTAGAATTTCATGAGAGCATCAATTCAAGTTTACAAGAGAAAATACTATTTTCAAGGCATTCAAGAAAATATTTATCAGTGATTTATTGCAGCAATTGAGATCTCAAGCATCATGTCAAAGTCTTTTTCAATCATGCATGTTTTTGGAGCTAACATTGTGATGTAGGTTTCAAAGATTCAAGTCAAGCATTCAAGTCATATTTCAAGCATCAAAATCCACATCCATTGAAGCTAATTTCATGCAAGATCAACATCAACATTTCAGATTTATAGAAGGTTTATTCAAGGGTTTGGTGAGTTACAACATAGCAATTTTTCAAATTCATAATTTCTTTCATGTTTCATTATTTCAATTCAAGGTTTGATTACCAAAATGAGGTTTGACCAAGGAAAATCCCCATTCACCAAAAAAAAATAAAAAATCCCTCTTATGTTTGTGTTGTAGATCTTAGGTTGAAGAAGGATTGAAGATCTCTTGAAGAGAGAGATTGGAAAAGTTGTCAAAGTTGTCATCAATTCATGGAAAATCACCTATAGATATGATTTCTAACTTTCCAACACTGAAACCTAGATCAAACAGAAGCTGTAGAATGACATTAGAGGCTCTCAATTTTTTTTTGAAATCCCTGATCATAGAACCATTCACCCATGTGAAAATGAGTCCTATTTTTCCTCCCAAAACTTCCTTTTGGTGACCAGTACATAGTGTTTTACCCTTCTCATATCTGTAGAAATTTTGTTGTTTCTATTTTTATTGAGCTTTAAATTAATGTTTCAAGTTTGAATGAGCATAACTAAGTAGATTTGCTATTTTTAGTTTTTCTCCCAAAAGTGTTGTTTAGGTTGATACCCCCATCGTCAATCATAAGCAAATAAGTAGATTCCCTCATTGATTTGACTCACCTAAGGGTTGTAATGTAAGGAAAATTGTAGCCATCTAATGACAATTTCCACATAACCTAAAAGAGATAACAATACAAATAAGTGCTCACAATCCACATGCAAGAGAATAGACAACATACCCATCAAAGATGACAAAAGATATACCCTGGGAAAACCATCAAAAGGGAAAATCCCACCTTCCAAAAGCATCCATACTCCATCATATTAATCAGCCATGAAGCAAATAAAAGAGTTATAATGAACACCGTTGAAACATCAATCCCTCCAATGCATTCTCATGTGTCCAAGCATGAATCCAGACATCCCATGCCATGCTTCACAAATGCACTCTCAAGAAGACTCAATAATGATATCCAAACCAGTCAACCCAACCTAAACCACTACACATATGTTTTCTTTTATAGACACAAGCTCACACATAATACAACTAGTGGTAAGGTGAAACCATGTACCACAAAACCATGCAAATACAAAACCACTAACCCCTTATTTAATATTGGGTACTAAGACATCACACTATTTAATATTTCCCCAATATTAAATTATTATTGCATGTCTCCCACACAAATAATAATACAATGTTACAATACAACATCAAGTGGACCCCAAATAATTACCTAGTGTGATTAACAACACCACCAAGGTGTCTCACAACTAAATAATTATTTAATTAAAACAATATAATAAATCAATTTATGCAATGGTGTACAACACCATATCCCAACATGTAAGTCAATTATTTATGTGGATATCATTTCCTAATGAAAGAAAGGAAAATAGGTCCATATTTTGTGAACCCCCATCACATTCCTTCCCCATCCAGACCCTATTTTTCATTATTTCATTATGGTGAACCTAAAAATCTTGCACTATAAACTTTCTGAATTTCGAGTCCATTTGAACCCTAAATCTAGGATTTACATTACTTTGCATTGCAATGCATTTATTTTCATTTCATTTAGTGTTATTTACATGCATTAGTTTGTATCTCCTTTAGTGTTTTAGGTTTGCATTTTGCATTCTTTAAAATCTATAAAATTCAAAAATTTCATTCATTTTTGCAGAGTGTTTACATAACATTGCATGATCATTCACTTAAAACATAAAATTGAATCAGATTTGCATCTCAAACTTGGTATTTTTTCTTGTCATTTAGCATCATTTTACACTTGCATTTAGATGTAATTTACCATAAATCTAAAACTACATAACTACCTATTTGTAACCAAAATCCAAAAACATAAACATCAACTTTCAAATCAATAATTTAATTTTTCAAAACCCTGACACAAGAACTATTCACCCATGGGTGAATGAGCCCCTGATTAGGCTTATTTTTGAACTTTTGGGCATTAAAAACCATCTATCTGCATCGTTGTTTCTACATTCAGCTGTTTGTTTCAGTTTCCAATTTTTTTATTTTCCGTAATTATTTATACTACTTATGTTAATTGATCAATTCA
Source organism: Sequoia sempervirens (assembly GCA_007258455.2). Lineage (NCBI taxonomy): Eukaryota > Viridiplantae > Streptophyta > Pinopsida > Cupressales > Cupressaceae > Sequoia > Sequoia sempervirens. Next base: position 245,651,037 of record VDFB02075321.1, on the reverse strand, counting down.
AGTGCATTTTAAACATAAATTGGAATTACAAGACATTATTTTTAGGTTTTTGCATAGTATAATTAGAAAATTATCTTGTTTAAAATCTATAAATCACTCTCTTTTTACATACTTGCATTGCACTTCCTATTATTGATTGCTCCTTGCCTATTCTCCATTCTGGGTGCACCTTAGGTTTGGTGAAACTCGTATGAGTTTCACAACCTAGTGTCCCATTTCCATACTATTGTGAGACATAGTTCGAGACTCATGTCATCCTGCAATACATCACTCACTGTGGATCTTGGGTTTTCCATCTCTTTCACTCATAGTGTTGATACTAGTCAACCCACTATGAACCATACCCTTGACACTTCATTTCCTATGACCTCCTTACCAACAAATAATGTTACTAATGTTGAATCAATGGTTATTAATGGCCCTCAAGAGAACCTGGGAAAAATGGATGAAGAATTAGATAAATTACAAAAAATTGTGAGTTATGAATACATGGTTGGTACCATAATTCTTGTCATAGATAACATGACGAGAATGATTGATAATGGTCTAGGAATAGAAGTAATGCATAACCTATCTCACATCATTGATAAAGATGTCCTTAAAATGACTAGTTGTGCTCAAACTTTGGGGTATACTCAAAGTCAAGGTGGAAATCCAATTCCTTCTTCTACAACCATGACCTCTATTTTGACATACACTAATCCAACTATTAGTACAACCATACAACCCACTAGCAATGTTAATAAGTTACATCAGGTGTTTTCACTAGGAATCCTTTTATCTTTGTGCATTCAAATCTCATATATCCTAATCCATCTCCCCTCACAGGCATACAATTCACTTATCCTCCAAACACATATAAACCACACTAATCCAACTATTACTACAACCATACAACCCACTAGCAATGTTAATAAGTTACCTCAGGTGTTTTCACTAGGAATCCTTTTATCTTTGTGAATTCAAATCTCATATATCATAATCCATCTCCCCTCACAAGCATACAATTCACTTATCCTCCAAACACATATAAACCTCCACCCTATTTAGCTCCATCTCACAACACAAACAATGATCCCATCCTTAACCAACTCTTACAAAGCGTTTCATCCCTCCAACAACAAATTAATATATTTAAAAAATAAAATAAAACTAGCCAACCTTCACAATATGTCAAAGGAACCCCTTATCCTTGGAGATACTGAGAACAAAAATGCCACAAGGCATAGAGATTCCTAGATTTGAGAAATATGGTGGGAAAGGAGATCCTGTTAGCCATGTTCTACATACACAACCTTATGTAGTGACTTCATTTTTTAGGATAAACTCTTGGCTAAACTCTTCCCTAGATCCTTGAAATAAACTTCCCTGTAATGGTTTTATTCTTTACCAAATAATTCAATATGTTCATTAATGAACTTGTTAATGCCTTTCTTAATCACTTCCAAGTTCGCATGGGTCCAAAGATGGCCTTAGCATATTTAATGAAATTGAAGCAAAAGGATGATGAAAAGGTCACTGGCTTTATTGCTCGTTATCAATTTATTTACTCACAAATAAACATTAGGATTCCCGATCCTAATCTTCAATGAATGTTCATTGAAAATTTGGAGAATAAGCTTCAAGATAAGATCAAGATGATGAAATTTCCCTCCTTCACACAATTACGTACTACCTTTCGTGATTATGAAAATACAGTTACTAGTCGTGAAATGAAAACTCCCTCTAACCATCCTAAAAAATATGAATCCAAACCTCAAACAAACTACCAATCACTCAGGAAACCAAATAAGGGCTTTATACAACTTAATGCTCTTCAACCAACTCAACATGTTGACACCCAAGTGGTTTCTATAAAGACATCAAATCCATATACATTTGGGGAGAGGAATAGAAAATTTACCCCTCTACCTAATACCCTTCATTCCATCACGTTGTAGCTCTTAAGCAAGAACTTAATTTCCTTGCCTCCTATTAGAGCTCCTAATCGTACTAAGCCTTTACCTCCAAACTATAGACAAAATGCCTTTTTCCATTAGTACTGACAAAATGGACATGATACGGAAAATTGTAGCATCTTAAACATATTATGCAATACCTCATTGATTCTAATCACATTAATTTGGAAATGTTAATGATCAAGGTAATAAGTCTGTTGCCCCTCCCAACCAAAATTTACAATTATTTACCAATCCTATGCCAAATCATAACATATCCTTTGTCAAAGCTAGTGAAAACAAGAATGATGTGATGAATGTTGACACAAATAATGACAAATTAAATAATAATGAGGAAAATCCTATGGATCATATGATTGGAATCATTGAAGTTCAACCTCATAAGGGCCTAACCAATATGTCCCTCAACATTGATTTCTCAAAAATGACATACTTAAACATGCACCCAATGGTCCTCTTTACATTGTCGGAAGAATCAATGACAAGCCTACTAATGGTATATTAATTGATCCTGCCTATGTAGAGAATGTGATAATCGAAGAATTCTTGTTTGTGCATGAAATTTATCAAGATACTTATGAACAACTATGAAAGGTAGAAAATTGTTTGCTTTCTTCTAGGGTTTAGGACATAGAAGGACAATCTTCACTAACTTTCACTCAAGAAAAAACCCTTAAGATCTCAATGCAAAGGAGAAAGAGATCTTGCAAAAGGGGATGTCCTAGGGGTTGAATGTAAGATAATAAGGGGTTCACCACCAAGTTTAGACATGGAAAGATAAATGACCTAGAAATGCAAATGAAAAAAAACAAAAAGCTGTGAGATGAATGGTGTGGACCTAGAAATCTAGAAATGACTGAGCGGAGCTCTGAAACCCTATAAAATTTGACTTTAATGCTAAATAGGACTCATTCGCCAAGCTGGGATGATCAGTCTAAAATCTGGGTTTCTGTGTGGGAACAAGAATCTACCCAATGGGTATCCGAATCTGCAAAAATCTAAATTTTTGACTAAAACTGGGACTCATTCACCAAAAGTGGTGAATCAGTTTAGTTATGCTTTTCTAAAGCTTCAAAGTCTAATCCTTCTCTTCTATGTTTTCTCTATCCTTCCTGACTGATTTCTAGATATAAAACCCTAATTTACAACCTGTAGGTCTTCTCTAATGCTCTCCAAGACTTGATGACAACTTTGAAAAATTTGAATGTTTTGAAAAAATTTCTCCAATCTTACTCCTTAGTAAATCTACCACCTAGACCTATATTTCACACACAAAGGAGAGGGAAAAATGTTTTTGGGTTAGTGGATAGAGGTATGCCTTGGTCAAACCCCTTGTTGGTAATCAAACCTTGAAATAGAATGGAATATGAATGGAGAATGATGAATGAACAAAATATGATGTTGCAATTCACTAAAACCTAGAAACAAGAGGTTGAAAATATGTATGAGATGGATCCAATGGATGTAGATCTTGAATCTTGCTTGAAGGTGATAGATCTTGAATTGAACACTTTCTTGAATCATGAAACCCTACATCACAATTGTTATCTCAAAAACAAACATGATGCATGAAATATTTGACATGATGATTGATGCTTGAATGCTACTCTAAAAAGCTTGATAATCAGCCCTTGAATTCTCTTTTGAACTCAAACTTTCTATTAGAATGCTCATTCAACTTGTATTTATACTTAATTATGAAAGAATTCCCGAAATTACAACATTACAAGCTAACATCAGATCTAGGAGGATAAAATCCTACCAAAAATTTGAATTAATTTTGATTTTGGGCCACACGAGACTCATTGGGCCAAGGTGGCGAATGAGTCCTACTAGGCCTAAATTTTGGGACCATTTTTAAAAATGCTTAGAAATGTGTGAAACCAAGTTTGGGACCCAAAAATCTAGGTGGGACTCATTTTCCCAAGGTGGAGAATGAGTCCCAGCTTACTAAATCTAGGCAACTCAAGCCTGAAACACCTGAATTATGATTGGCTAATGATTGGTGTCGGGATTATCCTCAAAAAGATGCATTAAATGAGGCTTGTGGATGCAAAATAAGGTCATTTTTAAGTATAAGAAAGCACAATTATTAATGACAAGCCTATAAAAGTGTGAAAGTGTGTTACAACACTTGAAAACACTTTAAAATAAGGCAAGATTAAAGTTAAAAATAGGTTTGTTAGGTATAATTAATTAATAAAACCTTAGAAAAGTGTGAAAGTGAGTTACAACAATTTAGCAAGGTACCATTTAAATTCATTAGTTCACAAGGGCCCAAGACCTAATGTGAATGTGCCAACCACATTACAACACTAAATCAAGGCAACATTAAGCTCAATTTAGCAAGGAGGGCCCAAACAAGTGTGAAAATTTCCCTGATGACATTTTTTGACACTACAAACTGAAAGCATGGATCAAAACACATCATGGTTTTTCTTTCCCTACAATAGGTTTGATAACTATTCCTTTACAAGTTAGATAAAAAATATTGAATGTCTCATTCTCCATCATCCTAATGGTGGATCAATTTTGTGTGAAGTTAGGCTACCCATGGCTTCTCTCCATGAAAGTCATCCCGCCGGTAGTGCATAAATGCTTAAAGTTTCCATTTGGAAAAGATATCTTTACTATGTACCATACTGGCTTTAATCCTATGTCTTCCCATGGGAATTTTTCATTAGATTTATTTTGGCTCGAACCTATGGAACCTACTAGGCCTTGTGAGGACTTCATTTTCAAATCTTATCAAAAGTTTAAGGAAAATCATATAGAAAAATTATCCCTTAGAAATATGTCTCAACCCATGATTGAGCCTCCCATCCTTGATGAGACCATGATTGAAAAAACCCTTTCAAGTAACCAAGACCATAACATAGAAAATCCTTTGCCTATCTCCTATAAAAGACCTAGATATAACCAAATAAGTCCTATTATCCCTACTAAGGTCAAACAAGTTTATAAAGCTAAAGATAAAGTGGTTGAACAACCTTCCATGGTTCCTTTTGTTCCTCCCTTATGGGAAGAAAAGAAACCAATGGTTGATAAACACACTCCTACACAATCACAACTTGAAAATCACACAAGAAGAAATAAAAATGCTAAAGAGCATAGGCATAGACATCATGCTATTGCTCGTCTGATACAAGAAAAAATGAATCAAACAACTCAAGAAATGCATGATGATTCTCCACCTTCATTGCAACAAGAAAAGCCTATATATCTCAACCACAAAAAGAACAAGTACATTCCATGGATATTATCATTAGACCTCCTATTTTGATTAACTTGGATGACAATGATGAGATTGCTAAGATTAATGAGGAAGTACATAATGAGCTGAATTTATTATTTTCCTCTTCCATGAGCTTAGATGATAACAATCATGATGATCCTCCTAAAAAGAGTGACTCACCACATGTTGAACCTGGTGATGTTCCTAGTACAACACTTTTTATTGCCCCTTTGGCTAGTTATCCACCTTTTGCATATGATGAAAAAGATTGGGATGTAGATGACCTACTATAGCTTGACTTTCGTGTGCCTTACTAGTCCTTTCTTTTTCTTCTTTTTATGTTCCTTGTGTGATTGCATGTGCATAATGTGATCCCCCATATCATTCTGTTTGAAATTTCTTTATGTTCATTCCTTTATTTGTACCTACATTATTTTATATGTCATCAACTTTTATCTTTTCTTTTATCTTGTGTTTTCCTTAAATGGGGATGACACAAGGAATCAAGACATTTAAGTCTCTTCCATGTTGAACCAAAAGCTTTTGTTTTTTTTTCTCTCTATGTGTCATTCTTCTATTTCTATGAGTAGTTGGGGAATAATGGTGTTTTCAAGCTCTATAATAACATTATAGCAAAGATATGCATTGACCATGAATTTGTGGATCCCTTATGTCTTTGGGATTTCATTTGGGGGCAACCCCATTTTCACGATGAAGCTTCATTTGGAAACATATGCTTGACATAGGGGTTTCCAAATAAGCTCTCATGTCCTCTTTATTGTTTAGCATTATCGTCTTGCTACTTTAAATTAATTGCTCACAACATGGTGTTTATCAATTTCTTTAAAGTGGGGGCATACATTAGCATTATCATTTTGACATTTTGACAATAACTTATGTTTCTTAGTTCAATCTTCTTACTTCATGTGATGTTTCTTCTTTTTGGTGGTGTCAATGGGTTTGTTGTCCTTCAAGATTGCGACCTTTCTGAGCATATGACATTCCTCTCATTGGTAATGCTATGGATTGCATTCCCTAAGTTTCAAATCTTTTATCCTCAAATTTTACTCTCTTGGAAGAATTAGGCATGATGTTCCCTAAGAGGAGACCTTTCATGAATTAAGAAAAACTTCTTTGAATATATTATTTGCATGTTCATTTGTAGGTTCCTAGCATAACGCAACTTGCTAGCTGAAACATAGAAAAATAGGTGCAATACAAATGAGATTAACAAATGGGTACACATAATTTTGCTATGTTGTTTCATTTCATTTATGAGGGTCATAACGCATAAATAAAAATCAGAAATCAAACCTAACCAATATAGTAATCGAAAGGAAGCTTTTGAGATGGTAAAATGTTGTGTACCTCCTGTAAAAAATGATTTTTTGGGCCTCGTTGAGGACTCATTTCCCTAGTGGCGAATGGGTCCCTACTAGGTTTCTGGAAAATCAACTTGTAGTTTATGTTCTTCAATGTCTACACTCCTATATCCTAGGTGCTCAACTCCCGAAAGTCGAAAATGAATTCTATAGAAGACTTTCCTTGATTTTGCAAGAAACATGAGAACTTCAACAGCTTTGCAACTTTGACAACTTTTGCAAATTTTTCTCTCTAATTGATCTTCAACCTAAAACCTACAATCAAACATCAAGGAAGAAAAATGTTGTTTTTTTAGGGAATAGGGGTTTTCCTTGGTCAAACCATTTTTTGGTAATTAAACCTTGAAATGAAACAATGCATAAAAGGAAAGATGAATGAACAATGTAATGCCACAACTCACCAATCCCCAACTGAATCTTGGAATACAAATCAGAAATCTTGCATAAAGTGGCCTCAATGGATATAGATCTTGATCATGAACTTGAATTGGAACAATTATTGAATTGGATGTTGAAATGCTACATCACAACATTAGCTCAACCACATGCATGATGCATTATTCCTTTGACATGATGAAATGGATCTTTGATTGCTGCAATAAACTTTAATAATCTCCCCTTGAATGCCTTTTCAAATTCTCTTGAATACTCTATAATTCTCTTGCTTGATCTCATGAAATTATTCTAAGTGAAACTATGTGAAATAACCTTATATTTATACTTATCTTTAATTCCTGAAATTCAAATAACACAATCCGACATCAAATCCAATATTTGAAATCATTGAAATTATTCCAAAAACATATCCCAAGAGGGGTCCTAGGGCTAAGTGAGGACCCATTCACCCTAGGGCGAATGGGTCCTAGCATACTTAACTAGAACACACTTTGGGGATTGTGAAATGATATGCAAAAAGGGGGCCCTAGGACCTACTGAGGACCCATTCACTAGGTGGCGAATGGGTCCTAGGTCACTAACCTAAGACACATTCCTTATAAAATTAAGTGTTGTGTAATATTATTTCAGAGTGTTGGTATTTATCCCTCATAATTTGTAATTAATTAGGCTTCGATTTGAATTAAAGGGGCCAATTAACATCAATTTAACCTCAATTAATTAGTAAAGCCCTAGATTAGTGTGAAAGTGTAAAGATAAATTTTACAACACCCTAAATAAGGCACCAATAAGTCCATTTTATTATTAATTATTCCTTCCCAATTTAAGTGTGAAAAAGGGATACTTTTTTCTACACTACATTTAGCCCCCACTTTAGTGAGAGGAAGATTTTGCTTCAAACTCACACTAAATAGACATTCAAGAAAATCATGTATGAAACAATGACAAAGATACAAAATCATATAATATGAAAGACTAAAAGAAATAAAAACAATAAATAAATAAATAAAAAGGGGTGGATCAAGCCTCGACAGTCTATCCAACTCAATGTGGACCAGGTCTCAGCTATTTGTCCAAAACACATACTCACTCTGAGCTAATGGAACCTCAGGCTATCCACTAGGTGAGCCCCTAGGAAGGTGGCTTAGTGAGAAATTCATGCCTATGTGTCATTTCTCACCGTACTTACCATACCAAAGCTATCCCTCTAATAACTCTGATAGGGTGTCACTCACATTCTTGCCTCATGATTAACAAGATACATTATCCTAAGCACCCATGTACAATGATGTCTATAGGTTCTTGTTCAAAGGGATCTTTCTTCATTCTTATAATATATTCTTCTTAGGGAACATCATGCCTAATGTCTCCAAGAGAGGAAAAGTTAAAGAAATATCATGCTCTTGGAGGAAATCAAACCCAATGGCACCACCAAGAAAAGGATGCATCACAAGAATAAGGAAAATCACATAGTGAAATAAGAGTGTTGATGTATGCCTGCACTTTAAAATGATTGTGAACACCATTGCTACATATGAGCAATCCACTTTAAAGTAGAAGAAGGCATGAGAGATTATTTGGAAAGTCCTATGCCAAGTCATATGTTCTTGAATGAAACTACATCATCAATAAGGATTTTCTCCCAAAATGCAATGCTAAAGATAACTTGGTACGTCACATGCGAGCCAACTTAAGGCATGTCTTCCACATCCCAAGCTTGTTCTCATATATACATGGAAGGTGGTCAACTAGCCAAAAGCGACAATCAATAAGTGACATACTAGGACAAGGCTACCTAACTGGGTATGTATAGGATCATCATGGAAAAAATAGGCCCTTAAGTGGCAAAAAATTGAGAAAAATTAGAGTTAGGCAACTTGACATAAAAATTTGAATAAGTTATCTATATTATTTCAAAAATATGTAAGAATAGAATCTGTACCAAATTGAATTCAGTTTCTAAACTACTAGGTTTATTTTTTTTTTAAATCTATTTGGTGAAAATTTGAAATTTCAATGCATTAGTACTTAAATTTCAGGGAAAAAATAAGAAGTAAGTGTATGTCTGACCACCCTAACCACAATAAAATGATAATATTTTTTTATAATATTTTAGATATCAGTAGAGGACTCATGTCTCGATGTGATGCATATTTTTTTGTAATTATTTTCCAAGTAAATAATTAATTATGAATTTTTTATTACAACTTTTAAAAATATAAAAACTCGTATGTTTGACCACCTTGACTTGGTCAAAACTTCATGAAAGTCAATTTTATTTTAATCCTATAGTATGCGAAGTATAGAATGTGAAACATGTTTCAGATTCAAAAATTGTGATACTATTTGAAAGCTATAGATTTTTTTCAATCAACCTATCAATCAAGACTTTTATCATAATTTAAATAGAGAATGAATAATAATTATTTATTAAATTCAAAGTAAAGAATAATTTATATTGGTGGAAAGCTGAGAATCTCCTTTAAAAACCCTTTTCGTTTCATCAATTTTGGGTTTAAAAAAAGTAGTCAGCCACATACCCTACACATACCCATCATATCGCCACTTTTTGGCCCATCATGATCCTACACATACCCAACCCCTTGCCCCCACTTAGTGCAAGACAAGGATGATCTGAGGTGATTGATGAGAAACATTAAAATCAGTATCAATTAGAGGAACTAGGTGTTGCAGCACAAGGAAGAGCACCACAATCTTTGAGATGTTGAATTTTATTACCCAAAGCTTTACATTCATTAGTAGAATGACCGTGAACTCGTGTAGTAAAATTTCTTTCGTGTTCTTGGAGGGAGAGATATCAAACAATCTTGGAGGAGTCTCGAAAAGATACTCTCTTGACCAATAGTCGAATATGTTCCTTTATTTTTCAACAAAGATATCTCTTTCTTAGTACTAGGTGTCATACTTACGCAAGACTCTTTAGATTGTTAGATTTTATACTCTTCTTTAAAGGAGGGTGTAAAATCTAAGGAAATCCAAACATTTCTAAGACATGTCCTAGGAGTTCTTTGTGTGATGACATTAATGTTAAGTGAAGACCTCTTTGTTTATTTTATTTCTTTTGAAGGACAATAACCAAGACCACTAGTGTCAATCAATTCAGGATGTACTAATGTTAAAGTTGGCTTAGAAGAATCCTTTGTAAGAGTTTTGATATTGATTAAAGGATTTTTTATTTCTTTTGAGGGATTATAACCAAGATCATTAGTCATTTCTTACGTGTTAGGATCTATAGGGACACAAATACCTTGTTCTCTCGCACCACATCCTTTTCCACTATACCCAAGTTGCTTCATAAGTGCATAACCTCTTCCATAAAGATTTTTCATTTCTTTTGGATTTAGTGGTTTTTCATAATCAACTTCATCAAAGTTTGTTGTGTAATTTTATTTTTCTTCTAAAGTAATTGAGGTGGATGCTTTCGAATTTTGTTTTTCAAAATCTTGTGTCGACATTACCGATTTTTATTTTCTGTTGTCAAACTCTTGTGTTATAATATTGTATTCTCCCATGAATTTAGGTGTGAAATCTAAGGAACCCCAATCATCTTCTAACAACTTAGTGACTTCATAAATTTTATTCTTGTGTTCTTCATCCTTCATGACTTCCAATTTTGTAATTAATTTCCATGCTTTCAAATGATATCATCCTTCTTCCTTATCAATCAAACAACTTTCAGGTTCAAGATCGGCCTTGAGTGTGTAAACTTTGTTGTCATAGATGTACTTCATTTTACGATGAAGGGTAGAAGGAAAACCATTCATCTCATGAATCCATGATCTTCCTAAGAGGAGATTATATGAAAGATTGTGAGGCATAACATGGACCAGAGTTTGCAAGGTAACCTTTCCAACTTTAATAGGTATTGTGATGACTACAATCGGTTTTCTTTCTACATTATCAAACCCATCAATAGAAAAAGAATCAAGGACAATGCCACTCTTATTCATTTGAATCCTCTCCAACAGTATCACAATACACACATTAAGGGTCAAACCATTGTCAACAAGGGTTCTTTTATTAATACTTGATTAATGTGAGCTATAATCATGAAAGCTTCATTTTGTTTTTATAATTCTAATGAAGGTAACTCATTTGGGTACAAAGTAATGTATAAGTTGACTAGAGTTATGAATTGAATTTGGGCTACCACACCATTTGGTTGCACATTAAGAGGGGTAGGAACTTGTTGTAAACCATTTTGAAGCGTGTTATGATAACTAGGTGAGGCTTGAATAAGGTCCCATAGGGATATCTTAGTAGGATTATTTTTAAGTTGTTCAACTTGGTTGTGGATTGTTCCTAGTGTTATATGTGTGAGCAATGGTATTGGAACTCAGTTGTTGTGAAACATTATCATTATCAAGTTGCATTTTAGGTGGATCTAGGATAAGCAAGGGATTATTTTGAACTTGTGGTTTTTGTGAGGGTGGGTAGATGGTAAGAAGTTTCTTAGGAGACTACTTCAAGGGATATACAATGTGCATAACATCAAAAGGATTGTCCTTATTTTCATGATCTCTTAGTGAAGGGGAATCTAATGTCACTTCATCATCTTCATCTAAGGAAGCCACATCACTATTGCTTGAAAGACGTGTCAATGTTCTCATTTTCTTGCACCATGATATCTTCCCTAGTAGGAGAGTTTTTAGGTGAGCTACAAAATAGACACTCATGACATTCAATGGTTGGTTCTTCTAAAACAGCTTCATCATAAGTAGGGGAGTTATCAATGGTTGGATTGTATTGCTTATCAATGTTGGTATTCTCTTGTTCAATAATGTTTTCCATAGGGGAAGAGAGATAAATAGGATTGTCATAACTCTCATTGGTTTGATCATCTAACACCAAAATATCTTCTTCACAAATAGGAGAGATATTGAGAGAAGACCACGATTGATTGTCATGATTATCCATCATTGTATTCTCTTTCACTAAAGAATTCTCATAAGTGGGAGGGATGAAATTTTACTTGGCATGCTTAGAAAGATACAATACTAAGATTGTGTGACCAAAAATGAAAAGTACTTCTAATCATCTTATGCAATGTTGTAAGAATGTAAACAATGTATATCCAAAGATGAAAGTATTTTTATCCGATTTAAATGAAAATCTTCAAGAATGCAAACAAAGTGTATCCAAAAATGAAAAGCACTTTTATCAAACTTATGTAATGCTTAATGAATGTAAACATTGTGTATGAAAAAGTGAAAAGTAATTTTATCCATATTATGTAAACATTTGATGATTTGATGATTTTTGCTACTGAAATGATTTTGGAATGACTAAAAAATGACCACTAAATGGATGATTTTGACCTAGATGCATAAAAAAAAGTTCTTGAAACTTTCCATACTAATACTATAGGCTACCGACAAGTCTAGGAAGTACAAAAAATCACCAGAAAGCTTTTAAAAGTTGGTTTTTGTAGGCCTCCAAGGACTCATTCGCCAAGTGGTGAATGGATCTTAGTATGCTTTTTTGGGAAACTCTAAATTTGATATTGAAGCTTAGGAACTATGAAAACTTGCTGCCCTAGTATCCCTAAAATGAAGTCATTCACCCTATGACAAATGGTTCTTGGTATAGGATTTTTTAAAATTGAAAAGTGTAATTTCAAGGTGATCAGATGTGTTTTTTGTTTCAAGTTTTAAATTGTAACTTCTATAGCAGAATTTTCTAGAATTTGATGTTAAAATGCAAGTTCAATGAATGACAAAAGATGAATTATATGACACTTTTTGAAATGCAATTTTGATGCAATTTTAAAATATGAATGATGAAATGTACGCCAATATGTAAACATTATGCAAAATCAGTCTAACATTATGCAATTTTTTTTTGTTGGAATTTTTTAGATTTAAAATGAATGCAAGATGCAAGTTTACACCTAAAATTCAATGCAAACTAATGCAAATTTGATGAACCTAGAAGAAATGAAAATTAATTCCATGCAATAAAAACTAATGCAAATCATAGATCTAGGGTTTTAATGGACTCCAAGTCAGAAAATTTATAGTGTAATAGTGATGGGTTCACCATAATGAAACATAGAAAAATAGGTGCACCACAAATGAGATTAACAAATGGGTACACATATTTTTTCTATGTTGTTTCATTCAATTTATGAGGGTTATAATGTATAAATAACAATAAGAAATCAAAACTAACCAATATATTAATCAAAATGTACATTTTTAGATGGTAAAATGTTGTGTACCTCTTGCAAAAAGTGCTTTTTCGGGCCTCACTGAGAACTCATTCGCCTAGTGGCAAATGGATCCTTGCTAGGGTTCTAGAAAATCAATTTCTGGGTTATGTTCTTCAATGTTTTCACTTGCAAATCCTAGGTGTTCAACTCTCAAAAATAAAAAATGAATCTTGTAGAATAATTTCCTTTATTTTGCAAGAAACATGACAACTTTGACAACTTTTGCAACTTTTGCTAGATCTAATTAATCTTCAACCTAAAACCTGCAATCACAAATCAAGGAAGAAGAAATTTTTTGTTTTGTTAGGGAATATGGGTTTTCGTTGGTCAAACCTCGTTTTGGTAATTAAACCTTGAAATAAAACAATGCATAAAAGGAAAGATGAATGAACAATGTAATGCAACAACTCACCAATCCTTAATTGAACTTTGGAGTACAAATCAATAATCTTACTTGAAGTGGCCTCAATGGATATAGATCTTGATCATGAGCTTGATTTGGAACAATGCTTGAATTGGATCTTGAAATGCTACATCACAAAATTAGCTCAACCACATGCATGATGCATTATTCCTTTGACATGATGAAATGGATCTTTGATTGCTGCAATAAACTTTAATAATCTACCCTTGAATACTCTATAATGTTCTTGCTTCATCTCATGAAAGTCTTTTAGGTGAAACTATGTGAAATAACCTTATATTTATACTTATCCTTAATTCCTAAAATTCAAATAACACAAGCCGACATTAGATCTAGGATTTGAAATAATTAAAATACCACCAAAAATATATCCCAAGGGAGGTCCTAGGACTAAGCGATGACCCATTCACCATAGGGAGAATGGGTCCTAGCATACTTTTAACTAGGACACACTTTGGGGATTGTGAAATGATATGCAAAAAGGGGGTCCTAGGACATAGTGAGGATTTATTTTCCTGGTCACTAACCTAGGGCACATTCCTTGTAAAATTAAGTGTTGTGTAATATTATTTAAGAGTGTCAGGTTTTATCTCTCGTAATTTGCTATTAATTAGGATTGGATTTGAATTAAAGGGTCCAATTAACCTCAATTTAACCTCAATTAATTAGTAAATCCCTATATTAGTGTGAAAGTGTAAAGATACATTTTACAACACCCTAAATAAGGCACCATTAAGTCTATTTTATTGTTAATCATTCCTTCCAAAATTAAGTGTGAAAAAGGGATACTTTTTTCTACACTACACTAGCCTTGTGAAGCTTGAAGTTACAACCTTTTCCATGACCACCAACAATAACATACCATACTTGCCAATAGGGCCATGTTTGTTCACGAGTGCTTAACATAACCTAGTAGCTTGCTAGCCTTATGAAGCTTGAAGTTCATATTATGTTGAGCCTTATCAAAGTTATTAGGAGGTATAACTTTGGTATGGCAACCTAGCCACTTCTTGGGGCTCACCTAGTAGACAACAAATTTCAATAGCCAGTGTGAGTGTATTGTTGTTTACATAGTTGACAATGGGTTTCACTTGTAAATGTTTTTTTGGACAAATAGCTAAGGCTTGATCCACATTGAGTTGGACAAATAGTCGAGGATCCACCCCTTTTTTTTTTCTTTTTTTCTTTTTCCTTCTTTTAGTCTTTGACATTGTATGATTGAGTATATTGTCATTGTTGTTGCATATTTAACATAGGAATGTCTCTCTTTGTGCCTTTATTGGTTTTTCATGAGATCTTATAGATATTGGGGGCTTGATCCTCCTCCTTGTCCTTTGTCATCTTATTCTTTAAAACAATTGTACAATTAGACTTCTCTTGACTATGTACTTTAGTGTGAGTTTGATGCAAGGTCATCCTCTCAGTAAAGTGGGGGCTAAATGTACTGTAGGAAAATGTAATCCTTTACATTTTCACAATTTATTTGGGAACCTCAATGAAATTGGACTTAATTAGGCCTTAATAAGCCCTATTTTTCATATATAAGCCTAATAAACAACATTTTCCAAAAGGTAAACCCAAAAATAATTAATTTCAACACATAATACTTTAATTTGAGCAATGTGTGTTCTAGGAATAGGTTCTTGGGACCCATTCCCCCATGGGTGAATGGGTCCTCCCTAAGCCTTTGAACCTAAATTTAAATTATGTTTTTGGTGGTATTTTAATGTCCCTAAATTCAAATTTTAATGTTGGCTTGTAATGTTTAATTTTCTTGAAATTAAGCATACATACTTATAAATACAAGGTTATTTCATCGAATTCAAAATCCTCAAATTTCATGAGAGTATCAATTCAAGTTTGCAAGAGAAAATACTATTGTAAAGGCATTCAAGAGCATATTTATCAGTGATTTATTGCAGCAATAAAGATCTCAAGCATCATGTCAAAGTCTTTTCAATCATGCTTGTTTTTGGAGCTAACATTGTTGTGAATGGTTATCTTAAAGCCCTACTCAAACATCATCAAACAACCCAATGTTAGTCATCAAACAAATCTAAAATAATAATTCCCCATGTAGTTCATTCAAATGCAAATAACAAGAAACAAAGCAAATTTAATCTAATGAAAGCTAATCAAACTCATTCTAAGCATTCAAACCAACATCCCATGGGGGAATTGGTGCTACTTTGGTGTGGAAAGTAGCCCTTTCCCAATTCCTTGCAAGCTTTCATGATATTTGATGATGAACAATGTGATGATGAAATTTTCAATAACCTAGCTATGGTGATGAAATGCTATGAAAATGGTGGATGAAATTTGCTCCAAATTTGTAGATAATGATCTTGCATAAAGTTATGGATCCAAAATGAATAGAAGAGTCCTCCATTTATATGAAAGAAGGATGGAGGAATGCAAAAAATTAAGGATGTGGGACTAAAGATGAACCAATAACAATGTGCACCTTGTCAACATGCTATTGAAGAGATGTGGAGCACATTTTGATCAATGTGCATGATAAATGCAATTAGGTGGGAATTTGAAATTTGAAAGATGGCTTGTGGAGGAAGGGTTGAAAGAGGAGTTATTGCCACTTGGATCAACAAAAAGGACATATAATAGTTATAAATGTGATGTTGGAGGACAAGTCCTTTTGGGAGGGAGATTCCAAATTGGAGGAATATTCCTAAGAGATGCCATTTCTGAATGAAATAGAAGAATTAATAAATCAATTAAATTGATTTACATGTGCAAGTTGCAAAATCTAGAGGATTTGATGGATTAGAGTTAGAGTTGATGAGGATTTAATTAACTTAGATGAAGGTTAGTTTGATTTGACATTTGATTTAGATTTTTAGATTTATTTAAATCAAATGGGAGGAATAATGAATATTATATTTGGTTAAATAAAATTTAATTTATTCAATTTAAAGGAGATGACTTAGGATTCAATTAAATAAAATGATTTATTTAATTAAAAGTAGATGATGACTTAATTTCAAATAAAATTTATTTATTTAATTAATAGAGGAAATAGGATGAATTTAATCAAATAAAGATTATTGATTAAATGGTTAGTAAAGAAGTGATTAAGGAAGAATGTGTGTTAGTGAATCAAAATCGAGTGCACAATATCAATCAGGATAATTTGAATGTCTACAATTGTGATGTAGGTTTCAAAGATTCAAGTCAAGCATTCAAGTCATATTTCAAGCATCAATATCCACATCCATTGAATCCATTTTCATGCAAGATCAACATCAACATTTTAGATTTCCGAAGGTTTATTCAAGGGTTTGGTGAGGTGCAACATAACACTTGTTCATTCATCATTCCTTTCATGTTTCATTATTTCAATTCAAGGTTTGATTACCAAAATAGGGTTTGACCAAGGAAAACCCCCATTCACCAAAAACAAATAATTTTTCCTTTTTGTGTTTGTGTTGTAGATCTTAGGTTGAAGAAGGATTAGAGATCTCTTTAAGAGCAAGATTGGAAAAGTTGTCAAAGTTGTCATCAATTTATAGAAACTCACCTATAGATCTAATTTCTAACTTTACAACATTGAAATTTAGATTAAATAGAAGCTACAAACTGAAATTAGAGGCTCCCAAAAGTTGTTTGAGATACATGATCAAAGATGCATTTTACCATGGGAAAATGAGTCCCAGTTTGCTTCTTGAGACTGCCTTTTGGTGATTGGTACACAATGTTTTATCCTTCTCAGATCTATAGAAAGTTTGTTGTTTATATTTGTATTGATCTTTAAATTGATGTTTCATGTTTGAATGAGCATAATTGAGTATATTTTCTATTTTTAGTTTTCTTCCAAAAGAGTTGTTTAGGATGATACACATGTCCTTAATCATACGGAAATCAATAGTTTCCCCCATTTATTTGAGTCACCTAAGGGTTGTAAGTCAATTATTTGTGAGGATCTCATTTCCTAATGAAATAATGGAAAATAGGTCCATATTTGGTGAACCCCCATCACATTCCAATCCATTTCAAACCCTATATTTTCTATTATTTCAATACTATATTAAAAACTCACTTTGGATAGTTAATAGGTCGAACGCATCCAACATATTTTAGCTTTTTAAGTTCTTCCTTGACTAAAAGGGACACCTTAGGATGAATTTCTCTTAGCTTCTAATGAACTATTTTAACATCAAGGTTTACTAGAAGGTGATGGAAAACCAAATATGGGTCCAAGCGAGGCATGCTAATGTAGGACCAAGAAAATATATTTGGATATTCTCTAATAACTATAGAGATGTTCATGTTTAACTAAATTGGATGTGGATCTTGACACTTGAAATAATACTTGAAATGATTAAATGGATATTGAAACCTACATCACAATGTTAGCTCCAAAAATATGAATGGTACAAGAAGAATTTGACATGATGATTGGATCTTGAATGTTGCAATAAATTGTTAATATATCTGCTCTTTAATGCCCTTAATTTCTCTTTAAATTCTCTTTTGAATCTTGAAAAATGCTAGGTGAAACTTAATGAAATCACCTTGTATTTATAGGCATGTATCCTTAATTTATTGAAATTGAAATATCACAAGCCCACATTGAATTATGGATTTGAAAACATTAAAATACCACAAAAAAACATAATTTAAATTTAGGTCCAAAGGTCTAGGGAGGACCCATTCACCCATGGGAGAATGGGTCCTTGGTCCCTATACTTAGAACACACATTGCTCAATGTAAAGTGTTATTCTTAGGCATTAACTATTGCCAGGTTTCCCCTTTGAAAAATGTAATTTATTAGGCTTGTAAATGAATTAAAGGGATAATTAAGGAATAATTAAGCTCAATTTAATTAAGAGGGCCCAAATAAGTGTGTAAATGTAAAGGGGTACATTTAGCAACACTAAATTACGGAATTAGTAAGTCCAATTTAACAAGGAGGGCCCAAACAAGTGAGAAAATGTAAAGTGTTACATTTTTCTACACTATAGCTACAACTGCTCATATGAGGAAAGATAAACAAAAGAAAAGAGAATTGAAAGAAAGTGAAATGAAGAAAATAGGGTGCTCCACCTTTTAGGAGATGGAACACAAGGAATGAGGGCCTATTTCCTTCAAGTTTCACTCAAGGAAACCCTTGAGATCTCAATCCAAGGATGGAATTAAGGAAAGAGATCTACTAAAGGTTATCCTAGGGTATGATTAATGATTAAGGAGGGGTTCACCACCAAGCTAGGGCTTGGAAATACTAGTAAAATGTAATACATAATGATGAAACTCAATGATATTTAAGACTTCAATAAATTACCTAGAAATTAATTTAAAATACACTAAAAATTTGAGAAATTAGAGAGGTGCACCTAGAAACCTGTAGCAGATTGGAACAAGGTCTGATATGATGAAAATTATAATTTTAATGCACATTGGGAATTATACGCTAGGCTGGGAATATTAGTCCCAGACTAGGGTTTCTAGGTGGAAACAAGAATCTGAAACTGTTGAATCAGGATCTACAGAAAATACCCAAAAAATAGGTATATTGGGACTCATACGCCACAAGTGGCGTATCAGTCCCATTTTGTTGTGAAGTGTCCCAATATCATAATTCTAAAGAAAAACTTTGTGAGTTTCTGAAGATGGATCAAATAATACTTTTCCCACTAGTTTCATGTAGATAGGTTGGATATATTACTCTAGATCTGAGTTTTCATGAGCCTTGACAACTTTACATGACAACTTTTGTAACTTTTACAACTTTGCAATCTTGATACTTTTGAAGGCTTCAAATCCAATTTTTTTTCAACCTATAAACCTACAATCATAAAAAGAGAGAGAAAAGTGTTTTTTTGTTAGGGAAGAGGGGTTTTCCTTGGTCAACCCCCATTTAGGCAATTAAACCGAATGACGAAACAATGAAGTAAGGATATGAAAAATGAAACATGCAATGATGATACCTTGGATGATGTCTTGGAATAAAAATTTATTAACTAACATGAAGTAGCCATGAAGAATGTAGATCTTGATCTCAAATTGGATGTGGAACAATGCTTGCAAATGGATCTTCAATGCTACATCAACAACATTATCTCAACAACATGCTTGATGCACTATGTCTTTGACATGATGATGGATCTTGAATTGCTGCAACAAATAATGAAGAAATATTCCTTTGAATGCTTTAAAGATGATCTTGAATGTCCTTGAATAATCTTGTGAAGTCTTGTAATCACAAACTTGATATTAAGAAATCTCTATTGAAATTCTTAGGTGAAAATGAGTGAAATAACCTTGTATTTATACTTGTTTATGCCGAATTCCTCAAAATTACAACACTACAAGATGACATCAGATCTAGGAGAATAAAATCCCACCAAGAATTTGAATTTAATTTAGGTTTAATCCACATGGACTCATATGCCAGTTGTGGCGTATGAGTCCCATTAGGTTATGCTTTGGGACACATTTTTCAAGAAATACTTAGATTGATGTGAAATTAGGATCGAGGCCCCAAAAATTAGGTGGGAGTCATACACCCAAGGTGGCATGGTAGTCCTAGATCACTAAATCTAGGCGATACAATCCAAAAACATTAATTTTTGATTTTTCATTACATATGTTTCAGGATTATCCTTAGAAAGATGCATTAATTAATGATTGTGGATGCAAAATAAGGCCAATTAAGGCATAAAGAATCCCAATTCATTAATGAATCCCTAGATTAGTGTGAAAGTGTTAGGAAACACTTTAAAACACCCTAAATAAGTCACAATTGAGTCCATTTAGTTTACAAGGGACCAAAACTTAATGTGAAGGTGTAAATGAATACACTTTACAACACTAAATTAGGGAAAAATTAGGTCAATTTAGCTTAAAAGGGACCTAAACCTAATGTGAATATGTGAAAAACATTACAACATTTGATCAAGGAAAAATTAAGTCCATTTTAATGTCAATCATTCCCAAATTAAGTGTGAAAATGTAGAGGGGTACATTTTTCTACACTCCAAAAAGAATTTCCTATTTAGAGAATTTTATTCGAGCTATAGCTCAACCCAATTAGTCTCTAATTGAGTTGCCACCAAATCTAATGTTGATGTCAAAAGAGAGGGTGGATTCCATTGAAGGGATAAAACATAAGATAAATGTGTTTGAAGACTAGATAAAGCATTTGGTGCAACAAGGTGAAGGATTAATAAGGGAGGAAATCGATAAATGCAAAGAGGCATACCACTGGTTTGATAAGTCTAGAAGGCTCACAAATGAGTACAAGGGCCATATAGAGTGGAATGACATAGAGATGTGGTAGTTAAATTCAATTCTCAAGGTAGAGGTCTAACAGTTGATAAAAGAAAAGGTGGTTACAAAACAAGAAGTTTCAATGTTGGAGAAATGGAGATTTCACTTGAGTTGGGAAGATGACACTTTGTTGCAATGTGTGAGTAGATTGGAAAAGGTCATTGAAAGGAGTGAGAAAATCATGGATAAATATTTGAATCTCATTGAGATGTTGGCACAACAAATGTGTGATCTCAAAAAGATAGGGAAAGATGATGTAGAAGTAAAGGCATTTAGAGGTGGGGTCGAGAAGATCAATGAAGATCTTGTTCATTCTTTAAGTCGGGAAGTTATTGATGAGGTGATCAAAGGGTATGTGCAGGATCATGATGGGCCAAAAAGTGGCAATATGATGGGTATGTGTAGGGTATGTGGCTTACGACTTTTTTTTACCCAAAATTGATGAAACGAAAAAAGTTTTTAAAGGAGATTCTCAACTTTCCACCAATACAAATTATTCTTTACTTTGAATTTAATAAATAATTATTATTCATTTTCTATTTGAATTATGACTAAAGTCTTGATTGATAAGCCAATTGAAAAAAATCTGTAGCTTTCAAACGGTATCACATTTTTTGAATTTGAAACATGCGTCACATTCAATGATTCACATACTATAGGATTAAAAAGAAATAAAATTGAATTTCATGAATTTTTGACCAAGTTTTAAGGTGGTCAGACATACGAGTTTTAATATTTTTTAAAAGTTGTAATAAAAAATTCATAATTAATTATTTACATAGAAAAAAATTACAAAAAAAATGCATCACATCGGGACATGAGTCCTCTATTTATATCTAAAATATTATAAAAACATATTATCATTTTATTGTGGTTAGGGTGGTCAGACAGACACCTAATTCTTATTTTTTCCCTGAAATTTAAGTACTATTGCATTGAAATTTCAAATTTTCACCAAATAGATTTTTTCTTTTTTAAAATAAACCTAGTAGTTTAGAAACTACATTAAATTTTCTACAGATTCTATTCTTACATATTTTTGAAATAATATAGATAACTTATTCAAATTTTTACGTCAAGTTTCCTAACTTTGATTTTTCTTATTTTTTTGCCACTTAAGGGCCTATTTTTTCCATGATGATCCTGCACATAACCCAAATTCAGGAATCACATGAATAAATATGAGATAGAAATTATGCAACATAATGAAGCTGTAAAGAAAATAATGGAAAAGTATACAAAGTGCAAATACAGTTGGAAAATGGCACAAAGTGTTCCTCGAGAACACATAAATCAGGTGTTAGTTGCTTTCCAGGAATATCAATAGAAGAAAGGAATTATACACGAGTTTGGAGATGGGGTGTCTAGTGAAGAAGTGCTTATGATTGGGTAATGGAAATACAAGGTTTTTGTGTAGATGTGATGACAAGTCATTGAAAAATGAATTTTTTAAGATTGTTCCAACACCCGATGACCATTGGCTAGCTCCAGAGGTTTTGAAGAGTGATGTTACACTTTGCATGGAAATGCTCGAGACCCTAGTGTAAAGTTCCAAGTGCCGAAGAAATTCAAAGTTTTTGTTGACTTATTCTAGAAGATTCTCTTTCCAACTATCATGTGCCACATGCTATGCTATGATTTGTTGATTGGATTCTCTTTCATTTGTTTCTATAGAACTCCTCGAGTGCCTTGTTCTTATAAAAGGTTGGGAGTTGTTTATTTTTTAGTTAAGTTTAGAATTTTTGGAATTCTAAAAATCTAAAACTCTTGCTAGTTGTATTTCTCTTTATTTTTTTACGTTCTATTCTATCTTAAAAAATTATATTTTCCTATTGAAGCTAATTAATATCAAAGCCAATTTAAAACTATTTCCTAATACAAAATCATACGTAGCTGATTGTTTGTTCCTACTAGAAAAGACTATGTACTGCACCAAATTTGGGTGCATACTGACACTATCTGATGACAAATGATCTAATATTTCTTTAAACTTTTTGCATCATTTTATGCCTAGCTATGAAGTAATCTAGTGAAGTATAGAGTGGTTTTATTTTATTTAGTTTGTTTCTTGGGGCATGCGTGGAAAGTAACTAGGATAATATTTAAATTTTAGGATTTTTATGCTTTGTTTTAGAGTAGATGTTAAATGTTTTCAAAAAATGTTTGAAAAATGATAAATGCATGGAGTATTATTGTAAATATTTTGTTTCCATGAAGTTACAAAAAAAGTTATGCTAAATCTACTTGAATGTGTGCAAGTAATTTGAATCCATGAAATATTATTGCAAATCTTTAGTTTCATGAAGTTGTGAAGTGACAAGAGTGTGATCAAATCGAGCTTATGTTATGATCCTTTGGATACCATTTAACCTAAGAATCCATAGAACCCTCATGATTAAAAACAATTTACACAATGAACCCTAAGTGAACCTAGTGCATCAAGACCTGGCATTCTCGATCCTTGGGATCAAACTGAGATTGCCTTTAAATTTAGGTGTTCCTAATAGATCTTTCAAGCAAAGATAGGTTCCTGCATTCTTTGGTGAGAATTTATTTTCTTGTTGGTGTGTGTGTGCAACACTTGTACATCAACAGGAAGACAAGATTTGTCTCAACAAAATAAATATGGGTCCATTCTTCACTACTACAATGAGAAGTTTAAGCTAAATAACCTAGTTTAACATAATATTAATTAGATTTAGAAGGAATCAAAGAGATTTGATATAGATTTGATGAATAGATTTTTTTTTTCTAAAGATATTTTAAAGATGTTCCTACTCTTAGGAAATACAGAAGTGTGAAGGTCACTTAATCAAAATTTAGAGAGGATAGATTCATGATTAACCATAAAATAGTCTCTAACCTTATTATCCTAGATTTGAGATAAAAATTTCTTTATTTCTAAATGAGTATTATTTATACTCAATGGAGGGTATCCAATCCAAGAATATTCCCAAAATAAATCTTTCCCTTGTGTGGATCACCCAAGAAATATGTGAAAATATAAGATATCTACAATGAAAAATAAAATTACACTATCTTAGACCCATTCAGGGGTTTATAAATAGTAAATATTCTCTCTAGATCAAAACTATCAAGATAATTTTATTGGATGATTTTACTCCATTTTGCATGAGGTTTTGTAAAAATATTCAAAGCTATTTTAGTACTATTTCCAAATTATAAGTCTCTAAATTTTTAATACCTTTTCCCCAATTCCTTTGACCTATAAATTTTATCCCATAAATTTGTCACAAGCCTCTAACATATTTATCATCATAGCTAAAATTATGTGCTCTTGTATGGTATAGTACTTCATGATCTACAAAAGTAATGCCAATAAGATATTTACCTAAGAAAAAACCCCCTTTTATTTTGGGAGATAGATGGGACAATAATGCCAATTTTGATAGAGATATACTTAGAAAGTTTATTCTAAATGGTGTTTCATAGGGAGATTGCATAATAATCAGCAAAAAAAAGTAGGATAGAGATTTTTATGAATTTAAGTATTAAGAGTACCATTCATAACTTTGAGAATGGTTTCATTTTCATATAAATTAAATGCAAGGGAAGAATTTTAGTATTCTAATATCTAAATTCGATTCGATGAAAAATGAAAAGAAAGAGATATGATATATATATGATCCTCTAAGTATCTAAATATAATAAAAATAAGGTAAAATCACAAGAAACAAGGGAATTTCATAGTACACATTATCCTATCCTACTTAATTTATTTAATTATATAATAAGGTGCAATTATATTATTATACTAACACTTTCTATTCCACACATATATAATTAAATCATCAAGAAAATTGGTGCTTCAACCTATCTCATATATTTTTAGATTAACTCTTGATTGTATACACCTTCAAATGTCACTTGAAATTTTTTAACCATAATCTATAGATAGTTTAACATAATTGACAAAAGAGGACCCTTTGTATTTCTTTCCTATTACAGATAATATGTATCATCAACATATACAAACTCTACTAGATGGATTTGATCTTACATAGTTTTACTAATCTTGTATGATAAAACGTGAAACTTTAGTAACACATTATACCTATGATATTCCATATTCCATGAATGTTTATTATACATACTAATTAAAATGTATTCTTCACCCTATTTTTGCATTCAACATAATTTTCACAATTAAAGGCACTCATGGCAATATAGTATATTGATTAAGATCCCATATATTTATAAGTAGACTTGCATACAAGAACAAAAACTAAACTTAAAACTTAAAAAAAAAGAAACACTTTTGGGTCATGTAAGATTCTTTGACATCCGTGATTCTCTTGTATAAGTAAATGATAATTCCCCTATTTTCCATGCGAATACTCCATGATCTTAATTACCTAGGAGATTACCCTAAACACATGCTCTTGCACTCAACGCAAGATCTTTAACCTAAGCCTAATGAGAGAAAAAAATTCTAAATGATTTTTCTTTAGAATTATATATTTTAATTTATAAATAGGAAGACTAAACCATTGCATGTATTCCAATAAAAGGACAAGTCTCTTGTCATTGATCATAGGAAAAAGTAGAAAACTAATGAATAGTGATTAATATGGAGCGAGGGGAAATATAATAGTAATTGTTCAACACATGCAAGGTGTTTGTTGATTTATATGGAAAATGGGCCAAATTAAACAAGTGTTAGGACAATAAAATAAATTAATACATGCAAATTGATGCAAAATGAAGTTTTAAAATGTAGAGCATATGTAAGTGCACCAAATCAAGGGACAAAAAAGTAGCCAAAAAATATTTTGGAGGGAAATTAAACATATTGTGCTCATTCTTTGGAAAAAATAATTGGAGTGTGTTATAATTTCCAAACATTCTAAAACATGTGTATTGTGCATACTATAGCAATAATACTATATACATAAACTTTATAAATAGTATCTTCACAATGTCCATAGCACAAGCATGTTATAATGCACTCATGTTATAATTTAAATTTTGTATTTCCACAAATTAGACTTGGACAAGGTTTGGTTATATGAACCTAAGGATTGAAGCCCCTTTTCAAGAATTCATCTTCATCAAACTTGTTTTATAAAAAAAAATGATGAAATTGCAACACCACAATGTTGATCTACTTCTTATCTTTGTAATCATTATATTTTTCTCTTTTTGAATGAATTAAAATATTTAATTTGATTTACTTACACTAATGTCCTTGTAAATTCCTCAAATACACTTGTAGTATTTTTCTTTATATTTTTATCTACTTCACAATGTTTGAAAGAAAAAATATTATTCTCTACTTCATTCTATACATATTCCTAAAAGTACATTTTTTAATATTTTGGTGGGTGATGCAGTTTTCAAGAAATATCCACTTTGAAAAGATAAGAAAAATACTAAAAATAAACTACAACTTATAGTAACGACCCTCAGTTATCTTTCCACTAATTAGTTTTTTAAGATATTTAACACAAGAAAAAAGAGGTGTTGAACAAAACAATTGAGAGGTGGGGTGAATCAGTTGTAGAAAATTTAAAATTTAAAACATTCACCAAAACTTAGATCAATCACAATTCTTAGATCTACTAAAATGATTAAACATTAAGTGCAAGTGCATAAACTAAAAATCATCACACAACACAGTAACACTAGATTTACATGGAAAATCCAATGAGGGAAAAACCATGGTGAGGATTAATTCACACTATAGAGAATATAGAAACTAATTACAAAGGCTCACTACTTGAGAAAAAGGCTCACTGGCAAAATAAGGACTCACTGTCTGAATTAGGACTCACTTTCCAATAGGGTTAACCACTTGGAGGGCTCACTACAACAAAGATACAAAGAATATAGAAGAGATATGTTACATAAAGTAGAAAATCTCAATGCAACATAGATTTCTACCACAATTTACTCAACAACTTGTAGACATGCATGAATGATAGAGTACACCTTCAACTCACTGCATCTAGAAACTCAGCATTTAGACTTCACACTAATCTTCGAAACTCGCATCACACACACTCACTAATTCACATATGCTTTGCATCTATCTACTCTATTTCTTTGCACTTATCTCTTTGTTCTACTTTCACCACTAACTCATCCTATATTTATACTAGACTTCAAATTTGAAACATATCCAAAGTTGGCCATCCATCTTTAAATTCAAATTAGGTTGGTGCCAAAAAATCCTAGGGTGGAATTAGAATGAGGATGATAGAAACTTGATTGATGAGGACCCAAATAGGTCCCAACACATTTCATTAACTTTGAAAGTAGTGTTCAACACAAGGTCAACCAAACCAATGTAAAAACAATAGAACAATTAAGCACACGCAACCATTAGCACGATCAAATCCTTCCAGATACCAAAATTATCTTCAACATGATCATAACATCATAACTAGATAGAACCACAAGTGATAAGACTTAACAGAAAAGAAATCCAAACCAACAATATTTCTCTCGGACCTTAGCTAGATACATAGAAAACCACAGTTCACAACTGGTGAACATAACTTGCACTGTACAATGAATCAAAAGCCAAAAAAATAGATATAGTAGCTTCTAACAACCATGATCAACATATCTAAACCACACAAAGATAGAAGAAAATTTGGAGAAAAACCCAAAGCAACCACTGAATACCTGCAATATTCCTTCATTACAATTTTCTCAATATCATCGACATATACAACCAATAACCTGCATCCATGATATCAATGACAACAATAACTAGTTGATAACCAATTGACTAGTTGAAATCAATGACAACACATTCATTCTTACAAAAATCTTTGCCTTTGTCATTGATGGCAACACATGATGTGAAAAACCATCAAAGACAACATACTATCTTTGAACACTCTTCTTCTAATTTTTCTTTCTGTTTCTCCCCCTTAGTAGATAATCTTTTTCACATAATACTCTTCTCTTTCTCACATTTTTCCTCTCACTTCCTCTCCCCCTTTGACATCAATGGCAAAGGAAAATGATATTTTACATTGATTTCCCCTTTGACATTAAAAACATAATGCTCATACAATGACAACACATGAAACTACCTACTCCCCATGAGAGGTAGCCACCAAAAAATTAGTCCAGAAGAAAGACAAATCCATAGAACCACTAGGTTGATGCATCTCCATATGCATCTAGTTCAAGAAAAGAGGGGCAATAGCCTCTAACCTCTCTCAAAGATACTCAAAATTATCTTTAGAAAGAACCTTTGTAAATATATCAACAATCTGATCCTTTGTAGGTACACACTCAAGCTTTACTTCATTCTCCACAACCTTATCTTGCAAGAAATGATACCTAATAGATATATTTTTTTTCCTTGAGTGCATCATAAGATTCTTTGAAATGTTAATTGCACTTGTGTTATCATAGAAGATATAAATAGGATATGTACACCACTGTGATATCTTTCAATTTCAATTTCATCCATAGAACTTGTGTACAACAAGATGCAGCAACAATATACTCAGCTTCAATAGTAGATAAGGAAATTGAATCTTACTTCTTACTCAACCATGCCACCAATCTGCAACCAAGAAAGAATGCACCACCACTTGTACCCTTTTTGTCATCTACATATCCAACCCAATCTGCATCTATATAAGCACTTAGTGTAAAGGACCAGCATCCCTGGGACACCATAAACCATAATCTAGAGTGACATTAAATTATCTTAATATTCTTTTAATAGCATCAACATGTGTTTCCTTAGGATCTTCTTGAAATCTAGCCACAAGACAACCAACATGCATAATTTTTGGTCTAGTAGCAGTCAAATACAATAGTCCACCAATCATAGATCTATATTTTCTCTGATCAACCTTAGGTGAATCATCATCTTTACCTAATTTGCAACTAGTCACCATAGGAGTGCATACCAGTTTGGAACCATCCATCCCAAACTTCTTCAACATATATTTTGCATACTTCGACTATGAAATAAAAATTCATTTCTTTGTTTGATTAATTTGTAGCCCAAGAAATAAATTCATCAATCCAAACATAGACATATCAAATTCTTTTTTCATTTCTTCTACAAACATCTTACACATAGTTTCATTTCCTCCAAAAATAATTTCATCAACATATATACAACCACAATCAAGATTTTGTCATTTTCAACATTAAAATATAGATTACTATCTTTCGTACCTTTTTTTAATCAAATACCTATCTAACCATGCATACCAGGCTCTAGGAGCTTGCTTCAATCTATATAAAGCTTTCTTCAATCTACAAACCATATCTAGTTGATCTAACAACTGAAATCCTTTCAGTTGTTCCATGTAGACCTCTTCTTCTAGCTCACCATTCAAAAATATAGACTCGACATTTATTTGATAGACCTTGAAATATTTATGAGAAGAAAATGCTAAGAACATCCTTATAGCTTCCATTCTTTCCACCGAAGCAAAAGTCTCTTGAAAATCTATGCCTTCTACTTGTGAGTAACCCTTACACATAGGCCTTGCTTTGTTTTTGACCACTTCTCCATTTTCATTCAACTTATTTCTGAATACCCACATCGATCAAATAATTTTCTTGTCTTTTGGACTGATTTCCATGTTTAGTTCTTCTCTATATACATAAGTTCTTATTTCATAGCTTCCATCCAATGCTCATCTTTGCATGCTTCACTTACAGTCTTCGATTCAATCTCAAAAAGTAAACAAAGATTTACCTCACCAACAGTAGCTCTGCTTCTTGTCAATACTCCTTTTGTCTTGTCTCCAATTATCTGAATTTCTAAATAATTCTTCTACACATATCTAGGTGTCTTAGGGGACACCACCAAAGCTTCTCCTTTTTCATTTTCTTCATTCTGCTTCCTTGCTCATCCTTTTCCTATTCTTCCATAACTTCTTCAATTCTTACACAATTAGGTTCATTAGATACATATCCTTCACCATCAATTGAATTCTTCATTGCTTCATCAACCTTGACATTTGTACTTTCCATGATCATCCTCAGTCTTTTATTGAAACATCTGTAAGCTTTGTTTTTAGTAGAATATCCAAGAAAAATGCCTTCATCACTTCTTACATCAAACTTTTCTAAATTTTAATCTTGTCTAATATAACATTTTCTTCCAAATACATTGAAATACTTAATAGTAGGAATTCTTCCATGCCATAGCTCATAGGGGGTA
Organism: Sequoia sempervirens; assembly: GCA_007258455.2. Taxonomy (NCBI): domain Eukaryota; kingdom Viridiplantae; phylum Streptophyta; class Pinopsida; order Cupressales; family Cupressaceae; genus Sequoia; species Sequoia sempervirens. The sequence goes on along the minus strand of VDFB02075321.1, from coordinate 245,620,953 downwards.
TTTGTGATGTTTTCTCTTGCTTGAACTCAATTGAATACATAATCAATAGTGCGAATAGCTTCTATCCAGTAAAATTTTGGTACACCAACCTTTCATAATCATTGATCTAACAACCTCTTGAATTATTTTGTTCTTTCTTTTAACAACCCCATTCTACTAAGGAGTTCTCAGAGCAGATAATTTCCTTTTTATTCCATACACTTCACAAAAAATATCAAACACATGGGAGGTGAATTCACAACCTCTGTCAGATCTTAAGCATTTTATCCTCAAATTTACTTCATTCTCAACCATAGCTTTGAATTTCTTGAATCTATCTAATTCATCAGACTTCTCTCTAAGAAATGTAACCCATGTATATCTAGAATAATCATCAATCAAAAGCATAAAGTACCCTTCACCTTGTAGACTTCTCACTCTTGTAGGACCACAAAGATCTATATGAATTAAATTTAGTAGTAGATTGTTCCTTTGATCTGTAATGGTTTCTTGCTTACTTTCTAAACTGACAATTCCTACAAATAGCATTAACAGACTTTGTAATCCTTGGTAAATCTCTCACAGCCTAAACTACACTGATCCTTGCCAAGTTATCAAAATTCATATGACACATTCTCTAATGCCACAACCAACTGTCATTAATTTGAGCCATAAATCATCGTCCATCAACACCCTTAAGTTGATAGATATTTCCTTTAGATTCCTTTCCCGCAACAATCATTGTTCTAGAATTTTTCCTGATCTCACATCTTTCATCCTCAAATACAAGATTATATCCTTTACTGCTCATCTTTCCAACACTCAAGAGATTGTACCTTAAACACTTAACATAGTATACATCTTTAGTATTATGCTTGCCATCAAAACTTACTGAACCGATCCCACAAATCTTAGCTCTAGTATCATCTCTAAACATAACTAAGCCTCCATCATACTTTTCAAGTTTAACAAACTTACTCTTATCACCCATCATGTGATGTGAACAACGACTGTCAAAAACCCAATAGTTCTTTTCCCGTTTAGCATGTAGGGAATAGATTACAATACCTTCATTTTCTTCCTTCTCCAGAGGGAATTCCTTCACCTATTTTTTAGAATTAGCAGAACTAGGTTCATCTTTTATAGCCAAGAACAAGCATTCATTATCATCAAGATCTCCATAATTAGATTCCTCATCAGATATACTAGCATCCTCATTCACATAATTTGCTTTGTTGATCTTCTTACCTTTCTTCTCTTTCTCATATCTTTTTTAATTCCTCTTAGCTCTTTTTGGACACCTCAAAGCATAATGTTCTATACCTCCAAAACTAAAGCATTTAAAGGGTAACTTAACTTCATACTTTCTGGATCCTTTCTTCATCCTTCTCACAAAGTTAGCTTCCACCTCATCAAGATTTTCTTCATCCGGATCTTCAACTTTCGTAGCCTTAAAAAAGTAGTCTCTAATTTGGATCCATTTCTCAATTTTGACTTTCTCATCTTATAAGATGTCAGAGTTCCGAACAATTGATTTTTAGTGTAAGTCTTGTAATCTATATGTTCTTTAATAGCACATACCTTTTCATTGTAAGCATCAAGGAGAGTTCTAAGAATCTTCTTTATAATCTCAGATTCATCTATTATAGCACCAAGTCCTCGCATTCCAGCTACTACCTCATCCAATCTCTATACATAAGCTTTAACATTGTCATCTTCAAACATATGTAGGAGCTCAAAGTATGTCTCCAAGTTCTATAATTTTTCCTCTTTGAATATTTCATCACCTTCATGCGCCTTTTCCAAAGCACCCCATAATTCCTTAGCATTCTTCAAATTTTGAACTTTAATCAACTCAGAACATACAAGACTATTCTTCAAAATGTACTTTGTCTTATTGTTTGCTTCATGTGCCTTGATCTCATTAGCCGTACTCGATCCATTAGCATAAGGAGTGTAAGGATTCTTGTAAGATTTCTCCACATCATATCTACAATACTCCATAAATTCTTCCATTAGTATTTTCCAAATATCATAATTAGTTCCATCAAACCTCAGGTATTCATGAGTAACTTTTCCATCCATCTTGGACCTTCCTTAAGTGGTTAAGTTCTACTCCAAGGAACCGATCTCTAATACCAATTTTTGAACATGACAACTAAGAGGGGGTGAATTAGTTGTAGAAAATTTATAATTTAAAACATTCACTAAAAATTAGATCAATCACAATTCTTAACTCTGCTAAAATGATTAAATGTTAAGTGCAAGTGTAGAAACTGAAAAATATCACATAACACAGTAACAATAGATTTATGTGGAAAACCCAATGAGGGAAAAACCATGGAGAGGATTAACTCACACTATAAAGAATATCAAAATTGATTACAAAGGCTCATTGCCTGAGAAAAAGACTCACTGTCTGAATTAGGACTCACTATCCAATAGGGTTAACCACCCAGAGGGATCACTACCATACATATACAAAGAAGATAGAAGATATATGTTACAAAGAGATGAAAATCTCAATGAAACAAAGATTTCCACCACAATTTACTCAACAACTTGCATACATGCATGAATGATGGAGTACACCTTCAACTCACTGCATCTGAAAACTTAACATTTAGACTTCACACTGATCTGCCACAATTGAATCACACACACCCACTAATTCAAATCTGCTTTGCATCTATATTCTCTATTTCTTTACACTTATCTCTTTGTTCTACTTTCACCACTAACTCATCCTATATTTATACCATCTTCAACTTTCAAACATATCCAAAGTCAGCCATCCATCATTAAATTCAAATTTGGTCGGCACCAAAACATCCTAGGGTGGAATTAGAATGAGGCAACCAAAACACATGCTTCATGAGGACCCAAATAGGTCCCAACACGCTTCATTAGCTTCAAAAGTAGTGTTCAACACAATGTCAGCCAAACCAATGTAAAACACATAGAAAAATTAAGCACACACAACCTTGAGCACAATCAAATCCTTCCAGACACCAAAATTATCTTCAACATGATCATAACATCTTAACTCTAGAACCGCAAGTCATAAGACTTAACCAAAAAAAATCTGGACCAACAATATTTCTCTCAAACCTCAGCCAGATACATAGAAATCCACAATTCACAACTGATGAATATAATTCACATTATACAATGAATCAGAAGCCAAAAGTATAGATATAGTAGCTTCCAACAACTGTGATCAACATATTTGAAACACATAAACATAGAAGAAATATGAAGCAACCACTAAAAACCTGCAATCTTCCTTCATTACAATTTTCTCAATGTCCTTGACATATACAACCAATAACCTACATCCATGACATCAATGACAACAACAACCAGTTGATAACCAATTGACCAGTCGACATCAATGACAACACCTTCATTCTTGCAACAAGAGGGATGCACTTAATAGATGTTATTTTATATTTTAGTGGTAGAGACAAGAATACTTTTTTATGTACCTAATATTTGGCATTTCAAATCTTAACCATTTTAAAAATATCTTAGTGGTTTTCTTAAGCTAGATTGGAAGTACTAAATGTTTTGCTCTAATCAAATATTTAATTTTTGGGTTTAAACATTTCATTTTATGGTTATAATTTTATGTTAGATAATATTTAGATAGAATTAGTGACTTTAATCAATGTTTTATCTCTATTTCTATCCCCTTACCCATAGTTTATCCTTCACAATTTTCAATAATGATTTTTCAAATTGGGGTTGTTTTAAGATATATGATTTATAACATTTTTTGATGTCATAATAATGAATTGTAGGTTTGTAAAGGGTGAAGTTTATTTTCTAATTTGATAAATATATTATTAAAATTTATGATTTAGAAAATAGCTTGTCATTTAAGTGGTAGTTTTGGATAGGATTTTTAAAAAGGAAGGGATATTTTTTTAGGTTAATTAGGGACATCACTTAGTCCTTGTTCAACTATGGTATCCTTCTAAGGATTGATGCATAAGTTTCAATTTTCCCACACATTTTATTACCCATATTAGCATGGAACTAAACTAATATGAAGCTCATTGGGTGGTAGGATATATAAACAAAAAGTAGGATTTGAATCTTTGTTTCTTACTTTTGAAAGTATCCTATTACCCATCCAATGATTATATTTATTTTTATTAATATTTGACATATTTTGGGGTAGAATTTGATTAACAACTATTGAAATTTCTTATGCTCCAATCCAAATTGGGGTTGAAGTAGTACACTAAGATTTATGACTCACTCAAGCAAGGGTACAAAAGCCAAATCACTCCAACAAACATATTCAATTTTCTAATATTTTTCTCTTTTTTAATATCTATTTTAACTTATAAGAGTATAGACTACTATTATTTGTGTTGACTCTTCACTTCACAATAAAACTCTAATTTAGTATTTTTGAAAATTATTTTGATTTCTTGAATTGAAAAAATATATATAATAGCAAAATTTCAAGTATGTAATTGTAAGGTAAGTAAATACATTGAATAATTTAAGGGTATCTAGTTGGTAATCACAATAATATATAGTTAGACCTAAATCATTAAAGAGCTAAGAATGATAAATTTAGACAATAAATGAGATGGATTAGAAGGGTTTAACTCTATTCAATTGTTATAGTTAATGACAAATGTTCTAGTACATGTTATCCCTAAGCACCTTGAGGATCTATTGTGTTCAAAAGGAATGTTTAGAATTTACTTGATAATGGATAAAAAATCTTCTTCCTAGATATAATGATTGAAGACACACTAAGAAAGACATTAAAATGCTAAGATGTTGATGTGATGCTTATTGATGTAATGATAATCTAAATTATGTATTGTGGAGCTTTATGTTATAATCCATGTGACTCTAAATATCTTAACCTAGTGTTGTTTGTAAACACAAAATTCTAGACTCGAGGTGTTTTGGAAAGCAAGTTGAGAGGTAATTGTGAAATTTTGAAAGGGTTGGCTATGGTGTAGGAAAATTAGTATTTGAAATAAGAAAAGGACTATGGTGTGAATTGGTCAATCTAATAAATCCACTCTTGGAGTCTAGTTGAAGATAGAATGATCTTATAGGATTCAAATTGATCTTGTTAATGGTGAGAATACAACTTATTGGAGTGATGGGTGGAGGGTTAGGGTTAAGTTATGAAAAAACAAGATAAATAAAATATAATAACAATCTTAAAATTAGATGTAAAACAAAGAAAAAAGATTGACTACAAATTTTTAGTCTTTATAATAATTAAAGAAGAAGACATAAATTTCTCTTATAATTTTTTTCATTTATTTAACAATTTAATATTTTTAAATCTTGTTTTTTATATAAATATATTCAATTACTATTTATAACTTAAATGTTCTCCAATTATTATTTACTATCCTTTAAATTTCTCATTTAATTATTATATTTAAATAAAATTCCTTATTTTTTTTATTAATAAAAAAAATATAAACTACAACCAAAAGATCTCATCCCTAATCCCATAGAATTAAAGTTTTCCTAACATCAAACTTCAATAACTAATGTGGAAGGTTCCTAGAGAGACACTACTATGACTTTGAATCAAAAGACATAGGCCTTGTTGCCTCTTTCAAGACTTATGTCTTTTGAAAGACATAAAATACTTTCAAAAGTGAGAAACCAAAATTTAAATCCCACTTTTTGTTTAGATAGCCTACCACCCAAGTGGTATTTTGAATCTCGGTTCAAAATGTAGTATTTGAAACGATCAAGGATTCACATCTTTTCAATTCTTCTCATTTTAAAAAAAAAATCTATCATGGATTACTTCCACGTAGCATGCCCATAATCAATTGGTTTCCAACAACTATCTTTATTAGATGAGGAACTTCTTGGACTCATCAAGATGTAAGAAATGTGTAAACGCGACCAATTGGAAGTCCACAGTGATTGCCCGCTCGGCTAACGAACCATCATTTTGAATATATAATAATTAATGCCAGCAACCAGCTCACATATAATATGGTTGTATTGAAGATCGTATCATTGCACAAGCCACAATAGAAATCATATATCAACACCAACACAATCCATTGCACTCGTGTTTATTATAAACCAGGTTGGTCCAAATAATGAATTGCTGCTTTTGTTAATATGTCCACGAAAATATCGTTTCTTCAAGTTGGTAGACAACCTTTCATTCCAAAAGATCCCAAAGCCTATATTATAGGCAGCTTGTAAGCATTAGAAGGTAAGTAGTCTTTTCCGGAAGATAAGGCTGCCATTTTTTAGTATAACACGCCTTCTAAGAAGATGCTCTCATGATTACCTATTCAGTCAGAACTAGGCCGTTTTTGATTGAGACAAAGGGAATACGACTCCATCTCAATCCTTTCTGGCGCTCATTATGCTTATCTGAAATCCAGTCCAGGTCATCCGATGTTTTTTATGTTCTCAATCTTAATACATCCAAACCTATCTTAATGCAAAGTTTGGAGATGGAGGTAACGAGAGTCGGCTACGTATTGTTGGAAGTTGAGGAAAGTGGGGAGAAGGCACCCGAGCAAGGGGCTGAGCAACTCTCTCCCCACCTATCGTACAGTTATAGAAAGGTGGGCCCTCCCCCACCGGCAAGATAGAGATAGGTATTAATGGTATAGAGGAATAACACTCTGTCAATTGTCAATAAGAAAAAACATTACCCTTGGTTCCAAGTACTAACAAGAGAGTATAAATCAGGAAACTAATGAGAAGGGATTAGAGAATACATGATTTATTTTATTATCAACTAGCAATCACACCTTGGGGTGCAATAGGTACACTGAAGACAATATAGAGAAATTTGGTTGTTAATATTGTTTATTTGAAAATGTGAAAATCAACTCACAGGCATAAATGACAATCCAACCAACCATCCACAAATTGAATGCCACACTCTGAATTGGAATACCAAGAAATAAACTAATAAAGGATAGTCTGTAAATATATTAAATCTCTAGCAATACACAAATCTTTCTAAAAATGGCAAAATCCACAATTCAGAAACCTTCAAACATACAGAAAAATATAGCCTGTGCATTGAAGAAGTTGGGAGTAGTAGATAGTGGTAAAATCCACAATCCAAATGGTGAATAGAGAATTTTTTGCAACTTGAACAAAAAATTTCAATGATTTGCACCCAAATTTCCATTATGGTAAGTTTGTGTGATATGAAAGGGGAGAAAATAGAGAGACATATGGATTATGGTCTCATATTTTTTGTAGTCAATAATGCAGTGCAAAGAAAATTCCTAAATCATAGTGTGCATTGAGTAACTGTTAATCCATTTGACAACACATTTTTTGAAGGTGATGATTTTTGCAGACATCATCCAGTACAACCAAAGTTGTATGAGATTTGATTTGGCTGAGCCTTTGAGCCTTTCCTAGAAGTGCATATTGGCATCTTCAACATTTTGAAAATCAAGTCTGTGGCCATGAGATTTGGGGGATTGCAAAATTGTTTTGAAAATAATGTTGTCTTTGAAGTGATCTGTAACAAGACAAAAAAAAATGAAATCAGTTAATGTAGCAACCTATTGCACATACTGTCAAAAAAATAACAAATGAAGAAAATGTCTTTGTAAAATTTGAATAAATGATGCAAAAAATAGAGGAATGGAAGAAACTAAATAAATGAGGATGATGATAAAACATAGCAATGAAAGGAACTGTGACGTTTAAAAGGGAAATGAACTACAAATACAAAATATGGGAATCCCAATGCAACATCCCCTGTAAAACATTGAAGTAACCTACATTAAAGAAAGCATCGAAGCCCCAAGGTTTGACAAATCAATAAGAGTATGAAAGATGCTAGATAATAAAAATTAGTTTCAAAAAATTTGATGCATAACGAGTAATATTCGCCAATGAACATTAAAATACAAGGTTGAAAAAGTAATACTGGGCACATAATTACCTCCTCATTGTCAACATAATCATCATCCATTTCCAACTGCTTCAATACCCAACATGCCAACAATAGACTAGTATTGTATGCTGCAAAATCAAGCAAGACATGCATAAATTGTAAATCCTTATTGTAGCATCAACAAGTAGTAGTAAAGATGTAACAAGAAATAGAATATACAAAGTAATACATGTGAAACAAGCAAGGAATCTAGGTTATAAAGTTAAATCAGTCATTCTGATGTATAAATGTTAAAGGTACAAAATTAAATTACCTATTTGAGATCACAAAGTCCAAAGATAATTTATTCACTCCACTGCAATAGATGTGAACAAGTGTGTGCAAATAGATGTGTTTATAGTGTGCAAAAAAGGTACATCAATGTGAATGAGTACAATTTGTGAAGGATACTAATAAAGGGACCCAAGCAAGGTAGGACCTAATGCCTATGCATTAGATGTTAATGTTCAAAGTTAAATTGCACATTCCCATGCATTAGATGTTATGGTTCAAAGGTAAATTATATATATCAGTGCACTCAATGTAAATGAGCAAGTACAAATAGATGTTTATAAGATGGAAAATACTAGAGCCTTGTAATTTATGTCAAATTAGTGGAGCGAACTAAAAAAGGTATACCCAGCTTACTAAGTATCACACTTTTTCAATCACATTTACCTCTGTGCAATATGTAAGCACTTAACTGAGAATAGAAATGTGCACCTCAACAAAAAAAACACAATATGTACTCAGTTAATATTGGCATTATATGGTAATTGTATACTTTCTTGTAATTATGTTATAGAGAAAGAGGGAGATGTATTTATCCAAATCAAGTTTACATATGTCCTAACTTGTTAGTCAACAATATACAATAATATACATCTTATATATATTAATTTAGTTGAGAGTATTGAATCTCAATTCTTTTAATTTGTTTAGAAGATTAAAGTATGTTAGAAGTATAACCATCAGGAACAAAATGATTCAATCACACCTGCAAACAATTTGTATCTTCTATAACATAAATTTTAACTTACCATAGCATGATAGTGGATGTAGTGGAAAGCCTAGAAAGAGGGAAAGATTATGAGGAAAGAAGTGTAATGTAAGTTAGATATGAGGAATGTATAACACAAGTTTAAAGATTAGTTGATGAGAATACAATATATATAGGTGAAAAAAGATTTGTAAATGAGTAATGTTTTACCGCTATGAACATAATTGGTAGGGGAGAAATCCATTGTAAACAAAAAATTCAGTAGAAGATGCAGGAAGACCTCACTTGTATGTCGATTGAGCAGTTGTTGGAGAAGAACTATGTGTTGAATGTAATATGCTTGTGTTTATATACTTTGTGTTGAAAGGGTTGATCTTGACAGTTATGTAGCTTTGAAGGAGGTCCTACAAATCAAATGTGACCAGTAAGAAAAAGGACTAAGTAATAATCAATGAAAGGGAAAGGAATAATTAATAAGAGAACATACATGTTACATATTTTTTCAGTTAAAAGAAGTTCATCATTTCAAGTGGTTGATGTCGATAGTGCTGACAATCAAGCCTCCTCACTGATCCTACATGCAACATAAGGGATTTTTTGTATGTGTGTGTATCTATCAAATGTGAATGTAGGGTGGATATGGAAGCCAGAGAGCTGAGTGATTTTCTAAATTGTTGTGAATGTCAAGCCTTGCCGGTTGATGTTTCCAATGTCAATGGTGGCCATATCAAGTGTAAGCCCTTGTGATTTGTGGATGGTTAAGTCCCATGCCATTTTATGTGGAATTTGGCACCATCCACCATGAATCATTGATGTAATAGGGACATCTTTTGGATTGTTTGTATCCCAGACAAGCCCAATGTAATTCTTGAATTGAACAACAACAAACAAGGGGAGTTGGGGTGGTTTTTCACTCTCCTTGTACACTATTTTCTTTTACTATGCTAAGAGCTCCATTAACAAGGCTAGTATTAGTCCATAGATTACAAGATAGCATAACCTTTTAGTCGACACATAGTAGAATCTTTTGTTGAAGTTTTTCATCATCTGGATTTGAGTTGAAAGAGCTCCCTATTTTCTCTGTAGTGGCTACGGCAATGGGTTGTGCTAGAGACAACAACATGTGCTTATTATGGAGTGATAATTTTTCATTCATTGCATAAAGATGTATGGATGATAAGAAATAAATTTGTTCTGTAGATGTTAGTGCCAAGCTTGACCTTGACATTAGCAATTGCCAATCTTCAATAGTAGGTTCAACCTTTCTTAAATTTCATAAGAGCTCATGAAATAGAAGTTGAGTTGGATCATCTCCTCCTTGGCAAAATATTTTGTTCAATGTAAATTTTTTTTGAAAGCTCCTCCATAGGGTTCCCCCGTAGGAAGTAGAAGAGTACATATGAATGCCTTTGACCAATGGTAGTTGGCGAGGTCTCCAAAGAGCATAATTGGGTGGCCTCCAAAGGGGTTGTGGTTGTGTGCCAAGAAAGCTTTGTGCAAGCGATAGTCAATGTGTTGAAGCAACCTAGGGCCAATGAAGCTCATTTCATCTATTCAAATGTAGCAAACAAAGTGCATTCTCTTTTGGAAACTTGCTAGTGTTTGGCGTTGCAAGGGAGCCATCTCTTTGATGGGTATTCGAAGTGCGGAATGAATTGTTGATGCTCCAATGTTGAATGCTACAACACCTATTGGTGTGAGAAGTAATAATGATGTTTTCCCCTTTGGAGTAGAACAATTGAGTGCAAACCTTATTTGTTTAATTAGGTGTGACTTTCTAGTTTTTGTAATTCCTTGAACTATTATTTTGAGTGGTGGTTGGTAAGTGGTGGAGGATAGGTGTGACAACACTAAATCCATTTTTTTTTTTGTTCCAATGAAAGTTTGTGTTGGGTATTTAGATAGGGCGGATGGGGGACTTGATATGTTGTGCGGTTTGAGTGTACGAAGTTGGATGCTATAGTGAGTTCTATTGGTTCCATGGAACATTTGAGTATTCCAGTCATGGGTAAGGTCTATTTCACAGTTACCTTGCATGTCAAGTGCATCCAAGTGGAGTGGATGGCTTGGGTGTACACTTAAAAACACTTGCCATTCAGATTGGTTGCAATGATGTGGGGGTTTTGCATTGCTTGAAGGAGAGCCAAGGTTTGTATTGGAGGTCGTATCTAGTAGAGTGTGTCACACATGCCACAGATGGTAAGTGCATGCCATCCTCTCCCATTGTGCCACAATTTGAGTTGTGGATGAACCAAGATCAACCACAATGTTACGAAAAGGTTTGTAGAGAACTAGTTTAGTCCAACATAAGTCATAGAAACTTGGGTCATCCTTTGGAGGAATGCTTGTGAAATGGTGGGAGACTTGAACAATTGCTTGAGAAGAACACTCTTTCCAATGGTTCACTTTATGGGATGTTTTGAAGCTCCAGTTTTGAGTGACTTCAATCAGTGGTAATGCCTCCAAACAAATAGGATGTTCCATGTATGCATCAATGTAGTTTGTGTGTGTTGATGCAAATGTGGCTAAGAGTGGAATGCATTGATAGTTTTTTTGGTTTAAATTTAGAGAAACAAATGTTCGACTACACAAGCAGAGCAAGAGTCTTAGTAAAAGGTGACAACTTTCTTGGGCACTAATATCATAATAAACAAGGTTGTCAACAAGCATTTTCCTAAAAGCTATTGGTGTTGGCTTTTCAAGATCATAAATTGTTAAAATATGGAAAAAAATTGCATGATATGTTTCGGATTTGGTTTCTTCTTTAGCTACATACTTTGCTATATATTTGAGCACTATATCTATTGAGAGAAAAGGTTGGAATTCTACATTTGCACACCAAATAGAGAGCCTGATAGTGGGGTTATGAAGATTCACTTGGTCATCATTACAAGCAGGGGTGTGCTTTGGCTGGCTAGTCTCATTTGAGAGGATTGAAATGTCTTGCATGGTCTAAGGGGCTTTGTAGCAGCATTCAACTGTAGATCCTTTTCTCCATAAACATGTCTAGAAGGTACAACATGTATGATGGTGAATGCAGTTGAGCAGTTCATTATAGTCATGTGAAGGGGTGGACAACATAATCATTCTTGTGTCCATTCAGCAAGGGTTGTCAAAAGTAGACCGTCGATTTCTTTCATTTGAGCTTTGGTGAGGATGTGGGTTCCAAGCAAAGACATACTTGTCAATGTAGTCGATTGCATTTTGTACTGATGCAAGATTATTCCATTGCAGTTTGGAAATATCAAGTGCGTCTTTAAGCCAAAGGAAACCATGGACATGTGCAGAGCCACGATGTTTCCATTCATACTTGGAAAGAGGAGATATTATTAAGCAAATGATGTATGAAAGAAGTAAATATAAATGATGTTGGAGAATGATTACCTATACCAATAGTCATTTGTGCAGAGAATATTCTCCAGAACCTCCTCACAAAATGTAGTAAATCTGTGTTGCATGTAAACTGCAGCGAGGTGTGGGTTTTGCACTATATTTTGGATCCTCCACTGAGCAACTACAGTGGGATTTGTTGGTGCGGGGGACGACATGGCATTGTTTAAGTCTGGTCATTTCGTATCTGTTACACTAAGGATGAAGAATATAGTTGGGCAACGAACTTGAATAACAATGTCAGATAGCTCCCCCCTACGATGAGTCCAGAAGGGACGTGTACCACAAATTTTTGAGTCGAACCACATAACCTTGTTTGCAAGTTGTTCATCAAGGAGGTCCTTGATTCTTTGGTGCAAGTTAAGTATTGTTGTTGGCAGTCTACTTTCTAATTGTTTCTGAATGAATTCAGAAGCTATGGCCTGGCTACGGTGGTGCATAAGAATATTAAGGATGAAGTATCTAAACTGTGGGTGTTTGCAAAACCTATTATCATGGTATATAAGAAGATAGAGGGAATTTTTATGTAGCTTGACCTCTTTCATAGTTTGTTTGTTGAATGTAGCTCCTCCCTTTGGAAACAATGCCATAAATTCCATAACAAACAATCCTTCAATGGTGTATTCATTGAGGGGTGTAAGAGAAATTGGTGGCCAATGAATTTTATGGGGTGGGAATCCTTCCCCTAACTACAACAACACTCACAATTCTTGAAGCAAGTGGCAGGGTTTCCACAAATGATGTTGCTTGCAAATTATCTTGCAATTTTTCTTTAGTTGTATTATCTATTTCCATGAAACTAACATCAAGGAGGTCTGAAGTTGAGGTTGTTTCATTTAGAAGGTTAGATATGTCAGTGGAGGCAATAGGAAAGCATAAGAGGGAGGCCTCATCTAATTGGAAATATTTGTATTAAGGGTCATTATAGATCTTATATTGCAAATCCTTGTGAACATGTGCTCTGCAAACATAGAAACTATACTGTTGGGAATCAACATTTTTTTATTTTTTACAATGGTATGTGCAGGATCATGGTATGCCAAAAAGTGGCAATATTTGTAGGGTATATGACAACTTTTTTTTCACCCAAAATTAATGAAACGAAAAGGGTTTTTAGAGGAGATTCTCAGCTTTCCAAAAATATAAATTATGATTTAATTTGAATTTAATAAATAATTATTATTCATGTTATGACTATCCTTGAGGATCAAAATCAAAACATAGCTATGGCCACTGTATTTTAGTTGTCATAATTAATTATTTACTTGGAAAAATTACCATCACATTGAGTTGCATATTATCATTTTATTATGGTTAGGGTGGTCACTACTGAAATTTAAGTAGCATTGAAATTTCAAATTTTCACCAAATAGATTTTATTTATTTTTAAATAAACCTAGAATTTTAGAAACTACATTCAATTTTCTAAAAATTCTATTCTTACATATTTTTGAAATAATATAGATAAATTATTCAAATATTTACGTCAAGTTGCCTAACACTGATTTTTCTGAATTTTTTGCCACTTAAGGGCCTGTTTGGCATACCATGATCCTGCATATGCCCCAATGAGTATATCCAAGTCATGTATATGATGTGGCAAGTAATTTGCAATTACTGTAATATCCTGAGGAAAACAAATAGTATGGCCACTGTATTTTAGTTGTCCCCCTTTTGCATAAGTAACTTGGAGGATAGGGCTAACTCTTGATATGAGCATATCCTTGATCTGAGATAGGCATTGTAAACAAGCGGGCTGCTCTCCAGGGTCTATGTTGTTCCACTTTGAGAAGCGATTGCCACTTTTTTTGAAATGCATCTTGAACAAGCACTACTACCATTTAGTATCCTAGTTTTTATTCTTAGATATCATTCCATGCACACTTGGGATGTTGAAATGTTTGATAGGTTGTCCAACTTTGCATGGAAGGAATTCCTAGCGATGTAATAGTTTGTAGGAAATAGTGGAGGATGGTGGTTTTGGGAGGCTGAGCTGGGGTGTAATGTAGACTGCATTTGGGGTGTGGGTGGTTACAATGGGGAGGGGTTATTCAAAAGAAAAGGTGGGGATGTGGAGGAGCTTGCAACGTGATTGTGATGGTTTTCTCTTCTTCATCTATTAATAGAATCCTTATTTTCTTGGTACCTTAAATGTTGCAAATGATTACGAGAGATCATTGTGCTTCAATACTTTCAACTGGGGTTTCCATGATAGGGGTTGCTAAGAAACAAAGAAATGCAATATTAATTCGCATTAGTTCTTGAAAACGTAGAAAGAAGTTGCAAAAGTTAGATGTGTAAAAGAAAGAAAGCATATTTTATTAGAATACATTGCACATTGTAAAATCAAGAAATCATATTTTGAAACAAGTGCACGAGATAAATTTTTGGTATCAAAAAAGGATTTGTATACATTTTATTTATAATTTTATGAATATATGGTTACATTTGGTGGTACTGACAACAACAAAAGTTCTAAAATTTAAGCAAAGACTATATATTATTGTGGAAAGCAAGAGGCACTTGCAAACTTTAAACAAGCTTTATTGTTGTAATTAAAAATATTTTTATTTCTTTCCCAACAAATGAATTCATTGTGATGGCTACTTCAAAGAAAAACTATCATCCAAGAACTTGATCCAACATGTGTTTAGCAGCATCAGCATCCACCAGAAGTAGTTGAAAATTTTTAGCTGATACACCAAACAAGGTATTTGCGGTTCCTTCGAATGAAATGGCTTTAAGAAGAGCGCTTGTTTCATCCTCCAAATCCACTTTTACCATGTAGCTAAAATCACAACCAAGGAGATTACTAGAAAACTTAGGGTAATGAAAGCTATTGGGGCTCTTTTCTACAACCTTCTTCTTACATTTCGTATTGCCCACCATAAGAGGACAAGAAAGGTATTAAAATTTGTCCAAGTGGACTTTCAATATGCTTGCTTTTACACAAACATTTCTTTTTTCAGGAGAGTTTATATTAGTGATCAATGTGATGTCAACTAGATTTGAAAACTTTTTGGAAGAAAGATGATCTTTTGAGAGGGAATGAAAGGTGTCTCATTCCCTACAATGGCATACCAGTCATGCTACGTTGAGGCTTCTAACAATTTTGGATTTATTATAATTGTAGTTACAAATATAGTATCAAGAGCTTTTCCATGCCAGGAGGTTATATGTCTAGATTTGATCAAGATAATTAGAGGGGTTGGTAGAAGAGGAAAACTAGATAATTATTTTCCTTCAAATTCACAATGACAACCCCAGAGTGTAACATCAATGGTCAAGCATGACATGTTTGTGATTGTTGCAGTAAACTTGACTATTTTGGTTCCATGTCTCTTACGAATGGTTGATGCAGGGAGACAAATAAAAGTATTCCAAGAAAATAAACACGAGAATTAATAGGCAGTGATAGTAGGGAATCAATGTTCTTTATATGCAAGCTATCCATGGGGATTGTAGAGTCTACACATGGTGAAAGAGTTATAGTTGATTATTTTTGTAGGAAAATTTCAAATGGGTTCATTGAGCTCTTGTATTTTTTATTAGCAACTTGTATGCAGCCATTAGATATAATGTATAGACCGTTAGAGTGCACCACATTGTAGAACTCATCAAAAAGTTTATTGAAGCATGTGACATGAATTTCAGAGCCTGATTTGTCAATGAGATCAAAGCCAAAAAAAATTCCATCTTGGTCAGCCTTGTGAAACTCATGGATTGGATTTTTTGTTAATGCTCTACCCTCAATAGACCAATGCTTATAGTATGGGGCAAAAGTTTTGACATGGGTAGTATTTTAGAAGGGGATATGGTTGGATGTTGGGTAGAGCTTACATCTTGGTGTAAAGAAATTGGGGCCTGGGAGCTAGTAAATGGAAAATGACATGTAGCCTACAAAAGAGGAGTTGGAGTACCAACGAGAGGTTCTTTATTTGAGACCATTTCAAGATTGTTGATAATTATATCCCTGCAATCAAACAATGTAAATTATTTAGGAATAGAAAATCAATGAATGAGAGT
Organism: Sequoia sempervirens; assembly: GCA_007258455.2. Classification (NCBI taxonomy): domain Eukaryota; kingdom Viridiplantae; phylum Streptophyta; class Pinopsida; order Cupressales; family Cupressaceae; genus Sequoia; species Sequoia sempervirens. The sequence continues at coordinate 245,604,628 of VDFB02075321.1, read as the reverse complement.
ACTATTAAAAAATAGAGTATGAATGGACATACGTGTATTTGTCGAACACTTTGGATGTATATTCTTTAAGGTATACAATAGACCCAGTGACCATTGCTTCTTCAAGAACAATATTGTTGAATTGGTTGGGAAGCAAAGTTGGATGGGTGTGGACACCATTAAAGAGTTGAACCTGATATTTAACATTTGTTAAATGAGCCTGTTGTATAGCATCTATGGATGTAACCTGTAGTGTAGACTCAAGATCAAATGTTCCTGCAAGAATTCCTTCAATGGAATTTGGAGTTAGAGTTTCCATTTGGGAGGTGAGAGAAAGTTCAAGTGTTGTGCTTGTGGGAAAGGTGTAAGTGTTATAATTGGCTATTGTGACAAATAAAATAAAGGTGCTTCTTAACTGTACGATTGTTGTTAATGGGGAAAACCACAATTGAAAGGTAAAGAAGGGAACTGTAGGCTTCATAGTGTACAACCACATTGTTTATGTAGATGTTTATCAAACCAATGGTTTTTGAATGAGGTAAATTTGATGCAAGCTATATAGTATAACACTTTGTTGGATTTTTCTATTTGAAAACAATATTTATCAACATATTATGTGTTTAGTTTTTAAGATTTAAAATACCAACAAATTTCATATGGAAACAAGCATTTAAGTATTTAGTAAAGTTTATTTTGAAAGAATGAAAATTGGAAAACCACCATTTATTTGCATGGTGAACAAATATATTTATAATATAAAAGATCTTCCCAAAAAATAAGATAGAGGGAAAATTTGTTGTTTTTTCTTGTTTGTAATAGTATTAGAGTTGACTATAGAAGTCTATCTTGTTTCTTGACATTGGAGCCATAAGTAGGCATAGTATTGGCAAAACAAAAAAGTGCGGATTAGAGTCAACCATAGAAGACTATATTGTTTCTTTACATTGGAGCCATAAGTCGACATAGCATAGGCACAACAAAGAAGACTTATAATGAACTATAGGCTTTCAAGGTAAATCTAGAATGTAGCGATTATTGTGGGTGTTGCAGTAGTATTATAGTGTTGGTCATATTTAAGCTCCCTTAGGAAATTGCACAAACCCTCTAGTTTTGTGCAATTGGATTGGTAAGTTGATACTGAGGTCTAAAGCATCTCAACAGATCCAATTCTTCAATAGGACTTGCTATCTGACATGCAAGTTTGATTTTGTCAACAATATCATGGCAACTATTAGATACAATTGCAACAAGATGTTGGATGGTTTTATGAACAGAGTCAGGTTTATTAATAGTAGACGATGACTCAGATACTACCAGTGTTAGATGCACTACCATGGAGGGGCTTGGTTGTATAGGAGTATTTTCATGTGTAGCCATGACCTAGCATGAGTGGATAAAATGTATGTATAAGTAGAAGTGCAACATAAGAATTTAAGCATGTTAATGAGTGAGGAAAAAATGGCAATTAATTACAAAGGAATTAACAAATTACAAGAACTATGTTCTATAACTTTACAAACGTTTCATCTAAATATATAGCAATTTTTTTTGAAAAATGTAGCCTATATTTGAAATTCATAGTACAAAAAAATTATTATATGATGTTGTTTCTTGGTTTCTAGGTGAAGGAAAAAATTTGGTGTGAAATCAATGGTATATCTAATTTCAATTTGAAATTACATAAAATAAGCAGTTTATATGTATCTTTTAAAGAAATGCACTCTTTCAATAACAATAAATGTGGTGTTGTAGTACTTAGCACAGACTAACAACAATTTAATGGAAACGTAAATAATTATTCTTCTCTCTTAAGTGCAACAAGAGTTGGATACCAATATTTTCTTAATGTATACAATACAAACCATAGAAAACATTAACATACAAATAATATGCACAAATAATATTTTCTATATTCACATCAGAAAATTCAAAAACCTCTAAAAAGTATCTTAAAATAAGAAAACCAAAGTACATACTTTATTTAATCTTTTCAAGCGCTTCCTATAATGCTTTCTTGTTGCACTTTGTGAGCCACTACAAACAAAGAAATGAGATCATGTTAAATCACACAACACTTGTTCAAATAAATGAAGGAAATGCACATTTTAGGTTGCACATCTCCCTATCACCACAAAAATGCTATTTCAAGACTATTTTAGGTACATATCAATTTATCAAGGCATTAGTTTTGAAAAAAAGTATACTCATGATTTACAATAGAACTAAAATGCATACACAAATATTTGGAAATATTCATTTAACTAGAAAATAGCTGCTATGTTGCATATCTGGGAAGTAACATTTAATCCATACCTTGGCAAGAAATTTTATATTATAAAAATGGAGTATTGCAGGGATATTGGATTTATAGTACTATACAATACCATGGTTGATAGTTGTCTAAACATTAAAAACCTTACCATAGTTATATTTTTGAGGTCTTTATTTCTTCTTTAGTTATTTTTTTTCTGGAGTTCTATGCTCTTTTTCAATAAAAATGTAAATGTAACTTGAAAATCTATTATATAATACTCCCATTTATAATGTGAATGGGTAGTTATCACACTGTAACTAAAAATGTATTTACAATTTGCAAAACCAAAAATAATCTATTAAAGTTTTAGTATTATTACATTTGTTTTTGATAAAGGGTAAAACAGGTTTTACATGGACCTGAAACCTCCAAGTTTACAAAAAAAGAGAAAGGAAAAAAATTCCAACAGAAAAAATAGGCTACTCAAAAGAACAAACCAACAAAAGCAGCAACCACCCATAAAAGACCAGGAGGGTCAGACAAAAAACCAGTCGAAAAGCCAAGAAAAAGACCAGCCGCAACTAACCCAAAGTCTTTAGAACAGACTTGATTTCAGTCTCCAGGTTCTGCATGTCCTGAACACCCTTCTTGAAAGTTTGAATCATTTGCGGAGTAGGAGGAGCCTTCCTCTTCAAATTAGCCCTGGTCCTCTTAGAAATACCAACATTCTCATCCTGGCTTTTGTCATTGACCTCTTCCAGATCAACCACCAAAGACCCCTGTTGAGCTTTGCCCAATTTTTCTGTGATGGCATTGATGATGATGGCATTGTGTCTTGCCATCCTGTTGTTCTGCTCAGCTATAGTTTTAACAATATTTTGCATTTTATCCAGCTCAATTTCAATCTGTCCATGCCTGCTTGGTTTTGGGTTTCTTTACTAGCACCATGATCTTTTCACTCCACCTCATTCTTGCCAAGCGTAGTAACCTTGACACTCATTTCTTCCAGTTTGCTTTGAAGGGCCCAATTTTTTAATTTTTAGCTCATTGATTTCATGAAAGATTCATTTCAAAATCCTAAAATGGTCAACAACAATATTCCTAGCTAAACCCAAGACATCCACAGTGGGTTCCCTTTCATGGTTGAAGCAAGTTTTAGTAGGGTCGGGGGTAATAGGGGAACCTATTATAGCATCTATGTCCAACGACGGGGCAGTAAAGGAAGAAGTATTGTTAGCACCAGAGTCCTCAGACTCAGGAGAGTCTTCAGAGTACGACACAAGGTTTTTACCCATTAGCTTCTTACCAACATTTTTGGTTTTAAGGGTAGGACTTCCTGGCTTAGGCGTAGAGCAAGCTTTCATAGAATGGGGGTTAAGGCTTTTCTTACCAATTTGGACAAAGGAAGGACTAAGGACCATCCTAACCAGGCTCAAATTAGGTAAATTCCCCGAGCAGCTGGGTTCAGTATCATCCTCCTCAGAATTAGGAGGGGCATCGAAACTAGCAGGGGCTGGCATATTTTGGTAATATTCAACAATTAACCTAATAAAACCAGTATGCAAAATAGGAAATCTTTTTGGATTTTTCTTGTGGTCATCCAAAAATTTTCTCAAAGAACAGAGAAGATAGTAGGGAAAAGAAACCCTAACCTTGTAGCGTAAATGGTTGAGTAGGGAAAAGTGATAACCGTAGACCCTGGTGAAGCGACCATCCACAGTAATATATTCCATGATAACCCAAAGAACTTTCCTCCAGAGAGATTTTATGGTATCGACTTCGAAGTAGCTGTTAGAAATTTTCACTAGTTTCATTCTTTCCTTCTCTTTCTTTGGAAATCTGATGACCGCTTCATCAAAGAAAACCCTGTCCTTGAAAAATTTATGTCCATCAGTGGACATTCCAGTCACTTCAGCTATAAGGTTTTCATCGAGCTCCACTTTCCTACCAAAAAGGGTAAGTTCCCCATTATTCTAATTCTTCTCAAAATGCTCAATAGCCTCCCGACTTGACCCGTGGAGTTTTTCCAGAAAAGGGAGTAAACCCCCACTTTTAACTTTGTTCCACGCTTTGGTATTTCTAGTATGCATCTCAAAGCTGTCTTGCTCAACTCTTTTCCTATCTCCACCCATTTTCGCAAGCATAGTGGGGTAGACAGTGATGAAATCTTTACTTGAAATGGTCCTGCCAAATCTAAGAGCCCTCAAAGTATGCAAGGCAACCTTGCAGATTAAGCAACTAAGCTCGGTCCCATACAATTTGATGATTGTGATGTAATTACCCCGTCCTATCATCATTAATGAGGTGACATGCTTCTTTCCCATGTGACACATCATAGTTCAGTAGGGCTCGGACGTTAACACCTAATTCACTAATATTTAACCAAGTGCATTGTCCTTTGCTCCTAACCCCTTCATTCGCAAAAAAATTAGCCACAACATTGGCTTCTCTATAGGCGTGTGAAATATTTATATTATCAAACTTGGCTAAAGTGGAGATAGCATCATCAATCCAAGACTTAATAGTCCACGAGGGGGGGGACCTACCAAAAAGACTATCTATAATATTTTTGGAATCCCCTTCAAGCCAAAGGTTTTTGAAATTTAGACTATGGGCCAGATTTATAATATGAAAAGCTCCAGCAGCCTCAGCCAGGTGATTGGTTTGAGATCCAAGAGGGGTGGCAGTCACACCTAGAAAGTTTCCAAAGGAATCCCTTATGACTCCACCGCAACCCATCGGCCCAGGATTACCTTTAGCCGCTCCATCAAAGTTGGCTTTGACCCATCCATTAGGCGGAAAAGACCAACAAGCACCCTCTCTATTCTTCTTAGCTTGTTTATGGACATTGGGTATATCAAGACTTATATTCCATTCCTTAGAAACCATAAGATCATAGGATGAATGAGCCACTTTCTCGGAGTTGCTAACCTTCTAGGAAATAACATTGACATTTTCTTTCAAAAATCTAACTATTTTATCAAAAACAATATCCACTAGTGCTTCTTTATCTTTGTAAATTTTGTTGTTTCATTCTTTCCAAATGCCCCAAGCAACATGAGGGAAAGAGAAATTCCACAAGTTCCGAGGAACAAGATTGTTAGTCGGGGCATTCCATTGAGAGAATAAATCTTCAATAGACAAGGGAAAAACCTAAGATAGTTGCCAAAAATAGATGATTTTTCCCAAATTGAGGCAACAAAAGGACAGTGAAGAAATAGATGACTCACTAACTCTGCTTCCATCTTGCAAAGAAAACATCTATTTGGTATTTGAAATCCATGCTTGCAGAGGTTATCAACCGTGAGCACTTTATTTTGGAGAAGGATCTAGAAAAAGATGTTGATTTTAGGAACCAGATGTTTGAACCAAGCCTTCAACTAGAAGGGAGGAGAAGCCTGGAAAGAAGTAAGCCTAGCAAAATTAGACGAAACAAAATAATTTCCTGAGGGATCATCACTCCAAACAAGATGATCTTCTGTCTAATCAAGGCAGAGTTTGATAGCTAGCAAAGAAGACTGAATAGGAGAAAGAACCTGACTGATAAGGCACAAATCCACCCAATTTCCATCCACACGATAGTCTTTCACATATGAACAAAAAAGAGCTTTGCAATTATGAGCCCATCCACTAAAGGAAACAATTTTTATAAGGGGCTCATTAAATAGCCATCTATCCTCCCAGAATCTTGTTTGGTTTATGCTTCTAACCTGCCAACCCACTCCAGATTCTATAAATTTTCTTCCATTAATCAAATTATTCTAGTAGGTTGAGCCTCTAGGAAGAAGATGGGATTCCTTCAAAATTATTAAGGATCTATTACCCTCCAAATATTTGCTTGCAAGGATATCAGTCCATTCCCCTGAGGACGAAAATATTCTCCAAATTTGTTTAGCTAGAAGAATCTTGTTAACCATTCTAATTTTTCTAAGACCTAAACCTCTGGCCTTTTTCAATCTGCACACCAGATCCCATCCTATTAGAGGCAGTCTTTTTTTTTCTTCAACACCCGACCAAAGAAATATTTTTTGAATCTTTTTTAATAGCATCCGTAAACTTAGCAAGGATTTTGAAGAGGCTCAAAGCATAAATCGGAAAATTCTGAAGAGTAGCTTTGAGGAGTTGAAGTTTACTCGCTTGGCTTAACAGAGCTCCTTTCTAGCCAGCAAGCTTCTTACTAAACCTCTCAACCAAAGAAATCCAAAAGGATTATGGGGATTTAGGGCTTAAGGGTAAGCCAAGATAGGTGGAAGGAAAGGACTCCACCCTACAACCAAGGATTTTGGAAACTTTATTATGTCTATGAACAAGAGTGTTGAAGAAGAAAAGAGAGCTTTTATATTTATTAATTATTTGTCCTGATGCCCTCCCATACTCATCCAGCAGAGATTTCAAATTTTTTCCTTTCAAGACAGAAGATTTTCCCAAGAGCATGGTATCATCAACAAGTTGTTGATGATAAAAAATTAAATTGCTTGAGGGCGGTTTGAGACCAAGAAGGGATTTGTTATCGATCAGCCTTTTCAAATTCCTACCGAGACTTTCAACCATAATTGTGAATAAAATAGGAGAAATTGGATTTCCTTGTCTTAGACCTTTGGTGCTTTGGAAGAGAGTCATAGGAGAACCATTAACCATCACGGATATAGAAGCATTAGACACAAGTTGTTCCACCATTTGAAGAACCCTGTTGCAAAACCCAAACGCCTTTAATATTTTAAACAAGAATTTCCAGTCAACTCTGTCATAGGATTTTGAGATATCAAGCTTTAACAGAAAGCCTTCAGTCTTAGATTCAATCAAGGAATGGATATTCTCATGCACTATGACAATAGAATCAAGGATCTATCGGCTAGGAACAAATCCATTCTATTGAGGTGAGATTAGAGTGGGCAAGAGAATCAAGAATCTAGAAGTCAAAACCTTCGAGATGATTTTATAGATTGAGTTGTAGAGGCTTATGGGTCTGAAAGCCTCAAAGTTCATCGCTCCAGGCTTCTTAGGGATTAGAACTAGAAAAGTAGCATTCAACTCTTTTAGGAGTCTTCTAGATCCAAAAAATTCTTTAATAGCATTCACGACATCTTCTCCGACAATCTCCCAGAACCGTTGGAAGAAAAACATAGGGAACCCATTATGACCCAGAGTTTTGCTCCCTTCAAAGGAGAAAACAACCTTCTTAACTTCCTCATTGGTAGGAATAGCAGACAACATAGAGTTATTTTCTTGATCGATCACATTAGGTATATCCTCTAATAAATGATCCTAATCATTTTGGTTATTTTCATCATTCTTAGAAAGAATATTTTTAAAGAATAAAATAACATGCTTTCTGATGTTCTCCTCTTCCTCATACCTAATCCCTTCCACTTCAATTTGAGAAATTATGTTGATAGCCTTGTGTTTTGAGGCTGACAAATGAAAGTACCTAGTATTTTTATCACCTCCACATAACCATAAAGCTCTAGATCTTTGTCTCCATAAATCCTCCTCTTTTCCAATGATATTATGCATCTTAATAAGGATCTCATTCTCTTTTTCCTTAATATCATTCAAATATCCTTCCTTCTGGATTTTGTTTTGAATCTCCCCCAGATCCATCTGAAGATCAAATTTAATCCTGAAAATGTTCCCAAAGGACTCTTTTTTCCATTTTTTAAGGTTGGATTTAACTTCCCTTAATTTTTTAGCCACTCTAAACATAGTTGTACTAGAGATACTTATATTCCACCATTTCCTAATTTCTTCTTTAAAAAAAGGATGAGAAAGCCCATTTTTTCAACTCTAAACGAGGTATTTTTCTTCTTCTTTAAAGGCTCTGCAAAAAAACTAATAAGGAAGTGGTAAGATCCAATCCTAGAGAGGGCTTTAAGAGAACAATAATAGTTAAAGAACCAGTGATTAGAGATTAAAGATCTATCTAATCTAACCTAGATGAGGTCCGTACCCTTTCTACGATTCAACCAGGTAAAGGAAGCTCCTTGCAAATCTAGATCAATCAGTGCCTGGTTGTTGATGAAGCTCTGAAGATCCTCTTTACTCTTTGCATTGATCTAAGAACCTCCAAATTTCTCTTCATTCAATAAGGGAGTATTAAAGTCTCCCATGACAACCTAAGAATCTCTGTCAAAAATCCTCCTAAAGGTAGCCAACTCCATCCAGAAGTATTTTCTGAGACCTTTACCATTGGGGGCATAGATATTTGATTGGATCCAACTGAAATTATCCCTAATATGGGTGAATCTAGTAGCAATATGGTTCGTTCCTTCCAAAATCAGATCCCCTTTTATTATATGACTATTCCAAAAGGTAACAATACCTCCTAAAGCACCATTCGAGTTGTTTCCATGTGAAATACAATGCTGAAACAGATTCATCTTTTCCACTTTTTCCTTTGACATTTTAGTTTCCTGAATAAGAAGAATATTAGGCTTGTCATCTCTAACAAAATTGCGCAGAACATCTTGCTTATGGGAATTATTAAGTCCCCTGATATTCCAAGACATGATCTTCATGAGTTACCAGGGGAGTTGAAGCACTTCGGGATGGTTTTTTGAAAACCATCCACAATATCCTGAAAACTATTATGCTCTCTTGTCCATTTAATAGATTTTTTCCCTCGAGAGTTCTTTGTTGCTCCAGAGTTTTCCTTTGCTTTTGATCTGGTTGAAATGCCACTTGGGGTTTTCCATTGTTTGTTTTTTTTTCTTTTTCTTAGATAAAACCTCTTCTTTGTTAGTATCTTCTTGACTATCCATCCCTTTACGTGACTTCCATTCCTTATCAGTAAGAAGTCTTTGCCCCTAGGGTAATGTCTCCATGATTCCATTCAAATGAAAGGTTGAATAATTGCTAGAAAGTTCAGCAGAATGGTCCTGATTATTGAAGGAGTCCTTAACCAGTTCCAAGGAATTAGGATCCGTAAAGTGATCCACACCTGAAGGTAGAAATCCTTCAGAGGAAGGGAGAAGAAGAGGGATGTTCAACTCCAAGGACAGCCCCTGGATAGGAATATCCTCCAAGCCAGGGTTCCCATCTATTTTTTCAATTGGGCTCATCTCTTGGGATAAGGGGCTAACATCTGAACTCTGCTTTTCAACACCAACCGTCTGATCCTCACTAACTTCATTCTCCTTAGTTATTAAGGTATTCACAAATTCCTTATGTTGGAGTTCATGTGGAAGCTCACCATTATTACCCATATCCCCATCAACCTTATTTGAAGTACTTTAAACATTAGACTCTTTATTCTCAAGGCTTTCTCCTTCTAATTTCTTTCACCATACAAATTTCAAAGAACCAGATGGTTTCTCTTTCTCTTTCGTGGCATTTAACGAACATTTCTTAGCCCAATGCCAAAATTTTCTACATTTGAAACAAGAAAAAGGGATAGTTTCAAACTCTATGTCCTATGACCAAGAACCCAGCTTCGACTAAATCTTGATAGATGAGGGGAGGTCAACATTCTGAGAGAAACCTACACATATTCTTGCAAATACCAATCTCTTTCTAGCAACTTTCATAGAATCAATAGAAAGGAGCTCACCAAAGGAGCTCACAATACCATAAAAGACATCCTCGTTCCAATATTCCAGGGGAAGGACCAAGAGTCTGACCCATAATGGGACATTCTAAATAATAGAGTATGTGAGGTCCAGATTAGAAGACCATTTCTTTACAGCCAGGGATGATTTCCCTATAACCCATGGACCACCACTTCTAATTGCTAAGATATCCTCTCTGCAAGTGAACTCAAACGCGAAAAGCCCTTTGGGAGAGCTGCTACTGAAACTTTTCCATTAGTTCTCCATTTTTTTTAACAAACTCCTTGACCACTTCAATATTTTTTCTAGGGCCCATAAATTTCCCCACCAGGGTTCTTTCCATTAAAGCAATATTATGATCAATTAAGATCAATTAACAGATCTGGCACAAAAATTGGAAACTTACCTTTTTTAGGGTTAGAGATATTTTGTGCTGGAGGGAAAGATGACTTTCCATTTGGTTTTACCCCAAACAGAGAGGTCCAGGGTTTGTGATTTCCTTCAATGTTGCTAGTGGTCCTGACCACACCTTTGGATTTTTCATTTTTTTGACCGGTTGGGGAGCCCAGAGGATTAGCCACCGGTATATCCTTTCCTCCCGGATCCACTAGGATATTGTTTCCGGAATCCGCATCATCTGGAACAGCCTCACCTTTCTTCTTACTCGATCCCAACGCCTGTTTTTCCTGTGATTTCTCAGATCCTGGCCCGCCTCCATTTCCAACGCTTGAATTTTCAAAATCCTTCTTTTCTCACCTGTGCCCATGCTGGTGTGCCTCCATTTTACACTTTCTTATATTATTACATTTTTTATGTAAAATGAATTGTATTTTTTGTGTATATGTTTTTATATCCTCTACTTCCTACAAAACATTCACTTACTCTACCATATGTGAATATTTTCGGGCATAGGCCCAAAATATAATATTAAACTTATATTTTCCTAGAAAAAGATGATATAATACAGAAGATTAGGATTCAATTTCCAAAAAGAGAATTGGAGACCAAGTATAGAATGCCACTATTAAGCAAGAAGCATTAAAACTGTCAAGGCCAAAAACTAATAGTTTAGTGGGTATACTTTGTAGGCATTCTGCAACCTCTTGACCAAAACCTTATAGGAATATATTGATATTAGATTTTCATTTTATTCTCATCTTTCACGTGACTATAGAACAATTGTATGCCACTTTTTGTTTGTGTAAGATCTCTTTATAATTGCTGCTAAAATCTTCCTGAATAGGTGAAAAAAACACCAATGATAAAATAATTCAGAGTTTCTTCTTGTGTATAAAACCTCTGCCCCATGAGTACAATTTAGTAATTAATATAATGATGGAGTTTCTTGCACATATTATTTCTACACATGTGAAGAGTAAGTCCATGCATGTTTATCTCATTTCAATCCAGATATATGACATTACATAGGAAATTCAGAAAAAAAAATCACATACAAGTTTCATAATCATCAATGGAAAATATAGGAAACTAGAAAGATTTAAATTTTAAAAGGAAGCAGGATGAGACTTGCATAGGTATAGATTTTATAAAGAAAAACAATGTTGATATGAACCCATTAGCACTGCTAGGTTTCTATAAATTATTAGAATCAAATTCATGTTCACCAATTATAATATATTAGGTTTCTAGCCTGTTCAAAACTCTCTTGACAAGAATTTTGAAATTTTTCAACTGTGTAGATTAATATTTAAATGTGTGGTATTTTATTTGAAAGATATAAATTGTAAAATCTGAAGTGTCAAATTATTTAAATAATTGAAATAATGCATTTATATGTTATTGTCAATTCATTATAATTATCACAATAATATTTCGAATTACAAGTCGATTTAATGTAATTCAAGTTATAAATTCAAATTAGCATACAATATTAAAATTGTAATAGAGTTATTGAAGTATATTTAGAAAAGTAATGCAGAGGTATTGAACTTATTCAACACACAATCATTTAAAATTTTAGTCATTTGTGTCACCCCAATCCCTTTCCTCTTGACATTTAGTCTTTAAAGTACAAGAACCAATATAATGGCACAAAATTGTAAAAATATATTTACTGTATAATGGATAAGCTTTGTAAAGAATAATGTATTAAGTATAACATATAAAGATGATTTGATCTTCGTTGTCGACTCTATGAAAATAGCTATGGAAACCATTTCATTTATACCTTCAGTAGTAGTTGTTATATATTCAACATCTGTCAAGGAAAATAGCCTTAAGAACAAGGAAAACAAAATAAACAAACAAATTAAACTGCCAAATGAATATAAAAATCATTTCACAGTTCAAAATTTAGATCCACCTTTGAACTTTAGAACTAGTTTTTTGGAAAACATTTGCTTTGTGTTTTGTTGGAGCTATGTTGAGAAAACTCAGAAAAAGTTATGTTTTGTAAGACATAAGCTAATTGTGAGGCCTCCAGCTATAGTCAATAAAGCTTATTAGATTCACTGGCAGCCTAAGAGAATTTGGACAAAAGATGGATTATGATAGGTCGTTGAATGGTAGATAAAAATTAATTTTCTATAAACTTGGAAGTAAGATAAGCATGGAAATAAGAATGTATTTCTATAATACGCAAAGTGAATAATATGGGAGACAATCATCATGAAAGAGAAATAAAAAATTACTTAATTATGAAAGAACCATCCCCCACAATTGGAGCTCCAAAATAATAAGTACCTTGATGGATTTTCTAGGAAAAAAAAAAAATTAGATGATCTTTGCACAACCCTATTTCTATATTTCCTTAATATTTAGTTTGAAAAAGTCTCCCCTTTTCATTGATTACTTATTCATTCTATTCAAAATTTTCCGATATCCTACTCATAGTTGTCAAAGTTTATGCTATTCAACAATCTATATGGAAGAGTGACAAGTCAGTAAATTTTATAATTGAATCATTTTTACTTATTCATGTAGATGTTAAAGATAATGTTACAATCCTCTAGTTCACTACAAATGTAATTAGTAACTAAATTTGTTGAATGGTATCTGAAGTTAAATTTTCTAAGGTGGCCCAGAATGTGATTGTAATTGGGCAGGCACTTTTAATTGTTATATTCTATACCTATTAATATCAATAAATGATCTAGTTTTTTTTGTTGAGACAAGCATCTTTCCTTTCCTTCCATTTTCATTTATTTCTCTTTCCTTCCATTTCACCTTGTTACTTCATAATCATGGAACTTGTTCACATTTTTCCAAGATTGTCACTTTGTTGCTTATCCTAATCACATTTTAGCACATACTTTTGCTCTATTTCAATATTGCATTTTATGCACTTATTTTTAAATGTGAGGATTGCTTCTACAAGTATGGGTTTCAAACTAGTATTGCTAGCAAGCTATAAAATTCAGTGATAGATTATTTATCCAAACATTGTTGAATTTATCAACTTTACTATAATGATAATCAACAAAAAAAGTAGAAGATACACCTTATGTAAAGCTTTTTCACAACTTAAAAGGTAGAATGAGGATGATTGAGTGTTTTGGAAAACTTGGAACAAAGTGTTGTTATAATGAATATTCCTAAAACTTCAATCCAATAACAAAGAAAGTTTGTATACTTTCTCTCAAGATCAGACTTTGTGAAACTCACTTTGAAAAAGATTGCAATTAAATTACAACCTAAAAAAAACAAAAAGTTACAGTGATAATTTGTGAATCACTTGTAGAGTACCTAAACTATCACTCAAATATATGCACAAAAAATAATTTTAGTGATTTTTCTCTCCCACACCAAGTAAATAGACCAATAAAGCCTATTTTTCATCCTATTGCTCAGTCGTCTGTGTTGAAATTGGTTATATATACTGGCCATAATTTTAATTTTATAGAGTGAATGTAATAATCTTAAAGATGTAGTTCCATGTCAATTTTCATTTGAATAAGCTGGACCCATTTCATCCATACAAAATCAAAAGGGAAAATCTCCCAAAGCATGGAAAGTGACTTACCACAAGAATCTGGAAAAATTGTGTCCTACTATCAACGATGCCAATGAGAAAAATGGCCATAAATCACTTCAAACCCTACTGTCGTAGATTTTTTTAAAGTGCAAGAATCCCAGATTTGTTGTAGAGTTTTGGCTTCAAACTATTAACAATAAACAAGAAGTAGGTCTAAGAATATTGGAAATTAGAGCTCCTAGATTTTTGCTTCAGTTCAAGAGAAGATTTTACTAGAAATGTAAATCTGAATTATCAATTTAGGGTTTGGGTCATTCTATTAAAGGGGTAACTGACTAACCTCAAATTTTTCCATGCTATCAAGGATGCTGACTACCTCAACATTCATTACTCTAATTTTTGGGACATATATTTTGCACAGATATTCTACTTCTTCCCACCTACTCTAAGCGATAGTTATGAGGGTAATACGATTTGCATTTAATCATGCCCAACACACACCATGTCACCCAGCTGAGTCTTTAAGGTAGGCGTTGCCATCTACATTAAAGAACCATGACTCAAGTGGCAACAAAAGTAAACCTGATGACTTGAGTAAATGCTCAAACATATATGACAAGTGGACAAGCAAAAGGTCAATGCTAATGAGGAATATTTTGGAAAAATGATGAATGACTACAGTGCATTTCATTGTATTTCATTACCTCTGGACAAATCTGCACTGACGGGCATGAAAAAGGCTTGCAAAAACTAAGCATGGGGATTCCTTTGGTGTAAATATTAATCATCTATTTATCTCAGAACTATATAAAGGAGGGACCTCATCAATAAGGAACAACACTAATACATTATAGATTTATAGTCCATCTCATTTAATTAGAATAGAATTTATGGTTCCAAGTATCAACAAGAAAAGGTATATATAGAAAAATAATGAGAAGGGATTAGAGAATACTGAATTTATTTTATTATCAAATATTAATCATCTATTTATCCTCAAATAATTGAAAGAGGGCCCTCCCCCACCGTCAAGATAGAGATAGGTACTAATCACATAGAGGAATAGCATCGTGTCAACTATCAACAATGAATAATATTAAGACATCATAGATTTATAGTTCATCATATTTAATTAGAATAGAATTTTTCATTCAAAATACCAAAAAGAGAAAGTATAAATAAAAAACTAATGAAAAGGGATTAGAGAATAAAGATATTTTTTAAAATTATCAATTATTAATCATCTATTTATTTGGAACAATTTTACATTTGGTAATTAAGTCTTTTAATTTAATAAAGTCTTTTATTTGTGTAAATAGTTTTTGTATTTTAATTAATTTCTATTATGTATCATATTTTATTATAAAAATAGTATAGCTTAAACAAGTCTATTTAGTGGATGGGAACCAAACCTTCTAATTATTTGATTTCTCAAAAAAAAAAAAAAGTATCATGAAATTAGGATAGATTCCCATGGAAGTATGCATATGGGTGACTACTCCATAGAAAATTTGAACATGGTACATCATTTTTCATTGATTCTTCTCCTTAATGTAAGAATGATGATTCCTTTCCAAATAATGAGAACATGGACATGCATAATTATGACATGTTGAGGAGAAAACTATCTAAGCTAGAGGTCCAAGGGGCTAGACTAAATGTAATCTTGAAAGCTTCATATGAAGGTAATTGGTTGTTTAGGTATTGATACTATAGATAATATCCATGAACAAGAGTGAACTAAGGTGAAGGAAGAAAAGAATAAATATCATTGTAGGAGAAAATTTTCTTTCAAACTATCTATTGATAGAATTGTATCATGTTAAAATTTAGAGGGATAATCATCTATAGATTGAATGTGCATGGTTCACCACATGTTACCATAATCCATGCTTTGATGTCATATTTGTGGCCTCTTCGTACCTAACCTTGGATATATATATATATATATATATATGAAAAATAGGTATAATAGGTTCACAATCTAAAATAAAATTTATATAAAATATTATTAAAATAATTATAGATCGCTCCCATCAAAGAATAAATAAAAGTAGAGTTGTTGATCCCTAGAGTTGGTAAGAAAAGAAGGAATGCTATTGCATCCATATCTTTAGCTCAATTAGTTATGATAAACGAATGTGTGGCCAAGGAGGACTCCTACAACAATGTTTCAATTAGAAGGGACACAAAATAAATTCAAGATTTTGTGAAACTCTTTGTATTTAAGCCATATTTATTTACTTAATGTTGAGTGAGTGTTGCCTTAGCTAGATGCTTTTGTGAGAATCTTGAATTGTTGGTTTGTTTTGTAGTTGTTGATCTTGATTTAGTCTCAATTTTTTTAAAACACATTTTAAACAAAACTTTTGTACAAGTGTTTGGGTCTTTTGAAAAATTTGGTGCAACTTAACAATTGAGAATCCACAAGATTGTCAATTCTTTCAGAAAATTGACCTCTAGTTTTATGAATGCAAAAAATGGAACATAACAAATATGAATTTTGAATTTATTAACTCAAATCAAAGAGCCTGCAACAAAAATAAGAATCAATGGCTCCAATAATTGCGAAAATTTTCCACTCTTGCAACACAATCTACAGGAAATCAAACAAAAACTTGAAATGTTTTGAAAAATTATTTACAAGTAATCCAAAATCTGATCATAACTTCCTTGAATAGAAAAATCCTACAACACACTTCATATGCCATCAAATCCTTCCTCCTTTCCATTCAACCTCCAATATCTCACATTGTCCTCATTTTTCTATTAGGGATTACAAGAAAATTACTACAAATTAAATATGCAAATAATAATTTTAAGTGCGCAATGGAATTAAAACACAAAAATAATAATAATAGCAAAACATTAACACCAATTTAACATGGTTCACCCAAACTTGGGATATGTCCACCAACAAAAAATTCTTTTATTATTTAATGTCCAACAAAATGATATACTAATACTTGCAGAAATGATTTTAACAATTCCACCGCCCTATTTCTATTTGTGTAGTGCTATGTGCACTTGAAGCAACAACCTGCATTTTTCTCAGTCACTAATCCATGACCTATAGCTTCTTCTCATTCTTTGTAACTTAAAACAACAATCAAAACTAATTTTTTCATGCGCTTGTTCACATCCATGTGCACCTTGATAACTATGCAATTCATGACTGTTCATTTTCACTCCATGCAACAAATATTATACATATTTGAGGTAGATTTTAAGTATATTTTCATATACAAACAAGCATCGAATTTCTTATTAAAATATTGGTGAAATTGGACCCTGCAAGAGAGGCTCCACCCCTTACATTTCCCCATTAAATAATTTGGGGGAAAATTGCATCAACTAAGGTGGGGAAATTTGAACCTCCAAGTTTGATCAAGCTGTACAATAACCAATCTCTGACTTGAAGACATATCAGACTCCACACCATTACATCTCCAACTTGGAGACTGATCATAACACTCCTATCCTTGTAACTCCCACTAGAAATCAAAACCCTAGACCATATTGTTTTGATTTTACTTTCAACCTTGAAATCCAACCAAAGCTAGAGAGGAGCTCAACTTCTCCCTTGTCACCACCTTCATTAACATATCCATTGGATTATCATTTGTATGAATATTTTCCAACCTTATCTATCAATCCTCCAACACCGACTAAATGAAATGATATCTTAAATGTATCTATTTGGTTTTTGATTGCAAGGAAAAAATATTTTCAAGATGTATAGAACTTTGAATTTCCATAAAAAGATAAGTTTCAACCAATTGTTTTCCCAATTCTTCCATTAAAAAATATGGACATATTATCTCCTTACTTTCCTTTTTTGTAACTACATACTCTACCTCTATGGTGGATAAAGCAACCACCGTTTGCAACCTTGAGATCCAACTCATCACTATCACACCTACAACAAACACATAACCTATAGTACTCCATCTAGTATCAATATCCCCTACCAAATCTGAGTCAACATAGCCTTTTAAATTAGTATTAGAGATCCCAAAACATAAACATTTATTGGATGTACCTATCAAATACCTAAGAATCCATTTTACTGTATTTCAATACTCCAATTTGGGATTACTCATATACCTTCTTACAACTCCTACGACATATGCAATATCTGGTCTCATTCATACCATGGCATACACCAAACCACCCATAATTGAAGCATATGGTATCTTGTACATCTTTTCTTCCTCCTCTTGTGTCTTTGGACACATCTTAGTCAAATTGAAGTGAGTAGGGAAAGGTGTGTTGAAGGATTTTGTATTCTCCATATGAAATCTCTGCAACACCTTTTCAACATAATGATCCTGAGAGAATTTTTTTCCCTATCTCTAGTAATTCTCATACCAAGGATTTATTTTTCTACCCCTAAATCCTTCATAGAAAATAAATTTTCTAATTGTTGTTTTAACTCCCTTATGTGATCCACGTTAGACCCCGCTACAATCATATCATCAACATATAAACATAAAAAATGTATAGCTATCACCATCCAACATCTTTAAAAATAATCATCAAAATTAGACCAACTCTAGCCTTTCTTAACTATAAAACTAACAAATTTGATATATCATTGTCGAGGTGCTTGCTTCAAGCCATATAAACTCTTTTTCAATGTACACACTAATTTCTCCTTACCTATAACCTCAAATCCTTGTGGTTGTTTTATATATATTTCCTCCTCAAAATCACCATGGAGAAAGGTAGTTTTAACATCTAGATATTCCAAATGTAAATTTTTTGCGACCATAATACTGAAAATAGTACAAATAGAAGTCATTTTAACAACCAGTGGAGAAAAAATTTCATCAAAATCAATTCCTTTTTCTATGGAAATCCTTTAACAAATAACTTGGCTTTAAATCTTTTCTTACCTCCATATTCAATTCTTTCAACCTGTAAACCCATTTATTTGGTAAAGCTTTTTTACCCACAAGCAACTTGCACAATTGCCAAGTTTGATTTTTTAGAAAGGGATCCACTTCTTCTTCCATTCCATGCTCCACTAAACCTTTCTATCCACCAACATAGCTTCATCATAAGCTTTCAATTCACCAACACTAGCTAATAAAATAGGATACAAAAAGGGAGATTTTTTTTTGAGAGGTCTAATTATCCTTGTTGACCATCTAACATTCACTCGAGTTTGTGGTATTTGCTATTTTTGTTGTTGCAAAGCATGAGGAACTACTGGAACATCATTGTTTGAAGTATCATCCAACACTACATAATCATTTTTTCTTCTCATGCCACTACAATTGATCTTTTTACAACACCTTCTTATTGAATACAACCTCGGTGATTCTCATAACTTTTAGATTTTCAAAATCCCAAAGCCTATAACTAAATCCATCAATGACATATCCAATGAAAATACACTTTTTTATTTTCCATCTATCTTTGTTCTATTTTTAGAATCTACATGTGTAAATGATTCATAACCAAAGGTTTTGAGAAATGAATAACTCGCCTTCTTTCATGCCCATGCTTCCTTTGGAATACCACAACCCAAAGGAATTGTTGGACCTCTATTAATTAAATTAATATCAGTATTGATAGCTTCTACCCACATGTTCAAAGGTAGCCCAACATGTAATCTCATACTTTGTGCATGCTCCATTATTGTTCTATTCATGTGCTCTTCCACTCCATTTTCTTGTGGAGTCCTTGGCACCATTTTTTCCTACAAATTCCATGAGAGGAATAATAATCTTCAAAATATTTTCTAAAATACTCACTACAGTTATCAGACCTAAGACATTTCAACTTCTTATTCGTCTCATTTTCCACCAAGATCTTCCATTTCTTAAATATTTTAGATACATCAAATTTCTATATATGGAAATAAATCCAAACCTTCCTAGTTACATCATCAATGAAAATAACAAAATATCGAGAGAAGATATCTGATTTGGTCCCCATACATCTGTATGCAAAATCTCCAACTTCTCATCTTTCTTTTTCTTCCCATCCTTGAAAAAACTATCTTTTTTTTGCCAAGCACATAACTTTCACAAAAATTTGGGTCATCTCACAATAATGGTGTGTCATAGAAAAATGGTCCCTTGTCATTTTCATGGCCTTTTAGGTCTTGTTTCATGGTGTTGTAACTATGTTGCTTTGATTTTATGTTGTATCATGGCTTGAAAATGCTTATTTAGGTATTAAAACTCAAAGAACGATGTCTTGTGAAGGTGTTGTTAAGTGTTGTAAGACATTTCTACATTCTTCTAGACTCTATTTAATGCAATTCACCTAAAAACCACCTTTTCACACACCAACAAGTCCTATTTTTAATTGTTGTAAATTCTTGTAACAAGCTTTCATGCTCTCTAGGCATATCTTCACTATTTACACCCTTCTCATGCTTTATTTGGTCTCTTTATGCCCTCATAAGTTGTAATTAAGTGTATTTTTTAATGTTATCCTGACAAATAACATTAAATAAAAAAAATTTCCCAACACTTTTTTTAGGTCCTAGGTGGGGCCCATTTGCCATGGGTGGCGAATGAGTCCCCATTGGCCCCAAATTCAAAATATTTCAAATTTTCTTTCGGGATTTTATTCAAAATCACTTGATGTCAGCCTATGATGAGGTCTGAATGGATACAAAGGCACAAGAATTGTATAAATAAGTGATTTTCACCTCATTTTAACCCTCATTCATCAAGTTCGCTCATCCACCTATTCACTTAATCATTCAAGCATTCTACAACATCTTTTCAAGCAATTTGAAGCTGCCATTGACATTGCTTCAGACTTGCATCATCAAGAGTTAGGTGAGTTGATATCATTTGCATGTTATTAGTTTATCTTTCTCTTTCATTACATTGTCTTTTCAAGGGTTTAATTACTAAAAGTGGAGTTTGACCAAGGCAAACCCCTATTCATTAACCCCTAATCATTCTTCCCCTTTTGCTTGTTTTTTTTGCAGCCCTTTTTTTGCACATTTGACAAGTTATTAGGTGTTGAGGAGTGATTTTCAAGTCAACTTGAGTCAAAATCAAGCTTGGAGAGAGTTATTTGTCTGTATTCTACAGATTTGACTTCGACAACCTGACAAGAAAACATTCTCAGATCTAGTGTTGCAGAGTTGTATCCCAATTTTTTAGGAATTTGGGGGAGGAATGATTCACCACCTGTGGAAAATGAGTCCCACCTTAGGACTAGAAACTTGAGTTTTGTCAGATTTTAGATCCCGACAGATAGAAACAAGCTCCCAACAGTTTTTCACCAATAGGTGGACTAATTCGCCTCCCTGGGCGAATGAGTCCCACTGTGAAAAATTAGTAAATTTCACCAGCATCCAGAACATTCTAGAAAGCTCACATTTCAGCCAAGTGCACTCAAATTCATCCCTGTAGTTTTTGTTCTACATAATTTCTTCATTTACATAGTTGTTTGCATATCATACTGTGTTTTCAAACATAGTTGTAATTACACTTTTGCATTCACTTTCAGTCACCTAGATTAATCTATTTCATTTAGCTAACTTATTTTACACCACATCACATCAAAAACATCATAATTTGAGTGGTACATAAGCATTTTTGGCCCTATCTCTCTCCTTTTAGGTGAAAAATCCTAGAAGTGCAAGAGTAGTCCATCCCAAAAAATTATGTTTCATTTTGGTGAACCCGAGTTTTGAACACTTTGAATATTTGATTGCATTCACATATTGCATCTTAATTTCCATTTTCATTAGAATTCAATTAAGATATTTATTTGTTATTGCATTCTAGGACTTTTCATTTTGCATTAGTGAAAACTTCATCTAGATTTCATTTTTTCATTACATCCAATTGAAAAAAGTCAAAATCTGCATTCTACATCTAAAAACTACATACTGTAGAACATTTAAATCATCTTAATTTTTTTGAAAAACAATAAAAAAACCTTATACTGGGACTCATTCGCCACCTAGGGTGAATCAATCCCTCTGCACTTTTGAAACAGTATTTCTGCAATGTTTTTGGCATTTTTCTGCATTACACTTTTCTATTCTTGCATTATGTTTTCATTCACAGATTCTTTGATTTTCTTCATTTATTGCATCTTAGTTTATTTTCATCATGGTATTTTATTTCAATAAGTTTTGTAATTCCTTAAAGTCGTTGGTAGACATGTCCAACTGTGCCTTTGGTTGTGACCCTAATGACCTTGAACTCCAACATGCTCCTACAACTCCTAATGATTGTCCTCCTCACAAAGTAGAAATCATTGGAGAAGATGATGATAGCATGCTCAAGTTCTACAATGACTGCCTTGACAACCTACAAGCCAATGAATCCTTTTACCCATCAATGAGATCACCAGACCTTCCCAATGTTGCACCTCCTGATCACTTTGCATATTTACATCCTGAAGTCAATATAGGACCTAAGGTTCCTTACTCGAGTGGACCTAGTTCTTCTCAACTCCCATAATCCCAACCATTCTATGATCACATAGTCACAAACACTCCTATCAATCTTGAAGAGACTTATGGTAAAGGATTTACTATCTTAAGTAAACAAGGTTATAACAGAAAACATGAACATGACATTCATCAACTTTTTGAACAACAACCAACCAAAGCAAACACAACAGGCCATGGATATCATGATCCTTCTCATCCTAATAGACATCCTCTTCAACCTAGGAGACTTCGGGATGCTATTATAGTAATATTAGATGCTCCTCCTAACTTAAACATTCTCCTTCCATAGGAACAACCATTAGCTCCTTCTAATGACAAGGATGTTAGGATCCCTATGGGTCCTCTTCCTTCTTCTACTAGTGAACAAGGAGAATCTAGCAAGTGAAAAATGACCTTACAAACTCAAAAACATTAAGTTTCCTACACATCCTCCACCTGAATGTGAACAAAGACTTCAAATCCTTTTAAACAAAGGGATGATCCCACAATACTGGTTTACAATTTTTGGCCAAACTGGACACTAAACTCATTTTTTCTAATTAAATCTTCACTTTCAGGCACCTATAGCAGCTAAACCATGAGGAATTTGAAGATGATGCAAAATAGTGATTTGTGACATTTTGTCTATAGATTCTAAATATATTTTTTTTAAAAAAATTGGAATTATATTGCACTTCTTTTTCCATCTCATTCGAAAACTAGTTTTTTTAGTAAACACCATTTTTAAGGAGTGACGCTCACCGTATAACACATAAATTTTTTTCCATGAAGGATAAAATTCTAATTTTTTTGAATTTAGATTTGTAACTACAATATCTAGTGCTTCCAATTGGTTTCATATTGTTTTATTGAATATTTTTTTCTTAATCAATTTTTGAAGTCAAAACAATTACAATTCAAACATAGGAAAACTGTATAACACAAAAAATGTTGTATGTATCAAAATTCAATTTATTTCTTTTTGTTGGATCAAGGACTTCAATATCTGGTGCACTCATATTTTTCAAAAAAAAATTATAATATTCTATTTTTCCACATGTGCAAAACATAGAGCTTGATTTTCAGTGAAAAACCTACATTCACAAGAAATAAAAAATAAATATAATAATAAAATTAGATTTATTTAAAATTATAATTTTTGGGAAGCTTATAATAAGGACTACATACTTACAACAAATAAATTTTAAATGAACTCATTTGATCCCCCAAAAGCTAAATCAAATGTGGTTTTTTATCAGCATTTTGATAGGTGTAAAGGAGACTCTGTTATAGGTATGGTTTAAAACTAGCAGGGTTCTATCTAAGAGGGTTTGAGCCAAGCACATAACTTTCACAAAAATTTGGGTCATCTGACAATAATGGTGTGTCATAGAAAAATGGTCCCTTGTCATTTTCATGGCCTTTTAGGTATTGTTTCATGGTGTTGGAAATAGGTTGCTTTGATTTTATGTTGTATCATGGCTTGAACATGCTTATTTAGGTATTAAAATTCAAAGAACGATGTCCTGTGAAGGTGTTGTGAAGTGTTGTAAGACATTTCTACATTCTTCTAGACTCTATTTAATGCAATTCACCTAAAAACAACCTTTTCGCACATTAACAAGTCCTATTTTGAAGTGTTGTAAAGTCTTGTAACAAGCTTTCACGCTCTTCTAGGCATATCTTCACTATTTACACCCTTCTCATGCTTTATTTGGTCTCTTTATGCCCTCATAAGTTGCAATTAAGTGTATTTTTGAATGTTATCTTGAAAAATAACATTAAATACAAAATTTTTCCTAACACTTGTTTTTAGGTCCTAGGTGGGACCCATTCGCCAAGGGTGGCGAATGAGTCCCCGTTGGCCCCAAATTCAAAATATTTCAAATTTTCTTTCAGGATTTTATTCAAAATCACTTGATGTCATCCCTTGATGAGGTATGAATGGATACTAAAGCACAATAATTGTATAAATAAGTGATTTTCACCTCATTTTAACCCTCATTCATCAAGTTCACTCATCCACCTATTCACTTAATCATTCAAGCATTCTACAACATCTTTTCAAGTACTCTAAAGCTGCCATTGACATTACTTCAGACTTGCATCATCAAGAGTTAGGTGAGTTGATAGCATTTGCATGTTATTAGTTTATCTTTCTCTTTCATTACATTTTCTTTTCAAGGGTTTAACTACTAAAAGTGGGGTTTGACCAAGGCAAACCCCTATTAACTAAGCCCTAATCATTCTACCCCTTTTGCTTGTTTGTTTGCAGTCCTTTGTTTATAGATTGGATAGGTTATTAGGTGTTGAGGAGTGATTTTCAAGTCAACTAGGTGCTTCAAGTCAACTTGAGTCAAAATAAAGCTTGGAGAGAGTTATTTGTCCATTTTCTGTAGATTTGACTTTGAAAACACGACAAGCAAACATTCTTAGATTTGGTGTTGCAGATTTGTCTCCCAATTTTTTAGGAATTTTGGGGAGGACTAATTTGCCACCTGTGGCAAATGAGTCCCACCTTAGGAATGGAAACTTGAGTTTTGTCAGATTTCAGATCCCGACAGATAGAAACCAACTCTCGGTAGTTTTTCACGAGTAGGTGGATTGATTTTCCACCCTGGGCGAATGAGTCCTACTGTGAAAAATTAGTAAATTTCACCAGCATTCAGATTCATCACTGTAGTTTATGTTCTATATAATTTCTTCATTGACATAGTTGTTTGCATATCACAATGTGTTTTCAAACATAGTTGTAATTGCACTTTTGTATTCATTTTCAGTCACCTAGATTAATCTATTGCATTTATCTAACTTTGTTTACATCACATCACATCACACACATCCTAATTTGACTGATACATAAGCATTTTTGGCCCTATCTCTCTCCTTTTAGGGAAAAACCCTAGAAGTGCAAGAGTAGTCCATAGGGTCCCAAAAATCTATGTTTCAAATGGGTACCAAACATCAGACATCCTAATTTTTTCTTGAAATCACATATTTTTTTAAAATACTAATGATTTAATCCTTGATGAATTCCATCTAAAGGGTTTTAACTGAAGAGGGTTAGAGAAGAACCCCTTAGATAGAACTCCTTCATACCTATCAAAATGTTGGCAAAAAAACACCTTTTCTTTACCTTTTGAGGGATTAAATAAAGTCATTTAGAAATTATGTTTTGTAAGTATATAGCTCTTATTATCAACTTTCCAAAAAGTATAATTTTAAATATTTTGAATTTTATCATTATATTTTTATTTATTTCTTGTGAATATTATTTTTTCACTAAAAATCAAGGTATTTGTTTCACACAAACAAGAAAAATAGAAAAATAAAGAAAAAAATTCTAAAAAGTATGTGTGCTCTAGGTATTGATGTTCTTGTTTCATTAAAAAAATAAAAATTAATTTCAATACATACAAAACAAGTTATGTATGCCAACATACACCTATTTCATGATTATAATTACTGACTTCAAAAATTAATTAAAAAACCCATGCAATTAAAAATATGAAAAGATGTGGACCATGCATTGTATATTGATATTAAAAACCTATATTTTAAAAATTATAATTTTATCCTTTCAATAAAAAAGTTATGCATGACGACATAAACATCACTTTTTTAAAATGTTGTTTACTATAAAAATAAGTTATTATTTAAGTTATTTAAAAAAATTCATAATTTATTTCATATATATATATATGTATATGTATGTATATGTATATGTATATATATATATATATATGTATATGTATATATATATATATATATATATATATATATATATATATATATATATATATATATATATATATATATATAATCTACACATAAATCCTATAAGTCACTTGTTCACATCATTTCCAAATTATTAATGGTTTAATTGCTATGGGTTCAATAAAGTGAAATTTTGTAAAAAATATTGATCTAATGTCCAACTTGGCCAAAAAGTGGGACACAGTATTGTAGGTTGACCCATCCATATTAATACATTTTACACCTTGTAAAACCTTACTTGAATGAAGTAATTTCATACCTTTTTCACTCATATGCCCAAGTTTGTTATGTCACAGTGCTATTTATGAACCCACAACAACTATTGTAACTATTTTTTTTAGAAACTTCCTTGTTTGATTTTTCTTTGCAACAAATAAAGTAGAAGGAACATTATGACATGTACAAAGATATAAGGTTCCTACTTTCGCACATTTTTTCTACTACTAAGGATCCTTTTGTAACCTTCCAATTTTGATCACTAAATGTACAACACAACCTTCATCATCTAGTTGCCCTACTGAAATTTAATTTCTAGTTAACCTTGGAATGTTCCTTACCTCTCATAGTAGCCAATGGTTCTCATTCTACAACTTAATCTTGATTCTTCCCTTTCCAAAAAATTGAAAGGGTTTGTTATCTCCCAAATAGACTAGCCCAAAATCCCCTTGGAAATAACCAAGAAAATAACTTCTATAGGGCATAACATGAAATGAAGCCCCTAAATCTAACACCCAAGAATTATCAACATTATCAAGGGAAAGAATCAGAGCATCATCTTCAGATTTATTACTTACCACATTTTCCTCCTTATTACCTTCTTGTTTGTCTCTGTCTTTATTCTTTTGGGACCAACAATCTTTCTTTAGATGACTCGACTTACCATAGTACTAGAAATCCTTATTTCCTTTGGATTGAGACCTTTGTCCTCTGATTTTCCACATGATTTCCATGAATTCCAAAACCTTTCCCTCTCTCCTTTGATCCACCCCTACTTTTTGCATTGACAATGCTTCTTGGTGTGGATGTTCCACCTGAGCTTTCCTACAAATTTCCTCGCTTAAAATTACACCAACATCAACAAATTTCAACATATTCAAACTAGAAATAGAGTTACTAACTGTCATTATCAAGCTATTAAAAATTTTACGAAAGGAACACAATATTAAGAGGGCTCTAACTTCATCAAAATTTACATTAATTGAAGTCAATTGATTGGTTACTATGTTAAACTCATTAAAATTACCGGTAAGTAATCCACCTTCTACCATTCTCATGTTAAATAAACACTTCATAAGAAATAGCTTATTTGAAGCGGAAAGGATTTCATGTAATTTTTCCATAGTCTGCATCAAATCCTCAATTTTCTTCACTTTTGAAATATTGAATGCCACTAATGGTCCAAGGAACAAGAGAATTCTTCACAATACATTTCTATCCAAAATTTCTCATTCTTCATTAGCCATTTTTGTTGATTTCTTAGCTTTCCCTTTATCGATTTCCATAAATCCTTCTAATAGAGGTAGTCATCCATCTACATCTTCCATAACTCATAGTTCTACTCATTGAATTTATCTACCTTTAATTTACCATCATTTTCCATTTCTCCCACTCAACCGTGAGACTTTCCTATAGAAGATAATCAAACACAACCCACTTTGATAACACTTGTTAGGGATTGTAAGTAGATAAGTATCAATTATATGCAGATAACAATTTTAAATACATAATAGAATTAAAAATAATAAATAATAGCAGTGAACAAACAACACTAATTTTAGTGTATAAAAATGTATCCCTTTACATTTTCACACTTGTTTGGGCCCTCCTTGCTAAAATTGGGCTTCTTTATGCCTTATTTAGTCCTATTTTGCATCCACAAGCCTTATTTAATTAATCTTTCCAAGGATAATCCCGACACATATGTAATGACCAATCATAATTTAGTGATTTTGGTTTGTATGGCCTAGATTTAGTGATCTGGGACTCATACACCACCTTGGGTGTATGGGTCCCACTTGAGTTTCGAGGCCTAAACCCGAATTTAGCATAAAGCTTAACATTCCTTGAAATTTGTGTTCCAAGCTTAGCCTACTAGTAACATATGCCCCAACTAGAATATGAGTCCCACTTATCCTAGACCTAATTTTGAATTCAATTCTGGGCAAGATTTTATTCTCCTAGATCTAATGTCGGCTTGTAGTTTTTTAATTTTGAGAAATTTGTCATCAATAAGTATAAATACAAGGTTATTTCATATATTTTTTCCTAGCAAGTTAAGTGATATTATTAACATTCAAGTGAGAGAATTATAGAGAATTAAAGAGAATTCAAGAGTGATTATCAAGCGTTTTGGAGCTATATTCAAGATTCAATCATCATTCCAAAGTCATCATGCATCATGTTTGTTTTTGAGCTAACATTTGTGATGTAGGTATCTTATGATTCAAGCAAGAATTTAAGCCAAGATTCATAACATACAATCAAGAGTTAAGATCCACATTCATGCTATCCATTACATATAAGATTGAAGCCTTTGTTACAAGGGTTTGGTCAGTTGCAACATCACATATTGTTCATTCATCATTCCTCCTTTCTATTTGATTTCATTTCAAGGATTGATTACCAAAATGGGGTTTGAACAAGGAAAACCCCTATCCACTAACAAAACAATTTTTTTCCCTTTCTTGTATGTGTGATTTGTAGATATAGATTGTAGGTCCATTGAAGAGCAAGATTGGAAAAAAAAATTCAAGTTGCAAGTTGTCAAAGTTGTCATCTACATCGCAAGATCATAGAAAGTCACCTACATGTTAGAATTTAATGTTTTAGAATTAGAGATTTGATAGGAGAGAAGCTAAAGGAGGAAATTAGAGGATATCAACCTTTCAGATCAACCCTGATACTAGGAATAAATCACCATTTGTGGCAATTGAGTCCCATTATACCTATTTCTAGGCATTTTTTGTAGATCCTGGTTTAGCAGTTCTAGATTCCGATTTTGGCCTGAAACCATAAACTAGGACTAAATCGCTTCTACTGGCATATGAGTCCTGGAGTGTGCATTAAAAATTATTATTTCTAGCATTTCAAACCTCAATTCAAGCCTCTTTAGTTTCTAGGTGCACCTATGTCCTTTCTTAGTTTGTTCTTCTAATTTTCAATTTCATATCTCGAGTTGCATAGTTAGGATAACATATCATCACATTTATTTCTTTCCAAGCTCTTGCTTGGTGGTGAACCACCTTTTAGTCTTTAATCAAACCCTAGGGCACCTTATTTTAGATCTCTTTCCCTCATTTTATCCCTAGATTGATATCTCTAAGGTTTCCTTGAATGAAACTTGTAGGAAATTGGTGGTTCTATCTCCTAAAACATAGAGTGACTATTTTCAATGTTTAACCAATTTTAATGTGGTTCAACCAAACTTGGGATACATACACCAACAATAGAGTCTTCTATTATTTAATGTCTAGAAAAATGAATTACAAATAATTGTAGCAACTATTGCCACTTGCAGCAATGATTTTAATTTTTCCACTACTTTGTTTCTATCTATGCAGTGCTACATACGGTTGAAGCAATGACCTACATTTTTCCCAATCACTAATCTATAAATTGTAGCTTCTTCTAACACTCTGTAACTTACAACAACAATCAAAAATCAATTTTTCATGCACTTCTTCACATCCTTGTGCACCTTGCTGACTGTCTAATTTGTGGTCATTCATTTTCACTTTGTGCAACAATAACTATACATATTTCATGTAGATTTTAATGATATTTTAATTGTATTTTCCTATACAAACTAGTAATGAATTCCTTATTAAAATATTGGTGGAAATCGTTGACTAGGGTGGGGAATTTTACAACAATTTCTTCTTGTCAAAACTTCCTAGGCAACTTGGGCATGACTTTTCCCCTACTCTGCAATCAAACTTCTAGAATGCTTAATACTCCTTCCTAGGTGTGGGTTTTTTCTTCCTTGCATGTGTTTTCAATGACAATTCAAAAATTTCCTTCCTATCTCTCAACCCACTCTCTCCACCTTCAATCCCCAACATCCCATGTCTTCAACAAAGTGCAATTTCATAATTTTGAATGGAGTTATAATTTAAAATAAATGTCAACTCACAAGCTTGGGGTGGGATTTTCCTTTTAAAAAAATTCACAAGTTTCAAATTTTTTAAAATAATTCTTAATTGAATCAATTAATAATTTTTTTTTTCACAATTTGACATCAAACCTTATTGTAGTAGAGGAGTTGGAGATTAAATAAAGATTCTCCTAAATGTAAAAATCAAAATAAAACACAAAAAAATAAAATTAAATGTTTTTGGGTGTGCAAGATTGTCCATGCACCCGGATGCTAGTGCATCAAACATACCAAGTAAGAAAGAATGTTTCATGAGTGGGAGCCCATGTAAATTCATTTTGTTTTGTATTTCCAAAGCCATGTTTCCCCTTCCATCTTCCTTCCTTTCCATCTGATCAAATATTCCTTGTTTTCTTTTCTCATTATCTTCTTGATTGTTCTTGAATTCATCACTTTATCAATTTTCTTATTCCTCATTTTTGGTGGTTGATGTACCTTTTGTGTCATGTCATGGAAATCTGAAATACTCCCACTTTTCCTACTTTTTCCTTTCAAAAATATCTCCTTTCATTGATGAACTAACATTAGGTCTTCCTCCTTGATTTCTTATCTTATCCTTTTAAAATCAACATGCTCTTTGTGTCTCTTGGTGCTTGTTTGTGAATTCTCCTTCATAAAATTAAATTTCTTAAAGGAATCCAACAAATTCTCTTCCTTTAACCATCGTAAATATCTCTAATAAGTTTCAAATGATCCAAAATTTCATCTAAAACAATTGCAAAGTTACTAAGGAATGGTTTATGTGCTTCATCCTTCACCATATATTTGATCTCTATGGGTATTTTATGCTCTTCTTCTATTGTCCCAACTTTTATTGGATGAGAAACAAAGGAATAATACATATCTTTGATTGAAATTGATGGCACTTTCAAATATTGGAAAATATGGAGTGCTCATATTAAACTCTAAGAATTTTTACCTAAAACCTTTGTTACATCTGATGTAGGGTTCTTATATGAGGGTTTAGGGTTTTGTTCATTTTAGTTTCTTGTAACATTCTATTTTAGTTTCCAGTATTATAGTAACCAGGGTAATAATTTGAATGGCGCTTCTAGAGGCATTGCGACTTTCTAGAATAGCCACACAATCAAAGGTGATCCGATCTTGGAAGGTACAAATCATATAGCCACTAGATTTACACATATAAGAGATAACTTCAGCTGGATTCAAGTGAATATATATGCTCCTAATGGAAAAGGAATGAGAAAATCTTTTTGGTTGGAATTAGTTGCCTTTAGGAGGATTTTTGATAGAGAAGCTTGGATTGTTTATGGGGGATTTTATCACACCCTTAATGAATGGAGAAAAATTGGGGGGATCCCAGATCAATTTGGAGAGTAAAGAGGATCTTCAGAATTTCATTGATAATCAAGGGTTGATTGATCTGGATCTACACAGAGCTTCCTTTACTTGGTCTAATCATAGAAAGGGGTTGGATCTCATACAGGTCAGATTAGATAGATCTTTAATCTCCAATCATTGGTATTTTGATTATTACTCCTCCCTTAAAGCTCTTACGAGAATTGGTTCTGATCATTTTCCTATCAGTTTCACTGTGGATCCAATAAAAAAGAAGAACATTCCTTTCAAATTTGAAAAAATGTGGATCTCTCATCCTACTCTTAAAGAGGAAATAAGGAAATGGTGGAATATAATAATTCAAGGAACTGCTATGTTCAGAGTAGCAAAAAAGTTAAGGGAAGTGAAATGTAATTTAAAAAAATGGAAAAAGGAATCTTTTGGGAACATCTTTAGGATTAAGTTTAATCTACAGATGGACTTGGGAGAAGTTCAATTTAAAATATAGAAGGAGGGTTACTTGAATGACACTAAGGAAAAAGAGAATGAGCTCCTTATGAAGATGCATGACATAATTGGAAAGGAGGAGGAGTTTTGGAGACAAAGATCTAGAGCTCTTTGGTTATCAGCAGGAGACAGAAACAATAGGTACTTCCATCTATCGGCATCAAAACATAGAGTTGTAAATAGAATATCTCAAATAGAAGTGAACAGAACCAGGTATGAGGAGGAGGAGGATATTAGAAAGCATGCGAGCTCCTTCTTTAAACATCTTCTCTTGACAAGTGATGAAATAAACCAAAATGAGCAGGAATAGTTAGTTGAAACTATACAAAGAATTATCAATTAGGAAAACAACTCTTTTTTGATAGCTATCCCCACCAATGAGGAAGTCAAGCAGGCTGTCTTTTCCTT
Organism: Sequoia sempervirens; assembly: GCA_007258455.2. Taxonomy (NCBI): domain Eukaryota; kingdom Viridiplantae; phylum Streptophyta; class Pinopsida; order Cupressales; family Cupressaceae; genus Sequoia; species Sequoia sempervirens. The sequence goes on along the minus strand of VDFB02075321.1, from coordinate 245,572,351 downwards.
TGATGGGAGTAAAGCTCCGGGTCCTGATGGTTTCCCTTTATTTTTCTTTCAATGGGTCTAGGAGATTGTTGAAGAAGATGTGGTAAATGCTGTTAAAGATTTTTTTGGATCCAGAAGTCTTCTAAAAGAATTAAATGCTACCTTCTTGGTTCTTATCCCCAAGAAACCTAGAGCTAATAATTTTGAGGCTTTTAGGCCTATAAGTCTCTGTAATTCTTTATACAAAATCATCTCTAAGGTCTTAACCTCTAGATTTTTAACTTTTTTTCCTTCCTTGATTTCTCCTCAATAGAATGGCTTTGTCCCTGGTAGACAAATTCTTGACTCTATTGTTATGGTACATGAGAATATTCACTCCTTAGTTGAGTCGAAGACTGAAGGCTTTTTATTAAAGCTTGATATCTCAAAAGCCTATGATAAAGTTGACTGGACTTTCTTATTTAAAATTTTAAAGGCTTTTGGTTTTTGTAACAGGGTTATCCAATTGGTGGAGCAACTTGTGTCGACAGCTTCCATATCGATTATGGTCAACGAATCCCCCACCTCTTTTTTCCAGAGCACCAGAGGTCTAAGGTAGGGTGATCATATCTATACTATTTTATTCACTATTATGGCTGAAAGTTTAGGCAGGAATCTAAAAAAATTGGTCAACTTTAAATTTCTTTTTGGTCTCAAACCTTCCTCGGGCAATCTGGTGTGTTCCCATCAACAATTCATTGATGACACTATACTTATGGGTAAATCCACGGTGTCTGAAGGAAAAACTATAAAATAGTTGCTTGACAATTATGGGAGAGCTTCAGGACAGCTGATCAACAATCAAAAAAGCTCTCTGTTCTTCTTCAACACTCTGAATCATAGACAGGCTAAAATTGCCAGAATTCTGGGTTGTAGGGTGGATTCCTTTCCTGCTACCTACCTTGGTCTACCCTTAAGCTTGAAACCTCCTGAGTCTTTTTGGCTCTCGCTGTTTGAAAGATTTAGCAAGAAGCTTGCACGCTGGAAAGGAGCCCTACTAAGTCAAGTCGAAAAACTTCAGCTCCTCAAAGCCTCTCTCCAGAATCTACCTATCTATGCCCTGAGCCTATTTAAGATTCCTGCTAAATTTGTTGATGCCGTTGAAAAAATTCAAAAAATATTTCTTTGGTCGGGTGTTGAGGAAAAAAAAAGACTTCCCTTAATTGGCTGGAATCTAGTTTGTAGACCTAAAAAGGCTGGAGGACTAGGTTTAAGAAGAATTAGAATAGTCAACAAAATCCTCTTAGCTAAACAAATCTGGAGAATCTCCTCTTCTTCTGGGGAGTGGATTGATATTCTAGCTAGCAAATATTTAGAAAACAACTGCTCCTCCATTATAAAGAAGGATCCCCACCTTCTTCCCAAAGGGTCTACATGCTGGAATAATATATTCAATGGAAAAAATATTGTGGATGATGGTATTGGATGGCAAGTGAGAAATGGTTATCATACTAGATTCTGGGAGGACAGATGGCTTTTTAAGGAGCCCATTATAAAAATCAACTCCTTTAGTGAATGGGCAGAGATTTGTAAGGTACGGTTTGGAACTTATGTGAAAAATTACAAAGTGAATGGTAATTGGGTGGAATTGTTCAGTGTTAGTTAGGCTTTGGCTCCTATCCAATCTTCTCTGCTGGCAGTTAGACTTAGTTATGAGTAGCTGGATGATCGTGCGGTTTGGATAGATGAACCCTCTAGCAATTTTTCAGTGTCATCTGCTTTTGCCAGGATTACTTCTTCTCTGGACCGTCCTCTCTTCTAGTCTAAAGCTTGGTTCAAACATTTGATACCTAAAATTAATATCTTCTTCTGGATCTTTCTCCAAAACAAGGTGCTCACGATTTATAACCTGTGTAAATGCGGATTTCAAATTCCTAATAGATGCTTTCTTTGTAAGATGGACGCTGAATCTGTGCATCATTTATTCCTTCATTGCTCATTTGTTGCTTCTATTTGGGAAAAAATATCAGGTTATGGCACCTTCCTTAGGTTTTCCCTTCGTCCATTGAAGACTTCTTCACGCAATGGAAAGCCCCGACAAGAAATCCTATGCTCAAGCTTTTATGGGATTTATCCTTCCCTCGTGTTGCTTGGGGCCTCTGGAAAGAATGCAACAATAGAATTTATAGAGGTAAAGAAGCCTCTGTGGATATTGTCTTTGATAAAATTGTCAGATTCTTGATGGAAAATTTCAATGCCTTGGTTCAGAAGGATAACATGTCCATGAAAGCGGAGCATTCGCTCTATGACCTAATTGTTGCTAAGGATTGGAACATAAGTCTAGAATTGTCTAGAACCATTATGAAGGCCAAGAAGGAAAGAGAGGGTGTTTTCTGGTCTTTTCTGCCAAATGGTTGGATCAAAGCTAACTTTGATGGTGCGGCTAAAGGTAATCTAGGGGTGGCAGGCTGTGGTGGAGTTATAAGGTATTCCTTTGGAAATTTCATTGGAGGGACGACCTCTCCTCTTGGTTCCCAAACAAATCATCTGGCGGAGGCCGTTGGAGCTTTTCACATCATAAATTTAGCCCAAAGTCTTAACATTAAAAATCTGTGGCTTGAAGGAGATTCCAAAAACATAATCGACTGCCTCTGTGGCAAGTCTCCCCCTTGTGGACCATTAAATCGTGGGTTGAGGATGCCATATTGACTTTGGCTAAATTTGATAAAGTTAAAATATCACATGCTTATAGAGAAGCCAATGCTGTTGCGGATTTTTTCGCTAACGAAGGAGTTAGGAGTAAAGATGTGCACACTTGGCTTAATATTAGCGATCTAAACTCTAATGTTTGCGCCCTATTAAATTATGATAAATCACATGGGAAAGCGACGTGTTATCCCTTTAATGAGGACAGGTTGGATCTTTCACATCACAATCATTGGAGTGCATGGGACCGAGCCCAGCGGCTTAATCTGCAAGAAAGCTCTGCATGCTTTGTGGGTTCTTAGATTTGGCAGGGCCAATTTTAGTAAAGCTTTCAATTGGGTCTACCCCACTGTGTCAGCTGAAATGGGAGGAGATAGAAAGCAAATTGAGTCAGACAGCTATGATACACACTTGAAAAATGCCAAGGCTTGGAATAAGGTTAAAAGCGGAGGGTTGCTTCCTTTCCCGGAGAAGCTCCATGGCTCTAACCAGGAGGCTACGGACCTCTTTGTTAAAAATTGGAATAATGGAAACTTGACCCTGTTTGGTAGGAAAGTGGAGCTCAGCAAAAATCTAATCGCTAATGTTATGGGATTATCTACTAAAGGGAAGAAGTTCTTCAGGGAGAGGGCTTTTTCTGATGAAGCTGTGATCAGATTTCCTAAAAAGGACAAAGAAAGGCTAAGTCTGGTTAAAATTGCAAACAACTACTTTGATGCAGACACCATAAAGGCCATTTGGAGAAAGGTTTTGCGGGTCATCATGGAGTACATTACGGTGGATAGGTGCTTCACCAGAGTCTATGGCTACTACTTTGCTCTTCTCAACCACTTCCGCTACAAGGTTAGGGTCTCTCTCCCCTATTATCTTTTTTGTTCCTTGAAGAAAAGCTTGGAGGATAATAAGAAAAACCCTAAAAGATTCCCCATCCTGCACACTAGGTTAATAAGGTTGATTGTTGAACATTTCTAAAAAATTCCTGCCCCCGCTATCCTGAAAACTACCCCTAATTCTAAGAGTGACGACACTGAGCCCAATGGCTTGGAGTATCTACCTAACTCTAGTCTGGCTAGAAAAGTCCTTAGCTTGCATGCTGTCCCTTCTGGGAACAAAAACCCTACACCCCTTTCTAGTATAACCCATGTTGAGCTTGAGCCTGATAGCCCCTCCCTTAAGAACAGTTCTATTGATAAGAAACCCCAGGCCAAAAGCCTTGTTTCCTACTCCGAAGAATCCTTTGAGTCGGAGGAGTCTGATACCAACAAAACTAAGCTTTCCGTTGAGCCTTTGCCGGATAAACATGCTAATGATGACTCCCCTGTTATTCCTAACCCTGAGAAAACTTGTGCTAATACTAGAAAAGAGCCCTCTTTGGATGTTCTGAACCTCGCCAAAACCAATTCTGAGTCCCACTTCAAACTCTTGGAATGGACTTTCATTGAAATTAATGAGTTGAAAATAAAAAATTGGGCCCTTCAAAGCAAGATTGAAGAGTTGGGTGCTAAGATTGTAGAGATTGAAAAGAAAGATGTGGATTACAGTAAGAAAAATATAGACTCCAAGGTTGAGAACATAAGGAATACCATCAAAACCATTGCTGAGCAAAACAACCGAATGCAAGACACAATGCCATTATCATTAACGCGATGACTGAAAAGATAGATAAAGCCCAGTAGAGATCTCTGGTGGTGGATCTGGAGGAAACATAGGACAAAATCTAGGATACGGATGTAGGCATTTCCAAAAGAACCAGAGCCAATCTAAAGCGCAAGGTCCCCCCTACTTCGAAGATGATTCAAATTTTTAAAAAGGGAGTCAATGATATGCAGAATCTGGAGGCGGAGACAGAGTCTATCCTCAAGACTCTGAATTAACGGCTGGGGTTTTTGGTGCTTACTTTGCTGTTCCTTTTGGTTTGACCTTTTTGGTCTATTTCATTTGGTTGTTGCTGATCTTTTCTCGGGCAGCTGGTCGTTTTGGTTGGAATTTTGTGTCCTCTTTTCTATTTTGTAAACGTTGTGGTTTTGGGTGCCTATAAAACCCATTTTACCCATTTTATCAAAAACATTCTATTTTGTTGTTAACCGCATTGTGCCTATAGCCAATCACATAAAATTTTCATTTTTATCAATTTCATCAAGTGACTGGCCCCTCTCGTGTCTAGGTATGAATCGCCCGTTTCTTATAATGTTAGGTAAAGGATCTTATGGCCTTTACATCCATTGCATTTCATGATTCAAAATTCTTGAGCCTATTATTCTAATGTCATCCTAGAGAGTCCCCTTATTAAAACAACTTAAGTGCACATGCTCAAAGTTTCCACTTAAGACCTGATGGCCCTCATAACTATATCGCTCATCACTAATTTATTCATGGGTACACACCTTGAATTAGCGACAAGCAATGGACAGGTGTTTTCTTTAACATCGCTCATCACTAATGGATTTTGAGCCTTCAAATTTGTAATAACGATGAGCGATGCTTCAGACCTTTTGATCTTATTGTTCAATGCGGATGGTCATAAAATGATAAACTTGGATCAATGATGAGCGATACGGTGTAATTTCCTTTATATCATGTGATTGTGGATATGCTTTAAATGTAAAACCCACATTAGCGATATGCAATGGACATTATGAATGTTTCAAATTCTCTCATCATTAATTGATCACACAATGTATGAGGATAATTAGTGATGAGTGATGTACTTATGTTATATCGCTCCTCAGGAATTCATTTTAGATCTTAAGCTCTGAATTAGCGATAAGCGATGGTGTCCTCTAAATTTTTTTTTCTTTCGCTAATTTGATGTGATCCTATGAGTGATGTCTTTTGTGCCATTTAGTTTGTATAGTTGTACATGTCTACATCTCATACCTCCACAATATCTCATGTCGTCGAAAGGAGCCTCAGGGAAAAGTTTGAATTAGCGATGCATGATGAAGGGACATCTATGATAAGAGATGACTATTGATGGAATGAGCAGCGTGGCAGGATCCTGAGGATTTTGCATAAAGCAAAAAGGAAAGCAATGAAAGGATTGGAGGTCCATTGATAAAGTTTTAAAATAGGATGATCCAACAAACTAAAATCATCACATGAATACTTTCATCGCTGATTGCACCATAGAAGTTGAGAAGGATTAGTGATGAGCAATGAAGAGTATAAGGAAAGTTTCTCTCTAAGGATTAATCTCATGTACTTCGCAGATATAAATGAAAGCAAGGATTAGGTTGGCGATACATGCTAATTGTCAAATCACATATGATTAATCAAGGTTAGAGAAGAATGTGGTAGCATTTGAGATAGCATCATTGTTTTCAAGGAGCAAGTTGATAATGGTCAAAAAATGATGCTCATGGCCACCTTAGATGGAATTTTAATTGCTCTAAGATCAATAGCCTAGATTCAAAGCCAAACTATTAAGTTACCAATTCACTCACGCAAGGAGTTCTGAATCATTAAATTCTGCATGCTCAAATTTTCTATTTAATGCAGGTTGATCATTGTTCATTCTCACTATCTTTTTTCAGTCTGTCGTGTATGTGAGGAAAAGTGTGAAGTGGAGTAAGGAGTTGTTGGTTTTTCTTGAGCTGAATTTTCACATCTTGAGTAAGTTGGTATGAAATTGGGTTCACTGGTCTATTTAGATATTATGTTGCTTGAACTAGTTGCAATTAATAGGATCAGGGTGTTTCTCCTATGGGTCTTGAGTCAAGAATCCTTTTAATTATCACTCTGCTAGTTTTAAAGAAATGGGAAAAGTTGGTGCAACAATTTTTCCTGTTAGGAGGTCTAGTTGACTAAGTGTGTTTGAGTGTCATGAAGACATAGTTGATCACGAAACCCAGGCTTCTCCTGAGGTTTCAAAGGGTAAAAGGAGGGCTACAGGTCATAAGAAGAAATCAATTATGCAAATTACTTACTGCTTGAGTAATAGGACCCTTCTGGGAGAGGTGGTCAAGTTCAAAGGAAAGGAACTAGCACAACCAGTGAAGAAAGCTAGGAAAAAAGAGAAAAGTCATAGGGCCTGCCTTGGAAAACATAACTCTCCTATTGTGCTTTCTGATACTCCTTCGGACACTGAAGCTAATATTGAATTACACTACGGTCAATACCTTCGTTCTTTGGTGCCATATGGGAGCTTCGATGATGACATGGTGATGATACCTCCAATTTCATCAAGGACAAGAAGCGGTCGGGCATTCTCTAATGCCGATAACTCTAAATAGGGTCACTGACTTATTTTAGATTTTTATGAGACCATGGTCTTTGCATAGGAGGTATTTGTTTTCATGTGTCCATGGTTTGTCTTTTTGATTTCCCATGTTGATGTGGAGGTCTTCTAGAAGATATGATATGTAATCTTTTTTGTTTCAATGATGAATGTTGTGAAAATGACTACTAGTGTTTTGCACATGTTTTTTTCCTTTTTTCCTTCCCTGTTCCCAAATAATTGTGTATGAAACCACTTGGGGAGTTCTTCGAGGATTCAATTAGAATTAGGTTTTTTCGAAATCAACTCAAATGAAAGTGAAATTGTAATTCAATTGGGTGCTTGTTGTTCCCCTGTTTATATAAAGGGTATTTCATGGTTGATGAAGAGAGTTCAGAATCTTGAGTCTAGACAAGGTCACAGTAAATACTATGCTCTAAAAGTAGAATAGAATGTAAATGGATACTTTAGTATATATATTGAATAAGAAAATTTAGGATGAAATTTATACTGTATATAGATCTTAGATATGGTTTTACAAAGCAATATCAGAAATGAAGAGGAATTTTAGTTTCAAAATATTGCTCTCCTATGTGTTTTCTTCCAAGTTATGAATGAAGTTGTTAATTATGATTTCATTTGTCTTATGTCATTTGCACCAAATGGATGAATTTTTTTTGTGCTTCAATTCAATGAGTTGATTAAACACTAAAACAAGGTCATTATTTTGTGAGAAAAGGATATAGGATTTAGTAAGGAAGTGATATTTTGTAAACACAGTGAGTTAGATGTTACAAAGTGGCATTCTAATAGTCCATAAATTTTTGAAGTTCAATTAGAATTGTATTACCGATTGATTACAAGTTATAACTCTTTTTCTCCCTTAGATAAGGGACTGATTTTTTTATTAGTTTATCTTGTGGATAGTTGAGCTAGTTTTGAATTTGGCCCAAGATTCAAGATGAAGAATTATTCATAAAATACTCTAAACTACATTGCCACAATTTTAAGTATGTAAATGCACTCCTTGAAATGAGTAACACTTCTATCTGAGATTCATCAAGCCTTTGATAAGGTGTGTTTCTTGAGATAGTGCATATGTGTGAAGAAATACTCTTGACCTAAAGTGATATATTATGAGTATACATGGGATTACCCTCCTTGGGTCTCATAGAGCCTGAAGAGAAGAAGTGAAGAACTAATTACTTTACTTAGGTGTTGGCCAATCCTCAACCTAGTTGATAATTGAGTTGTGGAAAGTTCATAGGTTAGGACAAATTAAGTTTGGTTCTATAAAAATAACCAATAGACATCTCTTTAAGAATTTGTTTTCCAGGATTACACATAGTTTAGCATTGCTTCCCACTTCCTTATGTACCTCTTTCACTGGTGTCATAAAATATTTATTTGCATACTTGACTATTATGTAAGTTTTTGCTTCACTATATATGGCCTTCTTATCATACTTCCATGGTCTACCCAAAAAAATATGACAAGCATCCATAAACATCACATCACAAATAATCTCATCTCTATAATTACCAATCTAAAAACTTATCAAATCATTCACTAGAAGTTGATGGCCCTTTTGCAACCATGTGACCTTGTAGGAATTTAGATGTTTTATTTTCTCCAAAATTAGTTTCTCCATCATTTATTAAGATACCAAATTATCTATGCTACCATTATCCACAATCATAGTTCATTACTTTCCTCTTTCTTTGTAAATAGTTTTGAATAAAATCCTTTGTATGGGTTCTTGTTGCTCCTTTTCTAGCTCCAAGAGCACTCTCTTCAACATAAGAGCCTCTCCATCCTTTGGGTCTGATATTTCATTTCCTTCTTTAACCTATGTTGTAAATTTTCTCCTAGCCTTGCTCTTCCCATCCTCTTGTTGTACTTGAGGCCATTCAAATTCCCTGTAAGAAACCTCTCCATAATTGAAAAAAAATCTAGAAAATCCTCTTTCTCTTTGATAATCTCCCCTTCCTCTTGAATTTTTCCCTCTTCCTCTGAATGAATCTCCTCTTCCTATGACATTTAAAACAATTAATTTGAGACAAACTTCCATCTCCTTCCTTTATTGGTTGTCCTCTTCCATTATTTGTATGTTCTCTACCTATTAAATTTTCTCCTCTACTTCTAGAACTATTGTGTTTCCTTCTTTCCAACTTTTCCTCTACCTTGAGGCCATATTGGTAAGCTTCCTCTATTTTTCTTATCATCACCATACTAAGCTCATCTTGGACAACATTATACAACCCATTCACATACCATGCAACCTATTCTTCACCATCTTCAACATGTCTAGCACAAATACCCAATTTGTAGAATTATTCAGTGTACTCCATGACATTCAAATCTTTCTATTTGGGAATTTGAAGTTTCTAAAATAAACTAATGTGATAGTCTACAGGCAAGAATTTAGCCTTGAAATTTTTCACCATATTCTCCCATGATTTAATATTTTATTTTCCTCTCCTCTATCTTTCAATCTGCACTTGATCCCACCATAGGGATGCACACCCTTTCAAACTTGTGCAAGCATACTTCACCTTCCTATTGTCTTTGGTGGATTGCAAGTTGAAACATTTTTCCATATCCACAATCCATTCAATGTGTTCTTTTGGATTTAGGCTTCCACTATAGCTTGATGGGTCCCTCCTTGGCTTACTACTTGCAAGAATATCTCTTCATGTGCATCTCCTCTTTCCACTTCTACAACATCTTCAACTTCTTCCTCTTCTTCACTAACATATATATGAATCCCTGTCCATTGTGATTTTTCTATGGCCTCTTGGTGTGTTTTTATTCCTCTCAACATATCCATAACAACAATATTGTCTTCTCCTCATGGTTCTCTCCCTCTTTGATGTCCTATGTATGCCATGGCTTCTTTTCTTCTTCTTCAACCAACTCTAATACCAAATGGTGCATCTCAACAATTGAGAATCCACTGGATTGTCAATTGTTGTAACAAATTTATCTTTTATTTTTTGAATGCATAAAATGGAACACAAGAAAATATGAATTTTTAATTTATTAATTCAAATCAAATATACTTCAATAACAAAGAGAATCAATGATTCCAACAATAGGAAAACTATGCCACTCCTACAACACAATCTACAGGCAATCAAACACAAACTTCAAATGTACTAAAAAATAATTTACAAGCAAGCCAAAATCTAATCATAACTCCCTTGAAAAAAAAAATCACTTGCAACAAACTTCATATGCCATCAAATCCTTCCTCCTTTCCATTAAACCTCCATTATCTCACATCCTCCTCATTTTTCTTCCTATCCAAAATTCTCAAGCAACTTGGGCATGGATTTTCCTCCACTCTATATTCTAACTTCTAGAATACTCATTACTCCTTCCTGGGTGTGGTTTTTCTCTTCCTAGCATGTTCTTTCAATGGAAATTCAAAAAATTACTTCCCACCTCTCAACCCATTCTCTCCACTCCCTCAATGCCTAACATCCCATTTCTTCAACAAAATGCAATTTCAAAATTTTGAATGGAGTTAAAATTTACAATAAATTCCCACTCGTAGGCTTGGTATGGGATTTTCCTTTTTGGAAAATTCAAAAATTTCCTAAGAAAAGTGAAAATGTGAATGGATAAAGATTAGGTGATGTGACCACTCTCAACTAAGAGCACACATTCTTGCTATCATATTAAAGGTAATTGTTCTAATGTGAGTCCAAAATTAGAGTTTAAAATTATAAGGTATATTATTTTCATCATTAATATTTACTACAAATTTAACATGTATATGAACTATCATGAGTATACATATCAAATTAATTCAAGTAGCCAACATGAAAGTAAATGAAAAATAAAAATAAAAATATTTAAATGTGAAAGATAATTATTACTTAGTACTTATTCCATTGAAATGAGTGCTCTATCTTGGAAATAAATGAAATAAAATTGAAAGAAATAAGCAGCACTATATAGGAATTAAAGATAACATTTTTTTGTCCATGATTAATCAAAAAGTAATAAATAGAGTTGGATATAGAAATATCATGCTTGAAATAATAAGGTGGTTACATAGCATATTGGGGAACCCAAATAATGTGATACTATCCAAAATCACTTTCAATCATTTGGTATTTTTTTTATCATGCACATATAAGAGGAATATTAGTGACCTTACATGGTCCATCTAGTTTGTTGCATAAAAAGGATAAAAATAGATTAGAAGAGAGTAGATTACATATAAATCCATGTATATATATCTATAAAACATAAGATAAAACCATTAAGGTTCAATATTTATGGAAAATTTGGTGTTATATAACTGTCCAAATTTGAATAAGATATTTTTGGGTATGTGCAGGATCATGATGGGCCAAAAAGTGGCAATATGATGGGTATTTGTAGGGTATGTCGCTGACGACTTTTTTTTAACCCAAAATTGATGAAATGAAAAGGGTTTTTAAAGGAGATTCTCAGATTTCCACCAATATAAATTATGCTTTACTTTGAATTTAATAAATATTTATTATTTATTTTCAATTTGAATTACGACTAAGGTCCTAATTGATAGGTTGATTAAAAAACATATATATCTTTCAAACGGTATCACATTTTTTTAATCCAAAACATGTGTCACATTATATGCTTTGCATACTATAAGATTAAAAAAAAGGAATTGAATTTCATGAAGTTTTGACCAAGTTAAGGTGGTCAGACATACGAGTTCTAATATTTTTCAAAAGTTGCAATAAAAAATTCATAATTAATTATTTAATGGCAAAAAAATTACAAAAAAATATGCATCACATGGGGACATGAGTCCTCTACTTATATCTAAAATCTTATAAAAAAATATTATCATTTTATTGTGATTAGGGTGGTCAGACAGACACCTACTTATTTTTTCCCTAAAATTTAAGTACTACTGCATTAAAATTTCAAATTTTTACCAATATATATATATATTTTAAAATAAACCTAGGAGTTTAGAAACTACATTAAATTTTCTATAGATTCTATTCTTACATATTTTTCAAATAATATAGGTAACTTATTCAAATTTTTACATCAAGTTGCCTATCTCCGATTTTTCTGAATTTTTTGCCACTTAAGGGCCTATTTTTTCCATGATGATCCTGCACATACCCTTTTATAAAACAAATCTAGATTATAGTCACCACATTTTCACCTAATTATTTCCTCAATAGGGTAAGGAATATTTTCATGAAGTGCTAGAGATATGTATCATGTAAGATCAATCAAAAGTGATATATCATCATATGTCTCATAATCATACAAGTATAAGGCAAAAGTATGACAAACATAAAATGAAAAAAATAAATTCATTAAATCTTGTATAATACAAGTATAATAGTTGTATATGATCATGTAACTGTTGAAAGAGATAGAAATTAGTAATATACTCTTGTCCTTTCTAGTTCTTTTCCTTTTCTTCATTAAATTACATTATTATTTTATTATTTTAGAGGAAAATAGATAGGTATATGCCTATATCAATTTTTAGAAATTCCTTTAAATTTTTATAAATAAAATAATATATTATGAAAATCCATGTATATGCACTTGTTAAGGTTTTGAAAATTTTCAAGTCATGTATTATGGGTGTAGAAAATATTACTTATATACTATGTAAAACAATTTTGAAGAATATATTTTTCAATCAGTTGATTTGAGGAAAAGGTATCTAGGTAAGCAACTAAGATAGTTAGTAATAAAATATGGAGGTACAAATAAAAAAATATATGATTCCAAGACCTTGTAAATTAAATGAAAAACGAAAACCTAGATCTAGTAGAGGTGCATGAGGCAAGTAATAAATTTGAAATTTATTAATATCCTTTCAAGGATATCCTATGGTATAGGGATATTATAGTTTAATTTAAAAGATAAATTTACATAGAATAATGAACGAGAAAAAGTAAAGAGATTTAAATTTGCAATCCAAAAATATGTGTTGATTTGAGGAGACTTTCTATGAAGAAATCATGATGGAATGTTCCTCAGTATTTCATATCAAGAATAGTCCTTAAAAGTGATGAATGAATTACAAAAAGGAATTTGTTGTGGCCATTTCATTTCCAAGGCCACCCAACATAATATTTTGAGAGAATTTACTGGTGGCCAACAATATTCAATGATGTAGCAATTCAGTTAAGGTGATATTATGCTTACCAAAGTTTAAATGTAAGTAAAATTTTGTAGACATAATTGTTAGAGTAATAAGTTATTATGATTAATTAATTATATCATATTGATTAATTAATTAAGTCACTTATTCCTCTTGGTTACTTAAGCTAAACTTAGGCACATTAATAATTAATTAATTATTAATTATTAAGTGTGCACACTAGGGTTTCATTTAGGGTTTCCCTTTTAGGGTTTCTTGATCTCCTTCATAAGGATTGATCACTTTGTAATAATTGATTCTCTTAATGCATTTTTACTTTGAGGTTACAAAACATCTTCTTTGGTTCTGCATGTCTTTTGCATGTGATAGGTATCCCTTTGCATGCAGGTGATCTTGGTTTTCTAACATGGTATTAGAGCTCCAGACCTGCAGTTGCCTATTCATGATCTGAAGATATGGCCTTTCTGTGAGTTTCAAGTGTAAGGGTTTCCATAGGCATCTTTTCTGCAAGATCTGGGGGTAGCCAATTTTTCAGGACATTTTTGGCTCAAACAGACATTGCCATCCCATTCGCAGTGCCCCAAAACCCTAGAAATGCCTGTCAAATCGTCGATTTTGGAGCAGTTGGTTTCTAAGGAAAAAAAAATTGCCCGTACAGCCTCTGTACCACCCTTGTGCACGCATTTAAAAAATAATAATCAAGTTTTCATGCATAATAAATAAATAAATAAATAAAATCTATTGTGTTTTTTTTGAAAAATAAAAATTTTGCTTTAAAAAAAATAATAGAAAGCAAAAGGTTTTTTTTCTTAAAAAAATATATAGAAAGGGGGGCAGAATTTTAAATTTGCAGGGACATTTATGAGGGTGGTACCCGCAGGTACCTGCACACACAAGCCTGCGGGCCACACCCTCCAACCCGCCGGCGTTTTCTACCAATCGACGGTAAGGGTTTCCTGGCAGCACATTTTCCCTGGCATCATCCTCCGGCAGCATTTACAATAGCGGCACCCTTCTTCTGAACTCCTGCAGCCACCAGCCACCCAGCGGCCACCAGTGGCTCTCCCATCCTCCACCGGGTTCCTTCGCCAGTGCCGCCCGCCTCCGTCTGCTTCCTCCTCTGACCGCTCCACCAGCTCCGCTCCTCTGTTCAGCCCCTGCAGGCCCCTATGCTCAGTCAGTGTCGATCACATGGGGGACCAGGCGCTATGCACCTAGCCCCCAGCCGCTCTCAACCCATAACGCAGGTCCTATGGAGGACCAGGGGATCCGCCCCCACCACTAGCCCGCCAGCCCTTGGCCGTGCACAAGACCAGGGGCCCAAATTTTTTTGCAGGGGGGCCAATTTTTTGCGGCGATGGCCAGATGACCGTCAATTTTATGCTCGTGAACCGCTGACGTCAGCATGACGTCAGCGACTGTACGGCCACTCTTTGCCCCTTCCTAGTCCAGTTTGCTCTAAAGGAGCAGTTTTTTTTTGTTTTTGGCATAACTTGGGCATACGATATCGAAATCGGGCAAACGAGATATCGTCGGAAAGCTGGTTTTGAGCACTTTCATTTGGTGTAGTTTAGTTTATAGTTTTTTTTTTTTACTGCATTTATTTCTATTTGAAGTCAGATGTACTTTTTATGCTTCCAAGCTCATAACTTTTTGCCACGATCTCCGTTTTTCGCCTCGTTTGAAGTGTTGGAAAGGTATTGAGGAGCTCTAGGTTGCTGTCTATGCACTTTTTTTGTATCTTAGGTTGATCACTTAGTCCAAATTTGGCCCGATGGATTGTTTGGAGATTACTTGGATGTTTTGGCAGTTGGGAGGGTGCATCTTACATATTTGCACTTCGTTTTCAGTAATACATCATTCAATAATTGCTTGCTGCTTCATAGATTCCAGAGTTGTTCCTGTTTGGAGTTTTTGAGTGTTCCGTGGCATCGGGTCTACTGTTGCTTTATCATGATTCCTTGAGTCAATCATTGACTCTCATCTTGTTTTAGTAGTAAACAGAAGAATATTTCCTTGCTTTCCAATATCAAGTTCCAGTGTTACTCTACAGAGTTCTTGCAGTGCTTCTTTGCAGCATGACATCTCATTGTAGGGGGGTTTTGTCCCATTGGGTTTTTCCTTCTCTACCTTATTCTTGCATTTGTAAATGGGTACCTGATCAGGTCTAGTTGCCGGGACCCATCTTTGCTTTCATGCATCTTATTCTAGTGTTTTAGCTTCTTCTTAAGTTCATCTTAAGGGGGG
The DNA here is from genome assembly GCA_007258455.2 of Sequoia sempervirens. Classification (NCBI taxonomy): domain Eukaryota; kingdom Viridiplantae; phylum Streptophyta; class Pinopsida; order Cupressales; family Cupressaceae; genus Sequoia; species Sequoia sempervirens. The sequence continues at coordinate 245,557,085 of VDFB02075321.1, read as the reverse complement.
GTGTTAGAGTAATAAGTTATTATGCTTAATTAATTATATCATATTGATTAATTAATTAAGTCACTTATTCCTCTTGGTTACTTAAGCTAAACTTAGGCACATTAATAATTAATTAATTATTAATTATTAAGTGTGCACACTAGGGTTTCATTTAGGGTTTCCCTTTTAGGGTTTCTTGATCTCCTTCATAAGGATTGATCACTTTGTAATAATTGATTCTCTTAATGCATTTTTACTTTGAGGTTACAAAACATCTTCTTTGGTTCTGCATATCTTTTGCATGTGACAGGTATCCCTTTGCATGCAGGTGATCTTGGTTTTCTAACAATAATTATCCTAACTTCCATATTATTGAAGGTTCCTTTTATATATTAAGAAAATCATTTCATAGGGAAAATCATGGAAAGGTTAGGTAATGGTAATAAATGGATACTTGTGGCAACTAACTAGTTCGCCAAGTGGATTGAAATAAATCCCCACTAGGAATGCCACATAAAAGGTGGTAGTTCACTTCCTAGTTAAGAATATAATACTAAGGAACTTTTTTTTATTAGTAAATATATAGTGTTTGATAATTATATGTGTTTGAAATATAAAGGTCTATTATATCTATATGCTATATATATAATTAACTTTACCATCTTGAAATCTTATCATACTCAAAGAAAGGGCCAAGAAAAATTCAACAATGAAAGTCTTATTAAGATCATCAAGAAAATTTAAGATGTGAATGGAAAGGTGGAATTTTAGACCAAGGTTTGTAGTGTGCAAAAGTAGAATTACTTACAAGAAGGCTATAGGTAGAAGTCCCTATGAACTAGTTTATGTAATAGAGGTTAGAATTCCAATTAGCCTTGAATTACTAGTACCATAGCTATGAAAAGAAATAAAAAAAAAATGGTACAATTCAAAGGGTGCATGAGTTAGAAGAGTTTTATATAGGTAGGATAATTATACATGATAAAAATTGGGTGCAATAATACAAAATAAAAATTTTATTTTCCAATAAGGTAGTTCACAAATGTTTCTAACCTAGAGAGTTGGTTCTTATATGGAATGATAGATTGGAAGAATAAGAAAAGTATTGTAATTTTGATGGTTTATGGACTCTCCTTTAGTAAATTGTAGATAAGTATGATTGAGGAACATTATATGTTAGGATTTTTGAATGTGATCTCAATTCATGGTGATTTCCTAAAAAATTACATATCCTAATTGGTAAATAATTTTGGTAAGTTTTACATATAATTTTATCTTCTCATTTTATGCTTTGTAGCTATGATCCTTTTTGATCATAGTGAAGGGTAATTTTCTTGTATTTTAATAGTCTTAGTCAACTTTGTGTATTTTGTCTTGCTCTTTTAAAGAGTAACCAATGTTCTTGTTTTATCCATACTAGATATGAATTCGTAACAAGATCCAATGGTGTCCCATGTCCAATATTCTTATTAATTTTTGTGTCCATGTCCATCAAGCATTACCTTCATATTAGCCTAGGTGTATGTTATGAGTCTGGGCTTTCTATATTTTTCCACCAAAATATTTATACTTATGTTATCTTTCTATTATAGAGTTTTCTTGTATTATTTTATTTCTCCCCACTTCCCTTTCATAGGTGTGTGATGTTTCCCATTTTATGTCATAATATCTTCCCATTTTCCTTTTGTGTGCCTATTAATAGTACTAATAATTTGTACAACATGTTGTCTTCATGATATTTTTCTACTACAAATATTGATAATCTAGTATTAACCTTCCTCCCTTTTTGTTGATCAATATTATATGTGATAAGTATTTCTAGATTGTGGTGGGTGCTAGTGTAACCATTTGGACATTCTATAAACATAGTGATTTATACCACTTTCGGTGTTTGTTTTAGTTTATGGTTATGGTGGTTCCCCTTGTTCAACTTGTGGTATTTATTTCTCATCTTTGAAATGCATTCATTTCCCATAGTGGTCCATCTTTGGATAGTAGTCATCTTGTGGGAATATTACAAGTCATTGTAGTTTTTGGTTTCTCATGTTTTGGATATAGTTGGTTTTGTTGGCTATTAATGCTTATATTATTGGTGGGTGAGACTAGAGTATTTTCCCATATTATTTCATAGTTTCTTGTTTATGAGGTTATTCCTTATATTCAAGAGGTTGATCTTTCCTAATCCTATGTGCTCAAGAAGAAACATGTTGTATGTATCTGATTAATAGTGAGGTAACATGAGGTCAATTTTCCTCCCAAATATTTGAATCCAAGTACTAAATATTCATTATCTAGAGAGAACATGGTTAGTTAGGATGTTGGTTGCTAGCAAGGTTGTAGAACATAATAAAGTATAGACTATTGTTGAATTTTCTTTGTATTTTATATTGAGATGAGTGAGATATTGGATGTGTACATCCAATATTTGATATTTTATCATTATGACATTACTTTCATTCTCTACCAAAGGAATGAGACTAAAATGTAGTCTTTAATCACTTGAATTTCTATAAATCTATCTTAATCACACATACACACTCACACTCAAGGGAGGAAGAAGAAAAAAATTGAAAGGAAAAGAAAGATCTCATGATTTTTGACAAAATCCAAGAGTAGTTCTACCAATGGGAATTAGATTCTACAAAAATAATTGAAGAAAATATAATATTTGTTGTCATTTTATTGTTGAAACATTGTAGGCTTTTTTTTTACTATTGTTTGTCTATGATTATCTTTCTAGTTAGATTTTTGTAAAGGGTTTTGGGGTCCCTTCAAAAATAGTTTCACTTTTGATAAAAAAAAATTTGCAAAACAATGAAATTATACCAACACAAGCTTCTCAAAATAGAAAAGAATGTGAACATTTTCATTAAAGTCATTGATGAGATCATTAGAAGATCTTTGTTGGGGTTGTCATTGTTCAGTTTGAGCTCAACAAACAAAAGAAACAACAAAACAATGAGGATGAAAAGTAGGCCCCCAAGAAGAATAACAAATGGAAAGAACTGCTACTTGGAGTTGTGAATTGGGATGAAACTCTTAGTTCTATAAGTAAGGATTGGAGTTCTTTACTCTAGGTCTTATGTATTTTTTCTTGATCTGTTTTTGGTTGTTTGTTGCTATTCTCTTTTATATTGTATTGTTTTATGTTTTGGCTTAGTGGCCAACCATTGGACTATATATTTGATATTATCTACATAAGTCTTTCGTTCATTTATAACTCTACTTAATATAAGGGATAGGGCATTGTCCCTACTTTATAAAAGTTATTGTTTATTTTATTTTAATGAAACTTTGGAGATAAATAAGAATAAATACCTAACCATCAACACCACTTATTAAAGCTAGAGTGTCATCCAAATAATTACATCAAAAATTTATTAGCTACAAAACTTAAGATTATCATTTATGTTCAATGTAGATGCAAAAAATCATTCAATTCATGGAAGGATATGTCTCCATTATTTTATGACGTTTGTTTTTTGCAATAGACTATTAAAAGTTGTTAGTTTAATTTCTTTCACAATTCTAGTGGTTCTTATGTTTTACTTGATAGTTGTGAGTGTTTTGTATAATTTTTAATTGTATAGATTATGTATTCTTTATTGTTAAACATTATTTTAAACCATGACTACTTATTTTATATAATCTTTTATTTTGATCAATATTAAAAAATCATAATTAAATTATCCAATCTACAGTTGGATATGTGTGAAAGACCTCTCTACATAAAAACCCAAATATAGTTTATTTAATATATATATATATATATATATATATATATATATATATATATATATATATATATATATATATATATATATATATATATATATATATATATAACTCAAATATATATATATAACTAAAAAAAAAACAAAAACTTATCATACTTTCAATTAATTATGGGAAGGGGCATGCTTTTTCTATAATATTTTCTAAAGAATATTTTTCGATTGTGATGATATGGTTCTCTTATAAATCTATAAAAAATTCAACTTCATAATTTTATTTTATTTTCTTTTATTTTCAAAAAATTATCTTAAATTTATTTCTAAAACTCATACTTTCTAATTTTAAAACAAAAATCTATTAATATTTGTTAGTATTTCTTTTGAATTATCTATTCAACATTATATACTACAAAATTGATTTAATAGATGCTTAAAAAAGATAGCTGAAAAATATATATGCAATATTATTGCAATAATAACTAAATTATTATCCTTAGCTAGCCAATATGTATGCAATGCTAGCGATGCGTATTGTCTAAGTAGGGTTCGCTTGCATAAGGGAGCTACCACAAAAATGTCCAAAGAAAGATTAGAAAAAAATGAAAGGAAATTACTTTTTCCTCGATATTTTTAGTTTTCAATAGATATCTCACCTTTTTTTGAGAGTTCAAGTGATCTAAGAAATTCGAGGGATGAAAATTGGTCTACATCTACATGTTAGTTTGATAGAAACTATTAATTATTGTTACTTATTTTTAATTATTTTCTTGTAAAAGTGTAATATTTTAAATTTATGAAGTTATTTCATGTGTAATTTTTATCCAAATTATAAGAGATTTAAATATGGTGTGTAATTTTTAGCAATTTATAAGGGAAATATATTTATTGATTAGCTATATGCATAGAGAAATAGAAAGGAACAAAAAAAAGAGTGATTTTTTATTCTTGACATTGTCTTTGTTCTACTTTACAACTTGGATATAAGTTATCTTTATAAATTTTACGTATGTAAATTATGTTAAAATTAACTAAATAAGGTCCTCCTCTTTTTTCGAATAGGTTGAATTGTTTCAAATAGGACCACAATTTAAAATTTAGTTTAAATTGATTAAAAAAATAAAAAATATGTCAAATATCTTAAATAAACATTTAATGTGTTTAATTTATATATTTTTTTCAAAATATCTATAAAATAATTACAAAAATTGTGGTACTTGAATGCATACAATCAAAGTATTGGAAATGGATTATATCCTAAGAGTCATGCACCAAAGAGAACTTCAAATTTTCTACAACATCCTTCAAGAAAGGAAAAGGAAGTAGAGTTCAAATGTGGATTAGAATATTGGTTTCACTACTATAACCGTGGCTAATACAGAGTAAGAATGAGAAGAAATAAATTAAAATTTTTACCTTAAAATCCAAATTAAAAAGAGAAATCAGAGTACACTTATTGTTAATAGCTCATGTATCCTAATTTTATTTAAAATGAATTTGTTAAGGGGTAAGTGCAAAAATATGAGGGACCAAAAATGGGTCTTAAGTGGCCACTTTTTTTTTTTAATTATTTTTTTTTTTTTTCTGAAATCAAGAAAGACTAACCTTGGATCACAAATTGAAGATAGTTACACTCAAAACTTTAAGATGCAACAAATACAAGTCATAGTGCTCTAAATCTACTTTCTAAACTACTAATTTCTTTCAAAAATAGTAGAGACTAAGGTTCAAAAAAGGGGGCCACAAAAATTGGTCTTGTTTTTTCAAAAAATATATAAAATAGCATCTAGTGTGGCCCCTAAAAAGTTAAATTTTTCTTAGTATTACAAAAATACTTTAGTGAGAAATTAGTTAACATCATTCACTTTATCCCTAATTTCTTTGCTAATTTTTAATGAATATATGATTTTTACTAATTTTCAAAGTGGATACATCTTGAAAAATAGAAATTTGAGCGTGCTACCCCATAAAATTTGAAAAATGATTGAAAATCAAATCTATTTTTTGAATATGTGTAGAATGGTGTCTAGTTTTTAAAAATTTGATTTATTTGAAATTTTGATGAACAATTAAACAACAAAGTGAAAAATACAAAACATTGGTTTTTTTACGAAAAATAGATACATGAACAAAATAAATTAAAGATGAAAACCTTAACATACTCAAAAAATGAAAAAAAAAATGGTTAGATAGATAACAAAGATCTTAACATTACCATGGTGTTTTTCAACTTGACATTGATAAACATGCAAACTTGATGGGGAGCAAACTCAAGATTATGTCAATTTTTTTACAATTTGCAAAAACACATCTATGGACATTAGTAAGTCACTCCACACCTTTGGATTGGAAGCCCAATGAAAATCCAAGCCAAAGGCTTGGAAATTTTCAAAGCAAGATAAAATGTGAGCATGCTCTAATGCACTCACATTATTGAATACTTTCACAAAATGTGAGCATGCTATATAACACACTCACGTTATGTGAATGCTTTCACAAAATGTGGGCACTTTATAATGTGCTTGTAAATTATGTTTTGAAATGAAAAAATTCCTTCCTCTTTGATTTTTCTCTCTTTTTCTTTCTCGTTCTCTATCTATGAAACTATTTACATGAAATAAACATTTAAAGTATAAGTAAATGTTCATATGTAAATATATCAATATTTACTTTCCTATACTTTCAGTTATACTTCAAGTACATAGTTTTAGGATGTTTCAGAATGTTTTTAGATCTCTAGGATTTATAAGAAAACTTAATAGTTTTTGGAACATCTTATAATTTTTTAGATAGTCAAATTTTAATAATCAAGAGGTCAATTTTTTTTTATTAATCAACAAGTTATATCATCTCTCTCTCTATCTTGCTCATTATTTATCCCTTATTCTCTTGACCTCTCTCTCACTATATTCATCCCTTTATTTAATACTATGTCTCCCTTGAGCTTAAGAACTACTTCTCTACTTGTCCATCCATCTCTCTCTCTCTCTCTCTCTCTCTCTCTCTCTCTCTCTCTCTCTCTCTCTCTCTCTCTCTCTCTCTCTCTCTCTCTCTCTCTCTCTCTCCTTCTGTCAATACCTACCTCTCCCTCCATCACTCCCTACCTTTATCTCTCTCTAGTCTCTCACCTTTATCTAACCTCCTCTATATCCCTCCATACCTCTCCATCCCTCTCTCCTTCCCTGTCCACATATTTCTATCTCTCCAATCCATCTCTCTACACCTCTCTATATCACCTCTCTCTCTCCCCCTCCCTACCTCTCCCTCCGCCATCATTCTCTCTCCACTTCTATATATCTCTACTCTTTATACCTCTCCTTACCTTTATACTATCTCTCTCTCTCCTTCCCTCTATACCTACCTCTCCCTCCATCACTCACTACCTCTCTCTTTATTTCTCTCTCTCACCTCTCTCTAACCTCCCTCTATATCCCTCCATACCTCTCCCTCTCTCTCTCCTTTCCTATCCACTTATTTCTATCTCTCCAATACCTCTCTCTACCTACCTCTTCTTGCATCAATTCTCTCTATCTCACCTCTTACTCTCTCTCCCTCCCTCTCTTCCCCCTCCCTCTCTCTCTCTCTACCTACCTCTCCCTCCCTCTTTTTCTCTTTCTCTCTTTATTTTTCTCTAACTCACATCTACTTCCCTCCCCACCTCTTCCTCCCTCTCTCCTTCCCTCTGCACTCCTATCTATCTCTCCTCTCCCTCCCTCTACCTACCTCTCTCTCTATCTTTAGTAGATAGGAAAGGAGAGAGATATAGATAGATAGAGAGATGAGGGGAGGGAGAGAGAGAGTGATAGGTATAGATAGGGAAATAGAAATAGAGAGAATTATATATGGAGAGAGAGAGAGAGTGGAGGAGGGAGGGAGAAGCAAGGAGCTTGAGAGAGGTGAGATAGATTGAATTAGAGAGGGAAGGATAAAGATATGGTGGAGGAGGGAGAGAGAGGTGAGATAGAAGTAGAGAGAGGAGAGAGACAAACAAGTTATAGAGACAAGTGATAAATAGAGAAGTAGAGATGGAAGGAGGAAGCTGGAGAAACTAAGAGAGAGGGGGAATGAGGGAGGAAGAGAGAGGTATAGAGAAAGATAGGTTAGATAGAGAGAAGTAGAGAGGGAATGTAGGTAGGATGAGAGAGAGAGAATTCTTGAGCTCAAGGGAGAGAAAGTAAAATAAAGGGATGGAGATAGTGAGAAAGAGGTATAGAGATTAAGGGATAAATAATGAGTGAGGTAGAGAGAGAGAAAGATGATAAATCTTGTTGATTACTAAAATTTTACTTCCTAATTACTAAAATTTAGCATCTTGATTACTAAAATTTGACTAAGTTTAAAAATTATAGGATCTTCCAGAAACTAGAATTTTCATTATAAATCCTAGATATCCAAAACCACTCTCAAACATATTGAAAACATATACATGAAATATAATTTAAAGTATAAGAAAGTAAATATCTATATGTAAATGTATGTGCAATCACATAACACAAGTGCATCATAATGTGCTCATGTTTTGTGAAATCATTCACATATAATGTGAGTTAATTATAGTATGCTTTCATCATGTACAAACCAAACCATAATGTGAGCACATTTCATTATAATGTGCTTGGATGTGCACCTGTTCAGGACCAAAAAGTGAAGTGGTAACTTTTTGGTCCCCCACCTTTTTGCACTTCCCATAAGAAAAAATATGCTTAAATGTATGATCATGAACAATAGGAAAATGGGTGCTTTATAACCTAGGTCATAGAAAACCACTATTCTTCTATTATCATTCAATAATTTCCTAAGAACCCTAATTGGATTGACTATCAACCTCACAAGGTGAGTCAATTCACAACAAGAAGGACCTGAGAGGGGGTTCTATAAGATTTTAGGGGTTCACCATCAAGATAATGCTTGGAAAAGACAAATAAGTATTCAATCTACAAAACCTAGTAATTTGGTGGAACCCATAAAATTTTTAGGGTTCCATTGATTTCATGGTTGTGCCACTGATCACTTATATCTTTTGGCATTAGGGTTTTGAGTTTAAAAGTTTTATGTATCTTGCCACCCTTGATTTTCATCCATTTTATGTTCTCATGTTGACCGGTTGAAACAATTTACTTGCCACTTAAGTTCCCTCCCATGATGGTCTTTTCTATCGTTCAACTAGCCCCAATGCCTTGGTTACCATCAAGCCTAGTTTTGTCTAAGCTTGTTGTTTGCTGACCATCTTCCCATCGTGTGTTGTTGTGTGAAATATATCTTATAACCCACGATGAGTGATGTTGGCTCTATCCTTTGGTTTTGGTTCATTTCTCATCACGTTTTTTGTTTTCATTTTGAGATGGTAACCCATGATGAGTGATGTGGTTAAGGTCCTGACCCATCACTTGCCCTTATACTATCACAGGTTATATTCTTCTTTTTGAAAGAGAACCCGTGACCACTAATGGGTGGAGTTTCTTCCCATCACATGACTTTATTCTATCGTGAGTTGGGATTAATTAATGGACCTTGGACACACAATGAGTGATATAACTCATGCCTTCATTTGATATCTTCTTTACGCTCATGATCAAGGGTTGATATCTCATTGTTGGCCTTCTAGCCATCACTTGGTGAGATCCTAGTTTAGAAAAGAGACATACGATGAGAAATACTCAAGAAATGTGGAGAATTACACGTGGAAATTTCCTAGCTCATCGAGTACACATCAAATCGCTAGTAGGCCCCATGGAGAATAGGAAGAAATGTGAGCCATTAGATAAGTTTTTCATCTAAATGTATCGATGGTTTGAATTCAAATAGGAATGACCAACGTAAGTTGTAGTTGTTCACTCATGCACCATTAATGGTATATGCACTCATATAAATTTAGTGAAAGGGGTTTATAGTTTACACTTTCATCTCAGTTAAACATCTGAGGAGTTAAAGGATAATTCGAAGTAACCAGAGTTGAAGCTGAAGGAGTTGTAGGAAGTTTGTTCCTGGGTAAGTTTCCATAATTAATCTCTCACTAGTTTCTTTTGTTGCTTTGTAAAACTTGTGTGTTAAACCAAAGAGTGTTTGAATTAATTCCAAAAATTATTTAGGGTTTTTGGTTCCTCTTGAGTTAGTGCACTTCCCTAATTGAGTACAATCACATCTGAGTCTGAATTAGAGTTGTTAAGAATAGGGTAATAATCCCAAACCTAGCTTACTTCCAAACTAAGAAAAACCCTGAAGAAGCTAAAATGAGCCAACTTGGTGAGTCATCATCATCCAAACCTATACCCAAGAAGAAAAAGAAGAAGGTTTCCCATGACCCTCATCAAACATCCGAAGTCATTGAGAAGAAAAGAATCCAACAAAAGGATTATACCCACTTTATGGAAAAATTCCAACCGCTAGATGTCAAGGAAAGTGATAGGAAGGATATAGGGGAAGGTATCCTAACCAACAATTTCAAGGACCTTGTAGAGGGAATTGGTGATATTGTTGTGCCAAAGACTAGATGGGAATTGTTCCTATATGCATTTACAAGAATAGATTGTCTAAATCCTGGTAAAAATGTTTGGTGTTATGATTTAGGAAAGTTAGTTGTCCCCAATGTTTTTTTGAGGTGGAATTGATGCTACATTTTGTAGATATATATGATGATGTAAATAGGCTAATTACAGACACTAAGGGTACGAGCATTTTTGGACATAAAGGCAAGTCAAGTTGTGTAGGTTTTATGAATGAGACCTGATGCTAGTGAAAAGATTAATTTTGAGAAATTGCAATAAGACTATGCACAATATAAGGTAGCGATTAGAAAAGGTGAAATACCAAGACATAGACGGGAGAAGGGCAACATGTTTGCACTCAAAGAGGTTGAACCACTGGACTATGAAGGGTTTACAGAATACTTTATATACACATATTATATGTTGTGTCAAGTGCTTGGAGTAAGGTGTGATGGAAGGATAACCTCACCCCTACTGTTCATAATTCTATATATTCAACATAGAAACACACACACATGGTTAGATTATTTCCAGAGAGTTGCAGAGCAGTTACACTATGATCTGGTGAAGTTAAAGGAGAAGAGAACACTTTTGGCATTCAGGCACTATTAATTATTGATGCATATGATATTATATCAGGGACAGGAAGTCTTTAGAAAGGCCATGAAACTAAGTCAAGTGGATGAAAGGAATCATAAGCTACTTGTTCAAATGTGGACACACATTTGGGATTTGCATTGCTCAAACTCAAACTATGTTGCATTTTTTAACATCATAAAACACACCATTTTGGCACAAATGCATGTTGCACCCATTGAAAGGATTTCCAAAAAAATTCAAGCATTGTTGAGGCCAAGGGAATTTGGTGATGACCCATATTATGAATGCAATTAGGGAGACTAGTTTTTATATAGTGATTGCATAGTCATCAGATGGTATGGGACTCATGTTGCACTACATTTTCTACCCAAGTTTGTCTCTAATAGGTTGGACTTCATTGAGATAATATAGCAAATGGACCACTTCGATGTAGAAAAATTTAGGTTGTTCCAAAAGACCTCCATCATTGCATTAAATTTATCTTTTGATCATTTTTTTGTATCGACAAAGCAAGCATATGAGGTATTTGGTATAATTGTTAGTAACCTAAGAATGAAAGTAGCCTCTACCAGAAAGTTTGACCCAGAAGGATATATCAATAGAGAAAAGAGAAAGAGGTCAATCTCAGGATATGGACCTCATGCATTTTACTTCAGAGAGGATGTGATAAGGAATTCTCCAACAACTGATGTTGTCCAGGATAGGGAAAATATATGGATGAAGATTGTAGAGGTTGAGTATAATGCTTCTACTAAGAATTATTACTATCAAATCCCTTACAAACATATCACTGACAAATATAAAAGGATGGAATTGGTCCTCAGTGATTTCATGAATGACACATTTTTGGATAAAGTGGAACAAGCTAAGCAGTTAGCTCAAGTAGCTCTATAGGAGCATTTGATAAAAGTTGGCGGTCAACCAAAGGAGCTCACAACACTAGAAGAGCAACAACCAATGAATATGGGAGATACTCTTGTTACAGAGTTACCTACTGAGAGTGTTGATGAAGCACAGGGCACTGAGGGAAATGTGCAACAACCATCCATTGAATCAACACCTATTGAACAAGGAATAAAATTTGAGTTTTCACACCCTAATATAGGGGATGTAATGGAACCTTTTTTCCTAGATGATAGGCTAGTACCTTGGGAATATGATGAAAGATGAGATAATGATGCAAGGGTGCTAGCTTGTGCTAAGTTTCTAGAAGATGACTCTTTTGTGACAACAAGAGAATTCAAGGAATATGTGGCTGAACTCAAGGAACATGAAATAAATGATAGGATACAGAAGGCTCGGGAGGGAGTGAACCCTTCTCAACTAGAGGAAGTTAGAAAGAAAATTGAAGAATAAATTATTCAAGAGATTGCACAAATGAATCTTGTGGAAGCTAGGAGATTAGTCAAAGATAGTGGAATGATGGTAATGCCTTGCTGGAGCTTGTCATCAATAATTTCCCTAGATGCAATAAAAAATGATCCAAGTGCAGTGGTGCGAGAAGAAACTTTTGATGACAAAATTTTGGTTCAAGGTTTAGTCCTAGCCTACATGCATTGGCTATTTGGAAATTGATGCCAGATTCAAGAAGATCTATACTCAATAGAGCAATGGCTAGCTTTTCAGGAGATTTGATAATAGGTAGGGCTTCAGAGATGACAACCCCACAAGCTACAAGATTAACAATACACACAACCATGCTATGTGTGGATATTGAAAAAATTTCTCAGGCTAGGTACATGAAGTTTTTGGAAAAGCATAACAAGTTGATTGAGGAATACAATTAATTAAAGGCTATTGTGGTTAGTACAAGTCAAACTACTTTACCTACTACTCAAGCTAGTATCTCATCACAGGAAAAGGAAACCTTCAAAGAAAGAATTATTTCTATGAAGAATGAACTCCAAACTGCTAAGTATAAAAATATTAAGCTCCAGGAGGATATGAATAAGATCACAAAGGATATGGCTGATGAGATCTTGGGCCATAGATTAATGAAGGAAACCTTTAAAGTTGAAGATGCATGGTTAACATATAAAGGTATACATGAGGCTTTTGAAAGTTTCCAACATGTTTAGGAGGTTTTCCAAAACACATGGAAAAAATGGAGTAGTAGATTGAATAGTTTAAAGGAAATACAAGCAAACAAAAAGGATGGCCTTGAATCTCTAGCAAATCTCCCAGCTATCGTAATGGGAATTGAGATGATTGGTGAGATCACAGGTTCTCATGAATGAATTGGAACACAACTACAAGGTAAAATCAAGGCCTTTAGGAGTATGGAGGAACGTGGTATGCCAAAAATCCTCAATGAAGATGGAACACTTATGGAGTATGCATCGTGGACAGAATTCTTCAAGCATCAAACAACTACTCATCCACAAATACAATATGTTAATGACAATTTAGTCATAACCTTTCTTAATGGTGTTATTGATACTATTATTGGAATCCAAGTACACACACCTTTGTGAAAGAAGCCAGAGTGATAATTGATGTGAGGTATAATGCATACAATACAAAGGTGTAGAAACTACTTGATATGGATTGTCCCACTAAGGATGAATATAAAAAGTGGCTAGAAAAATATGTTGAGTAAGACATGAAGGTGGCGAGAGGAATATAGAATATGGTCGATTATAGTATAGGTCCCACCTTTGAAACAATTGCATAAGGAAAATCTATATCCTCTCAATATGAAGATGAACGTGGTAACCCAACCAATCCTTTGTTTTATTCTTCTCTTTTTTCATGCTTTACACCTTTTTTATGAATGGATGGTGACATGGAATTTTTGAAACATGAGGATATGATCTCCATTAGCATTTGCAAGTTTTACCCTTTTGTATTTTCCCCCCATTTTCCTCAAAGTGTAAATATAACTGCCTGGGAATTGAAATGAGGTGAAATATACTTGAAATTCTGAATGAAATGAAATGTAATTTGGAAATACCTCAATTTTTGTTTGCTCCTTTGATCATATAAAAGGGATTTCAAAGCTATTGTGCCGAGCTCTTTGAAGTTTTGGTTGATCTCAGGTAGTCATAGTGAAGTTTTATAAGTACAAGCATATAATGGATATAGAATTACTTGTTGAGTCTTAGGATATGAGTTTGTATTCACAATTACCTTAAATTTTTTGCATCAATTATAGCATTTGAGAATTAATAATGGAAAATTTCATAAAAAATTTCTCCTTTCTATATGTTCACAAATTAGCAATGAAATAGTCAAGGATTGTCTCATTGGTCTCCAATTCATATGGTTGGATGTGTGTTTGCATTTTTGCTTCAATTCAAGTTATTGATTAAAATTCATTAATGCAATAACTAGTTTATGAGTTAATCCATAGGATATTTAAGTATGTTTTGTATGGAAAGTCTGAGTTATGAATTTTCAATGCAAATCCTTAATGGTCTATAAATATCGAATGCTTTAGTTATTTGCATTATAGTATGTTGTGAATTTGACTTTGTCACCCTAGGATAATGCACTAATTCTATAGATCTAGTAATTCCAAATTTATCAGGTCAACTGGATCATGTCAAAGAACCATTCATTTAAATAAATTTGTCTTCAATATGGAGATGGTTTTTATGGTTTTTGTTCCAATTGTCCACTCTCTACTCCAAGTCATAATGGTGTGAAGGATTTTCCAATTCTTTGTATCTTGTCACTTGTTAAGTCATTGGTATGAGAATGTATCTGTATACACCTAAAAATGGTCACATCACAATAGTCTGGTAATTAATTAAATATTTTTAATATTTAATTAAATCTCTAAATTCAATCTACATATAAATGAATTTAAATAATTTATTTATATTGTTCATTTTTTCATTTTGATTAAATAAATAAGTTTATTTAATCACTTTTCTTATTCATTTCTCAATTAATTAAATAAACATTACGATTTATTTATATTAATTATTATATAATCTTGGTTTGAATATTTTATTCAAATAAAGATTAAAGATTCTTTTCTTCTACAAATTCTTCTAAAGTCACATCACAATTAAATATTCTAGATATTTAATTAAATCTTCTATAGTCCTTAAATCAAAAATAAAACTCACATGAAATTAAACAAATTTATTTATTTAATATTGGATTATCTTCAACAACCGTGAAACAAACTTTCAAAACAGAAAATTAATTTCTCTGTTCCTATGCAAGCTTGTTCCCATGGGTTGAAGACAAAGCTCCATTATTTTCTCCAACCTCCCAACATTCTCCATCTTCCTCTCAACCTCTCCATCTCTCACCATTCAAATCTACCAGACAATCTCACAGCCATTGATCTTTGCCAGCCAGGCTCTTGCCTACAAAAAAGTTATAAAAAGGACTGCCGGGTCTTTGAAATCACAGAGAAGCTTTCAATAGGAAAACTATACCAAATTTGTAATAGCATAGCTTTTAGCATTCATAGACTTTAGAATCATAGCATATCATGGCCAATCATCCTCATATCATAGTTTTAGAAGCATCCATAATCCAGAGCCTCTGTGCATAATTTAGAGCCCCTGTGCATATCTATATCAGCATTTCACTCCATCAACATATAGCATTAGAGAAGTACTTTCCTTTGCACACTCATTCTACAGGTTGCCATTCAGAGAAGCTTTTCTTACACAATCTAAGAGCAACAGCTCCAAACAAATCCCTGGAGATAGAGAAAAATGGAACGGTTCTGAAGAAGCTCTGTTTGTTTTCTTTGAAATCAATTTATCTTGCTTTTTTTTAGTTTAATGTTTCATTTTGTGTGATTTATTTCTTATTTTGATACACATATTTCCATCACACATTTTTGGCACCCACCGTGGGGCTCTTGCCCCAATTTTAATATCTTATTGCAGATTTTTCTAACAGGTTACGGCTAAAAAGAGTGTATTAGCGCATAAAACACGCTTCAACACAGTTTACACCCAATTCAGCACCCGTGACAGATCCTGCAGCGCCCTTGATAGATCTTGCAGCGCCCATGACAGATCCTACAGTGCCCATGACCCATCTTGTAGTGCCCGTGACACATCTTGTACCGCTCGTGATAGATCATGCAACACCCGTGACAGATCCTGTAGCGCCCATAAACTCTGTTTTAGCACCCTTGATGTCTGTTTTAGCAATTGTAATCTGTAACTTAAATATGATTTGACTGGATCCGACGCAACCACGGATAGTAAGAACTTTAAAACAATGAAGCAATCCTAGGATAGTCGCTTCATTTTATATTTTGGGCTAAAAAGAACTCCATGTCTTTGTGAAGCAACATCTTCACCTAGCATAGCAAATTGTTTATTTGGGCTTAAAATTGAACTCTTGTTTTCTTTGCTTTAAATGGTGATAGGCCTATGCTCTCCCCTTAATTGGGTGATCAAAATGCCAAACTCATCTATTTCATTTCATGCAATTTTAAGTTTTTATAATACCTTTTAGAGAGCCTGCTCTTGTGGGAAAAAGTACTCACCCAAGAGGAACGACTCAAGTGTGTTCAAGCCAAAGCCAGGCTATTCCACCCCACTATAAAATTTAAAGCAAATTTGGGGAAACCCTCTTTTGATGGTAGTGTGCAAGATAACCATCCCCAAGGCCTTTGTTCTAAAGATAGGGAGGTCTCTCGAGGGAGTATATCATTTGCTGCATCGAACAAAAATCCTTACTACGAACTTAGTGTAGTATCCAACCGAAGTCAGTTTCCAAACATCATAATAATCACAGTGCAGGGGAGGGAAGAATCTACCCCCAAGATACTCACCATATAACTACCAAGGGCTGTTTGCTCAGGGGATCCGGTATCCACTTCCATCACTCTAAGTACGCACCTGGAAAAGACAAAAACACGGGTGCCCTTTCGAGGGTGACACGGCTGTGTGAGTCGATGTAGTTCTAAGATGTGGGCTATTGATTACTATGATCACCTACTTGAGTACTAAGAGTGAGTCTGTTTGAACTATTTATCATGTGTAAAACCTGTTAAAACAATTTTTGAAAAAAAAATTGATCATATACTTGATGTTTAGTATAGGAATTAAAAACAACTATTCTATAACTTGTTTGAAGTGTTTTCAAAACATTAATTCAGTTAAGATCATCCAAAACTCACGATTACCTTGATTACTCTCATGTTAAGACATTGGAAATCCACAACCTTTGTTAAGAAATCCATTCTCAAATGGATCAAAAAGCCAAAGAAACCCCTTAGCTACAAGAAACTATTGAAGAAAAGACGATTCTTGTACCAAAGTCGAAAGGTTTTACTCAAACATAGAACCTTTATCCATAGATACCATGATTGTGTTAGAGGTTTCACTGATGATTATGCTATAGAACCTTTATACTCACAAGCTTTCTTTCAAAGAAGAGCCCTTTCTCAAAGGCACAACCACAGTCAGCATATTCGTTTTTCTTATATTCCCCAACCTGCAATTGAATATTCTACTCGTCCAAATCAATTTCTGCAATAGAGAACTCAATCACATTAGGCATTTATCACAAATCCATCTTTTTTTATGAAACTACGATCAAACTTCATAGAGTGCAAAATCATTTTCACTTCTTGATCTTTTGCTTAACATTCCCGCCAATAGGATTTTCATCCTTTCCAAATAGGGAAAAACACGAGCTAAAGACTAGAAATCTTTTAAGTCATAGAATCTTCATTCTATCCTGACTTTCATATCTATCACAAATTGCACTATTTCACTCTTTTGATCAAAAGTTAGTAGAATTTGGAACAAAGCTTATGCTTGTTGTCACGAGATCTCGAAAACACATGGAAAAAGACGAAGGAGAAACTACCACAAGCAAAATGGGTGACCATAAGGAGAAAGAAGAGGAAACATTTAATGTTGAAGAATTAACAGAAGAAAAGCTTCAAGAAGCAGAGCAAGATCCCCAATTCCATAATCTTATGGAAAGGATTTTAGAACAAAACAAAGAAAGATATTTTCTTTCATTAGCTAATCAAGGAGCTAAGTTACCTTACAATTTTGATATAGAAGGGATTAAACAGAATCCTGAAACTCCTTCTAATGATTTTAGTGCCCTTACTCAACAGATAAAAGAATTACAAGGGCAAATAAAGGAGATGCAAGGGGGTGCAACAAAGAAGTATGTTTTGGATGACATATCTCCTTATCCATTTGATAGGAGTCTTCAAATGATCCCTTTTCCAAAACATTGTGAAATCCCTAAATTTGATAGGTATAATGGAAAAACTGATCCCATTGAACATGTGAGGGATTTCTGAAATATGAGTCTAGAATTCACTTATGACGATGCCTACTTAATGTGATTGTTTCCACGAAGTCTGGGTGGACAATCCATGGAGTGGCTTTCCAAGATCACTGCCCCCATCAAAAATTTTGAGGAGTTAATCAATCAGTTTATATCACAATACACCTACAACATCCAACACCAGATAACCATGCTTGATCTTTGTAAAGTAAAACAAAAAGTAGGGGAATCTTTCACTACGTTTTTGCAAAGATGGAGACGATTGTTTACACGATATTCCCGTCCTATTCCTGAAAAGGAAAAGATAGATATCTTCGTCAATAGTCTAGATCCTAAATTAAGCTATAGGCTTAACCTTCATTACCCTCATAACTTTGAAAAATTGATTGAAAATGCAATCACCATTGAAGGGGCCTTGGTTAAACGGGGAGTGTCAAACTTGATAATCCAAGTACATCCAACCAAAACAACAATGATAAAACAAGGTTTTGGAACATAAATAAATTTTTTGTCAATGATGGTATAGTAGATGCAAATAATCTACGAACACAACCATCTATCTTCAACCTATCAAGTGCTCTACGAACCAACCAACAAGGAAATACCAATCAACAAGGAAACACCAACCAACAAGGAAACAACAATCAACAAGGACAAAAATCCAAGCAAGAAAGCATGACCAATCAAAACACCAAGGATAATTGTGGTAATTTCAATAACAATCTTGGCAATACTCAAACATCAAATCTACCAAGACCGCCATTCTTTTCAAATCGACGAAATTTTACCACTTTGGGTCAATCTCTTGAGTCTGCTCTCAAGGAGCTTCTCGATAATAAGGTTATCACCTTACCACCACAAAGATATTTTGAGCCACGAGTCAAACCACCATCATGGAATGACTCGTATTATTGCAATTATCATCAATGTAAAGGTCATAGAACGAATAATTGTCAAGCTTTGCGAAATCTAGTACAAGATTTAATTGACAATGGCACCATTACAATTGAAGGACATCATACCAATGACGATCATCAAGAATTCAAAGATCCTTTACCAAACTATCAAAAGGGGGAAACATCAGATACCAAAGCAAAAAGCATAAATAATGTTGAAGACAACATAATCTGTCATATTTATGCAGATGATCAACGGGTTAATGTTATCAAAATCAAGGAAAAACAAGAATATCAACAAGTTAATGTGACTACGAGAGGACAAGCAAAAGTTGTTCTAAAAGGGAGTTCATCTAAGGTAGCTATTCCTTCTCCAAATCATTATAATCTAGTTGATCAATTGAGAAAAACATCAGCTCAAATCTCCATCCTTGAACTTCTCAAAACATCCCCCATACACAAGAATATTTTGGAAGAAGCTCTTGTAAACACAACTGTTGACACTGATCTGGATGTAAACAAATTTCAAGCCATGGTGGGACATTTGTCTTCCCCCACTTGTCTTTCATTTTCCAAAAAAGATGATGCCTCTATGACACATCCGCATAATTCATCACTTTATCTTGAAGTCATGATCCATAAACACCGAATCAGACATGTCTTAATAGATGGAGGAGCTAGTTTAAACATTTGTACCTTAAAGCTAATGCATGCATTAGGAATATCAAAAAATTCCATTGATCCATGAAGGAAAATAACTATCAAGGAATATGATGATGAAGAAAGAGCTTCTAAAGGACTAATAATGCTACCTATCAGAGTGGGACCTATTGTGAAAAATACATTTTGTCAGGTCCTAGATTGTGATCTTTCCTATAACATACTTTTGGGTCGCCCATGGATTCATGATATGCAAGCAGTACCATCAATGTATCATCAATGCCTCAAGTTTCCATATGATGGACAAGAAATAACTATACAAGTTGATTACAATAGCACCCAAACTTGTTCAAATCTTCAAGCAAGTCAAGATGCCTTTGTGCCACACAATAGGGAAGCTCTTACTGCTTCTTCTTCTAATCTACAAGGCCAACTACAAGAATTGACAAAGAATCTTGACACTAAGATAAATTTTAAAGACAAAGGAGTAGGCGAATATTCGCTATCTCTTTCTACCTTACCTCCTTCTCTGAGGTCACATGGTCAGCCAACCTTATCAAATCAAAAGATTGCAACAGCCTCTACGTCCCAAGCTTTTGTGCCAATCACAAAGTTTGATGGACAATTCATTAAAGCCAACACCACTGAGGAAGAAGCTAAAGATAGGGACATCCTAAGTTGGCTATACAAAGATGAAGATGAATCTCTCTTGCACATTAAGTTACCTACAAAACAATATGGTAAAGGGTACACTATGATGTAGAGAATGGGCTATGAAGGAAATGGTCCTATAGGAAAAAGAAGAGAAGGAATCATGGAGCCAATTCAACCTATTTCAATACATCCAAATGATAAAACAGGATTGGGATATGGTAAGGATACAGAAGAGTCAGTTTTACAGCAAGCACAACAAACTCATGAAAGAGAATCAATTTCAGATAAACACCATGAAGATGTCACTCTACAAAAATCTTATGGATTAGTTTTCCAATTGCATAATGGTTCAAACATTGATTCCAATGAATACGAATGGGATGATGTCTCTGATGATACATTCTTAACAGAGAAAAGGGTGGATGTCATACACAAATTCGCACCCACGTTATTACAAGGGGAGGGCTCAAGGCCTCCACTTGATTATGTTTTACAAAGCGATCATGACTCAAGAGAGGACGATTCAAATTTTAACGAGATTGATAATCGACAGGAGAATACCATCATAGACCTTGTCCATCATGAAAATGACAACCATGTCATGACTTTGATAGCTCAAGACCTTACCCAACCTAATGATCCCACTCCTTTAGTTTATCTGGAACTTATTGATTGGGACGATGATGCTTCTATCCATTATCCAACATTCATCCCCCATCATTCTCCTTTAATCTAAACTTTTGCATAAGTCCTTAGATTCTTCCATCATATCATTAATCTGCCAACATTTAGGATTCTAATTCCCATTGCCATGGTTTATTAGAGGGATATTTGGTTGTGAAGCTTGATGCTTAAGTCCTTCCTTCATCTCCCTATCCTCCATATCCTATCTTTCATATTCCTCTTGCACTCTACACTTAGGGACAAGTTTCATCCATCTTATCATTCATGGTCATTATCCTTTCTATGCCCATTCCTTACATTTCCACCTTTGATCTTGACAATGTTAAGGATCTTCTTGAACATCATATATCTTATCTTATACACTCTATCCATATCTATCATCTGTACATATCTATCATATCCATATCATGCAACGAGAATCCTTGTGTTTCATCATGGCTTGATGAAATTTGTACATATCCATAATATTCATATTGTGTTTACACTGGGGGCAGAAACACAGACTAAACAAGAGAGGGGCAATGAGCTTTAGAATATAACAAACGTACAATTGATAGTTTATCAAAATGCAACAAAACATTGCCACATCAAATCAACCACAACACGCTTATTCAATGCCAATTGAAATCAAAACAACATGATCCAAACAAACATCAATGTTGATAACCAAGTTGGATGATCTTAATCTGAATAATGTTTGAAATACTTTAGGAAAGGTTTGAATGGTTGGTTGATTTTATATCATATCTTTGGAGCAATTCGATGATGTCCTAAACTAGAAAAGCAAGGAAGGAGTATGATTTTTCTTTGTCTGTTGTTTGTTAGGAAATCATTAGTACTATGCAAATTGGTCACGAGACATGCTCTACTAAGTATCATTGATGACATTTCGGAATTTGCATGGGAAACGGGTTAACTCTTGTCTATTTATGCAAGTGATACTCAGGTCATCTTGGTTCAATTATACCTAGATGCTTGTATTAACTTGCTATATCAAAAATCATGAAAGCAATACTCAGGCCATCACTGGTGCTAACATACCCTTTGATTCTTGTATTAACTTTCAACATTTCAATGCTTTATGATGATACAAAAAGCACAAATAAGTTCTCAAAATGGCAATATTGTATAGATACCCGGCATGGTTAGTATAGATCACATTCATTGTAGAATCTGCATTTGACATTTATAGATTTTCCCAAAAGCTGGCAAAGTATACAATGTCTCAA
The DNA here is from genome assembly GCA_007258455.2 of Sequoia sempervirens. Classification (NCBI taxonomy): domain Eukaryota; kingdom Viridiplantae; phylum Streptophyta; class Pinopsida; order Cupressales; family Cupressaceae; genus Sequoia; species Sequoia sempervirens. The sequence goes on along the minus strand of VDFB02075321.1, from coordinate 245,534,931 downwards.
TAAAAAAAAATCACAGCTGATCACATGAAAACACTATGAGGTGCTACCCCAGATGTTGTTGGTCTCACACCACCAGCTCCTACATCAGAAGATTAGACCATTATTCAAATCAAAATGGATCATCAAATCAATCAAATCAATCCAATCGGAATACATCATTTGACTATTTGTTTTCAACAACTTTGAAAGCACATTTATCAAACTACGATTTGTCTTTCAACAACCTTGAAAGCAAATTTATCAAATCTATTGTTTGTTTTCAACAACTTTGGAAGCAAACTTATCAATCGAAACTTATCAAATCAAATCAACAACTATTTGTTTTTCAAAATCATGAAAGCAAATATATCAATTCCTGTTTGTTTTTAACAACCTTAGAAGCAAACTTATCAACAACTATTTGTTTTTCATCATCATGAAAGCAAATATATCAAAGTTTCATATCTTTCCAAATAAATGGCCAGTCTGCATGCCTCAATCACATCTCTATCCGCCTGTACAAGCTACGGAATGAATCTCCATGTCTTTGGGAATCGCTCCCATAACTGCAAGATGGCCAATCTCTCCTATTTCATAGGAAGAATCATCAATTTAAAGCAAAATCAATATCGAATCATCAAGACTAATAAATCAAATTTGAATATCAACAAACTATTTGTTTTTCATCATCATGAAAATAAATTTATCAAATCCTGTTTGTTTTTAACAACTTTAGAAGCAAACTTATCAAACTATTTGTTTTTCATCATCATGGAAAGCAAATTTATCAAATCCTGTTTGTTTTTAACAAATTTAGAAGCAAACTTATCAAAATATTTGTTTTTCATCATCATGGAAATTTTTTTTATCAAATCCTGTTTGTTTTTAACAACTTTAGAAGCAAACTTATCAAACTATTTGTTTTTCATCATCATGAAAATCAAATTTATCAAAATCATGTTCGCTTTTAACAACTTTAGAAGCAGACTTATCAGCAAATTATTTGTTTTTCATCATCATGGAAAACAAATTTATTAAAATCCTATTTGTTTTTAACAACCTTAGAAGCAAACTTATCAAACAACTATTTGTTTTTCATTAACTTGAAAGCAAATTTATCAGCTACTATTTGTTTTCCAACAACTTTGGGAACAAATTTATCAAACAAACATCATCAAATCAGGGCATCACAATATGCAAAATTGGGGCATTTTATCACATTCTATCACTACAGGGGAAATTTAGGTCATCAATTTTTCATCTCATATTTTCCATGACAATTTCTTCACATCATCATTTTTTAACGATGAATCGACATCTTAAAAATCATAAAAAATTTCCAAAAAAACCAAAAAATCTAAAAATTCAAAAATTTCACAAAAATAAAAATCTTATCGATTTATCATTCGCGGGGGCATACACCTATCAAAATAAGATAAATAAATCACACAAAATGAAACATTAAACCAAAGAAAGCAAGATAAATTGAAATAAAATCAAACAGAGCTTTTTCAGAACCGTTTCATTTTTCTCTATCTCCAGGGATTTGTTTGAAGTTGTTGCTCTCAGATTGTGTAAGAAAAGCTTCTTAGAATGGAAACCTGTAGAACAAGTGTGCAAAGGAAAGTACTTCTCTAATGCTATATGCTGATGGAGTGAAATGTTGATACGGATATGCACAGGGGCTCTAAATTATGCATAGAGGCTCTGGATTATGGATGCTTCTAAAACTATGATATGAGGATGATTGGCCATGATATGCTATGATTCTAAAGTCTATGAATGCTAAAAGCTATGCTATTTCAAATTTGGTATAGTTTTCCTATTGAAAGCTTCTCTGTGATTTCAAAGACCCAGCAGTCCTTTTTATAGCTTTTTTTGCAGGTGAGAGCCTGGCTGGCAAAGATCAATGGTTGTGAGATTGTCTGGTAGATTTGAATGGTGAGAGATGGAGAGGTTGAGAGGAAGATGGAGAATGTTGGGAGGTTTGAGAAAAGAATGGAGCTTTTTCTTCAACCCATGGGAACAAGCTTGCATAGGAACAGAGAAATTAATTTTTTGTTTTGAAAGTTTGTTTCACGGTTGTTGAAGATAATCCAATATTAAATAAATAAATTTATTTAATTTCATGTGAGTTTGATTTTTGATTTAAGGACTATAGAAGATAAGATAAAAAATCAAAATAAGATAAAAATGTGTGTGTGAAATATGTGTATCAAAATAAGATAAACAAATCACACAAAATGAAACATTAAATTAAAGAAAAGCAAGATAAATTGAATTCATAGAAAACAAACAGAGCTTCTTCAGAACTATTCCATTGTCCTCTATCTTCAGGGATTTGTTTGAAGTTGTTGCTGTCAGATTATGTAAGCAAAGCTTCTTAGAATGGCAACCTGCAGAACGAGTGTGCAAAGGAAAGTACTTCTCTAATGCTATATGTTGATGGAGTGAAATGTTGATACAGATATGCACAAGGGCTCTAAATTATGCACAGGGGTTGTGGATTATGGATGTTTCTAAAACTATGATATGAGGATGATTGGCCATGATATACTATGATTCTAAAGTCTATGAATGCTAAAAGCTATGTTATTGCAAATTTGGTATAGTTTTCCTATTGAAAGCTTCTCTATGATTTCAAATACCCGACAGTCCTTTTTATAGCTTTTTTGTAGGTAAGAGCCTGGCTGGGAAAGATCAATGGTTGTGAGATTGTCTGGTAGATTTGAATGGTGAGAGATGGAGAGGTTGAGAGGAAGATGGAGAATTTTGGGAGGTTGGAGAGAAGAATGGAGCCTTGTCTTCAACCCACGGGAACAAGCTTGCACAGGAATAGAGAAATTATTTTTCTGTTTTGAAAGTTTGTTTCACGGTTGTTGAAGATAATCCAATATTAAATAAATAAATTTATTTAATTTCATGTGAGTTTCATTTTTGATTTGAGGACTATAGAAGATTAATTAAATATTTAGAATATTTAATTGTGAATAGACTTTAGAAGAATTAATTAAATATTTAGAATATTTAATTGTAAATGGAATTTAGAAGATTTAATTAAATATTTAGAATATTTAATTGTGAATGGACTTTAGAAGAAAAGAATACTTAATCTTTATTTGAATAAAATATTCAAGCCAAGATTAAATGATAATTAATATAAATAAATCGTAATGTTTATTTAATTAATTGAGAAATGAATAAGAAAAGTGATTAAATAAACTTATTTATTTAATCGAAATGAAAGAATGAACAATATAAATAAATTATTTAGATTTATTTATACATAGATCGAATTCAGAGATTTAATTAAATATTAAAAATATTTAATTAATTACCAGACTATTGTGATGTGACCATTTTTAGGTGTATACATTTTTCCCCTCTTTGAAGTGATGTGGTTTACGCATTGCTTCAAAGAATTTTGAAATTTTCCTCGATGTTGACTGTCGAATGTTGATAGGTATATGCCCCCTCGAACGATGAATCGATAAGATTTTGATTTTTGTGAATTTTTTTTGAATTTTTAGATTTTTTAAAATGTTTCAATTTTTATGATTTTGATGATGTCGAGTCATCATTTGAAAATGATGATGTGAAGAAAATGACTTGAAAAGATGTAAGATGAAAAATTGATGACTAAATTGCCCCTGCTATGATAAAATGTGATAAAAATACCCCAATTTTGCTTTTAAATAGGTTAAAAATGTCATTTTCCATGTCATTTTCCATTTTAACCTAGTAAAAATTATAAATTTTGAGCTCTGGAGTGAGAAAGATGACACTTCCGATTCACCAGCACTGTTTCGAGCGCATCTGACGACATCAACGGCCAGTGCATTATGGACCTACGGTATGTACCTCGTTAAACTTCTGCTTTTTGAAAATTTTCCATTTGGAGCACGTTTATCCATGTTTTGATTGTGAAAGAGTGTGTTTTAGCACCCTTCAGTGTTTTTGTAGCGCCCATGATAATTTCCATAGCACCTATGATTCTGTAGCGCCCATGAGGCTTTCGGTAGTGCCCTTGATCCTTTCTGCAGTGCCCTTGATTGGATGTTGCTGTGAGTGATCAATTTGTTCCCAAGGTTGTTGGAATACAAATAATAGCTGATAAATTTGCTTTTAAAGTTGTTAAAAACAAATAATATTGATAAGTTTGCTTCTAAAGTTGTTAAAAACAAACAGGATGTTGATAAATCTGCGTTCCATGATGATGAAAAACAAATAGTTGATTGATATGTTTGCTTCTAAGGTTGTTAAAAACAAACATGATGTTGATTAATTTTCTTTCCATGATGATGAAAAACAAATTGTTTGATTGATATGTTTGCTTCTAAGGTTGTTAAAAACAAACATGATGTTGATAAATTTGCTTTCCATGATGATGAAAAACAAATAGTTGATTGATATGTTTGCTTCTAAGGTTGCTAAAAACAAACATGATTTTGATATATTTTCCTTCCATGATGATGAAAAACAAGCAGCTGATTGATATGTTTGCTTCTAAGGTTGTTAAAAACAAACATGATTTTGATATATTTTCCTTCCATGATGATGAAAAACAAACAATTGATTGATATGTTTGCTTCTAAGGTTGTTAAAAACAAACATGATTTTGATAAATTTTCTTTCCATGATGATGAAAAACAAACAGTTGATTGATATGTTTGCTTCTAAGGTTGTTAAAAACAAACATGATTTTGATATATTTGCCTTCCATGATGATGAAAAACAAACAGTTGATTGATATGTTTGCTTCTAAGGTTGTTAAAAACAAACATGATTATGATATATTTGCCTTCCATGATGATGAAAAACAAATAGTTTGATATTCATATTTGATTGATGAGTCGTGATGATTTGATATTGATTTTGCTTTGTCATGATGATGTTTCAATAGGAGAGATTGGGCATTTTGCAGTTACAGGAGACATTCCTGAAGACATGGAGATTGATTCCACAGCTGGTACAGGTGGATAGAGATATTATCGAGGCATGTGGCCTGACTTCATTACTTGAGATGCCTGAGGTGCGTCTCAACAGAGCTTTATTGACAACACTTACAGAGAGGTTGCATAGTGATACAAACACCTTTCATTTACTGACCAGAGAGATTACCATGACTCTAGAGGATGTGTATCGCATCTTGAGGATTCTAGTTATGGGAGAGATAGTGAGTTTCGATGTCCGAGAGGTGGGAGGTACTGATGCCTTGAGACGGATATTCAGAGATGATGAGATTGCAGGATATTATATCTCATGGAGAGAGATGACAGATTCATATGCACCCCTACCATCTGTACTTGCAGGTTTCATTGGAGGTGTTTTGTGCCCCAACCATAGGTCGAAGGGGTTCGCTATCGGGTGGGGTCATGTTTTGGAGAGGATGGTGATGCAGGGTACACGGTATGCGTGGGGATCGTGCATGCTTGCGCATTTGTATGATGAGTTACACCATATTGTATACGGTAGAGGCCGGAGTTTTGCTGTTGGTTGTTCGTTATTACAGATATGGGCATGGGAGCACTTTTCCATTATGCGACCGTTGACTCGTGGACGACAACCTGTCGGTCGATCGTACAGATGGAGATATACCGATATTATTGCTCAGTCGAGGCTGGGCAAACTGGATCATTGGCAGCCTCTCTTAGATGATCTTAATGCAATATGCTGGCGGCCATATGTAGATTGTGAGGCATGGCCAGAGGATGGGAGGGAGATGCCCTATGTCTTTACTTCAAGATAAATTATTGGTCGTACGACGTGGATTATTGAGAGGTTTCTTGTTGGACGAGTGTGTCGGCAGTATGGTCAGCCTCAGGGTATGTCTATGGGTTCTGCTATTTATGCATGGCGACAGTAGGAGATTACAGTGTGGGGTCCACAAATTTCTTATGAGGCAGTGGTGGCAAAGTTCACTAGTTTAGGAGTACAGATGTGGGATTACCGAGCTGATATCCTTGACAGAGGGACAACGCCAGAGTATGGTCAGTATGTGTTAGAGCATCCTGCACCACGATTGTTTGATCCTGATGAGCCTGTTGCTCCAATTGTTGTACAGAGACCACAGAGAGGCAGTCAGAGATGACAGAGAGAGACAGCTTCAGAGGGTGATGATTCAGAGGGAGATGATGATGATGAGGAGAGTGGAGGTAGTGATGATGAGTCAGAGGGAGATAGTGATGATGAGGAGAGTGGAGGTGATAGTGGTGGTGGAGATGGTAGGAGAGGTGGTGGTAGAGGTGGTAGGAGAGGTGGTAGGAGAGGTGGTGATAGAGGTGGTAGGAGAGGTGGTAGGAGAGGTGGTGATAGAGGTGGTAGGAGAGGTGGACCATGGATGAGACATACAGATCCATCATCTTCAGTAGATCTAGTGGTGTTGAGTTAGATATCTTCTTTGCAAAGTATAGTGCAGATCTTACAAGGTTAGTTAGCACAGGAACATACCTTGATTACACAGCTTCAGGGACAGTTGACAACAGTTACTGCTAAGAGAGATACAGCCAAACAGCAGGGTGAGCAGGCCATCGCTCTAGCTGATAGTCTATAGAGAGTAGCAACAGGTACCTTGCCTAGTGACATGATGAGAGAGGTAACTAGAGCCACCTGGGAGGCAGAGTTCTATAGGACCAGGTATCATGATGCGGTGCCACCTGAGCAGAGGGTGAGTTATACATAGTCTCAGTATACTCATAGTTGCTCTCAGACCACTAGCAGGGGTGTTACATAGCCATTACCTCTAGGAGGGCCATCAGGGACAGGTGGAGCAGGTCCATCAGGTGCAGGTGGGACAGGTCCTAGACCAGCACCATCAGAGGATAGCACTACCTAGTGCATTGTACATGATATTTTATTGATACCCATTTGAGATATTTGTATACACATTGATATGGTCCCATTTTTTATGATGTATAACTTTGTACATTTTGACATTCATTTTTGAGATATATGATATGCAGTGATGATTTTGTATGTGATGAATGCATCTATTTTCTATATGCATGATGTTTATTATATGATTTATGAAAGTGTAATGTTATGATATTATTGCAATCTATTGATGAACGATTATATGAATATGAATTTTGAAATGATGGATGGTACCATTTATAAATGTATATGAATGTTTGTGAATATGATTTATGCTTTTTTTTTTATGTTTTTCCAATGCTAATATGTATGAAAAATGTATGAAATGATGTTTTTGTGAATGTCAAAATGTACTCAGGCATGTATTCAAAAGTTATAAAATATTTGATACTTTGCCAACTTTTGGGAAAATCTATAAATGCAAAATGTAGATTCTAGAATGAATGTAATCTACACTAACCATGCAGGGTATACGTACAATATTACCATTCTGAGAACTTATTTGTGCTTTTTGTATCATCATAAAGCATTGAAATGTTGAAAGTTAATACAAGCATCAAAGGGTATGTTAGCACTAGTGATGACCTGAGTATTGCTTTCATGAATTTTAATATAGCAAGATAATACAAGCATCTAGGTATAATTGAACCGAGATGACCTGAGTATCGCTTGCATAAATAGACAAGAGTTAACCCGTTTCCCATGCAAATTCCAAAATGTCATCAATGATATTTAGTAGAGCATGTCTTGTGACCAATTTGCATAGTACTAGTGATTTCCTCGGAAACAACAGACAAAGAAAAATCATACTCCTTCCTTGCTTTTCTAGTTCAGTACATCATTGAATTTCTCCAAAGATATGATATAAAATCAACCAACCATTCAAACCTTGCCTAAAGTATTTCAAACATTATTTAGATTAAGATCATCCAACTTGGTTATCAACATTGATGTTCTTGTTGTGAGTAACATTTGTTTGGATCATGTTGTTTTGATTTCATTGGCATCGAATAAGCGTGTTGTGGTTGATTTGATGCGGCAATGTTTGTTGCATTTTGATAAACTGTCATTTGTCCATTTGTGATATTCTAAAAGCTCATTGCCCCTCTCTTGTTCAGTCTATGTTGCTGCCCTCAGTGTAAACACAACCTAAAGATTATGGATTTGTACAAATTTCATCAAGCCATGATGAAACATAAGGATTCCCGTTGTATGATATGGATATGAAAGATCTGTACAGATGATAGATATGGATAGATGATGCCGAAAGTGAATGCAAGACATAGGCTAATAGATGGAGGAGCCTATTTTGATCACAAGTAGCGCCTGTTTGCCAGGTTTTCACCACATGTTTTTATTGCACTTTTTCAAGACTTCTTCTGATTTTTTTTTTATGATTTTTTTAGGACTTTTTTCTGATTTTTATGATTTTTTCAAGACTTTTTCTGATTTTTATGATTTTTTGAGGACTTTTTCTGATTTTTATGATTTTTTGAGGACTTTTTCTGATTTTTATGATTTTTTTGAGGACTTTTTCTGATGATTTAGACATAGAAATTTTTCAAATGAATGTTGTTGATTGGTTCTTCAAACAGGTCCCCTTCTGAGGTAGATAACTGATATGCACCAAAACCGTATCTTGTAATGATGACAAATGGACCAAGCCAGTTTGGTTCAAAATTTCCTTTCTTTTCTCTATCTTGCTGATTACGTGGATTTTCTCTCAAGACTAAGTCACCTACTTGAAATATCTATGGTTTAACTCTGTCTATGGTTTAACTCTATGATTATAGCTACGAGACATAACTTGTTGATAACCCTTCAAATGATTAGCTGCATTTTGACGTCTTTCATCTAACAATTCTAGCTCTTGCAGACGAGAAACTCTATAGTCTTCATCATTTATCAATCCCTTGAGTGAGACCCTAAGCGAAGGTATTTCAACCTCTAATGGTAAGATTGCTTCTGCTCCATAGACCAAGGCATATGGGGTAGCTCCTGTTGGTGTGTGAATACTGGTTTTGTATGCCCACAAAGCTGGATTTAATTAGACATTCCAATCACGACCGGCGCCATTTACCGTCTTCTTCAAGATCTTCAATATTGTTTTGTTTGAGGCTTCTGCTTGACCTTTTCCTTGTGGATAGTAAGGTGTAGAGAACCTGTGTTGGATGTGAAATCTTTCACAAATTTCATCAACATCCTGATTCTTGAAAGGCCTCCCATTATCAGTGATTATAGAATTAGGAATTCCATATCGGCAGATGATGTAATTCAGGATGAATGAAGACATTTGTTTACCGGTCACGGTTGTCAAAGGAAGAACTTCGATCCATTTTGTAAAATACTCCATAGCTGTGATGATGAATTTATTCCCATTTGATGATGATGGATGAAGTTTTCCAACAAGATCTAGTCCCCACTGAGAAAAAGGCCATGTCGGAGTGAAAGGTTGCAGTTCATGTGCAGGTGCATGAATAAGATTCCCATGGATCTGGAATTTAGAACACTTCTTGACAAAAGTAAAAGATTCTTTCTCCATGGTAGGCCAATAATATCCCATTCTAACAAGTTTCTTGGCTAAGGTTAAACCGCTTGAATGAGTTCCACAAATACCACCATGAACCTCTTGTAAGGCTTTTTCAGATTTGTCATGTTCAAGACATCGAAGGAGCATACCATCAAGACCACGTTGGTAAAGGATATCGGTGATCAAAGTATAATGAGATGATTGGCATATGAAATTCCTTTTTTGGTTTCAGGATAAATCCAGAGGTAAGATGTTATCTTTTAGATAGGTATAAATCTTGCCATATAAAGGTGAGGCAGAACCGATTAAATGACATATGACTTGGATCTCAGGATTATCATAGGTGGGAGAAAACAATTGTTCCACCAAGAATTCATGCTTGGTTTGATCTTCTGATAGTTGTAATAAGGAAGCAATTGTAGCCATTGCATCTACAACTTTATTATCAATCCTTGGGATTTGTGAAAACTTGATTGACACAAAATAATTTTAAAAATCATCCACCATGTTCTTGTAAGGTAGAAACTTATCATTTTTAGTATGATAATCATCATTGATTTGATTAATGACAAGTTGTGAATCACCGTAGACTTGCAGCTCTGTAATCCGCCAGTCCAATGCTATCTTTATTCCTGTGAGCAATGCTTCATATTTAGCTATATTATTTGTGCAAGGAAACATCAACTGATATGATTTTGGAATGGTATGTCCTTCAGGTGTGGCAAAAATAATTCCTGCCCCCAAGCCATGTTGCGTGTAGGATCCATCAAAGTACAATGTCCATGATTTCTTAATTGTTGTCGTGAAGACGTCTGCATCAGGAAATTTAATGTGCATTGTATTTTGTTCTTGTAAAGGTGCTTCAGCCAACTGATCTACGATTACCTGTCCTTTTATAGCTCTTCGATCTACATAGTGAATGTCAAACTCACTTAAGATCATTACCCATTTTTCAAGTCTTCCTGTTAAGGTAGCTTTGCTTAAGAGGTATTTTAGTGGATCAATTTTGGTTATCAGCTTAACTGTATGAGCCAACATATAGTGTCGCAACTTTTGAGAAGCTTTTTCAATGAAAGTGTAGTTTAGTTCATGACTTGTTAATGTTTTGCTGATACAGTATATGGCTCTTTCTTTGCCTGTAGAATCCTCTTGTGCTAGTAATGCTCCCAAGGATACTTTTGTTGCTGAAATATAGAGTATGAGTGGCTTTCCTGGAATGGGTGGAATTAAAACTGGTGGGTTCATAAGATATTGCTTAATCTGATTGAATGCTAGACAAGCTTTTTCAATGAAAGTGTAGTTTAGTTCATGACTTGTTAATGTTCTACTGATATAGTATATGGCTTTTTCTTTTCCTGTAGAATCCTCTTGTGCTAGTAATGCTCCCAAGGATACTTCTGTTGTTGAAATATAGAGTATGAGTGGCTTCCCTAGAATGGGTGGAATTAAAACTGGTGGGTTCATAAGATATTGCTTGATCTGATTGAATGCTGCTTCACATTTTTCTTCCCATTTGAATGGGATATTTTTATGCAATAAATGTGTAAATGGTAAGCTTTTTCCTGCCAATTGAGCTATAAACCGCCTGATGGACTGTAGTCGTCCTTATAATGATCGAAGTTGACTAATATTTCGTGGTGGCGGCATGTCCATTATAGCTTGTAATTTTTTTAGATCAACCTCTATGCCCTTTTCTGAAACAATGTATCCTAGGAGTTTTCCAGATGTAACACCAAAGACACATTTCTTTGGATTGAGTCAAACATTGAACTTCTCCATTCTGATAAATATTTTTGACAAGATTTCTAGATTTCCTTCTCATGTGTTGGATTTGGCAAGGAGATCATCAATGTAATCTTCCATGAATGTATGCATCATATCATGAAAATTTGTTGTCATTGCTCTTTGATAAGTGGCTCATGCGTTCTTTAACCCAAATGGCATTACGTTCCAGCAATAGGTACCCCAAGGGCATGTGAATGCTATTTTATCTTGATCCTCTAGTGCAATCTTTATCTGGTGTATCCTAAAAATCCATCCATTAATGAATACATTGCATGGCCAGTAGTTAAATCAACAATCATATCTATGTTTGGCAAAGGGAATTCATATCTATGTCCAAATGAATCCAACATCTAAAAGCTTCTTTAATTCCTCTTTAACCAATAACACAACATGTGGATGCATTTTTCTGAGTTTTTGCTTCACAGGTTTTGCCCCTGCGTTTATAGATAAATGATGCATTATCAGATTAGGATCTAACCCTGGCATATCAGCATATGACCAAGCGAAGTTGATTTGATTCTCCTTCAAGAACTCCATGAATTTCAGTACTTCTTCGATTGTTAATGATGCTGCAAGTTGCAAGATTTTTGGCTGCTCTACTGTACTTATGTTGATTGATTCTGTTGGTTCAATCAAAATAGAAGATCTTTCTTGATAATGTTTGGGAAGAGTGTCAAGTTTCTCATCCGTCAGTGCCTCAAAAAGGTTTTCACCATCAGATTCACTCTTTATTTTTCTCTTGTTGTGATCTACCACTGCCATTTTTCAGTTTTCACTGATAGATCTATCTTTTATTTCATTTATTTTGCAGCTAAGAGACTTGACACCCTCCCTATCAAAATCTTGAGTATGAGATTCTTTGATAGAACAATTGTTTTCTTGACTAGATGAACAAAGGAAATTTACAATATCCTCATCATCATGGAATGTAGGGATATGGATAGGTGTGTCATTGTCCCAATTAATAAGTTCTGGATAAAATAAAGGCATGGGATCATTACGTTGGGTAAGGTCTTTAATTGTCAAAGTCATGACATAGTTGTCATTTTCATGGTAGACAAGGTCTATGATGGTATTCTCTTGTCGATTATCAATCTCATGAAAATATGAATCGTCCTCAGTTGAGTCATCGTTATATCGTGAATCAAATTCAAGTGATTGTGTTCCCGAGCTTTCTCCTTGTATGAGAACGGGTGCATATTTGTGTATGCTATCAACTTGTTTATCTCTCCAAAATTCATCATTATAAATGGTGTCCCATTCATATTCATTAGAATCAGTACGTGAACTGTTCTGCAATTGGAAAACTGATCCATAAGATTTTTGTAGAGTGACATCTTCATGGTGTTTATCTGAAATTGATTCTCTTTCATGAGTTTGTTGTGCTTGCTGTAAAACTGACTCTTCTGTATCCTTACCATATCCCAATCCTGCCTTATCATTTGGATGTATTGAAATAGGTTGAATTGGCTCCATGATTCTTTCTCTTCTTTTTCCTATAGGACCATTTCCTTCATAGCCCATTCTCTACATCATAGTGTACCCTTTACCATATTGTTTTGTAGGTAACTTAATGTGCAAGAGAGATTCATCTTCATCTTTGTATAGCTAACTTAGGATGTCCCTATCTTCAGCTTCTTCCTCATTGGTGTTGGCTTTAATGAATTTTCCATCAAACTTTGTGATTGGCATAGAAGCTTGGGACGTAGAGGCTGTTGCAATATTTTGATTTGATAAGGTTGGCTGACCATGTGACCTCAGAGAAGGAGGTAAGGTAGAAAGAGATAGTGAATATTCGCCTACTCCTTTGTATTTAAAATTTAGCTTAGTGTCAAGATTCTTTGTCAATTCTTGCAGTTGCCCTTGTAGATTAGAAGAAGAAGCAGTAAGAGCTTCCCTATTGTGTGGCACAAAGGCATCCTGAGTTGCTCGAAGATTTGAACAAGTTTGGGTGCTATTGTAATCAACTTGTATAGTTATTTCTTGTCCATCATATGGAAACTTGAGGCATTGATGATACGTTGATGGTACTGCTTGCATATCATGAATCCATGGGCGACCCAAAAGTATGTTATAGGAAAGATCATGATCTAAAACCTGAAAAAATGTATTTTTCACAATAGGTCCCACACTGATAGGTAGCATTATTAGTCCTTTAGAAGCTCTTTCTTCATCATCATATGCCTTGATAGTTATTTTCCTTCATGGATCAATGGAATTTTCTGATATTCCTAAGGCATGTATTAGCTTTAAGGTACAAATGTTTAAACCAGCTCCTCCATCTATTAAGACACGTCTGATTTGGTGTTTATGGATCATGACTTCAAGATAAAGCGGTGAATTATGCGGATGTGTCATAGAGGCATCATCTTTTTTGGAAAATGAAAGACAAGTGGGGGAAGAAAAATGTCCCACCATGGCTTGAAATTTGTTTACATCCAGATCAGTGTCAATAGTTGTGTTTATAAGAGATTCTTCTAAAATATTCTTGTGTATGGGGGATGTTTTGAGAAGTTCAAGGATGGAGATTTGAGTTGATGTTTTTCTCAATTGATCAACTAGATTATAATGATTTGGAGAAGGAATAGCTTCCTTAGATGAACTCCCTTTTAGAAAAACTTTTGCTTGTCCTCTCATAGTCACATTAACTTGTTGATATTCTCTTTTTTCCTTGATTTTGATAACATTAACTCGTTGATCATCTGCATAAATATGGTGGATTATGTTGTCTTCAACATTATTTATGCTTTTCGCTTTGGTATCTGATGTTTCCCCCTTTTGATGGTTTGGTAAAGGATCTTTGAATGCTTGATGATCGTCATTGGTATGATGTCCTTCAATTGTAATGGTGCCACTGTCAATTAAATCTTGTACTAGATTTCGCAAAGCTTGACAATTATTCGTTCTATGACCTTTACATTGATGATAATTGCAATAATACGAGTCATTCCATGATGGTGGTTTGAATCGTGGCTCAAAATCTCTTTATGGTGGTAAGGTGATAACCTTATTATCAAGAAGCTCCTTGAGAGCAGACTCAAGAGATTGAGCCAAAGTGGTAAAATTCCATCGATTTGAAAAGAATGGCGGTCTTGGTAGATTTGATGTTTGAGTATTGCCAAGATTTTTATTGAAATTACCACGATTATCCTTGTTGTTTTGATTGGTCATGCTTTCTTGCTTGGAGTTTTGTCCTTGTTGATTGTTGTTTCCTTGTTGGTTGGTGTTTCCTTGTTGATTGGTATTTCCTTGTTGGTTGGTTCGTAGAGCACTTGATAGGTTGAAGATAGATGGTCGTGTTCGTAGATTATTTGCATCTACTATACCATCATTGACAACATTTTTATTTCTGTTCCAAAACTTTGTTTTATCATTGTTGTTTTGGTTGGATGTACTTGGATTATCAAGTTTGATCACTTCCCATTTAACCAAGGCCCTTTCAATGGTGATTGCATTTTTAATCAATTTTTCAAAGTTATGAGGGCAATGAAGGTTAAGCCTATAACTTAATTCAGGATCTAGACTATTGACGAAGATATCCATCGTTTCCTTTTCAGGAATAGGACGGGAATATCGTGTAAACAATCGTCTCCATCTTTGCAAAAATGTAGTGAAAGATGCCCCTACTTTTTGTTTTACTTTACAAAGATCAAGCATGGTTATCTGGTGTTGGATGTTATAGGCATATTGTGATATAAACTGATTGATTAACTCCTCAAAATTTTTGATGGGGGGAGTGATCTTGGAAAGCCACTCCATGGATTGTCCACCTAGACTTCGTGGAAATAATCGCATTAAGTAGGTATCGTCATGAGTGAATTCTAGACTCCTATTTTGGAAATCCCTCACATGTTCAATGGGATCAGTTTTTCCATTGTACCTATCAAATTTAGGGTTTTCGAAATGTTTTGGAAAAGGGATCATTTGAAGACTCCTATCGAATGGATAAGGAGATATGTCCTCCAAAACATACTTCTTTGTTGCACCCCCTTGCATCTCCTTTATTTTCCCTTGTAATTCTTTTATTTGTTGAGTAAGGGCACTAAAATCATTAGAAGGAGTTTCAAGATTCTGTTTAATCCCTTCTATATCGAAATTGGAAGGTAACTTAGCTCCTTGATTAGCTAATGAAAGAAAATATCTTTCTTTGTTTCTTTCTAAAATCCTTTCGATAAGAGTATGGAATTGGGGATCTTGCTTTGCTTCTTGAAGCTTTTCTTCTATTAATTCTTCAATATTAAATATATTCTCTTCTTTTTCACTATTATCACCCATTTTGCTTGTGGTACTTCCTCCTTCGTCCTTTTCTATGTGTTTTCAAGATCTCGTGACAACAAGCATAAGCTTTGTTCCAAACTCTACTAACTTTTGATCAAAAGAATGAAATAGTGCAATTTGTGATGGATATGAAAGTGAGGATAGAATGAAGATTCTATGACTTGAAATATTTCTAGTCATTAGCTTGTGTTTTTTTTTCCCTAATTGATAGGATGAAAATCCTGTTGGCGGGAATTTAAGCAAAAGATCAAGAAAAGGATGATTTTGCACTTTATGAAGTTTGATCGTAGCTTCGTAAAAAGATGGACTTGTGAGAAATGCCTAATGTGATTGATTTCTCTATTGTAGAAATTGATTTGAACGAGTAGAATATTCAATTGCAGGTTGGGGAATATAACAAAAATGAATACGTTGACTGTGGTTGTGCCTTTGAGAAAGGGCTCTTCTTTGAAAGAAAGCTTGAGTATAATGGTTCTACAACATAATCATCAGTGAAACCTCTAACATAGTCATGATATCGATGGATAAAGGTTCTATGTTTAAGTAAAACCTTTCAACTTTGGTACAAGAATCGTCTTTTCTTCAATAGTTTCTTGTGGCTAAGGGGTTTCTTTGGCTTTTTTATTCGTTTGAGAATGGATTTCTTAACAAAGGTTGTGGATTTCCAATCTCTTAACATGAGAGTAATCAATGTAATTGTAAGTTTTGGATGATCTTTATTGAATTAATGTTTCGAAAACACATCAAACAAGTTGTAGAATAGTTGTTTTTAAGTCCTATTCTAAACATCAAGTATATGGTCAAAATGTTTTTCAAAAATTGTTGTCACAGGTTTTACACATGATAGATAGATCAAACAGACTCACTCTTAGTACTCAAGTAGGTCATTATAATAATCAATAGCCCACATCTTAGAACTACGTCGACTCACACAGCCGTGTCACCCTCAAAAGGGCGCCCATTTTTTTTCTTTTCCAAGCACGTACTCAGAGTGACGGAAGTGGATACCGGATCCCCTGAGCAAATAGTCCTTGGCAGTTGTATGGTGAGTGTCATGGGGGTAGATTCTTCCCTCCCCTGCACTGTGATTATTAGGATGTTCAGAAACTGACTTTGGTTGGATACTACACTAAGTTTGTAGTAAGGGTTTCCGTTTGGTGCGGCAAATGATAGACTCCCTCGAGAGACCTCCCAACCTTTAGAGCAAAGGCTTTGGGGATGGTTATCAATGCACACTACCATCGAATGGGATTTTCATCAACCATCTGCATTTGATTAAAGTGGGTTGGAAAACTTGGCTTTAGTTGTTCCCACTTAGGTAGTTCTCGTAGGGTGAGTACTATTTCCCACTACGGCAGGCCAATCATCCTCATATCATAGTTTTAGAAGCATTCATAATCCACAACCCCTATGCATAATTTAGAGCCCTTGTGCATATCTGTATCAGCATTTCACTCCATCAACATATAGCATTAGAGAAGTACTTTCCTTTGCACACTCGTTCTGCAGGTTGCCATTCAGAGAAGCTTTGCTTACACAATATGAGAGCAACAGCTTCAAACAAATCCCTAGAGATAGAGAAAAATGCAACGGTTCTAAAGAAGCTCTATTTGATTTTATTTCAATTTATCTTGCTTTCTTTGGTTTAATGTTTCATTCTGTGTGATTTGTTTATCTTATTTTGATACACATATTTCTATCACACATTCTTTCATACACCTATCAACATTCGACAATCAGCATCTTGGGAAAATTTCAAAATTCTTTGAAGCAATGCATAAAACACATCACTTCAAAGAGGGGAAAAATGTATACACCTAAAAATGGTCACATCACAATACTCTGGTAATTAATTAAATATTTTTAATATTTAATTAAATCTCTTATTTTAATGTTTAATATTTATCTTATTTTGATACACATATTTCTATCACATAGTATCTACTTAATATACATGGAAATCTTTGGGAGGAATATTATGAGTGCATTGTAGGATCGCCCTCTTGGGTTCTACAGAGCCTGAAGTGCAGGAGGAAAGCTAAATTGCTTTCTCTCGTTCATTGGAAAACCCCTTCTTGGTAGCTAATAATTGGAATTGGAAAATCCATAGGCTTCCTTGAAGGTTTGGTTGGTATTTAAAAGAGCCAATAGAATAGCATCTCTTTTGGTGAGCTTTCCTAAATTTTAGCGTCTCTAGTGTAGATCTTGTATAATCAGAGTCAAGTGTTTTATTATTCTTCATTGGAAGAAGTATTGGTTCACACTTCAAAGTCACATAAGTCAAATTTAGTTCATGCATCAACTTCTAGTCAATTTTGTCACATTGTGTCAGGTTATATTTAAAATTTTCTCTAAGGTCACAAATAACAAGTCACAATATAGTCAGATTTTATTTGCTAGCATTCTAGGTGGTGACTCTTAAGTTTCTCATACCAATATAACAATAACATCTCAAAAAGAGCTTGAGGAGAAGGAAATTGACAATACGACTAACACCATGAAGAAAACTAGAAGTCACACAAAGAAGAATCTTGAGTAGAAGGTGGAACTTGATCCTGCCAAGGACAAACAACCTCTATGGAAGAAGAAAGCTACTGAATCTGGTAACTCCCTTGAATCTCTTGTTGGAGCTTCTCCCACCTTTAACAATGAAGTAAATAGTGTAAATACTTCTAAGAATTTGAATAATGGTGGGGTAATTGAGGGAGGTCAAGGTAGTTTCCCTGTTGGACAAGTATTTGGTAATGAGCTTGGAATTTCTCGAGAAGAGGACAAATGGGTAAGAGTAAAGCACTCCCAAAACCACCAACACCTGGGGTGGGGTCTATTTTTCATGGGGGAAACTTTAATCCAAGGGGATAACCCCTTAATCCGCCATCACTTACTTTCCCTAAGGAAGATCCAGTTGATCAAAATTTTCACACCCCAGCCCCAAGTGAGTATGGAGATTTCCTCGAGAATGAGGAAGATATAGACAAGGACATGCAAGCCTTAGAAGAAGAGGAAAATTGGCTTGTTGAACAAGAAGAAAAGAAGATATTACAAGCCTCGAAGGGAAAAGAGGATAGGATTAGAGCTAAGAAGCTTGAAAGGGATTCCAGGAGAGAAAGGGTTGAGAAAATGGGAGAGGATGCTGCTAAGCGTAAAGTTGTTGAAGAAAAGGCTGATAAAATAGCAGCCCAAATTGCTCCTGAAGTTCCAAAAGTAACAATTCTTATGGGAACTTATGTTGCTAGCACATATATGTCAACTATTACTACCACCAAAACCTTTGATCCTCCTAAGAAAACATCATTCATAGATCATGGGAAAAGGACCATCGATCATTCCTAGAAGAATACTTTCAGTGTATTTAACACCGGTACCAACACAAAGACCTGTTGAGGTGCCAAGTTGACCCACAACATGTAGGTAAGATAAAAATAAAAGTATCTCACCTCTCCTAAAAGCAACAATTAGTAATCAAACTGATCACCTCCCAAGGTCCTTGATGTTGGCTCACAACATTGTTGTTTCACAAAGTGGTCAATATGGCTGTAATATTCAAAGGGCATGTTGGTTTTGAGCTTCTGGATTGTTGCAAGATCAAACATCTATCTAAACCTACTTTAACCAGTGGTTTTAAAGAAATAGAAAAAAGATAGATCAAGGTTTTCAAACTAAAAAGAATGTTGATTCATTCAACTAATCAGACTTGTTACCTTCCAAGGAATTCCTAAACTAGAACTGCAGAATAAAATTAACCTGTAATTGATACAAAGTTTCATTCATTCACAGTGCAAACTTTAACAGTAGATTGAAAATCATCATTCAAACAAAACATAAGATAAAATTTCATTCCTTGAAATCTTTTCAAATCAAATGATTAATCTAAAATGAATACCATTCTAGAGCATAATATAAAGTAGGTTTAAGTCTGGCTGCTCCTACTGTCAATGAAATAGATAAGAAGCATTTACAAATCTAGCAAGATCACCAATGTACAGAAACCCATGTCTTCAAATTATCTCCATTTATGCTAAGAAAATCAGGAAGATACATCATCTCCTCCTGCTGCTGAACTACAAAAAATGTCTAACTTACTTAAAAAAAACCTAACTTGCTTTTTCGATATCCCATCCTCTACCTTATGAATCCCCAGCTTGCTAACTAATCCGCTAACTTTGTTTCTAACTTGTCTAACTCTTCTAACCTGCCTCTACTCTCCTTTTCTAACCTTTTAAAAACCCTTACAAAAGAGGCAAAACGCCATATTTATAAAACGTGTCAGATGTGTCGTCCCAGTTAGGGTTTACAATAAGTAAGTCATAGAACAAGTCAGCCCTAGAAGAATTCAAAACAAAGTCAAACATGCATTAAATGCATGGGCACCGACTAGATCGGCCCATGATCTCCCTCATAACTCAGACCAAAACACATGAAGAAGAGGCAAAGAGAAACAATGGGGAAGCATGACTTTCGATGCAACTTTGCATTAACTGCTTCCCCCACTTTGCCCATACCTTGCTCCATTCTGGCCTTCATCACCAAGAACCATCCTCTTCAGGCTATTCGCAAGTGGCATAGGTGAAACCCTAGTTCACCATTCAATAGCATTAATATTATTCTTCAGTTGTCCCATCGTATTGTCTCGGTTTCTCTTGTTGGATATTAATGATTGCATAGTAGGTCATTGCATCATCTAGCTAGTGCCCAGTTACTGTATCCCATGATAGCCTTAGTCCTTTGTAGCAGGGTGTTCATATTCATATCTGAAACCTCGAACCAAACTGATGTCATCTTTCCCTCAGGAATCCTACTCTTTTCGTCTAGCTTCATTTTTCTTTTTTGCTTTAGAGATGGATGATCCCTTTGTGTCCTTTAGCCTCTCCAGCCACCATCGTCCTGCCAGACTCAACCTACATTCATCATACACCAATGTGAGAATCCAAATGTTGACAACATTTTCATCCAAGTGTTAGCTTAAAATCATGATAAAACCATTAAATTAGCCATTAAGCATCAACACTGCAAAGTTTGGGATTTCGAGCTAACTGAGGAAAACCATCCTGGGAGGAATTTCAGAAAATTATGAACCAGGGGGTTCTTAAATTCCACAAAGCATAGTAGAGAATTCAGAAAAATCCGGCTAGACCGGAATTCTATGGAAAACTCAAAACTCCGAACACCAGCACATTTCTAGGAAACTGAAGGAAACTGGGAAAATCCAACTGGGCAATAAAATCCTGAGGTTGACAGAAAACCCAAAAATCGAAAATACAACATGAATTCACTCAAATTGACTGAAGGTCACAAATTTGAGGACCCTACACAATGAAATCATTTAACACGAGCCTCCCATTGATGTTCTTAGAATCCTAGGCTCAATCGAAAGTAGATCAAGATGAAATGGTGACACCCTAGGTATGAAACCCTAGATTTAAACCATGAACCCACAAAGCAAGCCAATAAATGCCCAAACACAGGAATTTGAACTCCAAGCAAGACCATAACATTTTAAAGCACAACAAGAATGAACATCTCAACTTAGGAGAATGCAAATGATAAATCAAAATGGCATAAATATCCAATAATCAACCAAACTCAAAAACCCAACGGCCAGACAAAAATCTAGAAAAATCTGACCCAAGCAGAATTTCACAAAGGCCAAAAATCTCTGAACTACAGTGTAAAACAGGTCGAGCCAGACTTCGACCATAATATGGGAAAATCTTGCACTGGCTCAAAAACCTGAACAACAGCATTGAAACCAGAGTTTGAAAGAAATCTAGGGAAATCTGGACGGACCGGAAAATCCCGAACTAGGGTAAAAATCTGAACTTTGCCCAAAACATAATATTTTCAATATGAAACTTGGGGAGAACACTTGGGCAAGCAAGATAAACATATTAAGCACATGCCAAGGCAAAGCAAAACCTCAAAATCAAAGGGGGAAAAACACAAAGAGCGAAAGAAAAAGAGGGTCCCATTTTAATCAAATTTAAAATGGGGTGGTTATGCAAGGCATAACAATACCCATATCTCAACTTTAAAAACTCTTGTTAATAATCCCAAAGTTGATCCTAATCGATCTTCTGCACCTTCAACTCACAAACTCATTAAATTGCAATTGGTAAATGAAAAATTGTAAGAATATTTAAAGAAGGTTGAAATAGAAGTGGCCAATGCAGAAATGGCCAGAAAGATCACCTTCCTTGAAATGTCAATACCAACTCTAGAGGCTTCAAGCTCTTGGAAAAGTGGTAGTGGATCTCATGAGAATAAATTTAGAGGACATACTCCTAGTGGAGGAGGTGGTGGTAACAAGGGTGGTGGAGGTGGTGGTAATAAAGACAATAACTCTTACTCTAAGGATGGTGAAGAAGATAAAAAGAAGAATGATAGTAATAATGGAAGTGAGAAAGGTAAGAATGCAGATCAAGTGGACAACAAGAAAAATTATGAGAAAAGAGACACTCATAGGGATAACCATCCCAAGAGGCCCCTCCAAAATGATCGATATAGGAAATTATGTTTTGACAATATTCCTAGTTATCCAAACCCTGTCTCAGATAATGCTAAGAAGCGTCTCCCTAAATTCATTGGTAATAGTGCTTTCAATGGGGAAGATCACTTGCAATCCTTCCAGAGTTTTGTGGAGGATTTCAAATTATGGGATGATGACTTAGCAATGAAATACTTTATGAAATCCATGATCGAAGATGCAAGGGATTGGTATAGGGGGTTACCTGATGCAAGTATTGACTCAAAGGATTCTTTCTATAGAGTGTTCAGAGAGCGGTATGGGGATCAAACTGATCCTAGGTTCAGATTGAATGAATTCAATAATATCACCAAGGGACATAATGAGTCAGTCACTAAATTCAACACAAGATTTCAGAAATCTATGAATAGGGTACTTGTCTATCTATATCCTAATCGTGATGCGTGTTTGGTGAAATATTGCAATGCCTAAAAATTTAAGATGTGTTATTTGATTAGAGTCAAGAATCCACAATCCATGAGGGAAGCCTATAAGATGGATGTGAATATTGAAAATAATAGAAGGGCTTTTGGTAAAGTTGGAAGAAGGGATGACCCTAATCCCTCGAAGAACTTGAAGGCTTAGAAATAGAAAGCAGTTAAAGCTGAAACTCTAGATGAAATGTTAGATTAGGTTCTCAATATTTAATTGAAGTAGACAAAGAATGAAAAACCCCAGTTCCAGAGAAATGATAGGTCCCCAAGGCTTCAAGACTATCCTTATCATACCAACTAGCATAATGGAAAGACAATTCAAAATAGTCAGAAAAAACATTTAGTCCACACCTGATCCTTTGCATAAAAATACCAAAAAAATTGTTGAAGAATTATCATGGTGTGGAGTATGTGAGATGCCTCACTCATCACAACAGTGTGCAGTAATAAGATCCTTTGAAGAAATTCAAGATTATCAAGGGGAGTCTAATAGATGGAAAATGTACTCATGACTAGATTAGACTTGGAATGTGGTGAGTATTCTTCCAGTGATGATGTTGACACCAATAATGTAGATATGCAGAGACATGAAGTAGGTTTACACCATCAGCAGGTGTTTTCGGATAGAGAAAGAGAAGATGAATATACTACCTATACTCTCGAATTTGATAAGGTTTCTCTAAGAAGACCTTTGAATGAGGAGATCAAGAGATATAGAATTGCATTGGTTGCTAGGGCTCAAGAAAAAAGTTATCTTCATCTGAGGAATAGGGTGGTGAGTGGCAACCAAGGTAATCCAGGAGGTATGTTCATTAAAGAGAACAATGAAGAGGGTAAAGGAATTAATCCAAAAAATAAGAAGAGACCAAACCCAAAGAAGCTAAAGAGATGAGAATTTGGGCCAAGAAAGGTAGAAAAGAAAAGGCTATTGATGAAACTCCACATCAGGATTTGAAGCCTATCATTGAAAAATTTGACAAGCAAGATGATATGGTAGTCCCTCATAACATAGTACTTCCTAAGGTGCCAAGTTATACTCCCATTGACATGTTTTAGGTTTTGTCTCAAATTTGGGTTACAATCCCATTCCTAGAAATGATGAGGATTGATGAGCATAAGAACAAAATGGTAGCTTTCATTAATGAAATTGTCAAGGGTAGAAAATATAAAGCAGAGGCTAATACACCTAAAGCAAGAAGAGTCAAGGAAAAGATACTGAGGTAGGGGTTGTAGTTAATGAAAACCATGAGATTTATTTGGGAACCACTATCACTGAAAATCCTAGTCTAGTCAATCCTTTATTTTTGAACTTGATTATTGATGGAAAAGTACTCAGGAATTGTATGATAGATTCAAATGCTTCAAATAATGTCATTCCTATCAGGATAATGGAGGAAATGGGCTTGAAGGTTGATAGCACCTATGGAAAGTGTTATGTTATGGATTCTAGAGAGGTCCCTGTTATTAGGGTAATTGATATTTAGTCCCATATAGATTGGTTGCATTCACTGAAAAAGAGTTGGCCATGAGTGCCACAGTGGTGGATATTCCACCAACTTGTGGAGTGCTACTTTCAAGATAGTGATGTGCTTCCATGGGAGGAAGTATGCAATGTGATATTTCATTTGCTACATTCTCAATTAGTCAGAAGGATGTCAAAATTTCCAAAGAATCAAGATTCTGACATATATGATTGAGCATGTTGAGGAGCCAGAGGAGCCCCCAATAATTAACTTTGTGGACATTGGCATAGATACCTTTCATGTGGAAAATTTGAAGCAAGAAGAAGGAGAAGCTAAGCTTGCACCAATTGTTAAAGAGGTTTTACAAACACCACAAGAAGATCCTCTATGGATTATGTATTTCTATGGAGCCTGCTCTAAGGAGGGCTCAGGTGTAGGAGTCGTTCTCATTTCTCCCCAAGGTATTACTTTCAAGTACTCCTTTTTGCTACAATTTGCATGTATAAATAATTTTGTTGAATATGAAGCTTTATTACTTGGTTTGAAGATAACTTCTAAACATGGGATATAATTGTTAAAAGTGTTTGGGGATTTTAAGCTAGTAGTTTCTCAAGTCAAGTCTAGGTTTGTCACTAAGGAAAAGAGGTTGAGACAATATAGGAATGAGGTTTGGGATACTATTGAGGCATTTGATGCCTTTGGAATAGATTGGATAGAGAGAGGACAAAATGTTGGAGCAGATTTACTGGCTAATATTGCAGCCAAGCTTGATGATGTGACCTTCGATGGTGTCTCAAGAATAGAGGTACAAAAACAACCTACAATACTCGACAACATTTGAAATTGGAAAGTGTTCGAAGATGATGATGACATCTTGAGATTCATGCATTATGTAGAAAAATATGAAAGCCAAGAGATTGATTTCAGTTCATATGTGGTGGAAGTTGATGGAAAGGAGACATTGTTTAGGAATGAGATAATTAAGTTGAAAAAAAATAAGCTTCCCAAGGGACTAGTTGCACTAGAAAGGGTCTTCAATAGCCTAGATAGGTCAAATTCCAAACAAGCATCAACACATAAAGAAGACCTAGAGGAAATAAATTTCAGAACAAAAAATGCTCCTTAAAAGGTGTATATAGGTAAAAAAAAATGAAGCCCCATGTGAGGACTATGTTAATTGCATTATTAAGGAAATAGAAACATGTATTCGCATGGTCCTATGATGATCACAAGGCCTACAGGGAAGATCTATTCCAGCATGAGATCCCATTGAAGCCTGATGTACAAAGATTTTTAGGCAAAAAAAGAGACCTATTAATCCTACCTTGAGGCCCAAAATGCAAGAGGAGCTTACTAAACTGAGTGATTCAAGAATTATTAAATCCATAAGGCATTCTTCATGGGGGTCTAACCTGGTTCTAGTTAGAAAAATAATGGAGACTTAAGACTATGTGTAGATTTTAGGAACCTCAATGTTGCATCTTGAAAGATAATTATCCCTTACCTAACATGGAAGTAATGTTACAAAAGGTAACATGATGTGAATTTATTTCTATGATGGATGGATTTTTAGGTTATAACCAGGTCATGGTGAGAGAATAAAAGCAATACAAAACAACATTTACTACACCATGTGGGACCTATGTTTATGTCAGGATGCCTTTTGGCCTAATAAATGTTGGAGCCACTTTTCAAAGGGCCATGGATGTGGCCTTTTCCAATTTCATAGATTTGTTTCTTTCTATTTACCAAGATGACTTTACTGTGCACAACAAGAAAGAGGAGGATCACTATTCACATCTTAAGAAAATTTTCATTAGATCTTTGGAATATGGTATTTTGTTCAACCCCAAAAAGTGTGCTTTTGGAGTCAAAGAAGGTAAATTACTCAGGAACATTGTCTCAAAAGATTGTATCAAGATTGATCCTGAATGGGTCATGGCAATAGATAAAATTATACCACCCAAGAATGTTAAAGGTATTCAATATTTCTTTGGGAAAATAAACTTTCTAAGGAGATTTGTGACTAACTTTATAGAGATAGTTAGGCCTATTTTGAAGATGCTCAAGAAAGGAGAGAAGGTGGTGTGGCTAGAAGAGCCTCTCAAAGATTTTCAAGCCATCAAAGATGTTATTAAAGCTGCAAATGTCTTGAAGACTCTAGACTATTTCAAATTGTTCCATTTTTTTACATTTTCTTCTTTTCATATTGTAGTGGGAGTGTTGTTACAGAAAAATGATGAAGGCTTTCAACAACCAATTTCCTTTTTTAGTAAGTCTTTGCAAGCAGTTGAGCTCAAGTATGATGCTATTGAGAAACAAGCTTATGCCCTAGTGAAGGCTATTAAAATTTTTAGAACATACTTGACTGGGGCTACAGTTGTGGCCTATGTCCCAACAACTACAGTAAAAGACATATTCACCCAACAAGAAACTACAAGTCAGAGATGTAGATGGATTAACCGAATCCAAGAATTCAACATAGATGTCTAAATTACGAAATTGGTACGAGGCCAAGGTTTAGCCAAGCTCATGGCTGAAACTAATTTGGAGGAAAACCACGTTAATGAAGTTGAATTAGAAAACATTGCTTCCATTTGTGATATGCAAACATGTGGCTGGTATAGAAGGATAGTGGAGTACCTGTAGACCATGCAATTCCCTAATGGTATTCCTAACAATGAAAAGAGAAGTTTGAAATTACAAGTGATTAGGTATGTTATCAATTATTATGAACTCTGGTGGAGAAGCCTATAGGGTGTACTTCTCAAATGTGTGGATGAAGGATGACATCCAAGTGAAAGATCTATTGATTGAGATGCACAGAGGTACTTGTGGAGGCCATTACATGGAAAATACTACTGCCCATAAGATATTAAGAGAAGGTTTTTGGTGCCTGAGTGTTTTCAAAGATGCACATAGATATGTGAAGAAATGTAATGCATGCCAAAGGTTTACTAGTAAGTTAAAATTCTCAGGAAACCTACCCCTCAGACCAGTGTCAGCACACGCCCCTTTTCAGTAGTGGGGTATTGATTTCATAGGTGAGATGTCTGTAAAATCTAGTGGGGGACATGCTTAGATTCTGGTAGCAATTGATTATTTCACAAAATGGGTTGAAGCCATTCCCACCAGGAAGGAAACTAGTAAAGTTGTCATTAATTTTTTGATGAAAAATATTTTGAGTAGGTTCCGTGTCCCTGAAAGAATTATGTCTGATAATGCTATATGTTTCAGGTCTGAGGAATTCCTTGATTTTTGTAACTTACATGGCATAAATATATCATACTCATCCCCATATCATCCCCAGGGGAATGGACAAGCTAAGTCTAGCAATAAGAGCCTCATGAAGATTATTAAGCGGGTGATTGAGAAAAATAAGAAGGCTTGGGACTCAAAGCTACAACTTGCACTGTGGGCTGACAAAACAACTATGAAGCAAGTCATTGGACAGTCCCCTTTCAGTTTGGTGTATGGGGTTGAATCTAGAATACCACATAACAATTTGATCAAAATGTACAAGTTTGTACAAGAGTATGATAGCGATATCTGTGATGAGATGCAATAGAGAATCAATGAGTTGATTGAACTTGATGAAATAAGGAGAGAAGCCCATAAAATAAACAAAATGCTATAGGGTTTGTGCAGGATCATCATGGAAAAAATAGGCCCTTAAGTGGAGAAAAATTCAAAAAAATCAGAGTTAGGCAACTTGACATAAAAAATTGGATAAGTTATCTATATTATTTAAAAAATATGTAAGAATAGAATCTGTAAACAATTGAATGTAGTTTCTAATCTACTAGGTTTATTTAAAAATAATAAATCTATTTGGTTAAAATTTAAAATTTCAATGCAGTAGTACTTAAATTTTAGGGAAAAATTAAGTAGGTGTCTGTCTAACCACCCTAACCACAATAAAATGATAATATTTTTTTATAATATTTTATATATAAGTAGAGGACTTATGCCCCGATGTGATGCATATTTTTTTGTATTTTTTTTCCAAGTAAATAATTAATTATGATTTTTTTATTACAACTTTTAAAAAGTATATAAACTCATATGTCTGACCACCTTAACTTCGCCAAAACTTCATGAAATTCATTTTTTTTAATCCTATAGTATGCAAATCATAGAATGTGACACATGTTTCAGTTTCAAAAAATGCAACACCGTTTCAAAGCTGTAGATGTTTTTCAATCAGCCTATCAGTTAGGACTTTAGTCATAATTCAAATAGAAAATGAATAATTATTATTTATTAAATTTAAAGTAAAAAATAATTTATATTGGTGGAAAGTTGAGAATCTCCTTTGAAATAACTTTTCGTTTCATCAATTTTGGGTAAATAAAAAGTCATCAACCACATACCCTACACATACCCATCATATCGCCACTTTTTGGCCCATCATGATCCTGTACATACCCTGTAGCTGCAAGTGAAACACCTATATGAAAAAAGAGCTATTGAAAGAAAGTTTGAGGTGGGAAGTATGGTTCTAATGTGGAATGTCAGGATGAAGGACAAAGGTAAACATGGGAAGTTTGATCCTTTGTGGCTAGGTCCCTACTTGATTGTTGAATTACATGTTGAAAACTCATATTTCCTATAGTCTCTAACAGGTGAGGTTCTTGAACTGCTAGTACATGGACAGTTCTTGAAATCCTATTTCTCTTGAAGTAGGCTATATTCCATGTACAATGTATAGTCCTGTAAATTTTTGTAAATAGGTTTGGTGTGTTTCCTTTCTGTTGCATCTTCCTATCTAGTCCAGACAAGCTCCTAGTTTCTTTTGATATTTGTATGCTTGGTTTGCTCAACCAGAGATCTGAGATCTTTCTATGCCCATGGGGGCAATACATCCCCAGTCGGAGCCACTGGTGCAACCCATAAAATTTTGTAGGGTTCCATTGATTTCATGGTCGTGCCAGTGATCACTTATATCTTCTAGCATTAGGGTTTTGGGTTTAAAAGTTTTATGTATCTAGTCACCCTTGATTGTCATCAATTTTATGTTCTTGCATTGATCGGTTGAACCAGTTTACTTGCCACTTAAGTGCCCTCCCATGCTCTTTGCTATCATTTTTCAACTAGCCCCAATGTCTTGGTTACCATCGAGCCCATTTTTTTCTAAGCTTGTCACTCGTTGACCATCTTCCCATCGTGTGTTGTTGTGTGAAATATATCTTATAACCTGCAATGAGTGGTGTCAGGTTTATCCATCAGTTTTGGTTCATTGCTCGTTGTGTGTTGTGTTGTTATTTTGAGAGGGTAACCCAAGATGAGTGATGCAGTTAAGGTCTTGATCCATCACTTGCCCTTATATTATCGTCGGTTATATTATGCTTTTCTAAAGAGAACCTATGACTACCAATGGGTAGAATTTAGTCCCATCGTGTGGCTTTGCTCTATCGCAAGTTAGGATTAATTAATGGACCTTGGACACATGATGAGAAATATAACTCATGTCTTTGGTTGATATCTTCTTTATGCTCATGATCAAGGGTTGATATCGCATTACTGGCCTTCTAGCCATCACTTGGTGAGATCCTAGTTTAGCAAAGAGACACATGATGAGCAATACTCATGAAATGTGGAGAATTATCCATGGAAATTTCCTAGCTCATCGAGTACACATCAAATTGTTGGTAGGGCCCATGGAGAATAGGAAGCAATGTGAGCCGTTATATGAGTTTTTCATCTGAATGTATCAATGGTTTGAATTCAAAAAGGAATGACCAACCTGAGTTGTAGTTGTTGACTCGTGCAAGCGTTCATGCGCCATTAATGGTATATGTACTTGGATAAATTTAGTGAAAGGGGTTTATAGTTTACACTTTCATCTCAGTTAAACATCTAAGGAGTTGAAGGAGAATTCAAAGTAACTGGGGCTAAAGCTGAAGGAGTTGCAAGAAGTTTTTTCTCACATAAATTACCATTAATTTCTCACTAAATTATTTTGTTTCTTTGTAAAACTTGTGTGTCAAACCAAAGAGTGTTTGACTTAATTAAAAAAATTATTTAGGGTTTCTGGTTTCTCTTCAGTTAGTGCACTTCCCTAATTGAGTAGAATCACATCTGAGTCTGAATTCAAGTTGTTGAGAATAGGGTAATGATCCCAAACCTAGCTTACTTCCAAACTAAGAAAAACCTTGAAGAAGCTAAAATGAGCCAACCTGGTGAGTCATCATCATTGAAACCTGTACCCAAGAAGAAAAAGAAGAAGGTTTCCCATGACCCCCCTCAAACATTCGAAGTCACTGAGAAGAAAAGAAGCTAGCCAAAGGATTATACCCGCATTATGGAAAAATTTCAATCATTGGATATCAAGGAAAGTGATAGGAAGGCTATAGGGGAAGGTATCCTAACCACCAATTTCAAGGACCTTGTAGAGGGAATTGGTGATATTGTTGTGCCAGAGACTAGATGCGAATTGTCCCTATATGTGTTTACAAGAATATATGCTCCACATTCTGGTAAAAATGTCTGGTATTATGCTTTAGGAAAGTTGGTTGTCCCCAATGTTTTTGTCAAGGTGGACTTGATGCTACATTTTGCAGATAGATATCATTATATAAATAGGGTATTTATAGACACTGAGGGTAGGAGCACTCTAGACATAAAGGCAAGTAAATTTGTTGAGGTTTCCATAATGAGACTTAATGCCAGTGAAAAGATTAATTTTGAGAAATTCTAGTAGGAATATGCCCAATATAAGGTAGTGCTCTAGAAAGGTGAAATACCAAGACATAGACAGGAGAAGGGCACCACATTTTCACTCAAAGAGGTTAAACCATTGGACTGTGAAGATTTTGTAGAATACTTCAGATACACATATTATATGTTGTGTCAGGTGCTTGGAGTAAGGTGTGATGGAAGGATAACCTCACCCCTACTATTCATAATTCTAGATATTTAACATAGAAACAAGCACACATGATTTGATTATGCCCACAGAGTTGTAGAGCAGTTACACTATGATCTGGTGAAGTTAAAGGAGAGGAGAACGCTATTGACATTCATACACTATTCATTATTGACGCATATGATATTATATCAAGGATAGGAATTATTTGGAAAGGCCATGAAACTAAGGCAAGTGGATGAAAGGAATCATAAGCTACCTATTCGAATGTGGACACACATTTGGGATTTGTGTTGCTTAAACTAAAACTATGCTATGTTTTGTAACATCATAAAACACACCATTTTGGAACAAATGGGTGTTGCACCCACTGAAAGGATTTCCAAAACAATTCAAGAATTTTTGAGGCTAAAGGAATTTGGTGATGACCCAGATTATGAATGCAATTGGGGAGATTAGTATTTATATAGTGATCGAATAGTCATCAGATGCTATGGGACTTCTGTTGCACTACATTTTGCTACCCAAGTTTGTCTCTGATAGGTTGGACTTCATTGAGATAATGTGGCAAATGGACCACTCCAATGCAGAAAACTTTAGGTTCTTTTGAAAGGCCTCCATTATTGCATCAAAATTCTCTTTTGATCATTTTGTTGCATTGGAAAAGGAAGCATATGAGGTATTTGGTATAATTGTTAGTAACCTAAGAATGAAAGTAGCCTCTACCAGAAAGTTTGACCCAGAAGGATATATCAACAGAGAAAAGATAAAGAGGTCAATCTCAAGATATGGACTTCACGCATTTTACTTTAGAGAAGATGTGATAAGGAATTTTCCAACACCTGATGTTGTCTAGGATAGGGAAAAGATATGGATGAAGATTGTAGAGGTTGAGTTTAATGCTTCTACTAAGAATTCTTACTATCAAAGCCATTACAAACATATCACTGACAAATATAAAAGGATGGAAATGGTCTTTAATGATTTCATGGATGGCACATTTTTTTAGAAAGTGGAACAAGCTAAGAAGTTAGCTCAAGTAGCTCTATAGGAGCATTTGATAAAATTTGGTGGTCAACCAAAGGAGCTCACAACACTAGAAGAGTAGCAACTAATGGATATGGTAGATCATACTCCTATTATAGAGTTACCTACTGAGAGTGTTGATGAAGCACAAGGTGCTAAGGGAAATGTGCAACAACCATCTACTAAATCAGAACCTGTTTAAAAGGGAACAAAATTTGAGTTTTCACACCCATATATAGGGGATTTAATGGAACCTTTTGTCCTAGATGATAGGCTAGTACCCTTGAAATATGATGAAAGTTGAGATAATGATGCAACGGTGCTAGCTTGTGCTAAGCTTCTAGAAGATAAATTTTTTTTGACAACAAGAGAATTTTGGGAATATATGGCCAAACTCAAGGCACAAGAAATAAATGATAGGATAAAGAAGTCTCAGAAGGGAGTGGACCCTTCTCAACTAGAGGAAGTTAGAAAAAAACTGAAGAATAAATTATTCAGGAGATTGCACAAATGAATCATGTGGAAGCTAGGAGATTAGTCAAAGATAGTGGAACAATGCTAATGCCTGGCTAGAGCTTGTCATCTATAATTTCCCTAGATGCAATTAGGAATGATCCAAGTGTGGTGGTGTCAAAATAAACTTTTTGATTAAAAAAATTTTGGTTCAGGGTTTAGTCCTAGCGTACATGCATTGGCTATTTGGCAATTGATGCTAGGTTCAGGAAGATGTAGACTCAATAGAGAAATGATTGGACTTTAAGGAGATTTAATAATATGTAGGGCTTTAGAGATGATAGCCCCACAAGCTACAAGATTAAAAATGAACATAGCTATGTTGAGTCTGGATACTACATAAATTTCTCAGGCCAGGTACATGAAGTTGTTGCAAAAGCATAACAAGTTGGTTGAGGAATACAATAACTTAAAGGATACTACAATTAGTATAGGTCAGAAGTCTTTACCTACTTTTGTAGCGAGTATCTCATCACGGGAAAAGGAAACATTCAAATCAAGAATTATTGCCATGAAGAATGAACTCAAAAAAACTAAAGCTTAAAATATTAAGCTCCAGGAGGATATGAATAAGATCACAAAGGATATGGCTGATGAGATCTTGGGCCATAGATTGACGAAGGAAACCTTGAAATTTGAATATGCATGGTTAAAATATAAGGGTATACATGAGGCTTTTGAAAGGTTCCAACATGTTCAGGAGGTTTTCCAAAATGCATGGAGAAAATGGAGTAGTAGATTAAATAGTTTAAAGGAAATACAAGTAAACATCAAGGATGACCCTGAAGCTCCAACGAATATCCCAGCTATCATAAGGGGAATTGAGATGATTGGTGAGATCATAGATTCTCATGAACAAATTGGAGCACAACTGTAATGGAAAATCAAGGCCTTTAGGAGTATGGAGGAACGTGGTATGCCAAAAATCCTTAATGAAGATAGAACACTTATGGAGTATGCACCGTGGAGAGAATTCTTCAAGCATCAAACAACTACTCATCCATGAATACATTATGTTAATGAAAATTATTATGACATAACATTTCTGAATTGTGTTATCGATACTCTTATTGGAATCCAAGTAGACATGGACATATTTTTGAAATAAGCTAGAGTGATAATTGATGTGAGGTACAATACATACAAT
This sequence comes from Sequoia sempervirens, assembly GCA_007258455.2. NCBI lineage: Eukaryota > Viridiplantae > Streptophyta > Pinopsida > Cupressales > Cupressaceae > Sequoia > Sequoia sempervirens. The sequence goes on along the minus strand of VDFB02075321.1, from coordinate 245,501,512 downwards.
ACAAAGGTGCAAAAGCTACTTAATTTGAAACAATTGTGTAAGGACAATATCTATATCCTCTCAATATGAAAATGCATGTGGTAACCCATCCAATCCTTTCCTTTGTTTTATTCTTCTCTTTTCTCATGCTTTACACCTTTTTCTAAATGGATGGTGACGTGGAATTCTTGAAACATGAGGATTCAAGCTCCATTAGCCTTGACAAGTTTTTTCCTTTTGTATTTTCTGCCCATTTTCCTCAAAGTGTAAATTTAACCACCTAGGGGTTGAAATGAGGTGAAATATACTTGAAATGTTGAATGAAATGAAATGTCATTTTCCAATAGCTTGATGCTTGTTTTCTCCCTTGATCATATAAAAGGGATTCCAATGCTATTTTGCAGAGGTCTTTGAAGTTTTGGTTGATCTTAGGTAGTCATAGCGAAGTTTTAAAAGTACAAGCATATAATGGATATAGAATTACTTGTTGAGTCTTTGGATATGAGTCTGTATTCATAGTTAGCTTAAATGTTTTGCATCGATTATAGAATTTGAGAATCGATAATGGAAAATTTCATACAAATTGTTTCCTATGTCTATGTTCACAAATCAGCAATGAAATAGTCAAGGATTGTCTCATTGGTCTCCAATTCATATGGTTGGATGTGTGTTTGCATTGTTGCTTCAATTCAATTAATTTATTAAAATGCTTTAATGCAATCGCTGGTTTATGAGTTAATCCATAGGATCTTGAAGTATGTTTTGTATGGAAATTATGAGTTATGAATTTGTAATGAAAATCCTTAATGGTATATAAATATTGAATATTTTAGTTATTTGCATTACAATATGTTGTGAATTCAACTTTGTCACCCTAGGATAATGCACTGATTCCATATGTCTAGTAATTCCAAATTTATGGTGCCAGCTGGATCATGTCAAAGAACCATTCATTTAATTCAATTCTTCTTCAATATGGTGATGATTTTTATGGGTTTTGTTCCAATTGTCGATTCTCTGCTCCAAGTCATAATGGTGTGAAGTATTTTCCAATTCTTTGCAACTTGTCACTTGTGGAGTCACTGGTATGGGAATGTATCTACTTAATATGGAATGTACGTGGAGATTTTTTGAAGGAATATTGTGAGTGCATTGTAGGATCACCCTCTTGGGTTTTGTAGAGCTCAAAGTGTGGGAGGAAAGGAAAATTACTTTCTCTCATTTGTTGGCCAACCCCTTCTTGGTCACTAATCATTGGAATTGGAAAATCCATAGGCTTCCTTGTCAAAGATCTAGTTGATATTTAAAAGAGCCAACATAATGTAAGCCAAATAATGAGTGCAAATGATGAAATTAAGCTACACCAACTTAGGGTATGTGTACATGGGAAGTCTAGAGATGTAACAAGGATCCTAGAAATGCAAAGAAGCTATTGAAAAGTTTTATGGAGGACTAAGATGCCCTTACTGTTGTCTTAGTCTTGCTACTATTTTTTAGGGTAGATGTAGAATCTTCAGATGTCAGAACCAGATGTAAAGGAATCTCTGAAAAATATGCTCAGGAGGACTAAGATGCTCAAGATGGTGTATTAGTCTCGTTCTGAATTTATGAAAACTTTGAATGTGGTCCTGAGCTCCAAGGTTTGGACTTGCTTCTTCTCTATCTTAGGTTCTGAAACTTCTAGATTCAGCTTGTAGGTGAGTTTTCATGAAGATGAAAAATTTGTGATGTAATTTTGCAACTTTACAATCTTGCACTCATAATGATCTTCAAGTCTTCAACCTAAATCTACAATCACAAATATGCAAGAAGGGAAAAACTTGTTGTTTGTTAGTGAATGGGGGTTTTCCTTGGTCAAACCCCTTGTAGGTAATTAAACCAAATGATGAAATGAATGAAATGAAGCATGGAAAATGAAATATGTAAATGACATCTCCTGGTATGATGTCTTGTGAAGAAAATATTCAATCTACCATGTAGTGGCCATGAAGAATGTATATCTTGGATCCTTGGATATGATATGAACAATGGTTGAAAATATATATTCAATGCTACATCCACAATATTGGCTCAACAACATGAATGGATGCACTAAACCCTTGACATGATGCTTGAATCTTGATGATGGCTTGAAATGCTTGATAGAAATGCTCTTAAATGCATAAACATGCCTTAGCAATGAATACTTGAATGCTTGTTATGAAAATGAGTGGAGGAACCTTGTATTTATACTTATCTATGCTTAATATCCTGAAATTACATTGCAATAAGCTTACATAAGAAATCATTAATTAAAGGAGGCTAAATCTTGCAAGGATTTTGAAATTAAATCCTGAAAATGACTCAAGGAGGACTAAGACGCCCTAGGTGGCATATTAGTCCTAAGTCATGAAGCTTGGGGCATAGACACCAAAAATGGGCCAATTAAGATACCTCAAAATCAAGGTCCCGAGACCATTGGGGGACAAAGACACCCTAGGTGGCATTTTAGTCCCATCCCAAAAATCGGAGACACATAGATGAAATCATTAAATTATCATTTATCATTGGAGAATGTTAGGATTAGCAAGAAAAAGATATAATTCATAGGGCTTGTGGATGCAAAATAGGACCAATTAAGCCATAAATAGGGATAAATAAAGCAAGGTGGTCCCAAACAAGTGTGAAAATGCAAGGGTATGCAATTTACTACACTAAAAATCATCCGCATCCATAACTCATATGTTAGATGAAGAAGTGGGTAGGGATATGTAAGTGGCCAAAAGATTTTCCTTCAAATTAGGAATAATATATTGTTTTTTATGAGATGGAAGTATGTGTGGCTCCACTTGATCCATTTATTTTGTATGATAGGATCTTCACCTACAAAATATGATCAATAGAAAAATAAAGTGTGAAAATAACATAATGCTAAAAAATAACTAGAAATATGCTTACATTAATAATAAGAATCGCATGCCTCTTTGAGGGGAAACCCCTTCAAAGAAACATTATTGTTGTGTGGTCTCACAACACGCCCCAAGAATGTAAGGGTTGGGGATGCAAGTAAAAAATTAACACTTATGGTAGATGAAGGTTGGAAAAAGATCATCGGAAGTTAAAATTAAAAGTGAATGTCTTGAAATAATTCACGAACTTGAGTGTACTAAGTCTCGGGTGTACTAGACACTGGGTACCAAAAGTATAGAGTGGTTGGAATATTTAATGCAAGGTTTGGTAAGTTGTTGCGGTTTGAAAGTGAAGATCCAAGAAATATGAAGGTTCTGGTGGAAATTAGGGTCCAAATAAATTTTATTCTGATAAAAGTTGAAGTTTTTCGAGTACTAGGTACTGAGTAACAATGCATGTTGAAAGGTTGCTTGTTTAGTGGGTATGTGCAGGATCATGATGGGTGAAAAAGTGCCAATATGATGGGTATGTGTAGGGTATGTCGCTGATGACTTTTTTTACCCAAAATTCATGAAAAAAAAGGGTTTTTAAGGGAGATTCTCATCTTTCCACCAATATAAATTATGCTTTACTTTGAATTTAATAAATTATTATTATTCATTTTCTATTTGAATTACAACTAAAGTCTTGATTGATAGGCTGATTGAAAAACATCTATAGCTTTCAAATGGTATCACATTTTTTGAATCTGAAACATGAGCCACATTCTATGCTTTGCATACTATAGGATTAAAAAAAAAAGAAATTTCATGAAGTTTTGACCAAGTTAAGGTGGTCAAACATACGAGTTTTTATATTTTATAAAAGTTGTAATAAAAAATCATAATTAATTATTTACTTGGAAATTTTTTACAAAAACTATGCATCACATTGGGACATGATTCCTCTACTTATATCTAAAATCTTATTAAAAAATATTATCATTTTATTGTGGTTAGGGTGGTTAGATGAAATCCTACTTCTTATTTTTTCCCTGAAATTTAAGTACTACTACATTGAAATTTCAAATTTTCACCAAATAGATTTTTTTAAAAAATAAACCTAGTAGTTTAGAAACTACATTCAATTTTCTATAGATTATATTGTTACATATCTTTGAAATAATATAGATAACTTATTCAAATTTTTACGTCAAGTTGCCTAACTTTTATTTTTTTGAATTTTTTGCCACTTAAGGGCCTATTTTTTCCATGATGATCCTACACATACCCTAGTTTTTCCTAAGAGATTAAAATCCCTGATAACCTTCCTAAAATCATATTGAGAGTTTTATGATTTTTTTTAAAAAGGTATTGATATGTGGAATTTTTATGTTTAGGAGGGACATATTGTGTTGCAGTATTCAGGTATGGATGTTCAAGAAAATTTGGATTGCAAGTAGTGATATGACCCAGTTGGGTAGTACACTCTTGGAGTCCATGCGAAGGAAGAGCTTGAGATGAAGAAATACTGGGATTCCTAGTATTATGCATGCAACAAGGGAAAGTACCTCGATCTAGGTTAATGTAACTCTGGATGTTTTAAGCCCAAGTCAAACCCTGAGTGTGAGAATAAAAATGTTGGTGGACTTGGATATCTATATCTGGTTCTGGACATAATCATTCTGAATATCCAATAGAGGAAGTTCCTACATTTTGTTTGAAAAATGTACTCGGCTCCAAGTTAATTGTAATGCCATATTTTACACTAGGTAAAAACAAATGCAACTAATAATTTTTTATTTTTTTTTGAACAATAATATAATATACTAACTTTTAACAATCATACATGTGCATAGTACTTACAATGCACATTAGGTGACATAGCTCGTGCAACATCATCATCGCCATGCCTCTCGAGAGCGGCTAAGGGGACATAAATGAATTTGGGTTGACTCCAAACATAGGGTTTACTAGACCCCTTACTATCAATCAAAAGTTTGACACACTTTCACATGAAATCTAATTTCCTTGGTAGACCTCCTTGATAAGGGTTCTCACATTGGAAAGAATCATATAAATATCATCAATTTGATTTACTATTAATCCTATGGATTAATTGATGGAGCATTATTTAACTCGTTAACCCTACCTTTCCAAATCACCTTGACGATAATGAAGGAGGCTACATTTAACATTCCACCTTGAAGCTCAAATACTATAGTGAATGAGATATTTACAATGTTCTCTAACGATTAATTTCCTTATTTATTTATTTAATTTCATGATTATTATTAGTTTATTTAATTACTTATCCTTAACTAAATAAGTAAATAAGTAAACAATATCATATTTATATTTACTCTTAAATTCCTAAAGAAAATAGATTTTTTTTTTAAAAAGAAAGAAAGGGAAAAGTAAAATTACAAGATAAAATAAATAATAAACATGTATCAATAATTACATATTAAATTTCTTTATATGCATATAGTTCATTTCTTTTAAAAGGAAGAAAAGAGGAACACATAAAGAGGAAATGTATTTATTTTACTAGAATTCCTAGAAGTGTTAGCCTTTATTCATGGATATAATAATTTTTAATTTAATTGGGTCTTTTCTAAGAGTATGGGGATATATTCCCCCTTCCTTATAGAAGGAATATTCAAACTTAGAGTTTACCACGATAAATTAAAGGGGCCTCTCAAGTGGGGTCGATGTAGGGCCTTAGATGGGATTTTTAATGTATTATTTTTATTTTGTTTCCTACGTCATTCAACACTAGCTCCAATGTGATGCGTTGCATGGCTGTTTTTATTTATTTATTCATTTATGTCATAGTCTTAAAATTTTGTGAAACACTATCACTCAAAGTGGACGATATTTACAAGAGGGCACACATTTTGATTCTGCATATTATTAAAATGTTCACATGAAAATAATGCTAACTACATTGGAAAAACCTCTTATATTCTCCCATAAGCACCGTTGTGCACATATGTCAATTGCTTATACCAATGTATATTTATGACATCGACAATGTTATGAGTAAAATCACTCGCCTCAACTTTGCAGTTGTAAAAGTAACAATATTAACACTATTCATTTTTCTTTTGTATAACTCCACATGGAGGGCTTTGCTTAGAATTGCATTCAACCTAATTCGTTGATTCCATAAATGATATTGCAAGTTTGTGTGGCATCCATTTTAAGTTTGGAAAGAAAGGAAATAAGGAACCCTAATCACAACACTTTACGCACCCTCATGATTTTAAGGCGGCGGCCATGGGGAGAGCAGGTCGAAGGAAAGCACTGGGGGAGTAACGAGTCCAAGGTTAACACAACGTTTCATTTCCCCCTTACAGATCTCAAACAACGGGGGCCAGATTCGGATCAAACTCTATATGGCATCGAGTCATCCTCCACAGTGAAGCAAAGACTTCCCTTTTTTGCTTCACGACACAAGGGTTTGTCTATGAGTGTATATAGATATATTTTTGATAGTTTTGCTTAGGTTTAAGCTAGACAGAATAACACGTGGTGGTTCCCGTTTTCTTTCCTGTATCAAATTTTTATTTTCCCCTATTCTAATTTACTTAGCTATTCTAAATACTTAGTAGGAGGGAAGTATAAACCGAGTCACCTGTTCACAACATCATGAGCTAAACAAGTGCTTTGTTTTAGGAAAGAGGTGACTTCCAACCCCAATGTATTTTTCTACTTATGGTTGCGCAAGATAATATTACACTGTGCGCATATCTAAGGCAATACTCATTTACTACTTTCGACAATGTAATGTTGTATTGTATATACTTTTATATTATTCTCCTCTGTTTTGTTTTATTTTTTATTTTTTATTCCTCTCTCACAAAATCTCAATGCAATAAATTTCTCATATTTCTTAAATATAGATACATCCCTATTTCTTTTAATAGTATAGAAGTATTGAATGCGTGAAATTTCTATGCCATCTATCTACCTGTCTATGCTTGCCATGCCACTAAGTTTACTACTATGGATAGATTATCTTGATATTTTGTAAGGCCGAAATACCACCATGTAAAGCAGTAGAGAAAAGCAGCAGAGAGAAAGACCTCTAAAAGAAAATACAGTCTTGCTTTTAAGGGAAAACATCCATGAATGTTTTGAACAGAATACTAACATTATTTCCTTGTTTCTTTCCTTAAACTGGTAAAACAGATTGCTAGTTACCCTTCTATATTTTTAGGTATATTGAAAATGAATAAATGCTTAATAAGCAACATGTTTCATCAAGAATAGAATAGAAAAATTATTTTATGATTATGTCCATATTGAATGAATACTTGAAGTAAAACACCTGTTAATTCTAACATCACAAAAAGTCATATATATTTGAGGCTTTTCAACATAACAAGATATACATTTATATTTTTCTCATTATGCAGGCTTTCTTTCTTAAACTCATAGCATAAAATATAAGTATTTCTTTTCTTTTTCTACTTTCAAAATAGAATAAAAGTTGCTTTCTCAAAAGTTACATATACATCTCTTTCTTTTTCTTTTACATGATTTACTTAAGTTCATTACATAACTTGCTTACAATGCAAAATAAATAAAGATAGTCCCTCAACTACTATATTCAAAGAAACTCTACTGCAACATTGTATGTGCAACTATGTTAAAATGATGAATTCCTATTTTCCTCACAATATGCAATACAAAATGTTTGTTTAAATGTTTCTAACAGCAAGTATCAAGAAGGGTTGAGCTCTCTTGAAATAATAATATAAGATTCCATCCACCAAGGAATGTAGCTACTCCCAAAATTTGTGAGCTCTTTCCAAAACTGTAACTTTCATGCTTTACTTCAACCTACAAAAGACACACCAAACTTTTCTCTAGAGGCCAATGGGAAGCTCACCTCCCATCCTTGGGTTGGAAAACCAACCACCCCCGAGCTAAGAGGCACCTTGGGAACTAGGTACATTCATGCAATCCAAAATACATTAACACACAAGATACACACAAAATTATTCACACCCACCCAAGGGAATTTTCACATAACAAAGGGTTCATTACGAACCCAAAACGAGGAATGGAAGTGGACTACGCACTCCATTCTGGGGGACCCAAGAGAAATATCATGAATAGAAATCACCAAATTTTCAACCCTTCATTTCAAACCCTTCCTCCACATCTCCTTATCTAGCCAACCATCCTTCACATACACAACACATAGGGGTACTCATACCCATCTTTGAAACCTCTCCTTTTAAGGAGGAATAACATGTCCCCATGGAGGTTCCTACTCCCACCATCCCCAAACTTGGGATGCTCTTCCCAAATTTGGGTGAGCTTATCACATTACAACCCTTTTTCCCAACAATATACACAAAACAACAAAATTTAAAGGAAACATTTCAAAACACTCAAATAGATGTACTTAGCTTACAAATTCAAAACACAAGAAACAAATGGGTGTGGTGATCCCAGCTCAAACCTTGAAGCTTTGAAAAGAAGTAGTGAGGGTGAGCACAACTCCTTCTCCAAGCTTGATTTCTAATCCCTCAAGCCAAATCCAAGGGCTCCCAAAAAAAAACAACTCCAAAAGCAAAGAATCCAAAAGAGAACCCCCAAAACCCTTGTTCTTAGTTTTTCTTATAGAATTTCAAGTTTGAATTTCCTTTGAATGGGGAAGTGACACTTGTCACTCACCCATTCACCCTCCCAAGAACATTCACCCATGTGTGCTCTCACATGTGTGAGAACTTGGGGGACTTCCAAGACAACACAGAGAAGTGGGAGTGGAAAGGGACTAGTCCCCATCCCACTTCTCAAAACCTTATTTTCGCCAAACTTCTTTAAGGCCTCAAAAATGGTGCCCAATCATGAAACTAACTCAAAATTATAGGCTAAAAATGTACCTAACCCATAGGTACTTGACCTAGGGACCTTAAATCAATAAAAACACTTTAAAAACTCAACTTTTCAACCCTCAAAAAGTGCCCTAAAGACCAAATCCGAGTTTGTACACTTGGGTGGACAACTCACCACTTAATGGATTGACATGGGAATTAAAACCAATTTACAAACATGCACAAATACATCACAAAGAAAATTACATTACAAAATGGAACTATAGTCCCTTCATATGGACTATAGCTCGGCTTCACTGGTAAACTCACTCAGGGTTCCCAAAGGTTACCTCCAATTTCCATTGGCCATGGAAAGTGTACCTGAACACTCGATGCACATGTTAATCCATCCAATAAATCATATATCAAAACATTTGAATCACCATTTCATATACACAAGCTTCCATCCAAATAAATAATATATCAAAACAATTGAATCATCATTTCATATAATCAAGTTTCATAGTTTCACATAGCATATATATCTCATATCATAACTGGAACAAACACTAATCACATATCATATCCAATTCTTTTTACCTTAATCTTCACATATTTCATTTGTTCATCATTTCAAAATTCAAATTGAACAACCATAGTAACTAGCATAAATTTAGGTCAACCATCATAACCATCTAATTAAGCATGCAACATCATAATTAAATCATCATAAGAACTCAAATGTCTAAATACCATAGTCAAATCATCATAAGAACTCAAATGTCTAAGTATCATGTCATCAGGAGTATCTCTAAGCATAATCAATAACCACAACTCAAAATAGTCTAAATACTAGGTGTATCATAGGGGTAGGCCTCACAATAATGTCTTGATTATATTTTAAAAATGGAGGTCTCATAAGGTTTTAAAGTGTTGAAGAAGGTTGACATCTATTGACTTATTTAGAAGTTCTCCTACTATTTATCATGTTCCAAGTGCCTTGTTGTGAATCATACCTTGGATTCTCTCTCATGTGTTGATTGAATTTCCTGAGCATCTTTTTCTTATAAAAGGTTGGGAGATGTTTCATTTAAGTTAAGTTCAAAACTTTTGGATGTCAGAGAACCAATTTTTTTTTTAAGTTTTATTCTTTTTCCCATTTTTTGTTCCATTCCAAATTAAAAACTTGTATGTTTCATTAGAATTTAATTAATATCAGAGCCAATTTAAAAGTTATTTCCTAATATGAAATCTTATGTAGCTAATTTTTTGTGCCTATTAGACAAGACTGTGTGCGACACCATTTAAGGGTGCATACTAACACTATCCGATGACAAATAATCCCCCTTTTCTTTAAAATCTCACATCATTCTATGCCTAGATGTGAAGAAATCTAGTGACATATGGAATGGTTTTCTCTAGTTTAGTTATTTCTTGAGGAATGTTTGGATAATACTAGGGAGAAGTTTTACCTTTCAATATTTTTTTATGTTCTATTTTAGAATAAATGTTTAAATTCTAGAAAATGTTTCAAACAAGTAATCAATGCATGGAGTTTTATTGCAAATCATGTGATACTATGAAATTGTTGAATGCTTAAAGCTAATTCTTGGATAAATACAAGTTATTTGAATTTCATGAAATATTATTGTAAATTTATTGATTGCATGAAGTTATTGAATGACTAGGTGAAGATTATTTTCATATCTTTATGATACCTTCCAAAACCCTAAGGATTGTTTATCCCTTGTGTGTAACAACATTATCATAATGAACCCTGAGTGAGCCTAGTGCATTAAGAACTGACATAAACAATCCTTGGGATTAAGCTGAGTTAACCTTAGATTTAGTTTGTCTCAGTACAATGTTTCAAGAAAGATAGGCTCCTACAAAGTCTCTGTGAGAATTTTATCTTCCTATCAGTGTGCAACTAACATCTGTGTCGACAAGAGTGGCGCTAGAAGGAGGGAAACTTTGGGTTTATTTTGAATCCATATTGTCGTCCCAGTTCCGAGTTAGAAATTATCTTGTGAGGTGAGAGCCTAAGCAAGTTCATGGTGGAGAGTAAAATGGAAGTTGATAAGCTTCGAAAGATTCATAACGAAAGGCTTTATCCCTTAAGTCTGTTCACTTTTGGTAGGATTACCGAGTGTAGAATTCATGATACAACTAATCATAGTGAACTTGAATATGAATTTTTTTTAACTAGGGTAAGTTTGGCCACTTATAATGTGATTTCGTTAATGAAGGAATCCTTAACTATGAAAAGAAAGGAGCCATTATTGGAAATAGGTTTGAATTTGGATAAAATACCTAACCCTAGTGAAATTGGAAATATTGGATAGTTAACTACTAGATCAAATAGATTCGTCAATTGTAATTGTCATGAGGAAATTCCAAAAAAATTGTAGGAAAAGAAGTGAATTCATCAAGACTTGGAAACAACACATTTGAAGATTGAATGTGAAAGGAATGAGTCATCGATCTTCTCACACATGGAATCTGACAAAAAAGAGAAAGAGCGGGGAAAATGAGTGGGAGACGTGTGCTTTTCACCTGTAATTAGAAATCCACAACTTAAAAGGGAAGAAATTCTTGATTTTACACAGAATACAGAGTATCAAGTTTTTACTTTCTCTCTTTCTGATGATGGTGTATATTGTATTAATAATTAGACTAACAAAATGAATAGTGATATAAGACAGGACCAAGAACCAAAGAAACATTGGAGAGAAGGAAAATCAAGCAATAAATACAACCATTCATGGAGCAAAGCAAAGTGAAATGGATAACCATTGATGAGGATTGGAAGAAGGTGGAGTACTGAGAAGACAATGAAGGTGTGTGCAATCAGCCTTTAATGAGGTTGTTTTCGTACATTTTAGTTGAATTATTGGTAAGTATACATTCAAATTTTCATTTGTCAAATGTAGAAAAGTAAAAATAATTCATTACTATAGTAGGTTATTTGAAGTATATTCAAGTGAATTTAAATATAAGCCTACTATAATTCAAAAAAAAATCACTATGAAAATAGTAGTAGGAATTAGGTAAATTACTTAATTAGGGTTAGTTACCTGGTTAGGGTAAATTTTAGTTAGTTAGGTTAATTTTCTTTAGTAGGGTTTGTTTTCTTCTTTCGAGTTTTGTTCCTGGCATTAATGAATTCTAGTTAAGGTAAAACACATGAGAAGTAATTTTTTTCTTTAAAACATTGCATTGTAAATTGGAAAAGATAAAACAATTCAAAGTAAATACACGCTTAAGTATGAAAAAGAAAAAGTTTTCATTATATTTTGTATGTACATGTAAAATATAAAATTCTTGTCGTAAAATAGAAAAAAGAGCAAAAAGGGAGTCAAGCTAGAACAATGGGTTGGCTAGTCAGTCAATTTGGGCTACTACATCCATGAGGGATGTGTACCCCAGGTAAGTTTTGTCCCTATGGTCATCAATGTCATGGGTGTCCAAATAAGTAAGAAAGCTCCCAATAGGAACTACTTCCCCTTTCTCTAGAAACTAAAAAATATCATCAATGGAAGGAATCCCAATGGTCAGGTGAGTGACAGAGAGAACATGGTCCAAATTCCCTAGAAATTTACGTTATACTATCATCACAGTTGCAAAAAAAAAATTAGCTATCAAGAGGTCAAGGTCTAGAAATGAGGCCAAGAACCATGAAGCTAGGTTTGAATCCATCCTATAGTATGCTCTATAATTCATATAAGTTTCCCTGAGAACCATACACAAGTATGATTTGGTGGTGGAGCTCAGAGAAACTAAACTTTTTTGAGCCTTGGGGTCATGATTTTACCAATAAATTCATTCTAGAAACAAACACAAGTTAGGAAAATTGGGGTATCCATAGCTTGGAAGCAAGAAAGCACAAGTAGAGTAAAAAAAAAAAAAATTAGAAGAGTGAAAGAAGTGAAGAATTTGAAGGGAAGTGTGGAATTGATAGAAAGTCATGAGAAATCTGTAGTACATAGTTTCCTAGATAGAAAATATTGGAATGCAAGTTGAGGTGGCAACAAGACACTTTCTACAAAATTAAAAGTTAAATCAAATAAATTATCACAAATATGGTGGCCATTTCTTTGAAGTTTACCAATATGAAGATCACAAATCGAACAAATTGAAGATTTCAAAATTAAATGGACCTAGTCATTTCAATTTATTTTATCGAGTTGTATTAATCATGAAGATGTCCATGTGTGCCTTGTAGAAAGGAAAATTAAGCTGACCAGTGAGGTAGCACATGGTGACATGTGAAAAATTGCAAGAAGCAATACATGTGTGTTAAGGCATGTGAATTAAACACAGAGTATGATGGTTAGGCTTAAGTGTAATCATGACAAGTCTGATGCATTAATGTTATTGCATCACTGTCAAAATTGAAATTGTTAGTTGAGCTTATTTTAGCTGGTTACCATAAAATAAAATGGTAGGGTGGCAACCAATATTTCTAAATTTAAAATTAATTTGGTGATTTGATAACTTGCTTCTAAATTTTAACTTATGTTTATTTTTTGAACAAATAGAAAATTGCACTTAGCTAAAATTTGGCATAAGGATGGTAAAATTTAGTTGGAAGGTTGCACATACGAGGAACAATTATCTGTCTTTTGGGAATTAGTGAAACGATGAAGGGATTTTCTTTGAATGAAAAATAAAAAAATTATCCTTTACTAACACTATAATTACCAACCTAATAGCGGGCTTCATTGCCTGCAAGTTGAAGAAAAAGAGTTTACAAAAAAATATCAAATGAAAAAAAGAAAATCAATATTAAAGAAATATGGAAAGAGAAAATTCAACTCTTTAGGCCATCCAAATATCTCTATTGAGGCTATAGACACCTGACTGGCAGTAGAGTTATCTTTGGGGGAATTACAAAGATAACCTTGTTATGGCTATGGATGCTTAACTAGCAACAAGGCTCTATCCAAGGTTGGATTTGGAGGATTACTAAATTATGTAGTTCAATGTCAATGAACTAGTTTTTTCACCAAGTTCTAGAGACAGGAATTAATCAAATCACCCACTGATACTTTCCAAAGGAATTTCATAAAAAAATTATGCTAGAATTGATGTAAAGGTAAAGAGCTATTGCTAGAAAATATGCATAAGTTACAATTTATAATGAGGGATTTGGTCTTGGGTTTCTTTTAAATTTGGTTTTGCTAGTTACAAATTGTTGTGTGGTCTCACAACACGCCCAAAAAATTTAAAGCATGGGGACCCAAGTAAAAAATTAATGCTTATGGCAAATGAAGGTTGGAAAATGATCACCAAAAGTTAAAGTTAAAAGGAAAAGTATTGAAATAATTCGTGAACTTGAGTGTATCGGGTGTCACATCTACAAGACACTAGGTACAGAAAGGCAAAATTGGTTGGAATGTTTAATGCAAGTTTTGGTAAGTTGTTGTAGTCTAAAAGTGAAGGTCTAGGAAATGTGAAGGTTTTCGTGGGAACTAGGTTCCAGATAAATTTTGTTCCAATAAAAGCTAAATTTTGTGGGGTACCAAGTATCGGGTAACAATGCATGTTGAAAGGTTGATTGTTTAGTTTTACCCAAGAGCTTAAAATGTCCATTAACCCACCCAAAACTAAAATTATGTGAGAATGCATTAAAATCATGTTATTTATCATTTGATTTAAAATGATGATTTATTAGTGATGGTTTTACTTTAATGAGATTTTTATGAATGTTTTATGAATGCAGGAGGGACAAATTGTGATGTAGTATTTGGGTATGGATGGTAAGGAAAATTTGTATTGTGAGTTGTAATATGACCAGGTTGGGAAATAAACCTCGAGATTCCATGCAAAGGAAGAGCCCATGCAAAGGAAGAGCTTGAGATGAAGAAATATCGGGAGTCCTAGTCTTACACATGCAACGAAGGAGAGTACCTCAATCTGAGGTAATGTAACTCTAGATGTTTTAAGCCTGAGTAAGAACCTGAGTGTGAGAACAAAATTGTTGGTGGACTAGGATATCTATATCTGGTTCCACTTTATCATTATGAATATATAGTAGAGGAGGTTCCTACATTTTGTTTGAAAAATGTACTTGGCTCCAAATTAATGTCCTGATTATAAAGATGGAGGTCCCAAAACTTTTTAAAGTATTGAAGGAGGTTGACATCCATTGACTTATTCAGAAGTTATCCTACAAGTTGTCATGTTCCACGTGTCTTTTTTTTATTTGTCCCTTGCATTCCCTCTCATGTGTTGATTGAATTTCTTGAGGTTCTTGTTCTTATATAAAAGTCCAAGAAATGTAAGTTAAGTTCAAAATTTGTGGATGTTGGAGAACCAAAAAAATTTAAATTTTTGTTCTTTTCCTATTTTCTATTCCATTCTAGATTAAAAAATTGTATGTTTCATTGGAAGATAATCAATATCAAAAACAATTTCAAAGCTATTTCCTGATATGAAATCTTATGTAGCTAATTGTTTTTTCCTATCTCACAAGACTATGTGTTGTATCATTTAAGGGTGCATATTAACACTATCTAGTGGTAAATAATCCCTCTTTTCTTTAAAATATTGCATCATTTTATGCATAGTGGTGAAGCAATCTAGTGGCGTATGTAATGGTTTGTTCTAGTTTTGTTATTTCTTTAGGCATGCATGGATAATACCTAGGAGAAATTTTACTTTTTCAGTAAATTTTTATGCTTTATTTTAGAATAGATGTATAAATTCCAAAAAAGTAATGAATGCATGGATTTTTATTGCAAATATTTAAATTCCATGAAATTGTTGAATACTTAAAGCTAAATCTACTTGGATAAATGCAAGTTATTTGAATTTCATGAAATATTATTGTAAATTTGTTGATTTCATAAAGTTATTAAATGAAAGGACAGAGATTATTTTCATATCTTCATGATACCTTCCAAATCCCTAAGGACCATTTATTCCTCATGTGTAATAACATTATCACAATGAACCATGAGTGAACCTAGTGCATCAAGAGCTGACATAAACAAGCCTTGGGATTAAGCTAAGTTAACCTTAGATTTAGGTTGCTAGGTGGTGAAATATTTCAAGAAAGATAGGTTCTTGTAGTCTTTGTGAGAATTTTATCTATTTTTGGGTGTGTGACTAACATCCACATCAATAATTATGATACACAATATGATTCCAATGATATTACATTTAAAAAAAAAAAATCGTATAAAGCCCTTAAGATTCAATTATGAATTAGAAATTGAAAGATAAAAATAAAGTTATCTTATTGTGAAATAGGGGAATCATAAGCAATGAAAATATAATTAAAAAAAAAAAAAGAATTATAATAAATGAACTAAATTAAAACATTGTATTCTACTTCACACAAAGCTCAATTTGAGAACCATGTGGAGATATGGTCATGATAGATGTGGGTACTCATTTTTAATAGCATAATAACTAATATGTTGTAAAATTAGAAACACCTTTGGAGATTTGCACTCTTTAGGGTTTGACACCCTTTTCCATTTATATTTAAGAATGGAGATGGAAATTGTATGATTGTGGGGGTTTGATGGACTTGGACAAGGTATATGATTGACTTATAACCTATAACTTGTGAGTCAACCAAATCTTGACCAAATTTAGTATGAATTTAGGGATGAAATGCAATGACCTAACTAGGCTAATGATGCAATTTACTATTTTGATGAAAATATTGTAAACACAACAAGTCACAGAAAAATTAAGACAATTGAAATGAATAGAGCATGACACTATTCACTTGTGGTATAAGTTTGAGAATTATTTTGAAGGACTAATTAACCTTGGGCATAAGTGTCCTTGTAGAGGATTTTCAAATCTATTTTCGTAGTCCTATAGTGCTAGATATAAGGTTTTCATTTTTATCTACAAATTTGTTGAATTACTATCAGATATTTTTGTAAGTGAGTTTATTTGAGTTGTCAAGATGTAGGGTTTTAATTGCAACAATTTATAGTTAATAGTCAAGCTTCCTCTAATCTCCTTCAAACTTTAAACATACACATTGAAAGAGAGATGAAGGGTTGTGCCATTTAGGGGTTTTCCTTGGTCAAACCCCATGTTAGTGTTGCTAGTTCCAAAATGGAAATGTCAATGATAGAAAGAATAAATGAAAGGAAGGAATGATGAGTTAAGAAAGTGTTGCAACTCACCACCATTCAATGGCTTCCTTGAAGGATATAATTCATACAAATCTCATCATGTTTTTGGATCTTACTTGCTTGAATTCCTTGGAGACCTACAAAACGTTAGCCTTCACAAACAATGATAACATGAACATACATAAAATCACATATGATTTGACATGGTGCTTGGATCTTGAATTGCTACAATAAAACATTGAAAATTGACACTTGACTTGCTTGATAAGGTTTCTACTTTTTTTTTTCTTTCTAGATTATTTCACTTTGTTTCTAAATGATGTAATAACTAGGTATTTATATAAAATTATTCTGATTTCCTACAAGATAAATCTTGATAGCCAACTTTAAGACACTTTAATTACAAATAATAAAGTTCCAACACTAACACATTTGAATTTGTTGCCAAAATAGGGGGACACTTTCACCATAAGGAGACCTATTCCCCATAAGGTGTATGTGTCCCAACCCTAATTTATAGAAATCAAGGTGTTGAGGGAAACTTATTAGATGAATTCATTTGATTTTTTACTTGTAATTTATTAGTAATTGTTAAAAATGGGCCACAAAATACATAATTTAGTCAATTAGGTGTTCAATTAGGTCCAATTACATAAGGGGGAGGAAAAAAATAGTGTGAAATTGTCAAGGGTGAAAATTTATGATGCCACAATAACTACATTCCCTAGATAATAGTGTAAACAAATATTTTGGCTTCCAATGGCTTTCTTGCACTTCTAGGGTTTTTCAACTAAAAGGGGAAAGATGGGCCAAAATGGGAAATTTCTACACTCAAGGTTAATGTGATATGGATGCAATATTCCTAAATGAAATTTCCTAGATGTAGAAAATTGAAGAAAGATGTTGATTACTAAATGAAAACTAAAGAAATGCAGGTTGCTTGAAAACACATTGTGATATGCAAAATCACCTAGAAATGTAAACAAAACTAAACAAAATGTTGTGAAATAGAAAATGTGTACTTGAGAATTTTCTAGACACTGGAAATGACTTCTGAAATGCTACTAATCCTAAAAAAAAATCCTATTAGGACTCATTCGCCATTCTGGGTGAATTAGTCCCAAATCTGGGAAATTATTTCGGAGCCCGTTTTGAACAAATGGGTATCCAAAATTGTAGAAAACATGTTTTAGGCCTAGAAATGGGACTCATTCACCACTAATAGCGAATGTGTTCAGTTCTGAATTTCTAAAAATCCAAAAGTGGAAATAGAAGCCCTCAATCTGCACTTCGGCTCCTGACATGTGTCCACCTCTAAAACTCTAATTTTTGGGTTTGAAAGTGACTTTTAGTGGATATTTTGACCTTTTAAAGAAGAAAATGACTCCAATAAGTCTTCAACCTATTATTAAATGATTCCAAGCCTCCAAGATTCCTAAATATGCAAACAGACAAGAAGAGAAGGAGAAAGGTTGAATGTTAGGGCATGGGGGTTTGCCTTGGCCAAACCCCTTTTTAGGTAATTAAACTAAAATGAAGAAATAATGTAATGAAGAATGAAATAATACAATTAGTTCCTTTTCATGATGATTTATCTTGATTTTTTACAGCAAAGGATGAAGAATCTACTCTTGAATGTCTGAAAAATGCTATCATGATGACTTGAAATGTTAAAACCCTAGCTTGCTTGGCTTGAAATTGAAGATTAATGATGAATAAGATGAATGAATTAATATGATTATGAATTAGGGTTTATAGGCTTTCATTTATAGGAAATCCACCCAATTTTCTCTTTAATTTGATCCCTAATGCCGACATGGAGAAATATTAAACTTAAAACCTATTTTTTCCCACTTAAACCCCAAAAATGGCTCAAATGAGACTCATTAACCATAAGAGTGAATGGGTCCCACTTGGATGGGACTGATTCACCCCTAATGGTGAATGGGTCCCATAGGGGCCATTTTGCTAGCTAGAATGTCGAGAAGTAAGGAAATCGGGTTTATATGGTGACTTTGTCAGTTATTTGATCAAATTATGCATCGGGATGCACAATATGGGGTCATAGGGTCCTATTAATGATGATAAAAAGGGTAATTAGGGCTAGGGACATAAATTTCAATGTGAAAGTGAGATTAAATACACTTTACAACAATAAAATGAGGTCCACATAGCCTAGAAAGGAACAACATCCAATGTGAATGTGTAAAACACATTACAACACTATATTAAGCTTAAGTTTAATTTACAAGCCTTCTAGATTAATGTGATAATGCATTTAAATATATTTTATAATACTGAATTAAGGGGAAAATGGGTCCATAAGACTTAAATACTTAATGGAAGTCTATAAAAGTGTATAAGTGATTCACAACACTTTACAACACCTTTACAAGACATCAATAAATGAATTTTATTTAGTTTACAAGGGCCCAAGACCTAGTGTGGATGTGTAAAACACCTTACAACACTAAATCAAGGCCTCATTAAGTCCAATTTATCATCAATTATTCCCAAATCAAGCAAATAAAAAGTGATACTTTTTTGGTGTCCATAGTTATCCCCCACTTTTGTGAGAGGATGAACTTGCTTCAAACTCACAGTAAATTAGACATTCAAGAAGGGTACAATTGTAACAATGCAGATGGTCTATGATAACAAAGATGAAGGAAGCGATCAAGCCCCCAAGATCCAAGATCGTAAGTCAAACCAACATAAGGGAACAAGGTGAATGATTTTGCAGCAAAACAAGATACGTGATCATGCAATGGCAAGAACTAGAAGGAATTGAAAAGTGACAATGAAAAGGTGGATCAAGCTTCGACTGTTTGTCCAACATGATGTGGATCAGATCTAGGCTATTTGTTTGAAAATACATACTCACTCTAAGGTAATGAAATTCTTGGCTGTCCACCAAGTGAGAAGTCCAAAAAGGTGAGAAACATACACTCATGGCTAGTATGCACTCACACACCTGTAGGTGGCTATGGGGGAAATTCATTCCTCAGAATGGGCTTCTCGCTCAACCATACCAAAGTTATACCTCCAGATAACTTTAATAAGGCACCACAATGAAAATGATTTTTGAGCTGTATGAGGTAAGTAAAACTTCATTTGCTTGACACTCATAGACATTTTCAATGAAAAATAGTGCAAGGAATGTTTGAAAAGGGATTTTGTTTAGTTCATGCAAGGTCTCATTTTAGGGAACATTGTGCCTAATGTTTCTAAGAGAGGATTTCTCAAACAAGTATTTCACTCTTGGAGGGAATCAAGCTCAATGACTCCACCAAGAAAAGGACACATCGCAAGAAGAAAGGAATCACACAATGAAAT
This sequence comes from Sequoia sempervirens, assembly GCA_007258455.2. Classification (NCBI taxonomy): domain Eukaryota; kingdom Viridiplantae; phylum Streptophyta; class Pinopsida; order Cupressales; family Cupressaceae; genus Sequoia; species Sequoia sempervirens. The sequence continues at coordinate 245,481,391 of VDFB02075321.1, read as the reverse complement.
GTGAGTCTCAGTCTATGTCCCCACTTTAAAGTCATTGTTAACAACATTAGTGTGAGCAATTGCTTTAAAGTAGAAGAGGAAGAGAAGACATGAGATCTTACTTGAAAATCCCTATGCTAAGTCATATGTTTCCTATAAGCTACATCATGAAGAAAAAAGGTAGCATGTCATCCTCATCCTAAGCTTTCTCTTTATGTTCATGAAAGGTTAACGACTAGCCAAAAGCAACAACGACAAGGGACATATGAAGACAAGGCTACCTAACCCCTTGCCCCCACTCAGTGTAGGAAAAAGGTGAGCCAAAAGGATTGATAAGATGCATTCTAGAGTGAAAATAAATATCAATTATTGGAATTAGGTGCCTCCACATAAGGAAGAACACCAAACTCCTGAAAATGTTTGATTTTACTACTTAGCCTTACATTCATTAGTAGAATGACAATGGACTCTGCGATAGGCACAAAATGAAGTCGTGTAATAATATTTCTTTCAAGTTCATGGAGGGAGAGATATCAAGTGAGATTGGAGGAGTCTCAACAAGATACCCTCTTGATCAATGGTAGAAGGTGTTCCTATAGTTTGTGATAAAGATACCCCTTGTTTAGATGTACAAGATATCATACCTACACAAGAATCTTTATATTACGAGATTTTGTTCTCTCCTTTATAGGATGGTGGAAAATCTAATGAATTTAAATCATTATTGTTTTGCGAGATGATATTGATATGAAGTGAAGGTGTATTTGTTTGTTTTATTTCTTGCAAAGGAGAGTGATCAAGACTACTTGTGTCGATTAGTTTAGGATGCATTACAGTTAAGGTGGGATTTTATCAATTGTTTGTGATAGTGTTGATATTGATTGAAGGCTTGATTACTTCTACCAAAGGAGAATAGCCAAGACCATGAGTTGTTTGTTGTGTGATAGGATCTATAGGGTTGCAGATACCTTGTTTTTTAGCACGACATCCTTTTCCACTATATCTGAGTTGTTTCATAAGTTCTTAACCTTTTCCATAAATCTTTTTCATTGCTTTTGAATCCAGTGGTTATTTGTTGTTGAGTTCGTCAAAGTCTGTTGTGTAATTGGTTGGAATTTGTTCTAGCGTGGTTGAGGTAGATGCATTCAAAGGGTCTTTCAAGTTGTGTGTTGACATGATTTCTTTTTTGTGTGCCTTATTGGAATCTTTGTTTATGATCTTGTACTCGCCCATGAATGTATGTTTGAAATCTAAGGAACCCCAATCATGTTCTAATAGCTTTGTGACTTCATCAATGTGTTTTTCTTTGTCTTTTCGTTGCATAGGTTCTACTTGTGTGGTTGGTGTTAATGTGTTTAATGGGTTCTCTCTATTTTCTCAAGTTGCAAGACACTATAAGGCTCATGATCATCATCGAGTGTGCACACTTTTTGTTGTAGATGTATTTCATTTTTTAATGAAGAGTGGAAGGCACACCATTCATTGCATGAATCCACGACCTTCCTAGAAGAAGGTTATATGAAAGAGCATGAGGCATAACCTAGATTGGTGTGTTTAATGTGACTTCTCCAACTGTAATAGGTACATTGATCACCCCAAGCAGTTTATTTTCTTCATTGTCAAATCCCTTAATAGATAAAGAATTGGGTAGAACTTTTGATTTATCTACACAAAGCTTATCCAAGAGGTTTACGCTACACACATTAAGGGTTGAGCCATTGCTAATAAGGGTTCACTTTATCCCTATTATACTGTATTGAGCAATGATCATAAAATCTTCATTTTGTTGTTACACTTCCAAAGAGGGGAGTTCATTTTGGTGGAAAATGATGTTAGCATTCAATCCTTGAATGATGACTATTATGTCATTTGGTTGCACATTAGAAGCGATAGGAATTTGTTGTAAGGTTGTTTGAAGCATAGTGTGATAGTTAGGTGAATTATGGAGAAATTCCATAGGGATATCTTTCCAGGAGTTCTCTTAAGTTATTCAACAAGATCATACTCATGTAATCGAGGAGTAGTAGGCAGTATAGAATTAGGAAAAGGTAAAGAGGTCAAGGCTGGTTGTTGTGGTTGTGGATTATTTCTAGTGTTATATGTATGAGCAACAATATTATGACTCAGTTGCTGCAAAAATTATTTTGAGGTGGGTAAGGGATAAGTTCAGGCTTGTTGTGAATGTGAGGTTTGTGTGATGGGGGATAAAGAATGAGTTCAGGTTGGTTTTGATTTTTTTTTTGTGTAAATGTGGGTACAGAATTAGAGGGTTCTCAGGATGTCCCACGAGATATTTTGGAGGTCCATTAATCAAGGGGGTTCTAATGGACACTTGCACATTCATAACTTAGTGGTCTTGGTTTGATGGATCTCTAATAAAGTGAAATATAGAATCACTTTTTTATCTAAGGAAGACACATTACTATTTTTGCCATGTTTGAGCACTATGATATTCTCCCTAGGAGGAGAGTTTTTAGGAGAACTACAAACCAAATATTCTTGACACTCATGGATTGGTTCTTCTAAAATGACTTCATGGAAAGTAGGGGAATGATAAATGGTTGAATTATATTTCTCAATAAGGGTTTCCTTAGGTGAAAGGGGACAAGTAAGATTCTCATGACTCTCATTGGTTGTGTTTTCTAACATCAAAGCATATTCCTTACAACTAGGGGAGATACTAGGAGAAGAACAAGTATTATTATCATGATCATTTATGACTTCATTCCTTTGTTCTCTAATGTCTTCCAAAATAGGAGCGGTAGGAGAAGGATCATAAAGAGGGTTGTTGTATACCAACATATCCTCATCATTTAGAATCTTATCTTCCTTGAAAGCATTCTCACAATCCAAAGGAGAATGGAAATTAGGTAAGGTGATTTTTAGGAATGTGTCTATGATTTCATTCTCTTGTGCTAAAATATCTTCCCAAAGGGGAGGAGGAGAAGGAAAAACAAGATTCTCATGATTCTCAATTATTGTATCTTCTTTTGAACCAAGATACCTTTGTCATTAAAAGAAGAGGTATCATGAGAAGAACAAATATGATCATCATGGTTATCTATGTTTGTATGCTCTTCTATCAAATCATCCACACAAATAGGAGGGATAGGAGGGGGTGTAAGTTGAATGTTAACATTTTCATTGTCACTCTCTTGCACTAAGAGACTTTCATAACTAGGGAATGCATAGAACATGAATGACTAACATGCTTATTTACTAACTTTTTCTTTGCAAATTTGGAGACTTGATTGAAACTAACATTTGGAAAAAGTAAACTATACAAACTTGTTCAATGCAATGTAATAATATAAAATGAAATGCAATTTTTAGTATTCAAGCAAGATAATTTTTTGGTTACACAATGCAACGATCTAAAATGAAATGCAATTTTTAGTATTCAAGCAAGATAATTTTTTGGTTACACAATGCAACGATCTAAAAATGAAATGTTGTGAATGAAAAATTCAAATAAGGTAATTCATATGTAGAAGTTGAGAAATCCAACTTCACAGACCCCGAAGATCACTTGCATGCAAATAACCTATCACAGAAAGGAAGAGATGGAGACAAAAAACAAGGGTTTGCATTGACTGAATTGAAATAATACAAAGAGATCAATCCTTAAAAGGAGATCACGCAAAACCTAAAAGTAACCCTCATAGGTAGACATTTAATAATTGATATAATTATTAAATGCCACAATATGCAAACTAAAGTGAAATCTTAAGAGAGGAATAAAGGTGACTTAATTAACATAATTAAGTTAAAACCTTTACTCTAACACCCCCCCTTAAGATGATCAAAAGTGCAGCTACAAACATGTGCAAGAAAGCAAAGGTAGATACAATGCATGAAAGCAAACAAGGGTCCTAGGCCTGATGAGGTACCCGAATACAACCAAATCTCTATAAAGTGGAGAAATAGAGAAAACCTCATGGGAAAAACTCTACTCCAAAAAGAGATGAAAGACTTGAAGAACATCATTGAAGCAGAAGAAGTTGCAAACAACTGTCAAAAGATGATTGTTATGGTGCTGAAGAACCTCCTCTGAAGATAGGATGATCAGGATCAATAAGACAACAATCTGCATGAGTGCCATTTGTATCTTCGTTCCAGGTGTTTGCCTTTGTTTTCCATTTGATTCAAGTAGTTTCATTGTATACCATGTAGAAGATGAGAAAGCCAACTTCACAAACCCCGAAGATCACCTGCATGCAAATAACCTATCATAGAAAGGAAGAGATGGAGACAAAAAAATAAGGGTTTGCATTAACTGAATTGAAATAATACAAAGAGATCAATCCTTAAAAGGAGATCATTCAAAACCTAAAAGTAACCCTAATAGGTAGACATTTAATAATTAATATAATTATTAAATGTCACAATATGCAAACTAAAGTGAAATCTTAAGAGAGGAATAAAGGTAACTTGATTAACATAATTAAGTTAAAACCTTTACTCTAACAGAAATGAGCTAATTTAAGGTAGATCTAATGAAGTTATGCATGTTACAGAAACTCAGCCAAGTGATACAAGTAGGTAATGGAAACAAACAAAAGATTAAGGACAAGGTTTTCAGTTCTGTAAATAACAGTTTTAGAGGTGAAAATGTATCGATTTTCCCAAGGTGGCGAATGAGTCCCAGTGGGGACTTTTTTTAGAATTTTCAAATATTTTTTATTGATTTGGATATATTTTGTGTTGTATGATGTAGATGTAAAGTGAAAATGCAGAATTTTACTATTTTTCAATGAAATGAAGTGCAAGAATGCAAGCTATATGAGCTTTCACTAATGCAATTTGAAAACCCTAGGATGCAAATTAAACAATGCAAAACCTAATGCAATGTTGATGCAAGATATTCCTAGGATGCACTTGAAATTAGAAGTAAAAATTTTCTAAGGTTGGGTTCACAAAAATGTAAACAAAGATTTTGGCTTCCAAGGGTCTTTCTAGCACTTCTAGGGTTTTTCACCTAAAAGGAGAAAGATGGACCAAAATTCAATGTAAACACTCAATATTAATGTGATATGGATGCAATATGCCTAAATGAAATATCTTAAATGCAAAAAATTGAAGAAAGATGTTGATTGCTAAATGAAAACTAAAGAAATACAAGTTGTTTGAAAACATATTATGATATGCAAAAATGACTAGAAATGTAAACAAAGCTTAACAAAAAGCTATGAAATAGAAAGTGTGCACTTGAGAACTTATTGGAGACTGGAAATGACTTTTGAAATTCTATTGATCCTAAAAATTTGGCCTACTAGGACTCATCCGCCATTCTAGGTGAATTAGTCCCAGTTTTGGGAAACTATTCCAAAGCCCATTTCAAACAACTGGGTATCCAAAACTATAGAAAACACTTTTTAGGCCTACCAGTGGGACTCATTTTCCACTAGTTGCGAATAAGTCTAGTTTTGAATTTCTAAAAATCCAAACGTGGAAACAAAACCCCTTGGTCTGCACTTCAGCTCCTGGTAGGTGTCCACCTCTGAAACATTGATTTTCAGGTCTAAAAGTGACTTTTTGTGGATATTTTGACCTTGAAAGGAAGAAGATAACTCCAATAATTCTTCAATCTATTATTCAATGATTTCCAAGTCTCCAAGATGCCTAAATCTACAAACACACCAGAAGAGAAGGAGAAAGGTTGAATGTTAGGGCATGGTGGTTGACCTTGGTCAAACTCCTTTTTAGGTAATTAAACCAAAATGAAGAAATAATGTAATGAAGTATGAAATAATGGAATTATTACCTTTCCATAATGATTGATCTTGATTTTCTACAGCAAAAGATGAAGAATGTACCCTTGAATGTCTAAAAAATGCTATCTTGATGACTCAAAATGTTAAAACCCTAGTTTGCTTGACTTGAAATGGAAGATTAATGATGAATAAGATGAATGAATTAAGATAATTATGAATTAGGGTTGACACAATTTCACTTATAGGAAATCCACCTAATTTTCCTATTAATTTGATCACCAAGGCTGACATGGAGAAAAATTAAACTTAAAACCTAATTTTTTGAACTTAAACCCTAAAAATGACGCAAATGGGACTCATTCACCATTAAGGGTGAATGGGTCCCACCTAGATGGGATTTATTTTCCTCTAATGGTGAATGGGTCCCACAGGGCCCATTCTGCTAGTTGGAATGTCAGGAAGTAAGGAAATTGGGTTTATATGGTGACTTTGTCAGTTATTTGATCAAATTATGCCTTGGAATGCACAATATGGGGTCATAGGGGCCTATTAATGATGATAAAAAGGGTTACTAGGGATATGGACATAAAGTTCAATGTGAAAGTGTGATTAAATGCAATTTACAATGTTAAAATGAGGTCCACATAGCCTAGAAAGGCACAACATCCAATGTGAATGTGTAAAAGAAATTGAAACACTAGATTAAGATTAAGTTTCATTTACAAGCCTTTTATATTAATATGATAATGCATGTAAATATATTTTATAATATTTAATTGATTGGAAAATGTGTCCATAAGACTTAAATACTTAATGAAAGTCTAGAAAAGTGTGAAATTGATTCACAACACTTCACAACACCTTTACAAGACATCAATAAATGCATCTTATTTAGTTTACAATGGTGCAAGATGTAGTGTGGATGTGTAAAACACCTCACAACATTAAATCAAGGACTGATTAAGTCTAATTTATCATCAATTATTCCCAAATCAAGCAAATAAAAAGGGATACTTTTTCCATTTCCACAAATAGAATTGTAAATATGCTAATGTATGAAAGGATAATGATTCAAATGATGAATGAAATGTTCAATTTATAGATTTTTAGGAAACATAATGAATGGATGAGATTCAATCTTGGGTCTCAAGTTTAATCCATGTTTGGTGGAGCTAATGAAGAGAGGTAGTACGAATGAGGAAGTTTGAAATTATTTTAATTTTTAATTACGAAAATTATTAGTCAACAATATTGACTAGAGAGTTAACAAGGTTGATTGATGATTTAATTTTTTCAATTAAAAAATTAACTAAATTCATTTAAAGGAACTTAAGAAGAGTTGACTATTTGTATGAAATGGCTAAATGAGTGTATAGGTGAGTGAAGTGGATAGATTGGTGTTTTGCCTAAGAGTATGATTGAGTACACTGAATAGATTACATAGTTGACTATATGAATTAGATTTTTTAGAATTTAATTATTAATTAAATAATACTTGATGTATATTAGATGAAAATTAATATTAATTACTTTGATAATTTATGGATAGTAAGTGGATAATGAGAATTTAATTTATTGAATTAATGGATAATATTAACTTTAATTAAATAATATGAGTTATTCAAGTCAATGGTTATGAAGGATTATAGCTAATAAAAAATATAATAATTTAATGGTTTTTGATTAATATTATTAATGAATACAATGTTAAAATAATGATGGATGAAGAAAGAATTATTTTAGTGTCTACATTTTTTTTGTATTTGAGATAACATTCAACATAACATTATTTCAAAGTAAAAAAAAGTAGGTGGGAAGAAATAAATTAGAAAGCAATTATATGTTCCAATCAAGTGGAAGAAATAATAAAAATTTGGGTACTAAGGTAATGCTACCTTGAGATATTATCCATGTGAAAGCTACTTGATTGAGCTCCTTTTTTTATATCTTAGAAATAGAGGACCAAAATTATAAAGATTAGATACAATATGTGGTATAGGCATTGTTCCCCATACGATCAAGATAATTGGGGTGCTAAGTCATAGCCAATCATAAATTGATTGCAAAAAAGACAAAACCAACATATATCAAGGAAAATAAAAAGGAGACCAGAACATGATATCCAAATTATTCTCATCAAGACTTTTTGTTACTATTATTTTCATAGAAGTTGGCATCATGTGTGCAAATAATAGATTCAACTCTATCTTTAAGACTTAGTTCCTTCACAATTGTGACAAACTCCATAGGTTTATTGTTGTTTCTTCTCATACCCACTAGTTTCTCTTTCTCTAGCTTGGAAACATTGTTCATCTTCATGTATTATTTTCGCACCTAAAATTCATTCTCATCCAAATTATTCATGTCTTGCATCCAAAAGTGTGCACTCAAAATTTCCTTCTTGTAGACAAGAGTGAGGCCTGCTTTGATCAAAATTGTAAGCCTTTTTATTTGGGATATCCATGATCATAGAAACCTGCATAATAATATTAAACAAGATGATCTCATGTTGAGAGTCACTAAGACGCCTTCTAATAACATGGAACAACTCCTCATTCTTTGCTTTCTAGAAATGCCACAATTATTTCATAGGTTAGCATTAAGAAAAATATATTGAGCTCAAAAAAAAATATTATAACATGTTCAAAAATTACTTTAAACCAATTAAATCTCTCTTTATTATCCTAGCCCAAAATTTTTCCCAAAAAACGACTATTTTTCAAAAACATAGATGCTCAAATGATTCATCTCTTTTACAAAGGCTACATTCATTAACATGAAAATTAGAATTGTAATATGAGTGAACTCTTAAAATAAATATGTGAAGAAAAAATTAGACGAAAGCTAAAAATTATGGAAGAAAATAGAAGATAAATGAAGAGACATAATAAAAATAAAATGAAGTGGATTGAAAATTTAATATGGATAATGAATACAATAAAAGTGAAAGGAAATGGAAAAAATAAGAAAATTATTTTTATTATGAAGAAATGGATATTTTGGAATGCTTCATTATTTTAACATATGGATAGAAACCTTATTTTGATATAACAATGAATCTTTTTACTAGGGTATGTAATACTAAGGTGACAACAATGTATCTAATGAATGGATAGATTCACAAGTTCAAATAATAAAAAATATGATGCCAGAACACTCATAAATAATTTTACACACTTAGTGGGTATGTGGGGAGACAACCATCAAATACAAAGAGTATTTCACATCACATCTCAAAGTGATTGACCTTGGTAGGTCTTATGAGAGAATATCTAATAAACATGGCACATAAAAATAGTATACCATGCACCAACGTATATAAGTCAAATCACACTATGATAGATAATAATAATGGTAAATATGAGTAAGTATTTAATGGTTCAAAAGATAAATTAGAGATCACAAAGTTAAATTAAATATCAAATATAAATCAAAGAAACAAAATATCAACTACCAATTGATATACATACATATTACCTCTTGCAAATTGCTAATAGGATAGAAAGATGAGGATTTTTCCTAATTTAGGGAAGTATAACCTAATAAATAAGGGGAAAAAAATGAACAACATGGTTGAAGGTGAGAACCAACTATATCATAGGAAACACACAAAAACAATAAACACATGGCATTGTGAAACAATCTTGTCATCACAACATAAAATTATGAGAGGGAAGGAAAACTAGTAACATTGCTCAAGGAATGTGAAGGAAAAATAATGAAAAGTAAAAATAGGAACAAAAGAAAAATAGTTTATACAAAAAATCACCATTAAAGTTGAGGAGGTAGGTAAGGGTGATGTGATATCCAAAATATGATTTTTTTTAGATTCTTTGATATAGTCATGCTTGCTTTATTGATTTGAACTTTTTATAAGGGTGGCACAACATGCCGCCAAGTAAGTCGAATCTACAATGAATCGAAGTTTTAGATTCTCCTTTACATTCATGCTAGGATGACCAACTTTTAAATTTTAGCAAAGGTAAAGTACTAAAATAAATGCAAGAAATAATCAAAACAAAAACTTATGTTAAATACAATTATCCGAAATAAAATAATTAAGCAAATAAAAATAGGAAAAAGTGGTTTTGGGCATGCATATGCAAGGTACAGTAATTATTATCTTGGAATTTATTTTGAGTGTGTGAGTATAGTCAATTATTGACGATCACATAGTGTGAGATATGTATAGCATTCACTATGTGTTATATGACCATAGGATAACACTTTTGTGAAATTTATGTTGATTTAGAATTATATATTTATATAAAAATTAAGGGTGACACAAATGATTAATTGAGAAAGTTACACAATAATATATTTTACCTATAAACTTGCATTGCTTCCATAGTTAAAAATGAAATAAGTTTTTATATGTGATTGTCATTAACACTAAATCTATATTTTTTACCATAATATTGAATAGAAAAGTTGTGTTGAATTTAATTGTGATTAAAATTAAATCTCTTAGAAGTATTATTCAAAAAAATCTAAAAATATGAGAAATAAAAATAGTCTAAGTGAAATGGATTCACCATGATATTAATAATGCTACACCTACACTTAGTTGACTAATTATTTCTATGATGTATGTTATAGATGAACCTTGAGCTAGTAAGGACAAAAAAAAATTATAATGGAGAAATACTATAGATCATTTTCTCCAAGGTGAAAAATATTTTATTATGGAAATGAGCATTTGAAATAAAAGGAGGGAGTAAAATAAAGTATTTATAAATGATCCCTTAGTTAGAAAGGAGAGATTGAAAGAATAATTTATCCTTCACAAGGAGATAATTTTACCTATTAAAAGAAGATAAATACATGCTATTTAATAAAACCCTTTGTAAAATTGTGTTGTAATGTAATCAAAGGTGTGTTGTTTGGATGCCATCCTCATATTATTATATAAATCTTTAAGGGGAACTATGAAATCAATTATGGAGATTAGTTAATAACAAAGGTAGTTTTGTAGGCCATGGGTATTGGAGAAAAAGCACGAAGGGCATGCTCAACTAAAGATCCAAGGTGCCACTAAGATTTTCCTAGCCAAGACTTTACATTGAACAATTGCTCTATTATGTATGTTTTACATGTTATGTTCTAAATGGGACTATTTCCTCCTAGAGTATATCATACCTATGTGGGCCAAAACCATTGTGAACTTCTATGGGTGGGAGTGTTGTTCTATGTGATCTAATTTAGATAAGTATGGAATATATTGTTATTGAAATAATTTTGAAATTATATGAATTTGGAAAGGCTTTAATTATAACTTTTTATGATTAATAATTATTTGTATTTATGATTAAAATACATTACATTGATATTGAATTTAATCTATTACTTCTTTATTTTTATTTTATCATTAAGGATGTATTATTTAGACAGGCCCCACATTAGTGGTGCTCACAAGAAGGACCTCCTACGCTTCAACATATTCAACTTAAAATCGCATAATCAACTTTATTCAATTAAGAAGCCACACTAGAACTCCAAAAACCATTGTTTGAAATTCTAACTTAATGTATTACTTTGAGGATTCAAACAGGGATATGTCTTGAAAACCTTATAACCTTCACATTTAAGCACAACCCCCTCGACAAATCTGTTAATATTTTTAATTAGATATTTATAATATCATAATTTTTTACACATTTCTTTGTGTTCTTGATATTATCTTGTAACTCTAATATTTAGAAATAATAAACTCTATAAAATGTGTTCTTGATATTATCTTTTAGCTCTAAAATTTAGAAACAATAAACCCATTTATTTCAGTGTCCGACGGAAAGCAGAATGATCACTACTTTATTTAAACGTTACAACATGTTTCCAAGAGAGAGACCAAAGTAGGATGAGCTCTACCTCAACCAGGGATGGCTTCATTATTATTTGATAGGCTAAGCGTTTGAATCGAAACGAATTTGATCAGACGCATGTTTTAATGGACGAGCTATAGTGGGTTTGGTCGTCGTAGAACTCGTTCCACAGCATGACTCCTCCATACTCGGGGCATTCCTTCACCTTGGGTAGCACGTCGGAGATGAGTATGCTTGCAGGAATGAAGCCACCAAGGTACGTAGCATTAGAGGAGGCAGGAAGGCCAACGAAGAAGCTCTGCTTTTGAGTGGTAGTGGTTACAGTCGTGATCCACTGTTTCCACGAACTCAACAGTTTGGAAGCATCCCCATCTGCGTACTGGCAGGACGGGTAATTATAGAACTTGATCCACACGTAGTCGAACAGTCCCGTCTGCAAGGCATTTTCCTCTGCGGGTTGTTGACTGCTCGTCAAGTCCGCTAATAGTGGTGGTAAGCAATACGGAGCAGCGCTGAGATAGATTTTCTTGGAGGAGGTGCTAAGAGCGGACACGGCCCTGGCAAGATCGTCCCAGTGCTCCGACGTCGTGTATTGGATATGGAAGTCGATGCCATCCAGAACGGCGGATCCCAGAGGCCTGGACGCCGACGTCCCTCCAAGAAAGTTGTTCCACAGATAGCTGGCTACGTTCTGCGCGCCTTGGGAGGACCCGATTGCACAGTTTCTTTTTCGCCTCCCAATGAGAGAAACACCTTTACCCCTTTGGACTGGCAGGAGATAATATCGGCGCTGAGCGATTGGCAGCCTCCAGAAGAGGGGTCGCAGTGGCCTGCGAGATCGAGCACCGGCGTCCGCCCGTAGCCAAATGTCGTCAAAAACCCGAGAATCACAATTGCAAAGTTACCTGTTGCGCAGGTTTTGGCAAGAGATGGTTCGTTGGGATTTTGGCCCCATATATGCTAATGCTTCCAGCCGATGCCTCGCTCCACAGCAGAGCGAGTATTAGGCCAATTGAGCTCGCTTTCATTACGTTCCTCTCCATGCCTGCCATGAATACAACCGTTAGTGGATTGCCTAAACTCTTGGATTCGGCTCCTTATATAGCTCGCCGGGCTCTGCACGTTCTACGAAAATAATTATTTTAGTTATTATTTTAATAAAACGTGTACCATGCTATCTAATAAAAATATGTTTGGACTCCCTGTCATTGGCGGGATGTGTGTTGGATTCACTTCAATTATTTTGTTCGTTATTGTTTCGCCAAGTAGTTTTATTTAATGATTTGTCTCTATGTGTTTTTTGTATTGAGGAATGTTTCGTTTCTTTGGGGGTTTATATTTTTAAAATTTAGGTGCCTAATGATATTTGGTTATGTGGCTTTCATATACATTTATTTTCTAAATATATTTATTATTTCATTGATCATTATAATTAAGTCATCTTCATAATATTTTATTTTAGTGAAGGCATAGATATCACTTATAGTTCACACATTTGATTTGGTAATGGCTAGACTTTATACTGTACAATATTTATTTGTCTTTTAACTCTATTTCATTGGTTGATCTTCATGTATCATCCTTTTATTATTATGTCAAGTTGATCAAGTGGATATAGGATGGATATAGGATAGTCTTATCATATACTAGTTGTCAAAAGGGGTTTGCTTCAAGTTATGTTTGTCTTTGCACATGATTATATTTATATTTAATTTATATATAAAAAAAAGCTTTTAAAGTGTGGGAAGATATTTTATTTACCACTCAACACATGTAAAATTGCACTTTTTAATTAAGATTGTGATTAAAGAAAGTGCATTATATATCATGCAAAATTCTTCATTATAGAGTGTAAACACTAGTAACAAGTAATTAGGGTTAGTTTGTTTTAAGGTTTAAAAAATCTTTTAAAGACTAATTTAACATTCATTAGTATAGTAAATGATTACTTTTACATAAGTCACAAGTATCTTTCAAGACTAATTTAGCATTCATTAGTATAGTAAATGATTACTTTTATATAAGTCACAAGTATCCTTAAAATATTCTAGGGTTTGGACATCTATTTACAAATACTAGTAGACTCTTCTTCATTTTTATTATGTAATTTTTATTATAATTTTCATGTCCATTCCTATGAATGAAATTTATAGCATGTCGGACTCTAGTTTCTCTCAAGAATGGATACACTATCTTTTTATAGAGTCTATTTTTTTAGCTTGTTGAAAGGAATTTAATCATATGCACTAAACCATATTTAGATGCATATAACATTATCTTTCTTTAATAAGTTGTGATGTTATGTTTAAAAAATTAGGGATTTGTATCACCCACATGTTGCCAAGTTTGGAGAAAATTTTATATTTTCATGTAATTTTAATTAATCAATTATTCAAATTTGGTTCATCCATTTATGTTGAAACTAAGGAGGGGGGTCATGTAATAATCCTTAATTTTCTTGTTCCTAAGTTATCCTAGTGTTCCTCTACATATATGGTTGACAAAGGGTTTCTCCCTTAATTTTTTTTTGCTCTTCATTTCTTTTTGTTTCCCTAGCCCCTTTGTAGTTTTTGGTGGAAATACACAAATATATAAAACCCTTATCATATGAGAGAGATCTCTCTCACAGATGTAGAGGAAAACCACTATATTGAAGGTAACATTCCCACATCTATGACAAAATTTATAGTTATTCATTATCCACATCACTTAAAAATTTGTAAAGGAGTGAGTCGACAAATTGAAATGCTAACAAATTTTTCCAAGATGATTTTTATTAAATGAATTTCTATAATTGTACTTAATACATATTTTTTAGTAAGTTATTATTGTACACTATTGTACCCTAGAAAAAAGGCAACTTGTTTGATTTTGGGAATAGTTGATGATAAATTGGACTTAAGGAGGCCTTGATTTAGTGTTGTGAGTTGTTTTTCACATCCACACTAGGTCTTGGACCCTTTCAAATGCATTTAACAATGTCTTGTAAAGGTGTTGTAAGAGACTTTCTTGCTTTTCTAGACTTAATAAACCCATTTAATCACACTTTCACATTGAATTATGTGTCCCAACCCCTAATTTACCTTCACATTACCATTAATAGGTCCCTATACCCCATATTGTGCATCTCGAGGAAATATTTGATGAATGTTGGATGTTGCAGTTATATTCTATATTGTTTATCTGTAACCAAAAAAAAAAAATTATTTAAGAGTATGTTGTGATTATAACTCATTGGAATGCAGTAGATAAGCTTCATGGAATGTATCTCTCTAAGTGCTACCTATTATATCATGCTATTTGCTAGTTATCTCTTGTAATTGAAAATCACTTTTCTATGAGCAATATTCTTACCTTATTGTAGATAGATTTTCTTCAGTAGATAAGGAATTAATTTTATGGCCTTATGGTGCATAGGTGAAGAAATTATACTTGAGATATTATTTTTCTAAATTTGAAAAGAAATGTATCTGATATAGATGTGTGTAATGCGCATGGAATTATTTGTTAGAATTTTCTTTTGTTATAAATAAATGTTGATTAGAATAGATAATAGAATCCTTTTGTCTGCAATCCTAGAAAGAAACGAAATGAGTGTAAGGTAAGCATGAAACCCAAATTTAGGAGAAAGATAGTATGAATGAGAATGAAGCCTTTCAACCCCTCTTGCAAACATACTTTTTATTCATTTCCTTGTGGAGAGAAAAAAAAAACATATTAAAGTAACGAATAGAAGGAAAAAAAACAGAGAATGACTTTTATTTCAGAACATCAGTATAAGAAGTTAAATATATAAAAAGTATGTGCAAATTATGACCCTACCTTATTTGATTCTATATGCAAACTTCTATCTTACTAGATCAATATAAGCTACTGAAGATCTTCATTGACACAGAAAATAGAAGAACTACTTGAGGGTATTGGGCAACGCTTGTTGCTAAACCATTCCTTCTACAGGCTTCATAAATAATCCAACGTGGTTATAAGACAATAGCCACTCTTAGTCCCATTGAGCTTAGAAAACCAAACCTGGAAACATGTTTAGAAGCAACATGAAGAGTATAAGAATGTATACAAGTATAATGGGTAAATGTAACACAAGAAAAAAAATAGTGAAGATACTAAGTAGTTTGTAGGAAACAACGACCTTGATGTGGTGGTTTGGAAATAGAATAATAATAAAATTTACATTAAATAAGTAATAGAATGCAGGCGCAACCTCCCATCTTCCTGACTCCCAAACTCCCTGCTGGGAGCAACCCTCTTCTCCACTCTCTTTACTCAATGAGTCACAACCTGTGAATGCGTTATCACAATAAAATGAAGCCCGTTGGAAATTGTAGCTAAGTCCCTTTTAATGAGCACATTCAGGTTTTAACATACCGGTGAGCCTCTTCCTATGCGGCAAGCATCACGGGGAGGGATGCTTGCCAAAACAAAAGTGCCTCTACTATCCAGTAGGAAGGAAATCACCCCATTGCAAAACAAAAGTTAGGGTTAATATGAGGGCTCATAGTCAAACGAAGAGAGAATTTTAGGGCAGCATTATTTTGGCAAGCATCGATGGCTAAGCATGTAGTTGTATAATCTAATCTCCAACGTCCATTTTCTGCCGCCAAAATCCTCCATGCTTACCGCCCCCAGATTGCGCCCATGGTTAGCTAGTTTCTGTTTACCAGCCGCTCTTGGTTGTCTTCCTCTCAGCCTTCATCGCTGGCTTGTCATGCATGTCTCTTGTTCTTTTTTCGAGGCTGAAAAATCAACAAAAAAAAAATATATACATTTATATATATAAATACCTATTGCTTCGCTGTGTCAGTCTATAATTATTAAATATTATCTATTGACTGTATTACTTGAAATCCACGCCCTTTTCCATCAATAATATATACATTGACAACACCTATTGATATACCTATTGATGATCCGTAAATAAATCTAGTTGTTTTTATTTTATTTGTAAAAGTAAGGAAGAAAAAACGTAAACATTGTAAAGTAAATAAATAGTTTCAAGAAATATAAATGGGTAAATAAAAATAAATGGACGTTTGGCTGGAAAAAAAAAAGAAGAGGAATAATAAAGAAAGCATTTTATGTTTATTTGGGTTTATTCTTGTGAGATAAAAAGTCACTTTTTCCAATTAATAATAAATATTGGACTTTAGATATAACAAAAATTGTGTTTATCAAGTGTAATTGTGATGTGGCCACATAAAATAGGTTAGTTAACCTCATAATTATTTAGTATTTTTTGTAGGGTAATTAGTATTCATAATGGGTATCCGATTTAAGAAATTAGCGAAATTTGACTAAGTTAGGGGAAACTAAACATTTACGTTTGACTGACTTCATCATCAATTGGTCCTTGCCTTAGTAAATAGGGTATTGTGAATAATTTAATTAAGTACTAATTAATTTAAAGATTTTTAAGATTGGGTCCATATCCCATAAGTTGTCTAAGAACAATAGGATAAAAATCACATTAGTCTTACAAAAAAAATTGGGCATGACATATAGGGTATTTTGAGTGGGAAAAATTGAAATTTAAGTTTATTATTCTTTCATGTCGACCTTAGGGATACAATTAACAGGAAAATAAGGTGCATTTCCTATAAAATCAAGTCTCTAAGCCCTAATTCATAATCTCTAAACTCATTCACACATCTCTTATCATTCATTCATCATCTATCTTCTCTATCAAGTCAAGCAAGCTAGGGTTTCATCATTGCAAGTCATCAAGATAGATTCCAAAGACACTCAAGGGTAGATTCTTCATGTTTTGTTGTAGACATTCAAGATAAATCTTCATGGAATGGCAATAACTCCATTATTTCATGATTCATTATATTTTTTTCTCATTTTGGTTTAATTACCTAAAAGGGGTTAGACCAAGGAAAATCCCCATACCCTAACATTCAACATTTCTCTTTGTTGTCTTGTGTGTTTGCAGATTTAGACATCTTAGAGGATTATAAATCATTGAAGATTGCATTGCAAAGTTGTTCAAGTAATCTCTTCATTGGATAAGTCAAAATACCCCTAAAAAGTAAATTTCAAGCCTGAATCTAATAGTTTTAGAACCAGACACCTAAAGAAGCAGAAAGTGCAGATTGAAGGCTCCTGTTTCCACCTTTGAATCTTCAGAAATGAAAAATTGGAATCATTCACTATAGGTGGAAAATATGTCCCAATTTCAGGCCTGATTTTGGTTTTCTACATTTTTGGATACCCATTTGTCTAAAACGGGCTCCGAAACAGTTTTACAAATCTGGGACTAATTTGCCTAGAATGGAAAATGAGTACCAGAAGGCCTAAAAATTAGCATCAACAACATTCCAAAAGCCATTTCCAGTCTTCATCAAGATCTCAAATGCATACTTTCAATTTCATGCATTTATGTTGCAATTTGCGTTCATTCTTAGGTGTTTCTGTATATCACAATGTGTTTTCAAACAAATTGTATTTCTTTAGTTTCCATTCAATAATCAATATTTTTCATTAGTTTTTTGCATTTAAGATATTGCATTTAGTCATAATTTCATCATACATATCTTAGATTGAGTGAACCACCTAGATTTTGTGGTGTGGGATCTCTCTTTCCTTTAGGTGAAAGGCCCTAATTGAGAAAAAGAGATGTATCATTCCACGCATCATAAAATATTTGGTTAATTAGATTTTGCATTGTTTTGCATTCTAGGTTTTCAAAAACCTACATTAGTGAAAAAGTCATTTAGATTGCACTTTTACATATAATTTCCTTAAAAATTTCTAAATTTTTGCATACACATCCTAGCTCTGCATCATACAACATCAAACATATAAAAAACAATTCAAAATTTCTGAAAATTTTACAAAAAATCCTTACTAGGACTCATTCGCCATGCTGGGTGAATCAGTCCCTATTCAAAATTTTAACTGACTTTCACTACATCAAAAACCTCATTTTTAGCCTCCTTAGCCTCCTAGTACCATATACTATATGTCTGAAAAGTTTTTGGAACATTTTTTTATGCATTTCAGTCAAAAACATCATTTTACATCACCCATTCTTCAAATCCCTTCAATCCTGAGATCTAAAAATGCTCCAATTTCTGTAGTTTTACATAACATTGATAAAATTACTTTTCACTTTTGTATATACAATGTTTCTATTCATTAAAATTTGCATAAGTTTGTTAAAATTTATTTTTCTTCTTGCATATTCATTATGTACATTCTTCCAATCTTACATTTATTGGATAAGAATGTTTTGCATCTTTTCACATACATTGTTTATATTGTTGAAAAATTGCATGAAATGGCTACAAGTGCTTTTAATTTTAGCTCAAACAATGCTAGTATCTTACATAACTAGACATATTACAAAACATCCCCTATCTTATCCCTCTAAGAGTGTTTTTGTAATAGAGAATACAACTTTGGACATTCCTAACAATCATATTTTCTCTTATAATATCTCTCCTATTAGAAAAGAAGATATTTTGGTGATAGAAGAACCACTTAATGAGAGTTTTGAGAACCCAAGTTGTTTCTCTCCTCTTACCTCTTTTTGTGGACACAACATTAATAAACAAGATAACACAACCATAGGTCACCATGCCACTAACATTTTTTTTTCTCCTAGTATCTCTCCTTGTTGTGAAGACAATATTTTGATGTTAGAAAACCTATTCTCTGAAGGTCATGAGAATCTTAGTTGTCCCCCTTCCCCTAAAGAAACCCTTGTTGAGAATGACAATTCAACCCTTGATCATTCCCCTACTTGTAATAAAGTTATTTTAGAATCTTGAACCAATTATTGAGTGTCAAGAAATTTTGGTTTGTTGTTCTCCTAAAAACTATACAATTAGGGGGGATGTCATGATGCAAGACAAGGATAACTCTCACTCACTAAGGGATGTTAACATTATTCAACCTCAACTCATTCTTTACCCTCCTTCACATAAAATTCAAACTCAAAAGAAACTTGAACTCATCCTCTACCCACCTCAGAATAATGTGTCACAACAACTAATTCATAATACCATTGCTAATACATATAATAGTGGAAGTAATCTGCAATCGCAACAACCAACCATAACACCCTTACCCTTGCCTAACCTTATCATCCCCAATCCTATCTTACTAGGACCTCCTAGTGGAAAGGAGTACAATCTTGTCGAACAACTAAAGAATACTACTACTAAGATCATTATGGGACCTCATTCAAGTCTCACCTCATTATCACAACATGATTCAAAAATATTTACAACAAGCTCCTGTCCCTTCTAACATGCAAACAAATGATCTAGCCACCATGATTCAAGCCAAAAATGTTGACTTTTTTTCCACCAAAGTGAGCTCCCTCCTTTCGATGCGCAAAAATAAAATGAACCTTCTATGATTATTGCTCAATACAAGCAAAAAGGGATTAAGAGAACTCTTGTGGATACTAGTTCCACTCTTCATGTATGTGGAGTAAACCTTCTTGATAGACTTGGTGTTGATAAATCAAACATTTGACCTGATCCTTTATCCATCAGGGGATTTGAATGCAAACAACCGCTTGGTGTGATCACTTTACCTATTATAGTTGGAATGGCCACATTAGAAACACCAATCCATGTTATTCCTAACAATCTTGCATCTAACCTTCTCTTAGGTCGACTATGGATTCATGCAATGAATGGTGTGCCTTCTACTCTTCATCACAAAATGAAATACCTCTACAAGAGCAAAGTGTACACACTTGACATTGACCCTAATCCAAACAGTTGTTTGAACATCGAGCAAAACAAAGAAAATCTCTTGAGCACATTAACACCAACCACATAGGTGGAACCCACACAAAAAAAATAAAAACAACATATTGAACAAGTTATGGTGCTATTAGAATTTGATTGGGGCTCCTTGGATTTCAAACATGACTTTATGGGAGAGTACAAAATCATCCACAAAGATTCAAATAAGGACAAAGAAACAACAATAATATCAACACAAACTTTAGACAACCTTTCAAAAGCATCCCCCTCAACCACTTTAGACAACAAAGAAAATTACACAACAAACTTTGAAGAACTTAATCATGAACAACCACCAACTTCTAAAGCAATGAAAAAAATTTATGGACGTGGTTATGAACTTATGAAACAACTTGGATATAGTAGAAAAGGATGTGGTTCTCTAGAACAAGGTATCCACAACCCTTTAGAGACTAACACAAAACAAAAACCTCATGGTCTTGGTTATTGTCCTTTGATAGAAATATCCAAGCCTTCACTCAATATCAACACTCTCACACAAAAATCCTCTAAACTAAGTTTAACTGTAAAGCATCCTGAACTAATTGACACTAGTGTTCATCATTCTCATTTTCCAACAATCAAACAAACACCTACACCTTTTCTTAAGTAATGTCAATGTCATCTCACAAAACACTAATGACTTCAATTCATTAGATTTTACACCCTCCTATAAAGGAGAGAACAAAATATGCAATCTAACGAGTCTTGCGTAGATATGAAAATTAATTCTAAGCAAGGGGTATCTTTGTCACACACCATAGGACCACCTTCTACCATTGATCAAGAGGGTATTTGTTGAGACTCCTCCAATATCACTTGATATCTCTTCCTCCAAGACCTCGAAAGAAATTTTATTACAAAACTTCATCCTGCACCTATCATAGAGTTCATGGCCATTCCACAAATGAATGTAAAGCTTTGAGTAGTAAAATCCAACATCTTAAGGAGTTTGGTATGCTTCCCCCTGTGGGGGGAACAAAATACCTCTAATTGATACCGATTTTCACTCTCACCTACATTTCATCAATCACTTCAGCTCACCCTTGTCTTGCACTCAGTGGGGGAAAGGGGTTTAGTAGCCTTGTCCTTGTATGTCACTTTTCGTTGACTCTTTTGGCTAGTCATTAAATTTTCATGAACATATAAGAGCACTCTTGGGACGTGGACGATGTGCCTTAAGTTGGATCACACATGATATACTCCCATAAATTTCATGATGCAACTTATAAAAAACATATGACTTGGCATAGGGATTTCTGAGTAAGCTCTCATGTCTCCTTCTACTTTAAAGAAATAGCTCACAGTACCGGTGTACACAACCACTTTAAAGTGGGGGCCATACATCACCACTCACATTTTATTGTGTGGTTTTATTTTTCTTATGAGTCCCTCTCTTGGACATATTTGGCACAATGTTCCCTAGGATAAGACATTGCACTAATCCTCTCTTGGAAACAAGATGAAACCATTTGCACTTTTCCTCTCTTGGAAGCATTTTGCATGATGTTGCCTAAGATGAGACCTTGCACGAACTAAGAAAATCCCTTTGAAGAGTCCTTGCACTACTTTTCATTAACAATGTTTATGAGTGTCAAGCATATGAAGTTTTGCTTACTTCATAGAGATCGAACACCATTTTCCTTTGTGGTGCCTTATTGCAATTATAAAGAGGTATAAATTTGGTATGGTTGAGCGAGAAGCCCATTCCAAGGCATGAATTTCCCCATAGCCACCTATATGTTTGTGAGTACATACCAACTAAGCGTATGTTTCTCACCTAGCGGACAACCAAGAGTTTCGTCACCCCAAAGTGAGTATGCACTTTCTTTTGGACAAACAACCTAGATCTGATCCACAACTAGCTGAACAAATAGTTGAAGCTTGATCCACCTTTTCTTCACTCTTCTAGTTCTTGAGATTGCATGATTACGTACCTTGTTTCACTGCATGTGTCTTTCACCCTTGTATATGTCCTTTTGTGCTTATGTTGGTTTGACTTAGGATCTTGGATCCTGGGGGCTTGTGCAACCTCCTTTGATCTTTTTCATTTGTATTAGTATGATTGGACCTCTCTTGAATGACTAATTTAGTGTGATTTTGAAGCAAGTTCATCCTCTCACTAAAGTGGGGGCTAAATGTACCATAGAAAAAAGGAAACTTGCTTGATTTTGGGAATAGTTGATGATAAATTAGACTTAAAGAGACCTTGATTTAGTGTTGTGAGGTGTTTTTCACATCCACACTAGGTATTGGACCCTTTCAAATGCATTTAACAATGTCTTGTAAAGTGTTGTAAAATAATTTCACACATTTCTAGACTTAATAAACCCATTTTCCTCTAATTCAACATTATTGATTGTCTTAATTTTAAAAACCTTTGGCTTGAAGGAGATTCCAAAAATATTATTGATTGTCTTATTGGCAAGTCCCCCCCCTCGTGGACAATAAAGTCATGGATTGATGATGCCATCTCGCCTTTAGCTAAGTTTGACAACATAAAGATTTCACATGCCTATAGAGAATCCAATGCCATAGCAGATTTTTTTGCTAATGAAGGGGTTAGGAGTAATGAACAGAGCACTTGGCTAAATTTTAGTGATCTAAGTGTTAATGTCTGGGCTTTATTGAGTTATGATGAATCACATGGAAAAGAGGCATGTCATTTCTTTAATGAGGACAGGATGGAATTATCATATCACAATCATTAGATTGTATCGGACTGAGCTTAGTTGCTTAGTCTGCAAGGTGGCCTAACATGCTTTGTGGGCACTTAGATTTGGTAGGATCAGTTCTAGTAAAGTTCTCATCTCTATCTGCTCCACTGTGCTTGCCAAGATGGGTGGAGATAGGAAAATAATTAAGTCAAATAGCTTTGAGATGCACACAAGAAATGCTAAGGCTTGGGAAAAAGTTAAAAGTGGGGGTTTACTTCCTTTTTTGGAGAAGCTCCATGGTTCTAATTAGGAGGCTATGGATCCTTTTGAGAAAAATTGGGATAATGGGGTTCTTACCCTTTTTGGTAGGAAAGTTGAGCTCAACGAAGATCTTATAGCTGAAGTGATGGGAATGTCTACTGATGGGAAAAAAATTAAGGGATAGGGTTTTCTTGGATGAAGTCGTCATCAGATTTCCAAAAAAAGAGGAGAGATTGAATTTGGTGAAAACTGCTAATAGCTACTTTGAAGTCGACACCATAAAAGCTTTATGGAGAAAGGTTCTTTGTGTTATCATGGAGTACATAATTATGGATGGTCGCTTCACCAGGGTCTACTGTTATCACTTTTCCCTACTCAACCACTTCCGCTACAAGGTCAAGGTTTCTTTCCCCTTCTATCTTCTTTATTCCTTGAGAAAAAGCTTGGATGACCACAAGAAAAACCATAGAAGATTCCCTATTTTGCATACTGGCCTAATTAGATTAATTGTTGAACATTATCAAAAAATGCCCGTCCCTGCTAATTTGGAAGCCTCCCCTGATTATGAGGATGATGATATTGAACCTAGTTGATTGGGGTTTTTGTCCAATTTAAGTTTGACTAGAATGAGCCTATTCCCACCCATTGTCCAAACTAGTAAGATTACCCCTAACCCCCTTACTGTGATAGTTCGTGCTATGCCTAAATTGGGAAGCCCTTCCCTTAAAGCCAAAAGTATTGATAAGAATCCTCCGGCTAAAAACCTTGTCTCGTACTCTAAAGATTCTCCTAAATCTGAGGAGCTTGGTGCTAACAATTCTAAGCCTTCTGTTGTCTCGTCATTGGATAGAAATGCCAAAACTGGTTCCCATGTTACTCCTTACCCTATTAATACTTGTTGCAACACTGATAGAGATCCCTCTATGGATTTTTTGGATTTAGCTAGAAATAATGCTGATAACCATTTCAAACATTCGAAATGGGCTTTTCCTAAAATCAATGAGTTAAAGATAAAAAAATTGGGCCCTTCAAAGTAAATTGGAAGAGTTGGGAGTTAAGGTTGCGGCACTTGATAAGAAAGAGTTGGAATGAAGAGATCACGGTGTTAGCATTGATACCCAGTACCAAGCTAGTAAGGAAATAAATGTTGAATTTGAGTTGGAGAAAATGAAAAATACTGTCAAAATTATTGCCAAGCAAAACAATCATATGGCCAGACACAATGCCATCATCATCAATGCCATGACTAAGAAATTGGACAAAGCTCAACAGGGGTCTCTGGTGGTTGATCTAGAGGAAATTAATGAAAGATATATGGAGGAGGATGTTGGAATTTCTAAGAGAACTAGGGCCAATTTGAAGAGGAAGGCTCCTCCCACTCCGAAAATGATTCAAATATTTAAGAAGGGTGTTCATGATATGCAGAACTTGGAGGAGGAGACAAAGTCTGTCCTGAAGACTCTGGGTTGATTGCGGTTGGTCTTTTGTTGGCTCTTCTGCTGGCCTTTTTTGTTTGACCTTTCTAGTCTTTTGTGGGTGGTTGCTACTTGTTCTAGTCTTTTCGTTTTGTGCGGCCATTTTTGTCTACTGGACTTTTCTTTCCTTTCTTTTTTGTTGTAAATTTTGTGGTTTCAGGTCCCTGTAAAATCTTTTTTACCCTTTATCAAAAACATTATTAAATGTATTTAAATACATTATCACATCAATCTAGAAGGCTTGTAAAATAAACTTAATGATAATCTAGTGTTGTAATGTTTCTTGCACATTCACATTGGATGTTGTGCCTTTCTAGGTTGTGTGGAACTCATTTAAATAGTGTTATAAAGTGTATTTATTCACACTTTCACATTTAATTCTATGTCTCAAGCCCTAATTGACCTTCACATCATCATTAATAGGTCCCTATTACCCCATATTATGCATCCTGAGGCAATATTTGATGAAATACAAGACATAGTCACTATAAAAACATTATTTCCTTACTTCATAGCATCCTAGTTGTCAAATGGGCCCAACTAAGACTAATTCACTACCTATGGTGAATGAGTCCCTTCTAGGTGGGACTGATTCACCCAAGGTGGTGAATGAGTCCCATTTGGGCCAATTTTGACCTTTGAGTGGGAAAAACTCAAATTTAAGTTTATTATTCTTTCATGTCAGCCTTAGGGATCCAATTAACAGGAAAATAAGGTGGATTTCCTATAAAATCAATTCTCTAAGCCCTAATTCATAATCTCTAAACTCATTCACACATCTCTTATCATTCATTCATCATATATCTTCTCTATCAAGTAAAGCAAGCTAGGGTTTTATCATTGCAAGTCACCAAGATAGCTTCCAAAGACACTCAAGGGAAGATTCTTCATGACAAGGTAATAACTCCATTATTGCATTATTTATTATATTCTTTTCTCATTTTGGTTTAATTACCTAAAAGGGGTTTGACCAAGGCAAACCCCCATGCCCTAACATTCAACATTTCTCTTGGTTGTCTTGTGTGTTTGCAGATTTAGACATTTTGGAGACTTAGAAATCATTGAAGATTGCATTGAAAAGTTGTTCAATTCATCTCTTCATTTGAAAAGTCAAAATACCCCTAAAAAGTCACTTTCATGCATGAATCTGATAGCTTCATAACCAGACACTTGAAGAATCATAAAGTGCAGATTGAAGGCTCTTGTTTCCACCTTTGAATCTTCAGAAATTCAAAAGTGGACTCATTCTCCATGGGTGGTGAATGAGTCCCATTTCCAACCTTGATTTTGGTTTTCTGCATTTTTGGATACCCATTTGTCTAAAATGGGCTTTAGAACAATTTTATAGATCTAGAACTAATTCACCCAGAATGGCACGAATGAGTCCCACTAGGCCTAAAAATTAGCATCAACAACATTCCAGAATCCATTTCTAGTCTTCATCAAGATCTCAGGTCCCCACTTTCAATTTCATGCATTTTTGCTACAATTTTCTTTCATTCTTAGGTGTTTCTGCATATCACAATGTGTTCTAAAAAAAGTTGTATTTATTTAGTTTCCATTCAATAATCAATAGTTTTCATTAGTTTTCTATATTGAAGATATTTTATTTAGTCATAATTTCATCATACATATCTTAGATTGAGTGAACCACCTAGATTTTGTGGTGTGGGATCTATCTCTTTCCTTTAGGTGAAAGACCCTAATTGAGCAAAAGAGACAGCATTCAATGCATCATAAAATATTTGGTTCAACTACAAATGAATTTCACTTAATAAGTGATGAGTTGGGAGGGGAGAGAACATAAAATTTGAAGAAATAAAAGAAATCAACAAAGAAAAAAATTCAATGATGAATAATAGACAAATAGAATAAAATCAAGATATATTTTAATAAAAAATAGGGGTAAAAACTTTATTGAATCAAAATAACATTACAAAGCAAGAGCAAAAAGCCCACCAAGGGCACCAGCAAAGCCAAGAATTAAGTCACACCCAAAAAACATCTCATATCTTCCACAACCCAATCTTCTAGAACTAGAGCCAAATCGCCAAGAAGATTGTCCCAATTATCAATATTTTAAGCCCCCATCTGCTTAGAAGCCTACCTAGCCAAGCCATCCTCCACCTTATTCCACTTGCGAGGAATGTGACAAAAAACAATAGAAACCAAAGCAATGCATAGTGAGATAATTTTCTTGACCACCACTGCCAATTGCCAATTCACACCCTCAAGATGCCTCCTATTCAACATATCAACAACAACCTGAGAGTCAAACTCATAGACAATCCACCTCCAACCAAGGGCACAGGCTCGCTCAACCACCAAGAGAATAGCAATAGCCTCCATGAGGTTATTAGTATGTTGGCCCTTATAAATAGAAAAGAAGAAGACCACAACTCCCAAACTATCTCTGCCGATACCACCAACTCCAACCCCATGTAGGCTCTCTAGTAGACCAAGAAAAGATGGCCACAAACTAATCATCTAGAATATCCTAGATGTCCTCAAATTTTCTAGATACTCGGTCCAAAAAGTAGCACTCAATCATCGTGTGATCACATCCATGCATGAGTCAATCCTGCCTCACATAGAACAGTTGTTGTACATCATCATACCATGTGGGAATCCCTAGCCAAGGCCTCCAAGTAAATGTGGTCATCTCATCAATAACCCTCTGCTAGTGGGGTATACCAAGCTGTCCTATGTGCATGAATGTAAGGCCACCCCTGTGCCACCAAAATGTTGGGTCGTCAGGCTCCATGTCAACCACTGTGACTCATGGATGAAGCATGACTATGTGCTCCTAGGCCTGGGCAGATATGCAAAAGTGTGACCCTTGCATCGATGGATCTTCTGTCACAATATGTGAACTCGTGCAAATCATGATATAGTGAGGCCAAAATCACTAGTCCCCAGGAAAAGCAACATCTCCTAAAGAGCATCTGCTCCCAAGCTAGAACCCATCCTAGACTAAAATACCTACCCCACTGATCTGGAGCAACAAGTCTTGAAATAATGACTGTGACAATCAGTCAAAATGTCGACACCTGACCTCTGTAGTACTCAAGTTCAATATGTCCCTTGGTGAAAAAATTATCATCCATCCCCATGATCTCATAGCACACATCTGTGTTGGCATCCTTGTCATATATCACCCTCTCACCATGGATGGGCAATCGTAAAATCTTCTAGATTTCCTCCAATGTGACGGTCACCTCACTGGTGGGAGGACATGAAATGATGATGTCTCACTGTGCCACCGCTCAGCCAACACAGTCATCATAGCTAAGTGAGTCTTGATGGCAAGTGCATACGCAATGTACCATAGACCAATCTCTCCAAGGTGCCCCTATAGAAACTCATGTAATCCGGTCAATTTGCTAAGCACCGAGGATTGGTGCTCATGTGAATACACAGGATATTTGTCCTCCTACGCTCAAGCCATAGTTGTCAAATTTTGTAAAAAGACTAGATCTTGTTTGAAGTTTTGGCAACTAAAATAGCAAAGGTGACACTATTTGGAAACTCCAAATTGTGTCACTGGAACCCCCTAAATTGCAAACTAAGTCACGGTGTCACCATTTGATAGCAGGCCTATTTGACCTAAAACACTAATGACCTAACGAGAGCATGGTCACGCCATTTGCATATGCGTTAGCCTTTGGAGTTTTCCCCCAAAATCCTAAACTATGATGTGGCATCATAGGTCATAATAGTGGCACAGTTTGAGGCCTAGCATCGTCGATTCTACTCTTTCAATGGTGCTAAAAAGTGATGTTTGACAAGTTTGACTTTCAA
This sequence comes from Sequoia sempervirens, assembly GCA_007258455.2. Taxonomy (NCBI): domain Eukaryota; kingdom Viridiplantae; phylum Streptophyta; class Pinopsida; order Cupressales; family Cupressaceae; genus Sequoia; species Sequoia sempervirens. The sequence continues at coordinate 245,452,902 of VDFB02075321.1, read as the reverse complement.
AGTGTAATAAATGTGCACAAAAATTGAAACACAAGTCAGGTTAAGGTCACATACTGGTGGTCCTGTGCCTACAAGTCTCTGGTAGACTTGAACTTGCTCGAAATTGTGTCAGGGAAGCACTATTTGCACCATCTCGCACAAAGGTCAAAGCTCAAAATGATTCAATTTTCAAGGCTTGAATGTGAAAATGAATTGAAAGTGACCCCTTGAGGGCTATTTAAGTATGAAAATTAGGGTTTTTGGACCTTGCTTAACCATCAAGCTAGGGTTTGTGCCCCCAATCTCATTTTTGCCCAACTGAACCTCATTTTAGGTCTTTTTCTCATGTTTTGGCATGTTTTTGGCATTTTGGAGCCTTTCTGGACCCGTCAGGTAGATTGTCGTCTTTTTTTGAGAAATCACCCAAAAATCCAAATTTTCATCCAATCTCTTAAGGGGGTAGTATACCAGTGTAATTCTTTCATTGAGGCAGTAGTAGGGCATATGAAAAAATTTTAAAAAATAGATTTTTTTATCTCGACAAGATTACTCTTTGAACCAATGCAACAGGTACATTGCTTCAAAGAGGGGCAAAATGTATACATGTAAATTATACTGATTGATCCCATGCACCTAATCCTGATTTAAAATAACACCAATTCTACCTAAATCATCTTCGTTGCCAATCATTTAATTGAATAACCCTTATTTTATTAAATTCATCATATTTCATCTTCTAATTAAATAAATCAAATTTATTTGATTAAATCATCATCTTCTATTAATTAAATAAATCATTTTGTTTAATTAATCCTAATGTTCCTTTTTTTATTAAATAAATCACTTTATTTGACTAAATCATATATCATCTCCTTTAAATTAAATAAACTAACCTTTATTTGATTTAAGACTAACATCACCCCTCTTTGATTAAATAAATCAAACTCTATTTAATTAAAGCTAATATTCATATTCCTCTCATTTTGATTTAAAATAAATCCAAATATCTAAGTCAAAATGTCAAATCAGTTAATCTTCATCTAAATTAATCAAATCCTTATTAATCCTAACTCTAATCCATCAAATCGTCTAGATTTTGCAACTTCCACAAGTAAATCAATTTAATTTATTTATGAATTCATCCATTTTTCATTCAAAAGGGCATCAAGTTGGAATATTCTTCAAATTTGAAATCTCCCTCACAAATGTCTTATCCTCTAACTTGGCATTTATGACTATTACAAGTCCCTTTTATTGATCCAAGTGATAATAACTCCTCTTCCACATCTCCCTCCAACATGCCACTTATTCAAATTCACATATCCACCTAATAGAATTTATGTGCACATTCATAAAAATGTGCTCCACCTCTCTTCAATAGCATGATGACAAGTGGCATTTTGTTATTGGTTGATGTTTAGTCCCACATTCATCATTTTTTCTCATTCTTCCATCCTTCTCTCCTATAGATGGAGACGTCTTTTACTAATTTTGGATACACAACTTGATTCAAAGTCATTATCCACACATTTTATGCAGGTTCATCCATTGTTGATCAAGTTTCAATAGTTTTTAATCCACCATAGCTAGGTTATTGCAAATTTCATCAAGGAGAACCATTGATCATCTTAAAAGCTTGCAAGGAATTGGGAAAGGGCTATTTTCCACATCAAAATAACACCAATTCTCCCATGTGATTGAGAGTTTGAGCATTTAAATAAGATTTAGATTGCTTTTACTTGTTTTATTTACTTCATTTCTTGTTTGTCATGCTTCAAATGAATCTTATGGGGAATGTTAGTTTAGATTTGTATAATTGACTAACATTGTGTTTATTGTTCATGTTTGTACAGGTCTAGAGCTACCATTCATAGATCGTATGATGCCATCTTTCCATTGTAATTCCACCATATGCATTTTCATATGCTAGTAGGGATCTAATCATCTATTGATGTTGATAAGAGATCTTAAGGGAAAGTCTCCCATGTCATGGGATAATTTTAATAATAATGAAAAGGTGAGTATTATCTAGACTTATGATTTTCTCTTTACTTTCCTCGAGGTTAATTATTTAACCATTGTAGATTTGCATAAGGGGGGTTTTATTTTAATATTGATCTCTAAGCTACAAAGCTCTTTTTTAATAAATACTCACATGTTTCCTATGTTTTGTATGGCCATTATCTTCTCAATGGATGCTCAGGCTACAAATGGATTTTATCATCCATTATTACCAAATGTGGTGGTTGTATCCACACAAATTATGGGCATTGGAACAAGTTCAATGAAATATAGAGGAGGATTTATCAAACTCTCATTTTTTAAATGAATTATTCTAAAGTAATCTATAGACCCTTTTGGAAGTTTAGCGACTTCAACATCTTGCTAAAGGATATTTTGTCTTCTACTTTTCTGCTAAACTGTGGACATGACTTTATATTATTGTGACTTCTATTTCTTTTTTTCCCATTTTAACTATTGTGGTGTTGGGTAAAAGTTTATTCCTTTAGCATTGTTATAGTGTTTAGGGGGAAAATAGGGTTTACCAAAATCAAAATGATAGACCACTAATTCTTACCCTAAAACATGTGATTTTGTGTATGATATGATGTAAATAATAATAAAAAATCAATTATAACTATTATAGCAACTATGAAGGGAGTTTTGAGAGGATATAATGATGTGTACCTTGCTACAAGAAGGTTATTTTTAGGTTACAAAGGACTCATTCACCTTTAGTGGAAAATGGGACCCTGTTAGGGTTTCTTAAAAAAGATCTAAGTTCTATTCCTTGATGCATGCACTCTTAGATCCTTATTTATCATCTTCTAAAAACCTGTAGCAAATTTTTTAGCCTCCTTTCCATGTTCTTGCAATATGAATGACAACTTTGTAACTTGACAACTTTGACAAATTTTCTTCAAACATGTTCTCCACTTGATCTTCAACCTATAAATCTTCAAAAAAACATTCAAGAGGATAAAATCTTGTTTATTGTTAGTGAATAGGGGTTTTCCTAAGGCAAACCCCTTGTAGGTAATTAAATTAAATGATGGGATAATGAAATGGATGCATGAACATGAAACAATGAAATGTTGATACCTTGGAAGTTGTCTTGGAATCTAAATCTACAAACTAATATGAAGTGGCCATGAAGAATTTGGGTCTTGATCTCAAATTAGATGTTAAAAAATTCTTGCAAATAGATCCTCAATGCTACTAAAACAATGGAAATAGGGGGCTCTCTATCTTTGAGGAGATAAGGTTCCTACTTCACACTCTTGTTTCACTCAAGGAAACCCTAGAGATCTCAATCCAAGGATGGAATGAAGGAAATATATCTACAAAAGGTTGTCTTAGGCTTTGATTAATGACTAAAAAGGGGCTCACCACCAAGCTAGGGCTTGGAAAGACTAGTAACATGCAAAATCTAATTTTGAAATTCAATGATGTGCAAGACTACAATAAATGACCTAGAAATGAATGAAAATTAGAATAGGAGGTTGGAAAAGTATAGAGGGGCAGTTGGAAACCTATAACAACTTGAAACAAGACCTGAGATGTGGGTATGAGCAGGATCATCATGGAAAAAATAGGCCCTTAAGTGGCAAAAAAATAAGAAAAATTAGAGCTAGGAAACTTGACATAAAAATTTGAATAAGTTGTCTATATTATTTCAAAAATATGTAAGAATAGAATCTATATCAAATTAAATTTAGTTTCTAAACTACTAGGTTTGTTAAAAAAAAATCTATCTATTGGTGAAAATTTGAAATTTCAATGCAGTGGTACTTAAATTTCAGTGAAAAAATAAGAAGTAGGTGTCTGTCTGACCACCCTAACCACAATAAAATGATAATATTTTTTAATAATATTTTAAATATAAGTAGAGGACTCATGCCCCGATGTGATGCATATTTTTTTGCAATTTTTTTCCAAGTAAATAATTAATTATGAATTTTTTATTACAACTTTTTAAAAAATTTAAAAACTCATATGTCTGACCACCTTAACTTGGTCAAAACTTCATGAAATTCAATTTTTATTTTTTTAATCCTATAGTATACAAAGCATAGAATGCAACACATTTTTTGGATTCAAAAAATGTGATACCGTTTGAAAGCTATAGATGTTTTTCAATCAGCCTATCAATCAGGACTTTACTCGTAATTTGAATAGAAAATGAATAATAATTACCTATTAAATTCAAAGTAAAGAATAATTTATATTGGTGGTAAGTTGAGAATATCCTTTAGAAACACTTTCCGTTTCATCAATTTTGGGTAAAAAAATGGTCGTCAACCATATACCTATCATATTGCCACTTTTTGGTCCATCATGATCCTGCACATACCCATGTTGAAAATGTTGAATTTGATGCATAGTGGTACTCTTATGCCAGGATGGGTGATTTAGTCCTAGATTAGGGTTTTTAGGAAAGAATAGAAATCTGGCAGAGACAAGTTTGAAACACTTGAAAATTGGAAAAATTAGTATACTGGAACTCATATGCTAGAAGTGGCATATTAGTCCTGCTTGGAATTTTTAGGACAAGTCAAAGTCTAAATCTTCTCTTCAACCTCTTCTCTACTTCTCAGCTTGGTTTCTAGATCTGAAATACATAATTCTACTTTGTAGATGTCTTTTAATGATCTTCTAAACAAGGTAAAAACTTGGATAACTTTACAACTTGATAACTTCTTTGCAATCTTGCTCTTTAGAGGGTCTTTAGCCTAAATATAAAAATCACATATTAAAGAGAGGGAAATTTGTTTTTTTGTTAGTGGAAAGGGGTTTTCCTTGGTCAAACCTTGTTTTTGTAATCAAACCTTCTAATGAAATGAAATAGAAAGGAGGAATGATGAATGAAAAAAATGATATATTGTAACTCAATAAACCCAATGATATGATGGATGAACAAAATGATATATTGTAAATAAAATGCTACAAACATGTATAAAATGACTCCAATGGATGTATATCTTGACACAGTTGCATTGAATTTTGTATATCTTGACTTGAGTGCTTGCTTGAGTCATGAAACCCTACATCATGTTTGTTAGCTCAAACACAAACATGATGCATGGTTACTTTGACATGATGCTTGATACTTGAACAATGCTCCAAAACACTTGATAATCAAATCTTGAATGCTATTGAATACTCTTGAATTCTCTTGAATGCTCTTGTAAACTAAAATTTTCTATAAGGAATTCTCTCATGAAAGTATTAGGTGTAAATGAATTAAATAACCTTGTATTTATACTTGTTTATGCCAAATTTCTTGAAATTACAACACTACAATTCAGCATCAGATCTAGAAGAATAAAATACCAAATGGGACTCATACACCAGAATTCGCATATGAGCTCCATTAGGCTAGGCTATGGGATAAATTTTTCAATAAATTCTAAGATTCATGTGAAATCACAATCGAGGCCTCGAAACTTAGGTGGGACTCATATTCCCAAGGTGGTATGTGAGTCCCAATCACTAAATCTAGGCCATACAATACAAAGAAACTTGAATTATGATTGGATGTTGTTTTAAGTTGGGATTATTCTCAAAAATATGTATTAATTAAGACTTATGTATGCAAAATAAGGCCAAATAAAGCATAAAGAAGCCCAATTAATAATGGAAACTCTAGATTAGTGTGAAAGTGTTAGGATAAACTTTACAACACCTCTGATAAGGTACAATAAGGTTTATTTAGTTTACAAGGGATCAAGACCTAATGTGAATGTGTTAAACATATGACAACACTAAATCAAGGCAACATTAATTCCAAGTTAACAAGGAGGGACTAAAAAACTACAAAAATGTAGAGGGATATATTTTTTGTTACCACATTTATCCCTCATTGTAGTGAGAGGAGGAACTAGCTTCAAACTCGCATCAAGAGGGGTTCAAGTGTAGGAGGACAATGATTAAGAGGGATGATCACACCCCTAGGATTAGGATCCTATGGAAAACCAACATAAGCATGAAATAACACACATGAAAATCATATAAAGAGCAAAAACAAGGCACAAGCATACACTACCAAAGAAAAAGAGAAAAAAAAACAAAATAAAAGTGGATGGATCAAGCTTTGACCATTTTTCCCACATGTTGTGGATCAAATATAAGCTATTTGTCGAAAAAAATTCATGCTCAAGGCAATGAAACTCTAGGCTATCCATTGGGTGAGTATCCAAACAATGAGACACATACGCACATGGCCGATATACACTCACCCACACAAGTAAGTTGCTATGGGAAATTCACACCTAAGTTCGGCTTCCCGTTCAACTAGACCAAAGCTATACCTCCTAATAACTTTGATAAGGTGCCACAAAACAACAAAATTTGAGCTTCATGAGGCAAGAAAATCTTCATATGCTTGAAACTCTTGAAAAAACAAGATGGCTCCACAGGCATGCAAAGTGTGTTATGCAAGGTGGCCATATAACCAAAATTGTAAATGCGATATAGTGTAAGGAATGTCCAAGGTATTTTTTCTTAGTTCATGTAAGGTTTTACATTAGGGAACATTGTGCCTAATGTCTCTAAGAGAGTCCACCAATTAGAGAATAGAAGATTGACAACTTAGGGGATGTGGTGTGTTGCATCAAGCCACTAAGGGGAATATAATATGCTAAGAGAGATCATTCTCTTGATGGACAACACACCTAATGTCACCACAAAGAGGAAGATTCATCACATGAAGCAAGAAGACTACACAATGAAACATGAAATGCAAATGAATAATTCCAATGTAAGCCCCCAATTTAAAGAAATTGATAAACACCATACTATGAGAAATCACTTTAAAGTAGCAAATGATAAATGCTAACAATAAAGAAGACATGAGAGCTAACTTGGAAAGCCCTATGCCAAGTCATATGTTTCCAAATAAATATATATCATGAAAAAGGAAGGGGTTTCCCCGGAAATAAAACTCAACACACATGAGGGATCCATGGATTTGGGGTTAGTATGTTCTTGATATAATGTTTTTAAGAGAGATCATAACTATCATCATTCCCCAAATACTCATAGAACTAGAAGAATGACACAAAAAGAGTGAAAACAAAGAAAAATACTTTTAGGTCAACATGGTAGAGACCTAAATGTCTCGATGCCTTGCATCATTCCCAAAAGGAAAACACAAGACAAATGAAAAAGATAAAAGGTTTACGACATAGGGAAGAATGTAGATACAAATAGAGGAATGCCACAAAGAGAGAGAAACATCAAACCGAATGGCACAAGGGATCACATTACAAACATGCAATCACACAAAAGAAAAATAAGTAATGTAAAAGACTAGTAAGACACATGCCATTCAACCTATTAGTCTAGATCATCTGCATCACAATTGTGTTCATCATATGCAAAAGGTGGATAACTAACCAAAGCGACAATAGCAAGTGTCGAACTAAATGTCACCAAATTCAACACTCTTCTTAGGAGAATTGTTGTTTAAGCTCATAGAAGAGGAAAACAATTTATTTAATTCATTATGCACTTCCTCATCAATTTTAGCAATCTCCTCCTTATCATCTAAATTAATCACAATAGGAAGTCGAATGATAATTTCCAAAGAAGGATTTAGCTCATGTTATGGTTGTGTTATAGGATCTTTTTGTTGCATTGAGGGAGACTCGTTGTGCATTGGTTCAATCAATTTTAGATTTAGATTTTCTTTGTTTATTTTTGTGGCGATGGAAATTGTGCTCCCTTCTTGGAGATAGTGCAATTCCTTTCCTAATTTGGACCTATTTTGGTACCCTTGCATTAAATACCCTATTAAATCCTCATTAATAGGCCCCTAAGACCCTTTATTTCATATCTCGAGGCTTATTTCAACTAAAAACTTGATAAAATCATCGAAAACATTAAAATTTCTAACAACCCATCCCAAAAATATAGGGTGGAACTCATATACCACCTTGGGCATATGAGTCCCACTTGGGCCCTTTTTAGGGATTGATTGGGATATTCGAGTTTTCAATTCAAATATTTTGTTGATGTCAGCTTTTGAGATCCAAATAATGGTAAATTAGGTGTAATTCCTATATAAACATGCTTGTAAAGTCATTTTTCATCTAAGCAATGATCTAGAAGGGCAATTTCAAGATCCAAGCATTCTTCACAAGAGCATTCAAGAACAAGTAATCAACAAAATTGAAGTCTTGGAGCATGATTATTATGTTTTTAAAGGTCTTCAAGCTCACTTTTATCCAAGATCTCGCATTGTCAAGTGTTGATTATGGTTTCCTATGGTGAATCATGATGGATTCTAGGTTGGGGAGATGAAACTAGCCATCAATCCAAGCCTAATGGCTTGTTTCCTAAGTTATTCCATCCTCCATTATCACAATACATTCAACCTAAGGAAGGTACATACATTATTAGGACTCATTTTGGGTGATTAGGGATCTCTCAAAGTGAGCCATTCATGTCTATACTTCATTCTTGCATCTCATTCTAGCACAATAGAATAGGGTTGCATTGTATTTCAAATTTCCCAATCGTGGACACACTTAAAGTTAGGGTTTATGTTCACATTTACATTCATCGTTCATTGTTTCTATCAAGGTTTAATTACCAAACTATAGGTTTGACCAAGGCAAATCCCCCATAGTAAAATCAATCCTATATTCTGTTTTGAATGTCTTTTTACAAGTTTAGATATGGAAATCAATTTGGAAGGGAAGAGCAAATATTGGAGCACATATATGAACTTGGAATTCTCAAAAAATTGGAATGGGACTGATATGCTAGAAGTGGCATATGAATCCCACTATAGGTAAATTTTTAGATTTTTGTCGATCCCGAATCTAAACTATTAGAAACCTGTTCAAGACTAGAAACCCTAGTCGAGGATTGTTATGACCAAAGTGGCGTATGAGTCCCAGTGTACCCTAATTCTAGAATTTTTTAGTGTTTCAAAATTTATTCTAAGCCTCTATAGATTCCCAGGTGCACACCTTTGATCTCTCAATTCTTTTTCTAATTTACTTGCATTTTTAGGTCATTTACTGAAGTCTTGCATCATACTAGGTTTAAGCATTACGTCTTTCATTTTATTAGTCTTTCCAAGCCCTAGCTTTGTGGTGAACCCCTCTTTAGTTTATAATTAGACCCTAGGACAACCCTATTGGACGATCTCTTTCTCCTTTGCATACCTTAGATAGAGATCTCTAAGGATTTCCTTGAATGAGAAGTGTAGAATATTGTTATTCTATCTCCCAGGCATAGAAGCAAATAATTTTCTTGTTTTTATTTTGGTGAACCTACACTTAGAACATCATAGTTCTAATTTGGAGTGCATTATCATCTTAGATCTAGCTTGCATTAACATTGCATTAGGGTTTTCATTACTTAATTGGCATCTAGGGTTTCTAAATCTTGCATTAGTTAAAGTGCATACAGGTTTCATTTTTGCATCTTGCATCATTTCATTTATTCTACAGATCATCCAAACTAAAAAGCATAAAAATCACTTAATTTTTTTTTAAATTTGTGAAAAAAACCCTCACTGGGACTCATACACCCCTCTAGGTGATTTAGTCCCAATGCATATTTTAAACTAAATTTTCCAAAATTCAAAACTCTATTTTTAAGCTTTTTTTTGTTGTTTGATAACTTTCTATTCTAGTTTGTAGAGTTTTTGTTACATTCATTTCGTTAGATCTTGTTTAATTTACATTCATTTCAATTGTGGATAGAATTATCTTAATCTACTTTTTATTTTTAGAATTAGTTCATAACTCAATTAGATTAGATTACATTTGGGATTCATTAGAAAACAAAATTAAAAAAAACCTATAAACTGATGAACCACTAGAAAAAGCATAGTTATTTGACTATGTGAAATCTCTTTGTCCAACTTAACCTAAACCTTAAGCCTTTCAATAGTGATGACCTTGACATGTTAGATGAAGCCCTTGAAGACTTCATCTCACAAGCTTCATCCTGTAAGGCTTGCTATGAAAAACCAAAACCAAGAGAAGTCAATATGATTCAACCTCAACTTATCCTTTACTTTCCTTCACACAAACTTCAAACTCAAGGCAAGCCCGAACTTATTCTTTAATCACCTAAGAATAATGTTTTGTAGCAATCTAGTTATAATACCATATCTCATACATATAACAATCAAAATAATCTACAACCAAATCAACCAACCCCAACAACCTTACCTTTTCCTAATCCCATCTTTACCAGTGCTCCCTATTTTCCTTCTCATAGTGGGAAGGAGTAATATGATCTTATTAAACAACTTAAGAATACTCCTACAAAGATATCCCTATGGGACCTAATTTAGAAATCACCTAATTATCACACTATGTTGAAAACTACCTTGCAACAAGTAATGGTTCCCTCTAGTACAAATGCAAACGATGTGGCAACTCTAATACAAGGGATGAACACAATTAATGTAGATACTACATTTCATCATCATGAGCTAACTCCTTTGGAAATGAGAAAGAGAAATGATGCCTTCATGATAATTTTTACCCATAATAGGTTATTAATAATAGGAAACCTTGTTGACAATGGTTCCACTCTTAATGTATGTAGTGTGACCCTTTTGGTTAAACTTAGTGTGGATAAGTCAAAAATTCAGCCTATTACCTTGTCGATTTGAGGATTCAATAATATAGGAAAACAACTGTTAGGTGTGATTACTTTACCTATTATAGATGGAAAGGATACCTTGCAAACTCCTATTCATGTAATTCTTGAGAATCTTTCCTATAACCTTATTTTAGGGCAACCTAAAATTCATGAGATGCATGTAGTGCCTTCAACTCTTCATCATATAATGAAGTATTTATACAACAATAAAGTATACCAAATTGAAATAAGACCCCAAGCCTAAAAATTTTTTACAAGTTGAAAAAGGAATGACAAGTTCTCTAACCAAATTAATTCCAACATCCAAAATAGAACCTATGGAAGAAGAAAAATAAAAATTGGAAATAGTGTCAAAGTTATTGGAAGATGATTGGGGTTCCTTGGAATTCACACCTGCATTTATGGGAGAATACATAATCACAAGAAAAGAAAATGAAAAAAAAAAAGAAACCAATGGTAATTTGAACGTAGAATTTAGAAGAAAACTCACAAGCATCTACCTTATCTACACTTGAAAATGACACAAGCCATACAACTAATTTTGATGAGGTAGATTACCAAAAACCACCAAACCCAAAAGAAATGGAAAGAATTTATGGGAGAGGTTATGAACTTATGAAAAAATTGTGTTATAGTGGAAAAGGATGTGGAAAGAAATAACAAGGAATCCATGTTCCTGTAGAACCAAACATGCAAGAAACAAAAGTGGTTTGGGATAGTAACCATGTTCTTGTAGAACCTAACACACAAGAAAACAAAAGGCCCTCATTAAACATAAACACCATCATGTGTAAACCTAAAATCAATCTCACCTTAAAGCATCCTAAATTGCTCGATATGACTTGTGAAATATCATGGGAATACTTCAAAGATGATGAAGCCTTGAAAGAAAGGATAGTATTTTATGACAAACCATCTACTCCTCAAAAGAAATGGGTTACATGTGCTATTATTAGCACCAAAAAAAAGATGGAGGAAAGGAAAGTACTAAGATTGACATGAGAAAAGAAGAATACAACCCTGAATTTCTGAAACAAATTGCAATTCCTTTAGGAGATACAATTGTTATAGTGATGGAAATAAACAATAAAGAGAAATTGATAAGATAGGAAAGTGCCTTGATGATGAGGAATAAGAAGACCATGCAACTTTGCTTCATGCTTTTCCCCAACTTTTTTCTTGGAATTATTTGAATATACTGGGAATTGATGCTAAGATAGTGACACACAACATAGTCCTTGTTGAAAATGCTAAACCAGTTAGACAAAAGATATGAAAGATGAATCCTAAGATAGTCTTGCTAGTTAAGGGGGAGATTGAAAAACTCCTTGAAGCCGGTTAAATAAGACCTATATATTATTCTCCTTAGATTTGAAACATTGTCAGTCATAAAACCAGATAATCATATTAGGATGTGTTTGGATTTTTTGTGATTTGAATAAAGTGTCATTAAAAGAAGACTTTCCCTTTCCTAATATTGACATGATAGTAGACTCAACTACGAGACATGACTTTTTGTCATTCATGGATGGATTTTCTGGATAGAATCAAGTCTTTATCAACCCTTAAGATCAATACAAAAAAAAATTACAACTTTTTGGGGAACATTTTGCTGGCTAATGATGCCCTTTGGATTAAAGAATCCGGGAGCAACATATCAATGAGCCATTTCATTAATATTTCACGATTACATGCATAAGATTTAGGAAGACTATGTTGATGATATTTTAGCCAAATATTTAACCAGACAAGACAATGTAAACATGCCCTTCAAATGATCTTTGAGTGAATGCAAAAATACAACATGAGATTAAATCCAAAAAATGTGTCGTTGGTGTAGATAGTGGAAATTTTTTAGGGTTTATCATATCTCATAAGGGCATCTTGTCAAGAAAAAAATGATGGGGTTCATCTCATAAAGAACATCTGAGAAAAATAGTGCCTTTAGTAACTTTATTCTATTAGATTACCTCAAAGACACATACTATTATGCCATAAAGTGAAAACAAACATAGTTCATTTCCCACATTGATCCTTTTAAGATAAACTCATGCAAAACAACCAGTTTCAACAACACCATTAACAAATTCAGCAAACAGAACCAACAACCATGAAAGATGAAATAAAAGACATGAACACAAAGATATACATGGGGAAAACCCTTATGGATAAAAATCCCAACACTCCAAAAACCCAGATCACCATTGTATTATTCAACAAAAAAATATAGTTACAATACAATCTCAGGCTCACTACCTTTATAGAGTTTACATCTTGTTCCATCCGGAGAGTATTCGACAACATCATGCCTATTTCAATCTCATATAGAGTGAGACATCTCTTTTTGGCTACACAACCTCATAGCTCGACCACCATCCTCTTAGCCTTACTGTCGCATAGCCGCTCAACCATCACCTTCTATAAGATTCATTTCTCTCTTTGCTACCCAGCCTTTCATCCAACCTTCTAGGTAACCACCACTCTCTTTTGAATCTTTAACTACCACACCCCTTTAGGGTTACCTAGAGCCACACACCATCATCTAGTGTCTAATCCTAGCCATCAGATAAGTTGTCGAACAAATCTCCATCAACAAACTTAGGGTTATCCACCTAACACCATGCCGCCCAGTCAAAGAGACATTCATTACCATCTCACTGATGTTCATTGAGCACATGGGACCACATGCCATTTGTCCTCCATGTCATCACCAACTATTAACCTTCATCACGATCCACCATCCTATCAAGCCCCAAATCCATCGGCATCAAAGTCGCTATATCACTAAAAAATCAAACATTGAAACCTCATTATGAAGGTTGTGAATTTCCCAGAACTCGCGACACATCGACAATGAAGGGATTACTCTGTCGCTTAAAACTCCTACTTCTGAATCTCATGTTAGAGGTTGCAAAGTTCCCAAAACCCACAACACACTGACAACAAAGTTATCACTTTGTCACTCAAAACCTAAACTTTTGAACCTCATACATGTTATAGGTTGCAAAGTTCTCAAAATACACAACATGCCGACAAAGGAATTAGACTCCGCTTCATAGCCACTAAGTTAGGAGGTTATGAAACTTTAGAACCTCATGACTTTAGTTAGAAAAAATTTAAAACTAGCGACTTAAATTAGTGTGATAAAGGAGGAAAACAAAAGTGCTCTAGGAAGTCAATCAAGCCAGTAATTTTGAGTCACACTTCTCAACATTCTCCCAATTGATGAAGAACTTAGTGGATCCTTCCAAAGAAAACTCATGAATATTAAAAAATTCTTCCACTCCAACTAAGACACCTGCAATGACATCCAATATTTCCACCAACTCAGCCAATAGCTCCAGCCATCTGCCATGGGAAAAGGAACAAGCCAAGGCTTATGTGCACTAGTCTCAAGAACACAAGAATCAAATCCAATAGATGGAAAAGGCTCCAACAATTCCACCACTCCATTGTGCTCACTACTTATACAAAAACATCACATCATCAACTTCAAATCCCTCAACATGAACACAAGTGTGAAGTCATTCTCCAAAAACAAGATATAACATTAGCTAGAACAACAAACAGAAAATGGACTACTCCCATCTAATTGATCAACCCATGCGACAAAAAATAGAAACCACAATAGGTACTAATACATCCAATCACACATACCTCTAAGGTATCAACATCAACAAACTCATGCCACCTACATATCCAACCCATTAATCTACAAAAAGAAATCTCGATGTGCCAACTAGTTGAAGACGACCAAACACATCTGGGAACTCCCACTACATGGGTAATTCCAAATCTAAAATATCAAGGCATAACGATTCTACCAATAACATCATATAGAAGTGTAAACCACATTATGTAGTACCAAGGAATCATCCACAATGATATGCACAATCTATAAACTGACAAGAACAACTCTCACCACAAGTTTGCACATCTCTCCCAAGTTCTCCACACCCAAAAAAGAAAAAAGATAAAGAACCTCCATATAATCACCAAATAAAATGAATGAAAACACATGACAACAATCTTATGATCACTACAGATCCAACCAAATCTCAAACCAATGTAATGTGAAATCAAACATCTAGAAGAGAACCAAGGCTAAAGAGAGCAACCACTGCCTATCATGTACCCAAAGAAAATCCTTCTACATACACCCCTAAATGCCAACTGTGTCAAGTATGATCTCCTTCACAACACCCCAAAGAAAAAATCCATAACAACACCCAACCATTCAATCACTAAGATCAAACATAACATATACAACATGTAATCAATATGGATGTATGCCTCTCAAAGATCAAACTATTTTATTTTCCATTACAGGAAATAAACCCAATGCATCTCCTAAACTCAACATCAATGAATATAATCACAATGCATAAGGAGATCACCATGCTATCCATCTCTCACAATGAATCCTTTAGAATCATCTAATAGTAGATCAAGATCCATTTCCATGAAAGAAAGCATAAAACACCTGAGAGAAACAATGGACAATACCTCTCAAGTGATAAACTACCGAGTAGACCAATAGTGGGGAATGAGAATTCTTCTTGAAGATATAAAAGCCATCATGACTTATCGAAGAGCAATCTCCTTATTGGTCTATGTTGAACTCACATCCAACCAAGGTGTAGTATCCTTGAACTTTCTGCTAAAATCTCACCATGAGTAACCATCAATAACACTTCTCTCATCTCAAGAGAATTACAACATCACCTTATTCTCCATGTAACCATGAGCATCTACAAATGATCATCTCATGCTAAACTCTGAATGCATCACTGCACTATGATGAAGTTCTCAAGCATATGACCAATCCACTCATTACAAAAAAAAATGACCATACCACTATCGAAGCTCCAATCATCTAAACCAGGAACTTATCATGACATCATGATCTAAACATACCCCTTAGGAAATACATGCTCCAAGTGAACATAACATGGTCTCAAGAGAAATGCATCATGCCAAAACTCTAATGGGAAATCAAGAGTATACAATGAAATTAAGAAAACAAACTCTAAACCAACATCACTTGCCAAGCACCACCAACACCTCAACCAAAGACTCCAAGAATCCTCCATGGTTCTGAGATGTTGCACATCTTCCAATAGTGTCCATGTAAATGTGAAAGAACCCTTTTACAACAACAAGATATAAGAGTTCCTCCTAGTAACATTTGCAACACTAAAGAAGACCATTCACCACATAGTGATGAATCCACAATCATTTCCAAAGCTCCCATTGAACCATGAAAACTAAGCTCTCAAGCATCATGACCAAACATATACTAATCTAAAGATCTTCTAGGTCCACACAACAATATGTCCACCTAACAACAATACCAAGCAACGCCAAGATCTCCAAAACCAAGTAGAAATCACCATCACTATCAAAAGCTTACACAAACCAGTGCACTCAAGCTATCCATGACATCATGATACACATGCTATAGGTCCCCAACATTGACTATCCAAGTACTCAACATAATCCATCGTCACATCTCAGAGCAACCACACCAATGCACAAGTGACCATAAACAAGGACAACTAACAAGTCTTCACCCTCACATAAACATATCTCGTGGATATAGATAGTCCAATTTTGAGCTATCTCACAACAAAAATGTAGGTAAAGATAGCCCACAACATTGCACAACCCATAGATCCAACCAACAAAAATGTGGAAACCCATAATCGTACTAGAAACAACAAAACTAGGATCTCAAAGAGAATAGCAATGTAGACAACATGACTCAAACACCAGACCAAGCTCAGATCTGATTTTCCAATCATGTCTACAACTCAAGCACCATATTCAAGGAAACCTCCTACCAATACCATGGGAAATGTTGAATGACAAAACACATACCAACAATCCCATGTAGAGAAAGAATCATACCTTCTCACACCATGTCAAACTACAATTATCTCATCTAGTCACACCCCAAAATCCAGGATCTAGAAAAATAGCTTAACAATAGCTCCACATAACCACAATTTTTTCTTAATTGTGTAAAACCTACAAAACCATAGAGCCATGCAATTATAAACCATCCTTAAAAGGAAACAAAAATTCAAGAACTCTAGTCCCATCTCAAGCCAACTCCAAAACCACCAACATGCACATGCATTTGAGAGAGATGGGCTATTTGAGAAGCTTCCAAACCTTCCAAAGATCAACTTTGTAGTCTTCATACAACCGGGGTATCATAAAACTGTGCCTTCCAATACTAGGAAAAACATCTAGTATAAGCACATTACTCCATGATTAAGAAACAAACCAAGCTTCTCCATATCATTAGGGAGCCCCTCACACAAACAACCAATATGAAAGCTTTGCTGCAACACAACCATAGAGAAAAAATATTCCACCCCATGCACCAAGATTATACTGCTACCAACTAGGAACTTTAGATCACAACATTCCAATATGACCGGTTCTAGTTTCTCCATTTTCCCCATCTTTCATATTACATGTTGAATCAAAAACTTAAAAAAAAGAGCAAGAATTTCTACTCATCAAAGGATTAATACATTAGTCGATTCCTCCATATTTCTTCAAGCCTAATAGACTAGGAAATTTTCATAGAAGGAATACCCAGAACCAGCAACACATTAGGAAGAAACACATCCCAAAAGATGGCTTTGATACAACTTGTCAAGAAAATAATGAACGGGTTCATCTTAGAAAGAACATCCAAGGAAAGAAATGCCTTCAGTAATTTTATTTCATTAGATTACCTCAAAGACACATGCTACTAGGCCATAAAGGCCCAGAAGCATACATCTAGTTCATTTCCCACATTGATCCTTTTAAGAGAAACTCATGTAAAACAACCAGTTTCAATAACACCATTAACAGATTGAACAAACAAAACCAACAACCATGAAATATGAAACAAAATACATGAACACACATATATACATGAGGAAAACCCTTATGGGTAAAACAATCCACACTCCAAAAGTCCAGATCACCATTGTATTATTCACCAAAAAAATACAATTACTATACAAAATCAGACTCACAGACTTTATAGAGTTTACATCTTGTTCCATCTAGAGAGTATTCAGCAACATAACCCCTATTTCGATTTCATACAATGAGAGACATCTCTTTTAGCTACACAGCCTCATAGCTTGACCACTGGCCTCTCGGCCTCACTATCACATAAATGCTCAGCCATCGCCTTTTGCAAGATTCATTTCTCTCTCTGCTACCTAGCCTTTTGGCCAGCCTTCCAGGTAACTGCTACTCTCTTTCGACTCTTCAACTATCGCACCCCTTTAGGGTTACCTAGAGCCACACACCATCATCCAATGTCTAATCCTAGATATTGGATAAGTAGTTGAACAAATCTCCATCATTAAACTTAGAGTTATCCACCTAATACCATGACACCCAGTCAAAGAGACATTCATTACCATCTCACCAATGTTCATCGAGAACATGGGTCCACATGCCATCTATCCTCCATGTCATTGCCACCTATTGACCTTCATCACGATCCACCATCCTATTGGGTTCCACATCTGTTGACATCAAAGTCGCTATATCACTAAAAAATCAAACTTCAAAACCTCATGTCAGAGGTTGTGAAGTTTCTAGAACCTATGACATGCCGACAACAAAGGGATGGCTCTATCGCTCAAAACCCAAAATTTTGAACCTCATGTCAGAAATTATGAAGTTCCAAAAACCCGCGACACACCGACAACAAAGGTGTCACTTTGTCGCTCAAAACCTGAACTTCCAAACCTCATGTTGGAGGTTGCAATGTTCTCAAAACCTGCGACATTCTGACAACAAAGGAAGTAGCCTTCACTTCATAGTCGTTAAGTTGGGAGGATATGAAACTTTAGAACCCAACGACTTCAGTTAGAAAAACTTGAAAAATAGTGACTTAACTCAATGCGATGAAGGAGGAAAACACAAGTTCTTTAGGAAGTCAATCAAGCTAGTAAATTTGAGTCACATTTCTCAACACCATTAAGGTGGACATGAAGAAAATTGATGCTATAGTTAACATGCCACCTCCTAGAAACATTTCTTAATTATGCACTTTACAAGGAAGAATTTAGGCTATTCTTCATTTTGTCACATCCTTAGCAAATCAAACATTACCTTTCACTTATCTCCTTAAGAAAGACACTTAGTTTATTTGGATTGAGGATTGTAAACATTCTTTTAGGAGTTCTAAAGATTATCTTGTTAGTCCACCTATTTTACAACTAGCTATAAAAAAAAAACCATTCATCCTTTACACAGTAGTATTAGCCCATGCTCTCATGACATTTTTGGCTCAACAAGATGAAAATGGTAAAAAGCATCATATTTATTACATTAGATAAACTTTGATTCATTATGAGCAATGATACACAATGATAGAGAAAATATGTTTGTCTTTTGTATTCGCTACTAGTAAGTTGAGACATTACTTATTGAATGTTGAAATACATGTGATGATGAAATCAGATACTCTAAAACATCTTTTTTCTCAAACCAATTTATCAGGATGCTTAGCTAAATGGGTTATGTTGTTGATTGAGTTTGACCTTAAGTTTGTTTCACAAAAATCAATTAAAGGACCAACCTTGATTAACCGGTTAGT
Organism: Sequoia sempervirens; assembly: GCA_007258455.2. NCBI lineage: Eukaryota > Viridiplantae > Streptophyta > Pinopsida > Cupressales > Cupressaceae > Sequoia > Sequoia sempervirens. The sequence goes on along the minus strand of VDFB02075321.1, from coordinate 245,433,668 downwards.
TGATGTTGCTTCCCCCCTAGCATTACCTAATGTAGAATCATTTCCTGATAAGAGTGTGTTGACTATTCAAGAACATGATATACATGGGAATTATTTTTTGATGGATCTAAGTGTAAAAAAGGCTCTGACATGAGAGTTAAAATAACTCTTCCTAGAGGAAAACCTATTCCCTTATCATATTAGTTCAATTTCCTATGCACAAATAATACCACAAAGTATGAAGCATTAATTTATAGATTACACATCACTTTAACCTTGGAAGCCTGGAACATTAAAATATTTGATGATTCACAATTATTCATTAAAAAAAAATGGAACATATCAAGAAAAGCATGAAAAAATATCAAAATATAAGGATTTCACAATGATTTTATTAGAGAAACTTGTTTGATTCATTTACTCCTGACCACATCCCACGAAAGAATAATCGGCATGTAGATGCAATGGAAAGTGAATCTTCTCTTATATCTCCTTAATATCCTTCAAAAGACTTCACATTCATTATGCATACAGTTATGAGACCATCAATAGAATCTAAAAAATGAGAAATATTATCAACAACCATGGAAAACTCGAGTGAATGGTACGCTCTGATATTTAATTACTTAAAAGACGGTACCTTTCTCGAGCTAAAAACTAAGAACACTCAAGCTCACCTTTGAAAAATTGTGTAAATATATAATTCTCATAAACATTTTATATCGAAGGTCCTTTGATGGTCTCTTACTTAGATGTGTTAAACAATTTGAAATTCTCATCACACTTGAACAAGCTCATGTAGGTGCTTGTGGAGGTCGTTTTGGAGGAAGAACATTAGTCCAAAAACTATCCTGCATAGGATACTATTAGAGACATATGGAACAAGATTTCTTTCCATACATTAAAAGATGTCACAAATGTCAAGAACATAGCAATTTTATTCACGTTCCTACCTCTGAACTTTGTGCTCAAGTTCCTATTTGGCCCTTTGTAGTTTGGGGTTTGGATCTCATTAGAAAAATATCATCGCCTTCCTCCACCAGACATACATTCATAATCACTATTTCATGAAATGGGTAGAAGTAATTCCCCTTCGTTCAACAATTTCCAATGTAATATGTCATTTCATATTGGAACACATTATTTCATGCTTTGGACTTCCTTCCACGTTAGTTTCGAACAATGGGACCCCCTTTAAGAATAATGATGTGAAGAATTTCTTAGAGACATTTAACATTTAACATCATTTCTCAACACCCTACTATTCGTAATCTAATGGTCAAGCTGAATCAACTAATAGACCCCTTGAAAAAATCTTAAGGAAAACCATTAGCAAACATAATAAGGATTAACACACGCAGGTAACACATGTGTTATGGTCCTATCGCATGAATGTTGGATTATCCACTAGAACTACCCCTTATAACCTCATTTATGGCACCAAAGCAATAATTCCCTTGGAGTTAGAGATTACTATGTTAAGGATTTCTCTTCAGGGACTTATTGATGATAACATTTATAAAGAACAATTATTACATTAGCTTGAAATGCTTGATGAATAATGAATTAACTCTCTTGAGTGCCTCTAGGATTACTCTAGGAGAAAGCAACATATTTACAATGACAATGTTATCCCTCAGTCATTTAATAAAGGTAATTTTGTGTTATTTGAGAATAAACATAATGTCAATTCCACCCCAAATAAAAAAGGAAAGTTCAGCCCTAATTTTCTAGGACCTTACAAAATCATAAAAAGTTATGGGTCTAGAGAATACACGTTAACAGAAATGGATGATACACCTCTTAAAGAACCTATCAATGCAATGAATTTTCACTAATATTATGTCTAACACTCTTGAATTGTGTGATTTATAAAGTAGTGGTGTTAGAGTTAGTAGATGAAATTCTATATGCTCTCGCATTGCTTCATTCTTGACAAACAATTATTTGATTGTCTTGAATACTAAAGTAATTATTTAAATTAACTTTTAGGTGGTTACCTTAGGTTTCATGCTATTCAAGTTCATCTTGTTTGTTATGTTAGATCTTAGATCCTTACATGCATTTAATGTTCTTTAATTAGATCATAGGTGCATTTAATTTAGCATAACATACTTAATCACAATATGACATCTAAGAAAAACTAGAATAGTTTTAAATTAGATCTAGTAATGGATCTTAAATCATGGAGACATTCATTAATAGTATTACAAAGATTATCTGATAAATCACATTTCCATTTAACACTAAACACATAAGCATAAATAATCAAACATTAAATGATCATATCTATATATCTATATATATGTCCCAAAGTTTCAAGTATATGTCATCAATATATACAATGCTAATGTGTTCTATGGCTACCAAATCCCTCAAGATATGGTGATTGCATCTATCTAGACACAATCCATCGAGAGATGATAGTATGCAATCATGATCATGAATAGACAACTGCATCCAAAGCATACTATAGACCATGTGCTCCTCCAATGGCCTCTCAGTGACCTTCCGCTAGGCAATATCTCTCTTCCTGTAACATGGCCACCTCTACATGGAGTCTCTCGACCTCTGCTAGACCTCAAGATGATTGGATCTCCTCATAGGTAGCCTTGGCTTGGTTGACGAGCCTAGTAGCGCCTTGTGCACTACCTTCAATATTACATAAGGCTTGAATAGCTCTCAGTCCTGCTCCAGGATGGGTGGGGGCATGTAGTCTGTAGCCTCATCTTTAAGAATGGAGGACACTATCTCTATAGCAACCTATCAGTAAAGGTCCTATAAGTCTCTCACAACACTTGCAAGATAGAAATTATGAAGCTAATCAGTACACATCATGCTATATATATATGAAAATGAAAATCATAAGCATAATCATAAATAAAATGTCAACACCTAGGTCTCCAACTAGCTATGCAAAGATAGCCTCATCCTGTGCAGGAGGAATGGAAGATGTGCTAGCCTCTCTGTGCTCATGGGTGCTAGCACATGTTACGACTGTTGACTATGATATGGTAACATGAATGGGAGAGGGATCTCCCTACTCATAGGAAACTAGACCCTCATATACTATCTCGCTTCCCTCACTCGTCAACTCCTCCTCCTCCACCTCCTCTCCCTCATAATCAGGGTTTATTATCGAGTCGTATTCTTCATCTATCTCATCTGTGAATAGGTCGATGGACCTAAGTCCTGTATCCTCAACTATATCCTCCTCCTCATCCCTCTGATCTAGGAGTGGTCTTGCATAGCCTATCAGTCAATCCATAGGGAACATGAGTTGGCCATGCTACTATCCACCACTCCTCATATGTGTCTATAGTACCAATGTCATCAATTTACAAGACTGGGGCACATCAAGGCCACTATCATCAAAGTCACTGGTGATGACATCATTAGAGGTGAATCATCTAGTGTCTCTTGGCCTCTAAGCACTCTGCATCGATTGCTTGTAAAAGGGTTGTGCTACTGGCACTACCTAAATCTAACTAAATTGTCACATGACATGATAATAGTAGAATGGTCATACTACATAATCATGTTTTCCTAGTATAAATCTATCCCTTTTCATACTCCTCAATTGTCAAGTCTCATTCAACCACTATGGCATCAGTTGGTAAGGTCTCCACAAGACCTCCTCCTAATCAAGGCAACTAGTCAAATATGACTCTCTAATATAAAAGATCTTTGACCTACCATGCCCACCTCAATGGATAAATGAAGGCATGGAGTTGATTGATGGCAGATACCAAAGGGAATCTTGTTAGTTTGGTGCATGTGATATGCTCTAGACACCACACTTGTAGAAGTGTACAATGCACCATACTATCCACCTCACGATATTAAGCCTCCCAAGATTAGTATATAAATGTGCTAAGATGTTGTGGCCCCAGGCGTATACTATTCTATGGTGCTACGTCTGTTTGATCATGTGGAATAGGCCTCTATCTAGGTGTGCTCCCAAACCATCAAGGATGACTACTAGTGCTATTGTAAAAATCATAATCCTCCTCAAGAGTAAAGATTGCACATAGAGTAGCCACGATAGCTCAATGTGTGGCCCCACAATCTCCTCTCGAATTGGTCCATCCAAGCAATATCCCATATGAGCTCACATATGTAAATATGATCGCTCCCTTGCAAAGTGTACAGTCTCACTATGGATAGGAACTAGAAGGATGCGATGAACATCCTTTAAGGTGATCTTCATCTCACCAGTAGGTAGGTAAAAGGTACAAGTGTCAGCATCCCATCTCTTAACTAAATCTATCAACATGGCATCATGGTACCTCATGGGAGGGATGAGGTATTCCCAGTAGATACCAATAGTCTACAATGTATGAACATTGACCTCTGATAATGCACAGACCAAGTCTTGCAAGCGAGGGAATTTCCTGACGTTGAGACATTATCATGACTTGGAGGGTATCTAACAAAAAGGAGAAAAAATATGTCCTATAAGCATTTTAAAATCTAAAATCTTTACATGTCAATAATCAAAAAGTGTGACAAAGTTGTTCTATTGCACTTTTCTAAAGCTCCTAGACACTTTATTTCCCTTTTGGGATACTTCATGAAGAAATGGGACACTTTGCAAAAAAGTGGGATACTTTGCAAAAAAGTGGGACACTTTGCAAAAAAGTGGGACACTTTGCAACTAAAGGGGACACTTTGCAAAAAAAAGGGACACTTTGCGAAAAAAAGGGAAACTTTGCAAAAACTTCTTCTAGGGTCCTAAATCAACCTAGAAATGCATAAATATAAATTAAATGCATAAAAACAAAGCTAAGGTATAGAAAATCACCTCACCTAGTGCTGAAGGTCACCTCATGCTACCTCCTCTCATAGCATATCAAGTCTTGAGGGCATGTACTCTCATTGGATCAACATTTTCACCTGCTATTCAACAAATTCAAACTACAAGAAGGTAAAAGATAAAATAATCAATAATTACTTTACATTTTACTCTTATATATGTTAAAATTAGGGTTTTACTATATTAGGGTTAAGAGTGCTTTTCATTCAAATTAACATAATGGGGGCTAGAGAGCTCCATTTTCAACATTTTTTTGTTGCGTTCAAATCATAATTCCACTCTCGTTCTCATCAAATGTCTATCATTATGTGGTATGGTACTTGAAAATACCCTATGACATGACTTATCCAATTTGATGTGGCTAGATTGCTACATTGATTCCACCTCCATAAAGCAAGCAGAATCAAGACGAGCATACATCTACCCTTGAATTTGATTTCTATGAGAAATTAGATAATAGGATTTTTGAATAACTAATGAATTCATGTTGCAGGATGTGGTTTCTAACATTTTGGTTTCATATTTCTAACATAGACTAATCTATCCCATCCATGAGCTGATTAGAAACCTTTTCCTTGTTATACGAAGGTTCCAAGAAATTTCTATATTGATGGATTATATTACGAAGCTTCTACAAATTGTACCCATTGAAAAGCTATAATTCCATTCTATAATAATGTTTAATCCTTACTTCATGTCCATCTAGCCAATTAGCTTAGAAGCCTCCTGTTACAAGCTCATGTCTAAAAGAATGATTCGATAATGTTTCCAATCTTACTGATGGGATCAAATCTATGCCTTTCTTCATGTAAATTCAATTTTAAATGATTCATCTCTTACTAAAATTTTCTAGGATTATGTATTCTTGAGCATGCATAATTACCCACTTAGAGGAGGAAGGAAATTTTTCCCTTATAGTTTCTAGTGATCAACCTTTAAATTTATAAAAAAAATTATGCAAATATCTAATAACAAGATTTTTTCATTAGGATACCTAAGGAGTTTGTAGAGTTCTTTATCAAATCCATCCAATCTAATGATTTTAAAAAAAAAAAGCTAGATAGACCAATTTTTGGGACTAGCCATAATCTTAATTGCATTCAAAGATATCATGTTTACATAATCATTTTCCAATTTTCCTTATGATTATATAAATAAATATATCATTCACCATATTTTGATGTTTTCATATTTTCTTCACTTCTAACTAGTGATAATGATCTCCTAACTATGAGGTGTCCACTTTATTTAAGAGAATAAGGTTATCTTGAAAAGATGATAAATACACCAAATATGATGTCATATGGAAATTTATTGATTCTAACACCTCTGATATTTTCTCACGTAGTGTCTCACTGATGAGAGTGGCTTGGTATATTATCTTTCCATCATTAATCTAAAGTATCAAGTGTGACATCTAAGGATAGAAGTCCTTGGCATTATGAAAACCATATACTCTAATGAGAAATGTGATGAAATACTTGGGGTGTTCCAAAAACTCACTCTTATCCAGATGACTCATGCCATATTCATTGTATAATTCCATAACTATAGAAAAAATATCATTTATAATGTTGGTAACTTCTGTAGCTATGCTCTTAGAGTACTTCAATTCCTCCTTCAAGTTTAAATTATCATATTGAGCGTAGGTAAGGATACCAAACAATATTTCAAGGAAATTTAAAAACTGGTATCCAATATGGTTTGGCTTGTAGACATCAATATCTTTCATTAATTTTAATTATTCTCTTTAGCATAGACCAATACTAGCTTTAGAGATTAGGGAAAATTTTGAAAAATTACATCCTACACCAACCCTAGATTTTCCATGTTTTGAGCCATGAGAATTCTACATCCTTTAGCATTGACCCTTTATAAGAATTGTTGAACATTTGCATGTCCAATATCTATATCTCCTATAAATGTATAGAGTGAAAAAATATTTGATGATAGAAGATATCCCTTTTACTCATACTTCATTGCTTTTAGTGGTTGTTTTTCTCCTTACATATATTCTACCAAACAAACACCAAGTCATTAGCTATTTCAACCATATAATATCCATACATAGGTTAGTGATCCAAATCAAACCATTTTATTACTTCAATAGATTATATTATACAATGGGTTATCCCATAATACTAGTTTACAATTTTTGGCCAAACTAGACACTAAACTAATTTTTTCTAACTAAATCTTCACTTTCGAACATTTATAGCAGCTAAACCATGAGGAATTTGAACATGACACAAACTAGTGATTTGTGACATTTTGTCTATACATTCTAAATATATTTTTTTCAAAAATTTTGCAATCATATTGCACTTCTTTTTCCATCTCCTTTGAAAACTATTTTTTTTTAGTAAACACCAGTTTTAAGGAGTGACACTCATCATATAACACTATTTGTTTTCCATGAAGGATAAAATTCTAATTTTTTCAAATTTAGATTTGTAACTACAATATCTAGTGCTTCCAAAAAAAAAATTTAGGTAATTGATACCAGAGGGGGTAGCTCCCTATATTGCTTAAATAAGAAAAAATTACAAGCCATATGACATCTTTAGTGATGCTCATCTGCCTTGGTTTTCTCAAGGCTAAGTGGATCATCACACTTCTGGAGTTCATGAAGATTTTTTGTGCATGGCCTTTGGAGGATATAGCCACATGTTTATTGTGCTTCCCTTGTAGGGGAGTTAGTATTAATGATCTCCTGTAGGCCATGAGGAATGGAGATTTGATCACAAATTACCTCTAATGTACTGCCCTGCAACATTGTTCCCAAGTTTTCCATGAACTCCATAGCCATATTGGCTTCTCGATATGTATGCTTAATGTTGAAAGTATCTAGTTTCTCCAATATTTTCCTAATTAGTTTCAATGTGCCTATTAAATTCCAGCATTATGTTGTCCTTTTGGCCACCATGGATATACATATTAGCGAGTCACATTCAATCTCCATATATTTGAATCCTTGTTCGATGCATAGGTTGATGCCTTAGGCTAGGGTTGCAAATTCGGCTTCATTGTTAGTGGCCACCCCTAAACTCTCCACACATGCCCCTAAGCAAATACCTTTCTATTTTTGTATCACACATCCTATTCCGACCACACCAGGATTTCCCTTTGAGGTATTGTCAAAATTGAGTTGGACAGCATTCTGATGTGGGGGTATCCAACATGCATCTTCACGTAACTTACTTTCAATGTTTAGTGATAGATTTAGCACCTTCAAGGTTTGCCAACACTTATGTATTTGCCTATCCCACTGTGTGAACTTTTTATCCTTTGGTCTTTTCCTGATTGAGTTTGACACCTCAAAAATGATAGCTTCGATTCTTCTGATTATATTCTCTTATGGGAGGGAGCATTCAAAAAATATTCTGTGGTTCCTTTCTTTCCATATATGCCACACCACCATTGATGGTGTGGCAATCTAGATGTTTTCCAAAATACCTCCCTTATTATTCCTTGGCCAACTTCTCGTGAATTACATTAAATCCATTGGTCAAGGGGTTTCCCAATTGAGAGTAGCCATGATTTTTTCCCAACATTTAGTTGCATACTCATAGGTGAGCAACAAATGATTGACGTTTTCACTATGTTTATTGCACAACGAGCAAAAACTAGGTCCAAGTATGCCTATTTTTTCCATCCTATCATCAGTGAGTATTCATTTACGCACATTCATCCATAAGAAGGCTCTAACCTTTGGTAAGAGACCCTTGTTCAAACACAAAACAATAGGCCATTCTTGATCATTCTGTTGTGAGCATAGAAGTTGGTAACTCATGCGGATGGAATATGATAGGGAGAGGGGTTGGAGGAATCAATCTTAGATTCCTGCTCTAGGTCTTGCTTGCAAGACCTTCTTGGTGTTCTCCTTCACCTCCTTGACCTATAGGCCCTTCACACATTTAGGTGCCCCTGGTTCTCCTGGCCAACCCCACTTCTATCACCTTTCATCCAACCAAGACAATTTTGGTGTAATAACACTAACTCTCCCTTATCCTTTAATATGCCCTAAAGACTAACCACATCTCAATACACAATTTAGAAACTTGCAGGGGTGTAGATATGTCTAAAAAAGCTTCAAACCAACCTCCTGGGGCTTCTAGAGGCTCCACCATTCCATCGCTTTCATCAAACCCTCATTTGGGTTAAAGAAAAGGTTACTAGCCAAGAGCCCCTGTTAGGCCTCCAACTCCAAGTAATCTGGTATTTTCTCTAAAATCTTACAAGAACACCCCATTCTTTCTCTAAGATCCCTAGTTCATTTACCTAACTCTCCAAGATTTTTGGGGTCTTGGGCCTTTACCAGTCGTACAAAGCCAATTCTTGAAAATAGCCTAAAACTAGGGTTTACAAGCCTTTCATTGGCTACTTCTAGACTATCTGAATTTTCTCACACCAAATGGGTTGATGGAGCCTCCTTCTGACCACCAGACCTTGCCAAGACCCTCAACTAAATTCTCCAAAAGGAAATTTAGCAAAACCTTAACACCCCTGCAAAATATGAGTCTTTCACTCCTTGTCTTCCCTAGCCAAACTCTGCCTGGCTCGCCTAGGGAAAGACATTGGTTGCAACACCTGCACACATACAAAGCCTACAACCTAACATATGTACAATCATGGTGTCTAGGCACTGTTCCCAAAGGGTCGTACGGTGGGAAAGTGCTCTAGTACCCCATTTTCTAAAAATAGTCTGGTTCAGACCAACAACAAGGCAATAATGAACTATCTACAAAAAGGTACCTAAAACTCATACAAGAAGCTATTTAATAATACAAAATGCTTGAATGCAAACTAAAATACATCCTACAATCAAACCAGTAGCAGAACTAATCCATTAAAACTCAAACAAGATGCAAAAGTCAAAAATTTTGCACAGAACGCTGTTTTCTTCAATTTCACAAGATTTCACCAAAACATCAAAGCTTCCAACCCTGCTCTAGGGTCGTATCACTCCTTAAATAGGCTCCAACAATAGTTAAGTTTCTTTGGTCGAACCTATTGATGACCTAATGGCAAAATTTATAAAACCCACTGTGTTTTACAAACTTTGCCAAATTTTGACAACTTAGCAAGATGATGTTCAAAACCTATTTACCTCTTGTCAACTTCTTTCCTAAAGATCAAAAACATCTCAAAGTTCAAAACTAAATGGTCAACATGACCTTAAACATCAAAATCACAAAAATCTTCCTAGGCTTCCAAAATTTTCCTAGTGTTTCCGAATGCCTCCTAGGTGCTCCTGCACCATTCTCCCCCTCTCATCCCAAACACTAAGGAATGGAAGGAGAGACCAATGACAGGTCAATTCCAAGCTTCTTGAACTAATCTTCTTGGACCCATAGCTGCCCCTTCTTGTGATTGATGGTGAAGGTAAAAGCTTGGATGTATTCCATCCATTTCAAAAGCCTATTACTCAACTTCTCTTGAATGTTGATAAAACTGAGTGCCTAATTGTTAGTAAAGACTACAAAATCCTTGGGTAGAAGATAATTCCTCCATTTCCTAAGTGACTGAACCAAAGCATAAATTTTTAAGTCATAGGTTGAATACTTCTTCTTTGCTTCATTGAGCTTCTCACTAAAGAAGGCTATAGGTCTGCCCTCTTGACTTAGCACTCCTCCTACTGCCACTCCACTAGCATCACATTCAATAGTGAACAACTTGTCAAAACTAGGTAATAAGAGAATAGGTTGAGTTGCCACCTCTTGTTTTAGTTTCTCAAACCCTTTCTCAACTTCTTGTGTCCACACAATCTTAGATTTTAAACCACCCTTGATTGTCTCTAGAACTAGTGCACATATTCCACTAAAGTTCCTTATGAATTTTCTATAAAATTAGGCGAATCCATGAAAACTTCTTACCTCTATCCCTGTGGTTGGTGTAGGCCAGTTTAGGATGGATTCCACCTTGCTTGGATCCATCTTCAATGATCCTTTAGACACTAAAAAACCTAGATAGACTAGCTCTTGCTTAAAGAACTCACACTTCTTTAGATTGATTGCCAACTTCTCTTCCTGAAACCTTCTAAGAACCAACTCCACATGTTTCAAATGCTCTTTTGCTATCTTTTTGTATATGAGGATGTCATCAAGGTATACCACAATATCCCTGTAAAGTCCTTGAAAACTTCATTCATGAGCCTCATGAATGTGCTAGGGGCATTGGAGAGACCAAATGGCATCATTCTCCATTCATATAACCCATCATTTCTCTTAAATTTTGTCTTCCACTCATCACCATCCTTAATTCTAATCTAATGGTATCCACTCTTGAGATCCAACTTGGTGAAGTACTGAGCTCCTCCAAGGCAATCCATTAGATCTTCAATTCTAGGAATAGGGAACCTATACCTAATGGTGATCCTATTTATTGCTCTAGAATCTATACATAACCTCTACTTACCTCCCTTCTTGGTTGCTAAAACCACTATTACTAAACATGGGCTGATGCTCTTTTGAATCAATCCTTGATCCAACAACTTTTGCACTTGCCTAGCTACCTCTAGGTTCTGATCTGGTGTAAGCTTATAAGCTGCTTTGTTAGGCAATGAAGCTCTAGGTATGAAGTCAATTTGATGACTAATGGCTCTCTTTGGAGGTGAAGTTGCAGGTGTACCATCACTAACTATGCTCTTGTACCTTTCAAGTAACTTCTGGACTGCTTCCGATAGGACTGTCTTTTCAGCCTTATCTTCCTCTTTAGGTTGTAACACAACCACATATCCTTCACTCCCTTGATGTAGGTTGTTAAGGAAATCTTTACCACTACTCAACATGATGTTTGGTGTCTTTGACTGTCCCTCTTCTTCTTCTGATAGTGACTGCAACTTAAATGTCTTCCCATCCTTCTTGAAAGAAATGGTGTTCTCTTTTCCATCATACATGACACTTTTGTCATACTGCCATGTTCTGCCCAATAGTAGATGGCATGCATTCATGGGTAACACATCACAAGCTAACTTGTCCTTGTACGCTCCAATGGAAAACTCCACTGTTATTTGCTCATTTACTAAAACACTCTTCCCCTTGTTTAGCCATGTGACCTTGTAGGGGTTAGTATGGGGCACCTTCTCCAATTTCAGTTTCATTACTGCCTCCTCTGAGATGATATTGTCTATTGAACCTGAATCTACTATGACCTTGTACACTTTCCCAAGTATCTTGCACCTTACTCTAAATAGAGCTCTCCTTTGTTTTGGTTCTTCCTTGACCGTCTATCTGATCAAAACCCTATTGAACATCAGATTCAATATGACTGATCTCAAATGACTTAGGACTCATGGTGTCTTCTTGTGCATAAGCCACTCTCTTTTCATTGCTTGATGAAGATGCTTTCCCCGAGCACCTATAAGCAGGATGACCTACTTGACCAAAATGGTAGCATTTCATGTTTGCAAAGTATGAATTGCTCTTGCCTACTCCTCCTCCTCTATTTGAACCTCCTTGAGGTCCTCTACCTATATTGTATCCTCCTCTAGAAGATGTTTCTCCTCCATGCTCTATGAGTTTAGACTCTCCTTGGTTTCTTTGGTCATTGCCTCTACCTTGGTAGCCACCTCGCTATCCTCTTTGATATCTTTAATCTCTACCTTTTCCTCTACCCTTAGAAGCCTGATCTTGTTTCCTCTTGCTTCTTTCCTCAATCTTTATGGCCAACTGATAGCATTGGTGTACTATCTTGGGACTTAGAAGAGCCATCTCCTGTTGAATGTTCCATTTCAAGCCATTAAGGTATCTAGCCACCTTGAGACTCTCATCCTCTGTCACATTAGACCTCATGCAAAGTTTTTGACACTCCTTAGTGTAAGTGTTTACATCTTGGTTTCTTTGTCTTAAGCTTTGCCTCTTCTCAGGCATGTATGCCTCTCTCACTTTGGCAACCATTCCTTTCCAAGTTGAAATAGGATGCTTACCTTCGTTTTCCCTCTCTGTCTGAATGAACTTCCACCATGTCAAGGTAGAACCTCTTAGTCTTGACTTGGCCACCTTTACCTTCTATGCTTCAGTGACTCCATCACATTCAAAATGGTTTTCCATTCCCTCTATCCAGTCCATGACTAGATTAGCTTCCATTTTCCCACTAAATAGTGGTATGCCTTCAAGTGCTTTTCCACTCAAGGCCTTCAATGCCTTCAAGAAAGGCTCTTCTTTCAGGAAAGGGTCAGGTTCAGGGGTCTTTTTGTCCTCTGCAACCTCTTCTTCCTTTGGTATCCTTCCTTCAAATTGCGCACACCTCACTGCTTGTTCAAGCTGGGCTATTCTTTCCCTCAACAGCTTATTGTCTTCCTACTGCTCTTCAACCATCTTAGCCAATTTTTCATTTGTCACCATGATGAAAGAATCACTAGACTCAACCTCTGACATATAAGATGCCTCCCAAATCTTTTACTTACTTTGATAGCAATCTGATAGGGAGAGGGGTTGGAGGAATCAATCTCAAATTCTTGCTCTAGGTCTTGCTTGCAAGACCTTCTTGGTGTTCTCCTTCACCTCTTTTACCTATAGGCCCTTCACACATTTATGTGCCCCTAGTTCTCCTGGCCAACCCCACTTCTATCACCTTTCATCCAACCAAGACAATTTTTGGTGTAATAACACTAACTCTTCCTTAGCCTTTAATCTGCCCTAAAGACTAACCACATCTCAATGTACATAATTTAGAAACTTGCAGGGGTTTAGATATGTCTACAACAGCTTCAAACCAACCTCCTAGGGCTTCTAGAGGTTCCACCATTCCATCGGTTTCATCAAACCCTCATTTGGGATAAAGAAAAGGCTACTAGCCAAGAGCCCCTATTAGGCCTCCAACTCTGAGTAATCTAGTCTTTTCTCTAAAATCTTACAAGAACACCCCATTATTTCTCTAAGATCCCTGGTTCATTTGCCTAACTCTCCAAGATTTCTGGGGTCTTAGGCCTTTACCAGTCGTACAAAGCCAATTCTTGAAAATAGCCTAAAACTAGGGTTTACAAGCCTTTCATTGGCTGCTTCCAGACTGTCTGAGTTTTCTCACACCAAATGGGTTGATGGAGCCTTCTCCTAACCACCAGACCTTTCCAAGACCCTCAACTAAATTCTCCAAAAGGAAATTTGGCAAAACCTTAATACCCCTGCAAAATATGAGTCTTTCACTCCTTGTCTTCCCTAGCCGAACTCTGCCTGACTCACCTAGGGCAAGACATTGGTTACAACTCCTGCACACATACAAAGCCTATAGCCTAACATATGTATAGTTATGGTGTCTAGGCACTATTTGCAAAGGGCCGTATGGTTTGTACGATGGGAAAGTGCTCTAGTACCCCATTTTCTAAAAATAGTCTGGTTCAGACCAGCAACAGGGCAATAATGAACTATCTACAAAAAGGTACCTAAAACTCCTATAATAAGCTATTTAATAATAAACAATGCTTTAATTCCAACTACACTACATCCTATAATCAAACCAATAGGAGAACTAATCCATTAAAACTCAAACAAGATGCAAAAGTCAGAAATTTTGCATAGAACGCTATTTTCTTCAATTTCACAAGATTTTAGCAAAACATCAAAGCTTCCAACCCTGCTCCAGGGTTGAATCACCCCTTAAATAGGCTCCAACAATAGTTAAGTTTCTTTGGTCGAACCTATTGATGACCTAATGGAAAAAGTTATAAAACCCACTGTGTTTTACAAACTTTGCCAACTTTTGACAACTTAGCAAGATGATGTTCAAAACCTATTTACCTCTTTTCAACTTCTTTCCTAAAGATCAAAACCATCTCAAATTTAAAAACTAAATGTTCAACATGAACTTAAACATCAAAATCACAAAAATCTTCCTAGGCTTCCAATCTTTGCCTAGTGTTTCCAAATGCCTCCTAGGTGCTCTTGCACTAGAATATTTCCCAGATTTCACACCTATCCAGATGACTTCATCCTCTTCTCTTGTGAGCCATAATTTGCAAGGGGAGAGTAGATCCATTAATTTTTATTTATCCTTGTCTGCAATACTTTATTCATCTTCTCGGATCTAATATGTTGTTTTTGCACTAGCCTACTTTAGTTTCACGGGTGTACTAGTTTACTTTGCTTCTCTTGCCTCAGTGACTCATTTCATCCATTCTCTATCTGGGAGGATTACAGAGAGTGCTTGAAAACCATTCAAGGAATCCATCCAAAAACTGGCCACTACACCATTCCTAATCATCCATGAGACATGTTTCATTATTATTTCCTTGTAGTTCCACAAGAATCTCCACATAGTCAAGCCCCCACTTGAGTTGGCCATGGTGAATATGTTTTCAGGTCTGTCATTTTCTAGATATTTATTCCTCATCAATTTGCACCATTGACTATCAGACAGTTGATATAGTTTCATAGTGTTTTATTGAAAATTTTTTCTTAATTAAGTTTCGAAGTCAAACCAATTACAATTTAGACAAGGCGGACCATATAGCATATAATTTTTTTTGTATGTATCAAAATTCAATTTTTTATTTTTTGTTGGATCAAGGACTTCAATATCTAGTGCACTCATGTTTTTTAGTTTTTTTATGATCTTCTATTTTTCCACATATGCAAAACAGAGAGCTTGATTTTGGGTGAAAAACCTACATTCACAAGAAATAAAAATAAAATATAATAATCAAATTAAATTTAATTAAATTCATACTTTTTTGGAAGCTTGTAATAAGGACTACATACTTACAAAAATTAAATTTTAAATGAATTCATTTGATTCCCCAAAAGGTAAATCAAAAGTGGTTTTTTATCAGCATTTTGATAGGTGTAAAGGAGATTCTGTTATAGGTATGGTTTAAAACTAGCAGGGTTATATGCAAGGGGGCTTGGTCTCAGGTGGTTTGATCAAACCCTCTTCAATTGGAATCCTTTAAATGAAACTTCTCAGGGCATAAATCATTATATTTTCTAAAACTATGTGATTTCAGCAAAAATCAGGATCTCCAAGAAAGTGTAAACTACTATTGTGGCAACACCCCAATACAAATATAGTGAGTAGCCAAGAAAGGAAAATATCATAACATTTTTACCATAATCCATACCAAAACAAACCTATTATAGAATTGTATTCCACGATCCTAACATCATTCATGCTTTATTTATTAGGGATTCAATAATTTTAAAGTCTTAAACTATAATAGAAGCATGAAATCAATTTATTTCAAAGTGTTTTGTTTCATCTAGAAGGTGTCATACTAAATAATTACCCAAGTTTGATGCTAGCCATAAAGACCTATGCAAGGATGATCTCATCATGACATTATTAGGAAAAAGTTTCCCATAATTTTAACAAATAGATCTAGATGTAAGGGAAAATAGGACCATACGACTAGGGCACTCAAGGAAATAAAAAATAAGAATAGGGAAAATTTTCCCAAAATTCACTAACACATGAAAGAAAAAAAAGTAAAGTAAAATAAATAGGGAAAAAGAAACAAGAATGAAAGAACCAAATCATAATCATCATCAATGTACTAAGGAGAAACCTTGATAAATAATGAAAAAACATGGAC
Organism: Sequoia sempervirens; assembly: GCA_007258455.2. Lineage (NCBI taxonomy): Eukaryota > Viridiplantae > Streptophyta > Pinopsida > Cupressales > Cupressaceae > Sequoia > Sequoia sempervirens. Next base: position 245,417,346 of record VDFB02075321.1, on the reverse strand, counting down.
AACATGGTTGAAGGTGAGAACCAACTAAATCATAGCTAACAAACAACAACAATAAACACATCACTTCAACAATCCTCACATCATAACTTAAAATGGTGAGAGAGAAGCAAAACTAGTTATGTAGCTCAAGGAATGTGAAGGAATAATAATTAAAAGTAAAAAGAGGAACAAAAGGGTTCAAATAATCTATACAAAAAAAATTACCATTAATTTGGCGTTGAGGTGGTAGGTAAGGGTGATGTCATATCCCAAGTATTAGAGTTTCTAGGATTCACCATGATATTAATAGTGCTACAACTACACTTAGTTGACTAATTATTTCTATGAGGTATGCTATAGATGAACCTTGAGCTACTAAGGACAAAAAATAATTTATAATGGAGAAATATTATATAACATTTTCTCCAAGGTGAAAAATATTTAATTATGTAATTTAACATTTGAAATAAAAGGAGGGGGTAAAACAAAGTATTTATAAATGATCACATAGCTATAAATGAGAGATTGAAAGAATAATTTATCCTTCATGAGGAGATAATTTTACCTATTAAAAGAAGGTGAATACGTACTATTTAATAAAACCCTTTGTAAATGTGTGTGTTGTAATGTAATCAAAGGAGCATTGTTTGGATGGCAGCCTCATGATATTATATAAATCTTTGAGGGGAACTATGAAATCAATTATGGAGATTAGTTAATAAAGAAGGTAGTTTTGTAGGCCATGGGCATTGGAGAAAAGGCATAAAGGGCATGTTCAACTAAAGATCCAAGGTGCCACTAAGATTTTCCTAGCCAAGACTTTACATTGAACAATTGCTCTATTGTGTATGTTTTACATGTTATGTTCTAAATGGGACTATTTCCTCCTAGATTATATCATAGCTATGTGGGCCAAAACCATTGTGAACTTCTATCAGTGGGAGTGTTGTTCTATGTGATCTAATTTAGATAAGTATGGAGTCTATTGTTATTGAAATATGTTCAAAATTATATAAATTTCGATAGGCTTTAAATATAATCTTTTATGATTAATAATTCTTTGTATTTATGATGAAAATATATTATATTGATATTGAATTTAATATGTTATTTCTTTATTTTTATTTTATCAGTAAGGATGTATTATTTAGACAGACTCCGCATTAGTGGTGCTCACAAGGAGGACCTCCTACCCTTCAACATATTCAACTTAAAATCAGGTAATCACCTTTATTCTATTAAGAAGCCACTGTGGAAATCCAAAAGCCATTATTTGGAATTCTAACTTAATATGTTACTTTAGGGATTCAAACAGCTATCTCCATCTTGAAAACCTTATGACCTTCACAATTAAACACAACCCCCATGACAAATCTGTTAATATTTTTAATTAGATAATTATAGTATCATATTTTTTTACACATTTCTTTGTGTTCTTGATATTATCTTTTAACTCTAATAGTTAGAAATAATAAACTCTATGAAATGTGTTCTTCATATTATCTTTTAGCTCTAATATTTAGAAACAATAAACCCATCTATTTCAGAGTCCGACGGAAAGCAGAATGATCACTACTTTATTTAAACGTTACAACATGTTTCAAAGAGAGAGGCCAAAGCAGGATGAGCACTACCTCAACCAGGGATGGCTTCATTATTATTTTGTATTCTAAGCATTCGAAACGAATTCGATCAGACGCATTTTTTAATGAACGAGCTATAGTGGGTTTGGTCGTCGTAGAACTCGTTCCACAGCATGACTCCTCCATACTCGGGGCATTCCTTCGCCTTGGGTAGCACGTCGGAGATGAGTATGCTTGCAGGAATGAAGCCACCAAGGTATGTAGCATTGGAGGAGGCAGGAAGGCCAACGAAGAAGCTCTGTTTTTGAGTGGTAGTGGTTACAGTCGTGATCCACTGTTTCCACGAACTCAACAGTTTGGAAGCGTCCCCATCTGCGTACTGGCAGGACGGGTAATTATAGAACTTGATCCACACGTAGTCGAACAGTCCCGTCTGCAAGCCATTTTCCTCGGCGGGTTGTTGACTGCTCGTCAAGTCCGCTAATAGTGGTGGTAAGCAATACGGAGCAGCGCTGAGATAGATTTTCTTGGAGGAGGTGCCAAGAGCGGACACGGCCCTGGCAAGATTGTCTCAGTGCTCCGACGTCGTGTATTGGATATGGAAGTCGATGCCATCGAGAACGGCGGATCCCAGAGGCCTGGACGCCGACGTCCTTCCAAGAAAGTTGTTCCACAGATAGCTGGCTACGTTCAGCGCGCCTTGCGAGGACCCGATTGCACAGTTTCCATTTTCGCCTCCCAAAGAGAGAAACACCTTTACGCCTTTGGACTGGCAGGAGATAATATCGGCGCTGAGCGATTGGCAGCCTCCAGAAGAGGGGTTGCAGTGGCCTGCGAGATCGAGCACCGGCGTCCGCCCGTAGCCGAACGTCTTCAAAAACCCGAGAATCACAATTGCAAAGTTACCTGTTGCGCAGGTTTCGGCAAGGGATGGTTCGTTGGGATTTTGGCCCTAGTATATGCTAATGCTTCCAGCCGATGCCTCGCTCCACAGCAGAGCGAGTATTAGGGCAATTGAGCTCGCGTTCATTACGTTCCTCTCCATGCCTGCCATGAATATAACCGTTAGTGGATTGCCTAAACTCTTGGATTCGGCTCCTTATATAGCTCGCCGGGCTCTGCACGTTCTACGAAAATAATTATTTTAGTTATTATTTTAATAAAACGTGTACCATGCTATCTAATAAAAATATGTTTGGACTCCCTGTCATTGGGGTGATGTGTGTTGGATTCGCTTTAATTATTTTGTTCGTTATTCTTTCGCCGAGTAGTTTTATTTAATGATTTGTCTCTATGCGTTTTTTTTAATTGAGGAATGTTTAGTTTCTTTGGGGGTTTATATTTTTGAAATTTAGGTGCCTAATGATATTTAGTTATGTGGCTTTCATATACATTTATTTTCTAAATATATTTATTATTTCATTGATCATTATAGTTAAGTCATCTTCACAAAATTTTATTTTAGTGAAGGCATACGATATCACTTATAGTTCACACATTTGATTTGGTAATGGCTAGATTTTATAGTGTACAATATTTATTTGTCTAAAGAAAAGACATTGGATTATAACTCTACTTCATTGGTTGATCTTCATGTATTATCCTTTTATTATTATGTTAAGTTGATGAGGTGGATATAGGATGGATATACGATAGTCTTATCATATACTAGTTGTCAAAAAGGGGTTTACTTCAAGTTATGTTTGTATTTGCACATGATTATATTTATATTTAATTTATAAAAAAATAAGAATCTTTTAAGGTGTGGGAAGATATTTTATGTACGACTCAAGACATGTGAAAATTGCACTTTGTAATTAAAATTGTGATTAAAGAAAGCGTGTTAAATATCATGCAAAATTCTTCATTATAGAGTGTAAACACTAGTAATAAGTAATTAAGGTTAGCGTGTTTTAAGTTTTAAAAATTTGTTTTCAGGACTAATTTAGCATTCACTAGTATAGTAAATGATTACTTTTACATAAGTCACAAGTATCCTTAAAATATTCTAGGGTTTGGACATTTGTTTACAAATACTAGTAGACTCTTCTTCATTCTTATTATCTAATTTTTATTATAATTTTCATGTCTATTCATATGAATGTAATTTATAGTATGGACTCTAGTTTCTGTCATGAATGGATGCACTATTTTTTTAGCTTGTTGAAAGGAATTTAATCATGTGCACTAAACCATATTTAGATGCATATAACAATATCTTTCTTTAATAACTTGTGATATTAGGTTTAAAAAAGTAGGGATTTGTATCACCCACATGTTGCCAAGTTTGGAGAAAAAATTATATTTTCATGTAATTTTAATTAACCAATTATTCAAATTTTGTTTATCCATTTCTATTGTAACTAAGGAGGAGGATCATTTAATAATCCTTAATATTCTTATTCCTAAGTTATCCAAGTGCTCCTCTACATATATAGTTGACAAAGGGTTTCTCCCTTATTTTGATTTTTCTCTTCATTTATTTTTGCTTCCCTAGCCCATTTGTAGTTTTTGGTGGAAATACACAAAAATATAAAACCCTTATCATATAAGAGAGATCTCTCTCACACATGTAGAGGAAAATCACTATATTAAAGGTAACATTCCCACATCTATGACAAAATTTATAGCTATTCATTATAGACATCACTTATAACTTTATAAAGGAGTGAGCTGACAAATTTAAATGTTAACAAATTTTGCCAAGATGATTGTTGTTAAATGAATTTCTATAATCGCACTTAATACATATTTTTTAAGTAAGTTATTATTGTACACTACAAATGAAGTTCACTTAATAAGTGATGAGGTGGGAGGGGAGAGAACATAAAATTTGAAGAAATAAAAGAAATCAACAAAGAAAACAAAAATCAATGATGAATAATAAACAAATAGAATAAAATCAAGATATTAAACTGTGTAAAAAAGTAATAATTTTTCACCTAAGGGTGATTCCACAATAGTGGTTTACAATTTTTGGTGAAACTGGACACTAAAATATTTTTTTCTAACTAAATCTTCACTTTTAGGCACCTATAGCAGCTAAACCATGATGAATTTGAAGATGATGCAAACTAGAGTTTCATGAAATTTTATCTATAGATTCTAAATATATTTTTTTCAATTTTTTTGGAATAATATTGCACTTTTTTTTCCATCTCTCTCGAAAACTAGTTTTTTTTCTTCAGAAAACAACATTTTTAGAAAGTGACGCTCACCGTATAATGCATAACTTTTTTTCCATGAAGGATAAAATTCTAATTATTTCAAATTTAAATTTGCAACTCCGATATCTAGTGCTTCCACTTGGTTAGATAGTGTTTTATTGGATATTTTTTCCTTAATCAAGTTTTGAAGTCAAACCAATTACAATTCAGACATAGGCGGACCGTATGACACGTGAAATTTTTTGAATGTATTGAAATTCAATTTTTTCTTTTGTTTTTGGATCAAGGACTTCAATATCTAGTGCACTCATATTTTTCATTTTTTTTTCATAATCTTATATTTTTCCACATGTGCATAACAAAGGCCTTGATTTTCGGTGAAAAATCTACATTCACAAGAAATAAAAAATAAATATACTAATAAAATTAAATTTATTTAAAATTAAATTTTTGGAAATTTTATAATAAGGACTACATACTTACAAAAAATAATTTTTAAACGAATTCATTTGATCCCCCAAAAGGTAAATCAAAAGTGGTTTTTTATCAGCATTTTGATAGGTGTAAAGGAGACTTCGTTATAGGTATGGTTTAAAACTAGTGGGGATCTATCCAAGGGGGTTTGATCTAAGTTAGTTTGATCAAACCATCTTCAATTGTGTTAGAATTAAACATGCTTTGATACCATGTTAGAATTGGCTATGGCTACCAAGACCTAGAGACCAAATGGAAAGCACAAAAGAGAGATGAATATGACAAGAATAAACTATATTCAATGTCAATGATATGAGATGATTGTGATTGATTACAAATGAGAGAAACCCCTTGGTTATATAGCCAAGGTGAGATGCAAGATGTCATAGGATTATGACAAGTGTCTTAATCATATGACATGAGACAACTAATCACACTTACCTAGGTTCACATGTAGTAGTTGTCAAAGGATAAGATAACAACTAATGAAAACTAAGACCTTCTAGAAAGATTCCTTACCATGACCTAAGTAAAATTAACATGTGTAAATAAGTCCACTAGTAATGAATTGACTGGTTACAAGAATTTATTTACACAAACAAATTGGAATGCTTTAAATGGAAATTTTAAAGGTTTAAATCATTATATTTTCTAAAATATGGCATTTCAGCAAAAATCAGAATCTCCCAAAAATTGTAGACTAGCTTTGTGGGATTAGTGCTCATAAACTTTCATGGTGATAAAAAATGGAAAAAGGTGATAAAAAGAAATAAAAAAGGAACTTGACTACTTTTGGTGGGTTGCGATCCATGGGAGAATTCTCACCATTGATGTTCTCAATAAGAGGGGTTTTCAACTTGTGAAAAGATGTGTTCTTTGTCTCTCAGATGAGGAGACTATCAACCATGTTCTAATTAACTATCCTTTTGTTGGAGATGTTAGTTCCTTGGCCCTAAATAATATCCTTTCTTATCAAGTGTTTCCTAGTGACTTGAAAGAGCTAGTGAATCAATGGAGCTTGTGCCTATTTTCTCATCCTATAACTAAGGAGATCTAGAAACAAGTTTCCCCCTTGGTTTGCTAGCATCTTTACAAGCAAAGAAAAAATAGAATCTTTAGGGAAAAGTAGAGTAGTGGTGAATTGTTCTATTGTGCTAAGTAGAAAATTGTTGAGAACCTAAATTCAAACACCTTTGGTCTCTCAAAATCTATGCCCAACTATACTGACATCAGAGCAAAATAGATTTTGGTTTCAACTAGGACTTGACCAAGGTCAACTGGGCCAACATCATTAGTAGGAAACTAACTCTTTGGAGGCCCCCCATGGAGATTGGGTTAAATTAAGTTTTGATGGATGCTCTAATGGAAACCCAGGGGTTGTGGCTTCTAGAGGTTTGATAAGAGACCATAACAAGAGTTGCATCGAATCCTATACTAAATGCATTAGTCATGCTATGAGTGTGGAGGTAGAGGCCTCGAAAGCTTGGAGGGGTATCAAGAGGTTAAGAGAAATTGGCTATCATAGAGTGTTAATTGAAGGAGATTCTGAATTGATTATGGATTTCCTTAACTGCCTAGTTGAGCCCCCTATAAAATGAACAACCTTATTCAAGACTCCAAATGTGTGTTATCCTTTATGGAAGGTTTTTGTGTGTCCCATATTTTCTGTGAATGAAACAATGTTGCAGACACTATCTCTAATATGGGGTGCTCTTTTCCCCAGTAGCAGTTTTGGAAATTTGAGCATATTTTGACCCACATTAAGGAGTGGTTGGCTATGGACTGACTTAGAGTGACCTACCCTATAAGACGATGATGTTTCTTTTCTCTCTGATTGCCAGGTTGTGTTTCTATCAGAGGAATGGATTGGTTGTCTCCTTCCTCCTTTTGAATTCGAATTTGAACTGTAACGTTCATTTGTGGGCATGCCATAAAATACAAGATACAACTCAGATGGGGATGTGCATTGATTGTAATGGTGATGTGGAGTACAAGGTGGGTAGTATGATGTCATCTTTCCCTTGTATTTCCACCATTGTGTTTTTATATGATAGTAGGGATCTAATCATCTATTGATGTTGATAGGATATCTTAAGGGAAAGTCTTCGATGACATGGGATAATTTTAATAATAATGAAAAGGTGATCATCATTTGGACTTATGCTTTTTTCTTCACTTCCCTTGAGGTTAATTATTTAACCAATACATATTTTCATAAGGGGGATTTTATTGAAATGACCGAGGTTCCATCTCCTCTTGATGCTAAGGATTTGAGGGCTATTTTAATATTGATTTCTAAGTTACAGAGCTTTTTTTTAATAAATACTTGCATACTTCCTATGCTTTGGATGGCTAGTTATCTTCGCAATGGATGCTTAACCTACAAATGGATTTTATTGTCCATTATTACCAAATGTAGTGGTTGTATCCACATAGATTCTCGGTACTAGAGCAAGTTCGATGAAATCTAGACGAGGATTTATCAAACTCTCATTTTTGAAATGAATTATGCTAAAGTCATCCATAGACCCTTCTCAAAGTTTAGTGACTTCGACATCTTGCTAAAGGATGTTTGGGTTGTTACATTTTTGCTAAACTGTGGACACGACTATATTATTGTGACTTCTATTTTTTTCCCATTGTAACTATTGTGGTACTGGTTAAAAATTTATTCCTTTGGTATTGTTAGAGTGTTTAGGGTGAAAATAGGGTTTACCAAAATCAAAATGATAGACCACTAATTCTCACCCTAAAACATGTGATTTTGTGTATGATATCATGTAAATAATAATTAGAAATCAATCATAACTATTATAGAAACTATGAAGAGAGTTTTGAGAGGCTAGAATGATGTGTACCTTGCTAAAAAAAAGGTTCTTTTTAGGTCACACAGGACTCATTCACCTTTAGTGGAAAATGGGTCCCTGTTAGGGTTTCTGAAACTAAGATCTGGGTTATGTTCCTTGATGCCTACACTCTTAGATCCTCGATTATCAGCTTCCAAAAACTTGTAGGAAATTTTGTAGCCTCCTTTCGATGTTCTTGCAATATGAATGAAAACTTTGCAACTTGACAACTTTGACAATTTTGCTTCAAACTTGTTCTCCACTTGATCTTCAACCTATAAATTTGAAAACACACATTCAAGAGGAGAAAAGCTTGTTTATTGTTAGTGAATAGGGGTTTTCCTAAGTCAAACCCCTTGTAGGTAATTAAACCAACTAATTAAATTTAGTTATGTGGTTTTCATATACATTTGTTTTTTAAATATAATTATTATTTCATTGATCATTATAGTTAAATAAAATATTATTTTAGTGAAGGCATACGATATCACTTATAGTTCACACATTTGATTTGGTATTGAATAGACTTTATAGTGTACAATATTTATTTGTCTAATGAAAATACATTGGATTAGAACTCTACTTCATTAGTCAATCTTCATGTATCATCAAATGGTATATTTCTTTTATTATTTCGTGAAGTTGATCGAGTAGATATAAATAAGATAGTCTTATCATATACTAGTTATCAAAATGGGTTTACCTTAAGTTATGTTTTTCTTTGAACATGATTATATTATATTTAATTCTATTAAAAATTAATAAATTTTCAAAGTGTGGGAAAGATATATTTTTTATTTAAGACTCAAGACATGTAAAAATTGCACTTTGTAATTAAGATTATAACTCAAGAAAATATCTTATAAAATATCATGTAAAATTCTTCACTATATAGTGTAAACATTACTAATAAGTAATTAGGGTTAGTGTGTTTTAGGTTTTAAAAAATATTTTCAAGGCTAATTTATCATTCACTAGTATAATAATTGATTACTTTTACATAAGTCACAAGTATCCTTGAAATACTCTAGGGTTTGGACATTTCTTTACAAATACTAGTAGGCTTTTTTTATTTTTATTATAATTTTCGTGTCCATTCCTATGAATGTAATTTATAGCATGGTGGACTCTAATTCTCTCCATGAATGGATCCACTATTTTCTTATAGAGTCTATTTTTAGCTTGTTGAAAGGAATTTAATCATATGCACTAAATCATGTTTAGATGCAAATAATTTTATCTTTATTTAATAATTTGTTATGTTAGGGATAAAAATTAGGGATTTGTATCACGCACATGTGGTCAAGTTTGGAGAGAAATTTATATATTCATGTAATTTTAAATAATCAATAAATTTTGTTCATCCATTTCTTTTGCAGCTAAGGAAGAGGATCATCTAATAATCCTTATTTCTTCTCATTCCCTAAGTTATCCAACTAACAAAGGGTTTCTACCTTCTTCTTTTTTCTCTTCTTTTTTCCCCTTAACCTCTTTTTAGTTTTTGGTGGAAATACACAAAAATATAAAACCCTTATCATATGAGAGAGATATCTCTCACACATGTAGAGGAAAAACACTATATTCAAGGAAACATTCCCACATCTATGACAAAATTTATAGTTATTCATTATCCACATCACTTATAATTTTGTAAAGGAGCGAGGTGAAAAATTTCAATGTTAACAAAGTTTTGCAAGATGATTACGATTAAATGAATTTCCATAACTGCACTTAATACATAATTTTTTAAGTAAGTTATTGTTGTATAGTACAAATGAAGTTCACTTAATAAGTGATGAGGTGGGAGGGGAGGGAACATAAAACTTGAAGAAATAAAGGAACTATAGAATAGGGTAAAATTAAGATAAAAGACATGAATCAATAAAACTCAAACTCTAAAGGCCCTAAACCAATAATGAAGCAAAAATGAACATAGAAAGATAATATAATAAAGCAATACCACCCTTATTCCCATGCCATGGTTGATTCACCTCCATTATCCTTCTCCATCTTGCTTTATATGCTTGATTGCCCTTAGATTTTGAGTATGCAACAATAAGCTTAGTGATGATGATAGAAAAATATTAAAGATTGTACTTATGTCCTTGAAAAGCACATACTTGAAGTATTAGCCCTAAAATGACAATGATAGGTCTCTTTTATAGAAAATCAAATTTGAATGAAGGGATAGAATAAAAAGATGAAGAATGATATTTGTTAGAGAAGCATGGAAATAGGGTTAGGAAAAAATTAGGGTTTAGTTAAGGATGGACAATGGAGATTAAAACCTGTAGTAAAACCATATTAAGGGTGGAAATTAATTTAGGTGTGAAGAGATGAGAATGACATATAAAAAGAGGTTGCTAGAGTAAATTAAATAATTTTAAAATTATTTAATTTAGGAGGGAAAGTGAATAATTAAATAATTTAAAACAATTATTTAACAATAGAAGAGGGAAAAGTTGAATGTTTAATTAAATAATAATTTAATTAAAAGTGGAGGAAAAGGAAAAAATATTAAATATTTAAAAGAATTATTTAATAGTGGAGGGAAAGGCAAAAAATAATTAAATAAATAAGATTTATTTGAAAGAAAAAGATAATGAATAATTAAACAATTAATAATTATTATTTAATTATAATAGAAAATGATAATAATTAAATAAATAAGAATTTATTTAAATAATCAAAAGGAAGAATAAAAGGGAAAATTAATTAATTAATTATGTAGGGAAGAAAAGGAATTGACAAGGAAAAATGGTGTTCATAGGCTTAGGACATTTTTTAGTATCTACATTTTGCCCCTCTTTGATACAATGTAGTTTGTGACATTGTGTCAAAGAAATTTAGTTCAAAAATATTCCCCAATGTGTCATGGTGAAGGCAAGATAAACCTATGCCCCCTTGCAAAAATTTTACAAATTTTGAAAGAGTTTTGAAAAAAATTGAAAAATTATTTTGATAAGCAAATCTGATAGGCATGAATGGAAGGATTGACAAAAGAAAAATGTTAGCAAGAGGAAAATGTTAGTGTGGAAAGAATATGAATGGAGAGGGATTGATATTTTGCTTGATAGATATTAAGCTTGCATGATTTCCATCATTGGGAATTAAACATATGGAAAATGGACAATAAACACCATGATATGACTTAACCAAGGTGTGCAATGTTATCCCCTTGCAAAAACAAACAGTTGACAATAAGGAGTGTCATGACTCATACTAGGAGCGAGGCTGCCCCAGTCTTTTTTCCAAGACAATCTGCAAACAACAATCAAAGGAAACGTGGGTCATGAGACATCATCGCTCCTCTAAATCCTTCTTGGGACATCCTTGAGGTGGCTAGTAACATGAATGAAAAAAATCAATAAAAAGATAAGACAAAATGGACTAATAAAGTCAACAACTATATAGATCATTTGCCAATGATTGTTTGTTGATCTAGAGTTGATGAGAGTGATTGACTGATTGATTGGTGAGATGATTGATTGACAATGCTTGGTTTTAGGAGAGAAAACATGTTGGTATAAGATGTCAATTCTGGTTTCAATCATGCAACCACCTATATAAGGAAAATTATGGAACTAATATATTGCGATGGTTGGTTTTAGGAAGGACACATTTGTATAAGAAAAATGATGGGAATGGGTTTGGCTTCAAGGGGAAATTCATATTAGAAATCAAGTTTGGTTACAACAATGGAACCTCTTGTATAAGACCATTGATTGACAAGTTTGACATTTGATGTTTTGATTGATTAGGCAATTGAATAGTTTTGTTTGAAGACTAGTTGGATAGTTTGTTTGTTGGTTCATGATTTGGTTGAGGTTTAGGTGATTGTTTGCATGTAATCAAAGTGTCTGTTTTATTATGTTGTGGATAGGTTTAGACTTGAGAAACATTAAAGGTCCAACCTAATGCCTCGAGGGCTCATCAATGATGGCCTTGCCTACATAGCATGTGTAGAGACATCATAGTTTGACTTGATTATGACCATGGACAATTTTATTATGAATGATGATTGACTTTATTCAAAATACCCTAAAGGATTGACCTACTACCTCAAGGGCTCATCAAAGGTGGCCTTGCCTACATTATACACATCGAGGAAACATAGTTCGACTAGAGTTGGATTGATAGGACTTGACACTATTTTTGAGATTTTAAAAGTTATTTGGATGTTTTTAGATTTTGAAATATTTTGGTTTTTTGGGATTTTAAAATTTTCTAATTTTTTTTGGATTGATGATTTTTTTTTTTGGATTGTTGATGTTTTCTATTATTTTTATTTTTATTTTTCTGACTATTTTTAGATTTTTGATATAGTGACCTATAATACCAAGTCTAGGATCCATTGAAGACATGAGCGAAGTACTTACCCCTAGTCAAGTATAGGCCCAATTTATTAGGGATGAAATTAGATAAGCCTTATTGTGGGTGGATATGGAAGGAAAAAGACACATAATTTCAACCATTCCTAGGCAATGAGAAGGACAACAAAGCATTATTATGGATGAGTGAAGAAACGGGAAGATGGATTTTGTTATCGATGATACACTCTAAGGACCATGACAAATGCATATGAAAGATACCCACAATCAAGCAAGAAGGCATGCACAAACATCCAAAGACAAAATGATCTTGCCCTTAGTCAAGCTGAAAACCAATTGATAGGTGATGATGATGATGACGACATTGTTTGATATAGGAAGGAAAAATACCAAAACAACAAGAGGATTGGGAAAGACATATCCCTATTATGATAATGTGACTAAAGGATCAAGGTTTGCAGCAAGGCTAGAAAAAATCCAATGAATGTGTTGGATGATGCACTAGGCTGCATAGCAAGATTGTATGGAATAGGCTTATTCCATTTGGAATGACTTATTTTCAAGATTTAATGGGATGATGGAGGGATGTTGGATAAGCAAAGTGGAGTCCTTAGACCACTGAAAAGGGACAACAAAGTCTAGTGATAGGTATGAAAGGATAATGGGTGGCTTTGGTAAGAGATAGGAGACACGAGGATTATTGGATTACAAAATTAGCATATGATCTCCAAGGACTATGTCGCATAGGAATAATTTGTTTTCTCTGAAATATGGGTTTGAAAATTTTTGTATAGGAAATGACATGATATTTCATGGATAGTTGATGTAGAGGGATTAAAAAAAAAGAACAAATGTTTTCAGATTGGATTGAATCTTTTGAAGGTTGTTAAGTGTATAATTAATAATTTTAGTAAAACTATATTATAAACTAATAATATAGTACATATTTTTTAATTAGAAAGTGATTAAAAGTTAATTATTTGAATATTTATTTTATACTTTTAAAGTTGTGTTATAATTCAAGTTAATAAGATTGAAATAAAAAAATATTTTTTATATAAAAATATGTAATAAAAAATAAAAATTATAGTAGTAATTTTTAACATTTCTCAAATTAAAATTGATGAAATAAATTAGTAATTTTTCATATTGCAACCCTTCTATCACCTTATTTCTTCTAAATTATATATGATATATCTACTTTTTAAAAATAAATTATAAACATGTGTTCACTAGTTAACTATTAAATCAAATAGTTAAATAGCTATATAGTGAACACATGTTTTTTAAATAGTTCTTTTAAAAGAATTTTCTCACTATTTAACTATTAAATAAAATGACCTAGATAGAATCAAACTTTGACAAAACTATAGATTCCTAATTTACAGCTTCATTATCTTCAATGTAGCTATATGGCCTTCAACTTTTAAAAATGGAAGCAAAAGACAATCCATTGACGTGTTCTCCCATTGTACGTGAATATATAATAGAGTATGTAGTTAAAGATTAAAGATTAGTAGAAAATAATTTGTGCTAACCACATAGCCAAGGAATGCTACCATCAATATACATTCTTCTATAGCATCAAAACTTTAAATTTTGTGGTACACATGTTTTTTGTGTAATATGCATTGATGTGTATTTCTATCACAAATCAATTTAATTCCCATAAATACACACTATTTCTCCCATTTCATCATTCTTTTCTTACCCAAATTTAAAAACCTTAAGGATTTACACATGAGCATATACCTCTCAACCAAACACATAAATATGATCATATTTCCAACTTAACAACCTTGTTTCCAAACTTTGAACTTTTCTCCCTTGGCACATGAGGATATGCCTCTCAACTAAAAACAAAAAGTTGTCTCAATGAGGACTTCTTTCCTGACCACACCTCCATAGGTGTCTTCTCAACAAGTGTTGATGTAGGATTTTTCTTAACCAAATAGCACAAAGTGGCAACAACTTTACCCTGGAACATTTATTCAAGGCCATCTCCACTTAGCATACTCCCACCCCTCTCCATCAATGTCATGTTCATCCTCTTTGCAACTCCATTTTACTAAGGGGTATATGGAGTTATCTTATGCATTTCAATCCCATATTATTTATTAGAACTTATCAAAATATATGGAAAACACTCACTACCATTGTCATTCCTCAAATACTTAATCTTCCTACCATTCTGATTTTCTACCAAGGCCTTAAAATCCTTAAACTAAGTAAAGAGTTTAGCTTTATTTGTGAGAAAATAAACAACTATCCTACTATAATCATCTATGAAAGAAAAAAATATATAAATTTTTATAATGAAGGAACATTTACAAGACCAAAAAAATATGAATGCACATTGTTAAGAACCTCAGAAGATTTATGAGAATTGTGATAAAACTAAACACAGTTTTGATTTCCATAGATATAATGTTTACAAAAATTGAACTCAAGGTTACAATAATCAAGCCTCTCACCAAAAAAAATAGTTTTTAGGGTTCACAAGCCCTTTTCACCAATATTACCAAGTCTTTGGTGCCAAAGCATTGTCTTGTGAGTAGCAAGTAACTTCATCTCCCAATAATGAGCACCCTTACGTACCTAGAAAGCATGACCATCAAAAGTGGATGTAACTTTCTTTGCTGCTAGTTCCAATGGTGAGGATAGTGACTTAGTAGTTATTTTCTTCTTTTCCATGAAATAACCATTACACTGAACTATGTTGATTTGTCAAAAAATGTATTTGTTTTTGGGAGATAGATCAACACTTTTCTGCAAATATCATTCAAGGAAACCCTAGAGATCTCAATCCAAGGATAGAATGAGGGGAAAAGACCTAAAATAAGGTGTCATAGGGTGTCATTAAAGATAATAAGAGGGTTCACCACCAAGTTAGGGATTGGAAAGACCAAAAATGAATGTAACATGCAAAGTACCATGCAAAAAATAACTAAATGACCTAAGAAATTATAGAGGTGCACTTGGGAGAGTGATGAGTTCAAAAAAAGCTCCAAAACCCTCAAAAACTACTATTTGGTGCTCACTAGGACTCACACACTAGTTTGGATGATTTAGTCCTAGGCTAGGGTTTTTGTGCTAAAACTAGAATCTCATAGTGGTTGATCTGAATTCACTGAAATCTAGAAAATGTGTTGTACTGGGAATCATATGCCACAAGTGGCATATCGGTCCCACTCTACTTTTTTGGAGGTTCAAGACCTGAATCTGCTCTCCTATCTCTGCTCTACCTTTCAAGCTTTGTTTTTGGGTCAAAAACCTGATTTGTAACCTCTAGCCAACTTTTCGTGAAGATAGAAACCTTGTAATAACTCAAACAACTTTCACCAATCTTGTAACTTAATCTTCAAAGATCATTCAAGCTCCAAGACACCTAGATCTGCAATTACACATGTAAAGAGAGAAAAACTTGTTGATTTGTTAGGAAATATGAGTTTTCCTTGGCCAAAACTGGTTTAGGTAATCAAACCTTGTGATGAAACAATGAAACATGATATGAAACATGAAAAATGATACCTTGAATGATGTATTGAGATGTAAATCAAGAATATAACATGAAGTGGCCACGTAGAATGTAGATCTTGATCTTGAATTGGATATGAAACAATGCTTGCAAATGGATCTTCAATGCTACATCACAACACTAGCTCAACAACATGCTTAATGCATTATGATCTTGACACGATGATGGATCTTGAATTACTACAACAAATGATGAATAAATCTACCATTGAATGCCTTAGAAATACTCTTGTAAACTCTCTTGACACTCTTGTGAAGTCTTACAATACTTAATTCTTGAGTGCTAGGCTTGATATTATGAATCCTTAGGTGAAATAATGATTTGAAACCATGTTTATCTAGGAAATCCATCCAATTTACCATTTATAAGATCCCAAACATTGATATTCATGAAATTTGAATTCAAAACCTTGATATCCCACTCAAAACCCTAAAAAGGAGCCAAATGGGACTTGTATGCCGCTTGTGGTGTATAGGTCCCATCTAGGTGGGACTCATATGCCCAAGGTGGTGTATGGGTCCCACCAGGCCTTCTCAGGTGGAGGAAATATCCAGGAGCTAGAAAATTAAGTGTATTTAATTATCTTATCAAGATTTTCATTGAAATAAGCCTCAAGATGCATAATATAGGGTCTTAGGGGCATACTAATGATGATATGTGTCATGCCTAAAATTTTTGCTAGAAAATACCTGACATTTTTTTTAAAACTAATTAACTAAGCTAATTAACACTATCTAAAAGTTTATGGTGTAGATTATCTCTATAGTACACACTACACACCCTAGTTGGTCACCTCATAACATAACTTTATAAATAAATATATATTCAAGCTCTTCTTTTAAGGATGGTTTACCAGAGTTATTTTAGCTTGCTCAAGCATTGGCACATGCACATTCAAACTAAAGAATGATAGGTTTTAAACTTATTCAATGATTTATTTATTTATTTTCATGACCCTGTAATCTATGAAATAACATCTTTAAGCAATGGTCAATTATGTATACCATGTTTGCCATGCCTAAAATCTTGACCTATGTGCAAAAACACACCAATTTATTTTTCATTGAACGACTAAGCTAAGAATCTCACCTTGCTCAAGGATGGAAACGAGGTACACTTACTAACAATATTGTTGACATTCTCACGCAATAATTTGTCTTGGTTTCTAAATGTGGGAATGGGTAGGCTATTTATAATTTTGGTTCATTTTTAAATACCATTATCAATTATTAACTTTTTTTCTTCTTTTCCTTTCTATCCTCAACAATCAACCTACTACAAATAATATCCTCCCAACCTTTTTCTTTGAATATTCCAAATCATTAATCTTAGTATACAAACATTTAAAGATTGAGACTTCTTAAATGTACATATAGTATATATATACGTACTTAATAAATAGCTTCTAATTATTAACATTATGATTATTGATTGTTACCAATATATTATTATATATCTATTTATTTATAGTTAACCATTATTTATTTGGTTGCTTACTTATTTCTATGTATATAATTTATTCTAAAAGTAATAAAAGAAAAGCAATTCTAAGAATAAATAATTATACTATTCATACTTATATACATATACATATTTATTTATTTTAAAGAAAAGAAGGGAAGAAGATCATTCGAAAGAATACTTACTTCCTTAATTTTTATTTAAAAGAATCTTTTAGACAATATAGGAATACATTCCCTTATACCTTTATTTAAGGGATGACTTAACATAAAGATTACCACAATGAATTCTTTTTTTCTTTCTGTTTTTTGTAAGGTAAAGTGGCTACTCATGAGGGGTCAACGAGGATGCCTTAGATGGATTTTTTTTTCCCCTAATGATACATTCGTAACTTTATTTATTTGAACCGGTGGATCACCATCACTCAAAGTTAAGGGTATTTATAACAAAGCATGTATGATGATGTGAAATTTATTGAAATTCTAATATAAAAAAGACTACAGCAATACGGCCATACTCATCCCAATTTCAAATTACTAATGTTCTTACGCTTTCAGCAAATAAAGAGAAGGTCAGGAAACCATTTACACTCTGCTGGAAATATGGTTCGCAATATACTGAATGGAAGAAGAGGATAATAGGAAAATATGGTTGGCTTGTTCAAAAGTCTCCTTTCACCTTCCTTGACTTCTAGCACACTCTTTGAATATAGTTTTGCTTGATAACTAACCGTAATGAAAGCCCATCTTGACACATCATATATGTTCAATAACAATAAAACGACAATCAATTTTTTTTAATTTTTTTTTTGGTATTCTAGAATGGAATCAGCCACAAGGATTTATTTGAATATTGAATTTTAATTTAAAGGCTGCGAATAAACACTAAATGAAATGGATGTCAACTTGAAATAAGAGGATTGTAAAGATAATTTGATCTGCCTTATTAACTTTTTCATTTTCTAATCAGTAACTAACGCTCTGCTACATTACTCATACTGTCATTTATTATTGTTATCCTCACGTTCAATTTGACAAAGATATCTACAATCTACCATCCTGACCAACATGCAGGTTGGCCATCTACTGCCATTAATGTTCCTACTTGTCAAACTCAGGGTGTTAATAGCGATGGTGACTCCCAATCAACTTCTAGCATAAGACACCATGGACCATATTGTGAAAGCAAAAATGCAAAATTGGGGAGTAATAAACAATAGTGACCTCTTCTTGTACAGGAGGCAGGTAGGAATTAAGTGCAAATTCCATAAGTGAAAATGATATTGAAGGCATCCAGGCGCACACACTAGCTGAGATGAAAAGATGTGTGGGTAAGATATGCTGTATAAAACACGTCCTATGCAGCATTAGCACTAAATGACCACCTAATTTTTTTGAAATTACAAGGTCTTTCACAGTGAATTAACTTCATGAATAGCCCATGCGTACATCTTACACATACGTGCCCTCTAGATACAGCTAAAAGGTGACTGCGACACGTTTAGAAGTGGGTTAATTATTACTAGTTTGCTTGACCTGATGTCTATGGGGAGATGTGCCATTACTGTAGGTAGGTAAAACAAATGAATATATAGTGTGACTATTTTGGGGCATATGAAATCGAGGGGGTTCCAGTCAAAGATCAAATGTGACTGTTGTGAAGCATAAAGCATGGGCGCACATACCATTTTGCATGTCCCCATTCTTTTTTGCTCTCTTCTCGTAGGTCAGAATGAATATAAAGGAACAAACTCTCGCCATCTACTCCATCCCATTATTTCCCTTGGATAAGTTAATGAGTTACTTTACTGCGCCATGCATTGCAGTGACACACGAGAGCACTATGAAGTGATTTTCTGAGAGACCGAACACTGTTAGAAACTGGATGTCCTAGTTCTTTTGAACAAATGAATCTTGTTAGTGCTTATTAGACTTACACTCGGCTACATGATTCTCTAGCAAGTGAGCCAAGTTTCTACTATTTAAGTTATTAACTATTTTACATGTGCAGGTGAAAGGAATGTACACAAGCAAGACTAGGTCGGTTATGATAGCATCAGGCCCAGATGAGAATGTTGTATGCCTTTGTGTTGCATTGATCTCCAGCCTATGTAGTATACTGAGGATACCTTTCACTTTTGAAATAAAACCTTGTTAAATTTCAGGTTGTGTCATTCCCCATTTTGAAGAGAACTAATTATGTACAGCTTGGTATTTGGGATACACTTCTTATAGCAACATTTCACCAAATTACGTATTATATTTTAAGACAATCTGGCAGATGAATCCCTTCAACGGTGAGCACATTGCATTTCTCACGTGATGTCTTATATTCATAACCACTTGTTATTTTTTTTAGATTTTATCTTGTTTCTTGTACTTAAATCGGGACTAGTACTTTGGTCCTTAGTTTCCACTTTATTATACAAGGAAATAGCAAATACATCCCATTCCTTTAGTCTGCTCCTCAATACAAGTAACAGAATATAGAATGTTATAATCTTGCTGTGGGTGGGGAGGTCTTTAATATGTTTCTTATGCACTATGTGAGAGGAACTACAACTAAGTTTATAACATGACCCCTTCCCATTTTAGATAAACAAGTAAAACCTCTATTCATGCATTCCTTACCTATAATTTTTAATCTCCAAGGAAGTTTATATTTAAACTTGAGGAAAACTAGCAACCCACAACAGGACATTTTAAAACATGTAAATACTACTCCAAATATCCTTCACTTTGCTACAATTAGTAAGTTTAGCTATACTGTAGTTTGTAGGCATAATCAGAGAAAGGAACAAAACACAACTCATCTTCATTAATTTTAAGCCTGCTTAAATATAAGATGAAAGAAGCTTCCACTTAAATATACTTTCCAACTTTCTTCGTTTGATGTTGAGTTGAAAATAGTGATGTTCTTTTTTTGTTTTTGACAGTGCAACCTATGAATCCTTCCATGAAATTACTGAGAATTAAACATTTCAGTAGCCATACCAAATTAGAAACATTTATCATGCACCTATACACACTTTTTACAATATACTTTAGAAATATGAAACCCATCTTTGCAAAGTTACAATCAATATCAAAGAACTATTTCTCCATGCCAATGAACTTGGGCTTGCTCTCCACCCTACCGTAATGGCGTCATGGAGCCTTGTGGGCTCTAGCCATACCCCCGAGCAAGAAAATATGTTGGCTCCAAGATGATGAATGGAGTCTTCTCAAAATTAACAAAAAAAAAAGAATAGAATGTTATAACATCAAATTACATGACTATGGGCTCTTCCTCACCATATTCAAACAATGAAACATATGGACATGCTCACATCCTACAACAATAAAATAAGGGGGGGTGAAAGTAAGGAAACTTATCTCTTTTCTTTAGGTGAGGGGATTGGATTCTCCCTCCTCCCTTCCTCTTCAGATCCAACCATCTTGAGTACTATCTTCCCCAAAAGGGAGGGCTCATCTCCTATTCTCATACCCTCTCCACCAAAGTTCTCCAAGAGGAGAAGTGGGTAACACCCACTCATTCTTCCTCTGCAAAATATATAGGATTTTTCAACTTCCAACCTCTTGGATGGGAAGGTGTGGAGAGTACCCACCTCCATCAATGAGAGTCTTTTCATCATTAAAGAGGGAACATGCAATTGGACAACCCCTCCATCTTTCTATCCCATCCTCTCCTCAAAACTCGTCACTTACCATTATGAGGACTTTTCAAGGGTCAAATCATGTCCTTGGGAAACTATTTTATGCCCATTTAACCCCTACCACTATGGTATAGACCCTAGGAAGTTTATTTTTGCATTTCAATCAAGGAAATTGACTAATAACCCTCTTTAAAAGCCCACTTAAGATTCCTTCCGACTTTTACACTTGGACAAGGGTTCCTAACACTTAGACCCACTTACATTCATACAACACATTATCAATTATCCTTTTAATAAAACCCTCACCTCCTTAACTTACTAACATATTATCTTTACTAGATTCTAAGCCCCAGAAAGGAGGTCAAATTCATGATCACAAGGAGATGTCTCTCAATCTACTCAATGATTTTCCCTTATCGCATTGACACACTACTTTCCTATACATTACCAACGCAATCGTAAGAACAATCATATCATATGAATTTGATAGCTGAAATGATATTTTACTGTACAACAATTTCATTTACAATTTTCAATTCATATTCCCGATTTACAAGTCCATACACCTTCACGACAATGACAATGAAGCAATGTCAAACTGAAATACAAGAATGTGCTCACACAATCACCTTATTTATTGCTCATAGTATAACTTACCATACATTTATGAAAACATATAACAATTAGGTTTAGTATTAATCATATGCAAAGCGGAGTCTTACAATATGAAGGTCATAAATGCAAGAGGGCCCAAAAATCAATGTGAAGGTGTAAATAAATACACTTTACAACATTAAATTAAGGCAAAATTATGTTTATTTAGCTTAAAAGGTCCCTAAGCCTAATGTGAAAATGTAAAACACATTACAACACTAGATCAAGGAAACATTAGGTCCATTTTAGTGTTAATCATTCCCAAATTAAGTGCAAAAATGTAGAGGGATACATTTTTCATCACTGCATGTAGCCCCCACCTTAGTGAGAGGAGGAACTTGCTTCAAACTCACACTAAAGTAGACATTCAAGAGGGGTCCCTATGTACCAACATGGATGGTATAGGATAACAAGGATCCAAGGAGGTGGTCAAGGCCCCAAGATCCAAGATCCTACATCAAACCAACATTAGCACAAAGGTACATGCACAAGGTGTATGATATGTAGCAAAATAAGATATGGGTGAGTGTGTTATCATGGTGGTCCAAAAAGTGGTGATATGACAAAAAAAATGGTTGTCGAATTTTTCTTTATCTAAATTTTATGAAATTAAAAGGGTTTATTCAGAAACTGTCAAGAGCTTTCCACCAATATAAGATATGCCTTATTTTGAGTTTAATAGATAATTATTATTTATTTTATACATGTATTATGACTAAACTCTTGATTGATAGGCTAATTGAAAAATATCTATAATTCTCAAATGATTTCATCTTTTTTGAATCCAAACAATGTGGAACATTCTATGCTTCCCATACTATTGAATAAACAAAGAAAATTTGAATTTCATAATTTTTTGACCAAGTTATGGTGGTCAAACAATCATGTTTTAATATTTTTTAAAAAGTTCTAATAAAAAAATCATAACTAATTATTTACTTGCAAAAAAAATAAAAAAAATGTGGCACATCTAGGCATGTTTCCTCTACTTATATTGAAAGTTTCAAAAATAAATATTACTTTTTTCTTGTACTTAGGTTGGTTAGACATACACCTTCTTTTCAATTTTTTCATGAAAATTTAGTACTATTGCATTGAAATTTTAAATTTTCACCTTTAAATAAATTTACTCTTTTCCAAAAAAGACTACTTTCTGAAAAAATACATTCAATTTGCTACAAATTTTATTCTTACATATTTTTCAAATTATCTTAACAACTTATTAAAACTTTTATGTAAAGCTACCTAACTCTATTTTTCGTAACTTTCATTTCCATTTAAGCGCCTAGTTTGGACCCCATGATCCTGCATTGACCCATATACAAACATGTAATGTTAGACATAAAGATGAAAGAAAAAGAAAGAAAAAGTGGATCAAGGTTTGATCATTTGTCCCGCATGTTGTGGATTAGATCTAAGTTGTTTGTGTAGTGTAGAAAAATGTATCCCTTACTTGATTCGAGAATAATTAACGATAAATTGGACTTAATGTCACCTATATTTAGTGTTGTGAGGCATTTTACACATCCACATTAGGTCTTGGGCCCTCCTTAAGCTAAATTAACTTAACTCTACCTTAATTTAATGTTGTAAAATGTATTTATTTACACTTTCACATTAAATTTAGGAGGATTGTAAACTAAGGTGGACCTAATCTAGTGTTGTAATGTGTTTTACACATTCACATGGGATTTAGGGCCCTTCTAAGCTAAATAGACCCAATTTTGCCTTAATTTAGTGTTGTAAAGTGTAATTATTTACACTTTCAATTGTATTTTGGGATCCCTTGCATTTATAACCTTTATATCATCATTAATATGCCCCTATGATTCTATATTGTGCATCTGAAGGCATATTTTAATTAAAAACCTAACAATATCAACATATAAGCTTAATTTCTTGACTCCCGAACACTTTAGGACTAAAAATAGCCCTGTGGAACCCATTCACTACCTTGGGTGAATCAGTCCCATCAAGGTAGGAATCACTCACCCAGGATGGTGAATGAGTCCCATTTGGCCTATTTTTAAGGTTCTAAGTCGGCCTTTGGGATCAAATTAGCTATCATTTGAGTGTATTTCCTATATAAAAAAGCTTTCAAATCATTATTTCATCATACATTCATGTCATCAAGTCAATCATTCAATAGTTAAACATTCCAAGCCTTCACAAGGCTATCAAGATAGCTTTCAAGATCATTCAAGGGTAGATTATTCATCAATTGTTGCAGCAATTCAAGATCCATCATCATGGTAAGGTTCTTATTGCATTATTTCATGTTCATGCTTCATTATCTTATTTCATCATTTGGTTTAATTACCTAAAAGAGGTTTGACCAAGGAAAACCCCTATTCCCTAACAATCAACACCTCTCTCTCTCTCTCTCTTTGTGTGATTGCAGATTTAGGTGTTTTCAAGACTTGAAGATCATTGAAGATTAGGTTACAAGCTTTGTTGGACTCAAGGAACGTTGAGAGGGGGGATGAATTAATGTTCAATAATATTTAAATTATAATTCAAATCTCAAACCATTTACAACAATTCAATAGAAGTAAAAATACAAGCACATGAAAGAAATAATCAAAAAAACATAACACCAATATTTTTACATGGAAACCCTGTTAGGGGAAAAACCACGGTGGATGTTAATCCACAATTTATACTCTGTTAAAAGTATGAGAAAAAAGGGAACACACATGCATTTAGGCACACTACCTAGAGCTCACTTCTCAAAAAGCTCACTACTTACAAGAAGGCTCACTACCTTACAAAATGTTTGGATTACAACAAAAGATTGAATTGTGAAGATAGCATCTAAAAATTTTAGGTTTCAATTCTAGTGAAGCTCGATGGATGATATTTTTTCCTTCTGACTGATTTGACACTTCTATTCTGCTCTGCTCTAACTTGCATCACAAGATTTTTAATGCACAAGTGAAATTGTGCATAAATAACTCTATCACCCTTCTGATATTCACAACACACATATGCTCTGATATTTTACACCCATACACCATCGAAATGAATTACCCGAACTCACATATATATCCGCTACCAAGATTTCAATTGCTCCAAGTTGACTTTAGCAAGACATGAAATATTCTTCAATGGTCGGCTCAAATCATAAATTATATTTAATGTGCACCCATCAAATTTGGTCAAACCATAGCTAGGACCCAAAAAAAATTCTCCAACATGAAAACATTTAAAAAATTACTCCTTATACATCCACGACATGCTACATACATCAAGTCGGCCTCCAAGAACAAATAAACAGAAAAATCATCCTATCGGATCTCCTAACTCATACACTAATTAATGCAACACCACAAAACTTAACAATAAGATAATATACATTCTTAAAAAACCCTCCGTAGGATTCACAACTCAAAATGATGATTTGGTGAAGCATACAGATCAACATACTAACCAGATACCTTGTTCTTCATTCACTCTATTGGTAATACTTTATTTTTCACTTTGCCTACCAGTAGGAACAAATTCTGATTTGCAAACCGAAAACTTGACTTAGGTTGTCATCAATGACAACACTAGAAGCTATGTGCCAACAAACAAGCCATATGCCAACAATATCCCCCTTTCGCATTGATGGAAACACTTAGTGAAAAATGACTAAGTGTGAGAACTAATATGATTATGCTCTCTCTCCCCATTTTACATTTTATAATTTCAAAATTCAAAACATAGCTCCCCCTTAGAATGATAAGGCATTTTTCACTTCTCTCTCTCCCCCTTTGACATCAATGACAAACATATTTTTCACTGCACTCTCTCCCTCTTTCAAAAATTCAAAATTTGAAGAAATGCAACTGTTGCTCAAGTCAAAAAATTATCTTGTACTTCTCTTTCATTTTTGGAAGAAACTTCGTCCATGCTTCCACTGCAATCCCAATGATTATGATGAAGTTTTTGTTCTCAGATGTCCTGTTGATAATTTGAATAAGATATTCTGGAATTGTGATTGCCTCTTTTGATTTCTCTCCTTTCCTTAGAACATCAATTAGCTACTCCAACCTGCATTCGGTTAAATCCTTCACTTTCCAAAAGGTTTCCACAAGGTTGTTTTTGGTGAAGTAAAATTTTGCATGCTCAAACTACAATTCTTGAATTATTTTCTTGCCTGCACCATCCTTATCATGAAACATGTTATAATCTTGACCAACTTTGAGCAACTCAACTTCAATTGCTCTAGCTTATCCTTGTATCCCCCAACAACATGAGGCCAACAAAGAAAATAGTTGTAGATGTGGTTTATTGTATTTACGCATTTCCTCAACACATTCATTTTCTTTTTCAATTTGACAAGAGATAGCCTGAACTACTCCTTTAGATGTAGAATTATTTCTCCCTCTTTCCTATCCTCAGACTCAGAGACCATGGCATCCTTAATGCATTTGATCATTTCTTCAAAATACACATTCTGTAAACTCTCCAATCTAATGTTATTGTGTACAAAATAAGTACTCAATGTGTTCTCGATCAGGTCCTGCTCATATGAGGGTCTATCAGACCATAAGTCAACATTTTTTTGCATCCCATCTTTCTCCTGAACAAGCTGCAATATCTTTTCTTTGGATAAAACATCTTCTTCTTCGCTTCCTTCTGCCATTACTACATCTAGTTCAGCTGATTTCAATTCTTCCCTTGGAGTGTACTCATTAGATTCCTCATTTGGTATGACCAAAATTACTTGTTCTTTACCTTTTCCTTCAATTTTTGGAGACTTGTGTGCTGGAGGAGTGTAAACAACAATTTCTTCTACTCTTGTCTTCTTCTTCTCCATCTCACTGGAAGAAGATCCAACCTCAAGTTCCTTTACAAGAATGAAAATTTTAATTGCTCCAAACTTCCCTAGCAATTCCTTAAAGAAATTTCCATATTCTTGCTTAGAGTTTTCCAAAGTATTAGAGTGTTCAAATATTTGTTTGCAAACTAGCTCATTTTCTTTCCAATCAACATTATAGATCTATGGAAAAAAATTTAGAAAATACATCACAAGACATATGACCAAGGTACCAAACCTGAAGAGGTAATATGCCTCCTTGGTAAGTTGCACATTTTCCATCAACTGATCTTTTAGCAATCCACATAGATCAAAATATTCATCCTTCATTATCATTTTATGAGAGATATAAACTATGCCTAGATCGAAGTTACACCTTCCCTGTTTCTAAAAAATATTTTGTCTGAAATGTCATGCGTAATGTACCTTGTTATTGGATCTTTGATTGTCAAAATTATCAAAGCCCTCTGATCTCTAGTTACTCTGGTTAGGGTTTCGATTTCCTTGTTCTGAATCGACTTCTTTTTTTAAATATCCCCAACATTGCATAATCCAGTAAAATTCTTAATTACCTATTTCAAAATGTGATAGGATTTATCCGTAGTTAGAATGTCATCATTCAATTTGTTCAAGATAAACCTAATGACTTCCACATTATCAAAATAAGTAAATTCACTCCAAATGTCCAAACTTATTTGTTTCACACCTTCAAGCCATTTCAATTTATTAGCCAACAACATATTTCTTACACCTCTAATCTTTCCACTGCTATATTCATCTAAATTCACCATTCCTTTGATTTTCTTCATTTTCCTTTCCATATCGAACAAGTTTCTACTGAGCACCAAATTAAGTGAAAATTTTGCAAGCAACTGAAATACCTAATGAATTCGCCACTAAAATGACCTTACTCCTTTGAAATTATGTTGTAGAGGCTCTCCTTTTATTCTTCTTCAATGCACAGTGAAAAATGAGGGTTCCAAATACCCTTCTATAATTGTGCACCTAACCTTTTTACCGTATTAAATGTTTTTCCCTAGGTGTTCTGGTTACTCTTTTTTCTCAAACAGCAAGAGAAGAATTCATCTGCGAACCTTCTACTTCACAAACTTCTTGCACAAGTGATCATTGATTTATTTGTAAACTATTAGCATAACTACTGGCAACTTCTTGCATTTCGGCACTAACTATTGATAGGGGGACTTGATAGGGGGACTAATGATATTTCTTGAAAAAATCCCCCTAGGCCAATGGCCTGAGACCAATTTCTAAAGGAATTACTAGAAACTACTTCTGATGCAGGCTTATTTCCTTCATCAGATTCACTCTTCCTTACCCATTTTTCTTCATTTTATCTCTTATCTCTTCTATAGTCATTTTCCCTTTTCCTTTATCATCTTTTTGTGAAATTCTACCTTTGTCTACTGGACCTCTTCTATCCATGTTTATGTTCTTGCAAAATCTTGCAATGTGACCAAATATGTTGCAATTGTAACACACCATATTTCTTTATATAGACCATTCCTTCCATTGATTCTCTCTTGATCTGCATTGATTAGCAATATTCCCAAATCTTCCATAGGTGTAGCATTTAACATTCCTTAAACTAACAAACATACTTCTACATTCAATTGATTTATGACCAAACTTGTTGCAACTAAAACACTGACCAAGAAATGATGGACTGCTTGAATTTATTTTACTTCTACACTGAGAAGCCATATGACCAAATTTATTACAAGCAAAGCAGTGACCATAAAAATTTTGAGCATTGGGTTGTCTTACCGGATACCTTATGCCTTTGTTTATTTGATTTCTTTTTCTAGAATCCTCATGTTTAGATCCAAAGCTTTCTCTCTTCTCATATCCAAGACCTCACTTGTCATTTGCATCCTTTTATCCTTTAGTCAGCTCAACAAGCTTAGCAGAACTAATCCTAAACTTCTCCTTGTATTCATTTGTAGTAGTGAGTTCATCTTTGAGAATAACTATCTATCTTTCAAGCTCTTGTTCATTATTTCTAGATTGTTGCAGTTCAATCTCCAACTAAATGAATCCACTATCAACTCTACTACATTATTTAGATCTTTCTTTTAAGGACTGGGCCAGATTCTTCTCATTCTTCCTTCTTTCTTCAATCTCCTTAGTTTTTCTCATCACCATAGATTCCATCTCAATCTTTAGAGCAACATGTTGTCTCTAGCAAGCTTTTCACATTCTTCAGTTATTTCTTTTAGGGTCTGATTCAGGTGAACATCTTCCAGGCTTTTACTTTCTTTCTGCTTCTGTTGATCACATAGTTTCTTCCTCTTTTCTCTTGATCCATTTATTTTATCCTTGAATGATTGAATGAATTGTTTAGCATCCTCAAGATTTTCTTTTAATTCTAGAACTTCTACTTTAGACTGATCAAGATCATCAAGTGCCACCAAAAGTTGTTGAAAACTACCAGAGCCCATTGCATTCCAAGATCCACCTGACATTGTTAAAATTTTGCAAAGGAACCTACTCTGATACCAATTTTTGGACTCAAGGAACATTGAGATGGGGGGTTAGTCGGTGTTCAACAATATTTAAATTATAATTTAGTTCTTAAACCATTTACAACAATTCAACAAAAGTAAAAATGCAATCACATGAAGGAAGCAATCAAAACACCATAACACCAAGATTTTTACGTGGAAACCCTATTAGGGAAAAACCATGGTGGAGGTTAATCCACAATTTATACTCTGTTAAAAGTATGTGAAAAAAGGGAATGCACATGCATTCAGGGACACTACCTAGCTCGATCACTGCTCAAAAAGCTTACTGCTTACAAGAAGGCTCGCTGCCTTGCAAAATGCTTGGATTACAAAAAAAGATTGAACTATGAAGATAGCATCTCCAAATGACAAGTTTCAGTTGTAATGAAGCTTAGCGGATGATCTTTTGTCCTTCTGACTGATTCGACACTTCTGCTCTGCTCTGCTCTAACTCGCATCACAATATCTTTAATGCACAAGTGAAACTGTGCATAAATCGCTCTATCACCATTCTGATATTTGCAACACACATCTACTCTACTCTTTTACACCCATACACCATCAAAATGAATTACCCGAACTCACATATATATCCACTACCAAGATTTCAATCACTCCAAGTCAGCTTTAGCAAGACATGAAATATTCTTCAATGGTCGGCTCAAATCACAAATTATATTTAGTGTGCACCCATCAAAGTTGGCCAAACCATAGCTAGGACCCAAAAAAAAATGTTCAAACATGAAAACATTTTAAAAATTACTCCTTATACATCTACAACATGCTACAGACATCAAGTCGACCTTTAAGAACAAATAAACAGAAAAATCATCCTGTCTGATCTCCTAACTCATACACTAATTAATGCGACATCAAAAAACTTAACAATAAGATAATATAGATTCTTGACACAAACTCTCCCCAATATCCACAACTCAAAATGATGATCCGGTGAAGCATACATATCAACATACTAACTGGGTACCCTGTTCTTCATTCACTCTGCCGATAATACTTTATTTTTTACTCTACTTTCCAGTAGGAAAAAATTTTGATTTGTAGACTAGAAAACTAACTTAGGTTGCCATCAATGACAACACTAGAAGCTATGTTCCAACACACAATCCATATACCAACAAGCTTGTTGGAGTTGTCTCCCCATTTTCAAGTTCACACTCTCTACTAAAACGTCATTTGTATAGCCCTGAAATCAGACTTTCGAATCCGGGAACCTGGAGGAGAAGATTGAATAGACTGAGAAGACTAGAATCATAATTTGAATTTCCAAAAAATCCAAACTAGACTTGGTGAATGAACCCCATTCTAGGTGTTTTTCAAAGATATTTGTAGATTTTGATACCCTTTTTCCCAAAATAGACTTCTAGACAAAAACCCAAATCTAGGATTGATTTTCCCAAGTTGACGAATGAGTCCCAATTGGTCAAAAAGTCAAAATTTCAAGAATTTCAGAGTTTTTTCTAGTCACTTCAAGCTTTCCAAGTGCACATCAGTCATCTCATTGCTATTTTATTCTATTTTATTCACATTTCTAAGGCATTTTCTAAGTCTTTGCATTAAAGTAGGGTTTTGCATTTTACCTTGCATTACATTGTCTTTTTCAAGTTTCAAATTAGTAGTGAACCCCTCATTAGATCATTTTTCAGTCCTTAGAACAACCCTCTTGCAATATTTCTTTCTCCTTAGCAAAGAGATCTCAAGGGTTTGTTGTTGAGTGAAAGTTAGTGAAAGTTTCCCCTTTCTAGACCCCTAATCAAGGGTGGAGAAAGGTGAAGCCAATTTTCCACCTTTCATTTTGGTGAACATGCATTTAGAACATCATAATTTTTATTTGGATTGCATTTTCATCCTAGATTTACCTAGCATTAACATTGCATTAGGATTTTCATTAGTTAATTTGCATTCTAGGGTTTCAAATTTTGCATTAGTGAAAGATCATATATCTTACTTTTTTGCATTTAATTTTAGTGAAAATCATTCAAAATATACATTTGCATCTTAGATCTAGATCATACATCATGGAAAATATAAAAAATCAACTAAAAATTTAGAAAATTTAGAAAAAAATCGCTACTAGGACTCATTCGCCACCTTGGGTGAATCAGTCCCACTCCAAATTTTGACCTACATTTTACAGAGTTAAATTCCCTACTTTCAAGATTTTGTTTGTTGTTATTGCTTTTTTGTTTTAGTTTTCCTGCTTTCTATTACATTCAAATCATTAGAAGTAGCATAATTTACATTCATTGCAATTGTGGATAGAATTAGATTCTTGCACTTTTCATTTTCAGCATTACTTCATAGCTCACTTAGATTAGATTACATTTAGCTCAGTCATTAGAAAATGAAAAAAAAACCAAAAACATCAAAAGAAACAATAAAAAAAATGGTTAACTTTAGAGAAAGCATATCATTCAAACCCTTTAGTAGTGATCACTTTGACATGTTAGATGAAGCCCTTGATGACTTCATCTCTCCTAGATCATCCACTAAAGGTTTGATAAAAGAGGAAACACGCATTGACAATCATGACAATCATAATTGTTCTTTTCCTGATACCTCTCCTATTAGTGATGAAGGTATCTTGGTGATAAAAGATACAATCATTGAGAATCATGAAATTATTTTTTGTCTTCCCCCTTGGAAAGATATTATGACACACAAAGCTGAGATCATGGCCACTCCTTTACCTAGTCTCCATTCATCTCCCAACTCCTCCCCTACTTGTGAAAATACTTTAGTGAATACAATCATGAATGATCATGAAAAACATATTTGTGTTGAGGATATGTTGATATTAAGAGATCCAATAATTAAGAGCTATGACAATCCTACCTCTCCTACTTGGAAAGACATTATAGGACATGGCAATGTGAATATAGATAATCATGACAACCAAACCTTTCCTTCTCCTAATATCTTCTCTAGACATGAAGAACATAGTTTAGTGTTAGAATATATCCTTATTGAGACTCATGAGAATCTTATTCCTCCCTTTCCTGATGCTCCTACCATTTGGGATACTTATTTGAACAAAAAATTCCAATCACTGGTAACCATGAAACTCATAGTTATCCTTCTCTTGATTCCTCCCTTATGTGTGATGAAGCTACTTCACAACATCTAATCACAAAATATGATGAACCTCTTGTTTGCTACATTCCTAAAAGCTCTCCTACCAAGATGGATATTGTGGCACAAGAGAATGAGACCTTAGAGAAAAAAAATGAAATCGTAGATAACAATCAAATTTCCCCCTCTCCTAATATCTCTCCTATTGGTGAAGATGATATTATGGTGCTACAAGATCCAATCGATGAGAATCACGAGGAAAACTTTATTGAACATGAAAATTCCATCATTGACATGCAAAAAAATATAACCATTGATAACCTCCTTAATTGTGATGAAGTTATTTTAGAAGAACTTGCCTTTGAATATCATGAACATCTAGTTTTTCACTCTTCTAAAAACTCTTCTACTAGGGAATGTTTCATGGTGTGAGAAAATGACAACATTGACACACTTCTTTCAAACAATAGTAATCTTCCAACTTAGATGAAGATGAAGAAGTTAAATTAGACTCCTCTTCTCTAAGAGATGATGAAATTAAGGATAATTCTTTTGACAGTATGAACATTATATATCCCTTAACACCAACCACACATGTAGAACCCGTACAAGAGACCAAAAAAGAAAAGAAAATTGAAGAAACCACAAAGTTATTGGAATATGCTTTGGAAACCTTTGATTTCATACCTATATTCATGGGAGAATACAAGATCATAGCAAAAGAGTCTCAAAAGGGAAAAGGGAAATTGGTAACGGAAATACAAAATTCAAAAGCATCCATTTCAACCACCTTAAAAGAAGAGAAAACATTCAAGAGAAACTTTGAGGAAGTTGAACAACCACTAAATCTAAAAGAAGTGAAAAAGCTTTATGGAAGAGCTTTTGAACTTATGAAACAACTTGGGAAAGGGTGATCCCACAATACTGGTTTACAATGTTTGGCCAAACTAGACACTGAACTGATTTTTTCTAACTAAATCTTCACTTTCGAGCACCTATAGTGGCTAAACTGTGAGGAATTTAAAGATGATGCAAACTAGTGATTTGTGAATTTTGTTTACAGTTTTAAATATATAGTTTTTGAAATTTTAGGAATCAAATTGCATTTCATTTTCCATCTCCTTCAAAAACTAGTTTTTTTTAGTAAACACCATTTTTAAGGAGTGATGCTCACCGTATACAACATAACCTTTTTTACATGAAGGATAAAATTATTATTTTTTATAATTTGAATTTGTAAGTACAATATCTAGCACTTTCATTTGGTTTCATAGTGTTTTATTGAATATTTTTTCCTTAATCAAGTTTCAAAGTCAAACCAATTACAATTCAAACATAGGCAGATTGTATACAACATAAATATTTTGTATATATCAAAATTCAAATTTTTTTGTTGGATCAAGGACTTCAATATCTAATGCACTGATTTTTTATTTTTTTTATAATCTGCTATTTTCTCACATGTGCATAACAGAGAGCTTGATTTTTAGTGAAAAACTTACATTCACAAGAAATAAAAAAATAAATATAATAATAAAATTAAATTTATTTAAAATTATACTTTTTGGGAAGCTTATAATAATTAATACATACTTACAAAAAATAAATTTTAAATGAATTAATTTGATCCCCCAAAAGGTAAATCAAAAGTGGTTTTTTATCAGCATTTTGATAACTGTAAAGGAGACTTCGTTATAGGTATGGTTTAAAACTAGTGGGGTTCTATCCAAGGGGGTTTGATCTAAGGTGGTTAGGTCAAACTCTCTTCAATTGGAATCCTTTATTTGTCAAAATTTTTAAGGCTTAAATCATTATATTTTCTAAAAATATGTGATTTGAACAAAAATCAGGATCTCCTAGAAATTGTAAACTAGTATTGCCGGATAACCTGAAAGGATGTGATGCTATAGAACTAGGTATCCATGTCCCTATAAAGCCTAAAATTCAAGAAATGACTAATGATCTTGGTTATTGTCCCTCAAAACAAAAACCTTCATTCAATTTCAACACTATCACAAAAGATTCTTCCAAGACAACTTTAAATTTGATGCATCTAAAACTAATAGATATATCATTAAATATGTATCAAGTTGACACCTTATTTACTCATCATAATAAATAGCATTAGTTATTTCTCCTTACCATGCAATAGTTGTAGGATCATAGCATACTCACTATTGCGTGTTTTACATTCATTCCAAGCAATTCCCTTTTTGCAAGGAGCAACACATGATCACCCATTCTGAGCTCACCCTTGTCCTGCACTAAGTGGGGGAAAGAGGGTTAGGAAGCCTTATCCCCATATGTCACTTGTCATTGTCTCTTTTGGCTAGTTGACTTCCTTTCATGTATATATAAGAGAAAGCTTGGGATGTGGACAACATTCCTTAAGTTGACTCCCACATGACATACTTATCCATGATGTAGTTTGATTTGGAAACATATGACTTGGCATAGGGCTTTCCAAGTTGGATCTCATGTCTTCTTTCATGTTAGAATTTATCATTGGCTACTTTAAAGCAATTTCTCACAGTGATGGTGTAGCAACCACTTTAAAGTGGGGGCATACATAGATGACATCTTTTGGAAAATTTCATGGTGTGATTTTACTTTTTTCTTATGAATGTGTCCTCTTCTCGATGGTGTCATTGGGTTTGATTTCGCCCAAGAGTGTACGATCTACTGACACCATGCATGATGCAAACGAGGCATCCCATGGGTGATGATCTGGAACTTTTGGCATGTCCTCTCTTGGAGACATTAGGCACAATGCTCCCTAAGAAGGAGACTGTTACATGAACAAAGCAAATTCCCCTTTAACAAAATTTTTACATGAAAAAAGCATTTACAAAAAGCATTACATTGTGGTGCCTTATCAAAGTTATCAAGAGGATAACTTTGGTATGGTTAGTATGATGGGAATTCCACACACTAGCATGACTCTCTCACTAAACCACTTCGTTGGGACAACTCACCCCGCAAATGACCTAAAGCTATGTGGCCCTAGATTGTGTATTTTTGAAGCTGGATCCACCTATCTTATTTTTTTCTTTCTTCTTTATATCTTTGAAATTTCATGTTTGTGTATCTTTTTTTTCTGCAAATCATATGTCTTGTGTGTGTCCTTTTGTGCTTATGTCGATTTGAATTAGGATCTTGGATTATGGGGGCTTGATCACTTCCTCAATCTTTATTATCCTAGACCATCCACATCAGCACACTTGGACCCCTCTTGAATGTCTACTTTAGTGTGAGTTTGAAGCAAGTTCATCCTCTCACTAAAGTGGGGGCTAAATGTAGTGTAGAAAAAAGTATCCCTTGCTTAATTCAGAAATAATTAATGATAAATTGGGCTTAATGTCACCTTGATCTAGTGTTGTGAGGTGTTTTACACATCCACATTAGGTCTTGGGCTCTCCTTCAGCTAAATTAACTTGACTCTACCTTAATTTAATGTTGTAAAATGTATTTATTTACACTTTCACATTAAATTTATGAGGCTTATAAACTAAGATGGACCCAATCTAGTTTTGTAATGTTTTTTACACATTCACATGGGATTTAGGGCCCTTCTAAGCTAAATAGACCTAATTTTTCCTTAATTTAGTGTTTTAAAGTGTATTTATTTACACTTTCACATTGGATTTTGGGATCCATTAAATTTATGGCCTTTATAACATCACTAATAGGCCCTTCTGACCCTATATTGTGCATCCCAAGGCATCTCTTTATCAAAAACCTAACAATATCAACATATAAGCTTCATTTCTTGACTCCCCGACACTTTAGGACTAAAAATAGCCCCTGTGGGACCCATTCACCACCTTGGATGAATGATTCCCATCTAGGTGGGACTCACTTTCCCAGGATGTTTAATGAGTCCCATTTGGCCTATTTTTAAGGTTTTGAGCTAGAAAACTAGGTTTTTAATTCAAATTTCTTCCATGTCAGCCTTTGGGATTAAATTAACTATCATTTGAGTGAATTTCCTATAGAAACAAGCTTTCAGATAATTATTTCATCATGCATCCATGTCATCAAGTCAATCATTCAAGAGTTAAGCATTCCAAGTCTTCACAAGGCCATCAAGATAGCTTTCAAGATCATTTAAGAGCAGATTCTTCATCAATTGTTGCAGAAATTCAAGATCCATCATCATGGAAAGGTTCTAATTGGATTATTTCATGTTCATGCTTCATTATCTTATTTCATCATTTGGTTTAATTACCTAAAAGGTTTTTGACCAAGGAAAACCCCTATTCCCTAACAATCAACACTTTCTCTCTCTCTCTCTCTCTCTCTCTCTCTCTCTCTCTCTCTCTCTCTCTCTCTCTCTCTCTCTCTCTCTCTTTTTGTTTGATTGTAGATTTAGGTGCTTTTGAAGACTCGAAGATCAGTGAAGATTAGGTTACAAGATTATTGTATTTGTGTCCCCATTTGTAAGGTCATAATCTTCATTAAAAGGTCATCTAGATAGCCCTGAAATTGGAGTTTCAAATCTGGGAACCTGGAGGAGAAGATCGAGTAGACTAAGAAGAGTAGAGTCAGACTTTGAATTTCCAAAAAATCCAAGCTGGACTCATTTACTACAAGTGGCAAATGAGTCCCACTGTAGATTTTTTTCTAAGATCTTTATACATCTTCATATCTTTTTTCCCAAAACAAATTTCTAGAAAAAACCTAGATCTGGGATTGATTCACCCAGGTTGGTGAATGAGCCGCAATTGGTCAAAAAGTCAAAATTTCTAAAATTGTAGAGCTTTTTCTAGTCATTTCAAGGTTTCCAAGTGCACATCATTCATCTCATTGCTTTTATATTCTATTTTATTCACATTTCTAAGCAATTTTAAGTCTTTGCATTAACTAGGGTTTCTCATTTTACCTTGCATTTCATTTCCTTTTCCAAGTTTCAACTTGGTGGTGAAACCCTCATTAGATCATTTTCAGTTCTTAGAACAACCTTCTTGCAATATTTCTTTCTCCTTTGCAAAGAGATCTCAAGGACCTTTTTTCTTCAGTGAAAGTTAGTGAAAATTTCCCCTTTCTAGGCCCCTAATCAAAGGTGGAGAAAGGTGAAGCCAATTTTCCACTTTTCAGTTTATCTAAAAATGCATGCTCACTCTAAGGCAATGAAACTTTAGGTTGTCTGTTGGGTGAGTATCCAAAGAGGGTGGCTTACAACTGGAGCACAATGTCTGCTATGCATGAACCAAATGCATGCTCATAAGGTCTAGTGGAACCTTAGGTCATCCACTAGGTGAGCCCCTAGGGAGGTGAGACAAATACACATGTGATTTTTATGCACTGACACACATAAGCAAGTGGCTATGGGAAAGTCACGCCTAAGTTTGGTTCACATACATATAATCATATCAAAGCTATACCTCCTGATAACTTTGATAAGGCACCAAACAACAATGAAATTCAATCTCCATGAGGCAAGAAAAGCTTCATATGCTTGAAAATCATGAACAAACAAGATGGCTCCACAAGAAAGCAAAGTGTGTTATGCAAGGTGGCCATATAATGGACGTTGTAAATGTGAAATAGTGTAAATTGCTTTCAAAGGGATTTTTCTTAGTTCATGTAAGGTCTCTTCTTAGGGAACATTGTTCCTAATGTCTCCAAGAGAGAACAAATCAAATAAATATCATGCTCTCAGAGGATATCAAGCCCAATGACACCGCCAAGAAAAGGATGCATCGCCAAAAGAAAGAAAAATTGCATAGTGAAACATGAGTGTCAATGTATTCCCCCACTTTAAAGTGGTTACTAACACCATTGTTGTGACAAATTTCTTTAAACTATAACAAGACATGAGAGGGTATTCAAGAACCATTATGCCAAGTCATATGTTCTTGAATGAAACTACACCATGGATAAGGGGTTTGCCCCAAAATTTAGTATGTCACATGCAAGCCAACTTAAGGCATGCCATCCACATCCCAAGCTTGCTCTTATATGTACATGAAAGGGAGTCAACTAGCCAAAAGAGAAAATGACAAGTTTCATATGAGGACAAAGCTAACCTAACTCCTTACGCCCATGTAGTGCAGGACAAGGATGACCTCAAGTGATTGATCAGAAACATGCTAGAGTGAAAATCAATATCAATTAGAATAATTAGGTGCCTTAACATAAGAAAGAGCACCACACTACTTAAGATGTTGAATTTCATTACCCAAATCCTTACATTCATTAATAGAATGAGGGTGATCCCATAAAGTTGGTTTACAATTTCTTGGAGATTCTGATTTTTATTGGAATCACATATTTTTAGAAAATATAATGGTTCAAGCCTTAAAAAGTTCCATTGAAAGCATTCCAATTGAATAGGGTTTGATCAAACTACCTTAAATCAAACCTCCGCAGATAGAACCTGCTAGTTTTAAACCATACCTATAAAAGAGTATCCTTTACACCTATCAAAATGCTAATAAAAAACCACTTTTGATTTACCTATTGGGGGATCAAATGAATTCATTTAAAATTTATTTTTTGTAAGTATGTAGACCTTATTATAATCTTCCCAAAAAGTATAATTTTAAATAAATTTTATTTTATTATTAATATTTATTTTTTGATTTCTTGTGAATGTAGGTTTTTCATCAAAAATCAAGCTCTTTGTTTTTCACATGTGGAAAAATAGAAGATTATCAATTTTTTTTTTTGAAAAATATGAGTGCACCAAATATTGAAGTCCTTAATCCAACAAAAAAATATGAATTTTGATACATATAAAAAAAGTTGTGTTATAAGTCCACCTATGTCTGAATTGTAATTTGTTTGACTTCAAAACTTGATTAAGGAAAAAATATGCAATAAAACACTATGAAACCAATTGGAAGCACTATATATCATAGTTACAAATCTACATTTGAAAAAAATAGAATTTTTTCCTTCATGGAAAAAAAATTATGTGTTATACAGTGAGCGTCACTCCTTAAAAATGATGTTTAATGAAAAAAGAAATAGTCTTCAAAGGAGATGGAAAAATAAGTACAATATGATTGTAAAATTTTTGAAAAAAAATATATTTAGAATCTATAGACAAAATGTCACAAATCACTAGTTTGCAGCATCTTCAAATTCCTCATGGTTTAGCCGCTATAGGTGTTCGAAAGTGAAGATTTAGTTAGAAAAAATTAGTTCAATGTTCAGTTTGGCCAAAAATTGTAAACCAGTATTGTGGGATCACCCATGACCATGATCTCTATGATACATACAAAATGAATTCTTGTAGTAAAATTTCTTTTGTGGTCTTGGAGAGAGGGAAATTAAATGATCTTGGAGGAGTCTCGACAAAATACTCTCTTGATCAATAGTAGAAGTTGTCCCTATATTTGTACAATATGTCACACACACGCTAAATGATAAGTCCTTAGATGAAAATGGAGATAAAGGTGGTAAACCTAGATCTTCCTTGAAAGAGTATGGGATATTAGTTTTCTTCATGTGTTCATTGTATCCATGTTTAGGAGGGAGCTTGTATCCCAAACCATAACAATTTTTTAATTTAGATGAAGGGGGTTTATGTGTCTAAGAAGGATTGGCCTTTTTATGAGAACAAAAATCCTTTTAAGGATTCTTAAAGTTATGCATCATCCTCTCATGAGGGACAGGAGTTAAATAGCTCCCATCACCACCACGGGTTAATGTTGTTGACATAGAACCAAGTTGAGAAAATGAAACACAAGGTTGTTTTGGTTTATATTGTGAGATTTTGTATTCTTCCATAATGGAGGGTATAAAATCTAATGAACTCTAATCATCACTAGAACTTGTGTCTAAAAATGAATCATTTGTATATGACTCTTTGGTATTTAAAGGTGATATTTTGGATTCTTCATTGAAATTAGGCGTAAAATCTTAGGACCCCCAATTATCATTGTGGCAATAGAAAATGTATGATCCCACTAAATTTTCATCCTTGTTTAGGCTCTCCTTTTTAAATTGAGCATAATGTTGCCTTGATTTAGTGATGTAATGTGTTTAACACATTTGCATTAGGTCTTGGGCCCTTGTAAGCTAAATAGACTTAATTTTACCTTATTTAAGGTGTTGTAAATTGTTGTACCACACTTTCACACTAATCTAGGGATTTCGTTATTATTTGTGCTTCTTTATGCCTTATTTGACCTTATTTTACATCCAAAAGCCTTAATTAATGCATCTTTTTAAGATTAGTCTGGACATAAATGAACATCAATCATAGTTCATATCTTTTTGGATTATATGGCCTAAATTTAGTGATCTAGGACTCATACGCCACCTTTGACATATGGGTCCCACCTAAATTTTGGGGCCCTAATATGGATTTCACATGAATCTGATGTCGGCTTGTAGTGTTGTAATTTTGAGAAATTTGGCATAAACAAATATAAATACAAGGTTATTTCACTCATTTTCACCTAATACTTTCATGAGAGAATTCCTAATAGAAAATTGGCATTTACAAGAGTATTCAGGAGTTGATTATCAAGTGTTTTGGAGAATTATTCAAGTGTCAATAATCAAGTCAAAGTCATCATGCATCATTTTTGTTTTTGAGCTAACAATTGTGATGTAGGGTTTCATGATTCAAGCAAGCATACAAGTTAAGATCTACAACATTTAGGAAAGATTCAAGATCTACATCCATTGGAGCCATTTCATAGATGTTTGTAGCACTTTATTCTTAGGGTTTGGTGAGTTTCAATGTTACATTTTGTTCATTCATCATCCCTCCTTTACATTTGATTTCATTACAAGGTTTTATTACCAAAATGAGGTTTGAACAAGGAAAACCCCTTTCTACTAACAAAAAAACATTTTCCCCTCTTTAGTGTGTGATTTTTAGATCTAGGTTGAAGATCCTCTAAGGAGTAAGCTTGGAAAGATGTTGTCAAGTTGCAAAGTTATCCAAGTTGTCACTTTGTTTAGAAAATCACTATAAAGAGGTCGAATTATATGTTCAACATGGAGGCCAATTTATATATTTAGCATAGGACAACCTACATATGAGATATTGCAAAGTATTTAAAGGAAAATAATGCATGTGTTAACATTGTACAAAAGCTGAACTATGTGGAAGTATTTCACAACAATAAAAGGTTGATATAAACCATAATGTTGATACTATGAAAGGCATCTTTGCCTTTATGAGATGTGACTTACTCAAACTTAGAAAACATATGATGAAGGTAGGGAAGCGATTGAATACTACATGAACTGAATAAGTGTAAAATTCATGGTAATAGGGAATGTAATAGCTATGCATGGAATTAGTCAATATATCATTTATGGGCCAAGAAACTCTTTACTCTTTGCTTTCTGCAAAACTTAGACTTAGTCAACTTTGGGCATGTGTAGCATTATGGCTATGGACTGTTTCAAAGAGAATAACCATGCCAATATAAATAGGAAGAGGAAGCATACTTGGCACCATATTATGAAGTTCTATTTCCTATAGAAGACCATTTTTGAAATAATTCAATTGTCATCATTTGATCATGTGCAGATTGAAATAGTCTTAAACTATTGTCAACTATAGAGATTGATCTGTGGCATTATATGTTGAGTACACTCTTTTTTTATTCATCACCTTTGATCTGAGTTGAGTGAGTTGGTTTTCATGGAATAAGCTATTATTTTTCATGCCACTTCTATAGGCTGAAATATCTTCTTCTAATTTGGATAAATAGAGATGCACGCTCTTTTATTTATAATGCATTCCTTTGAAAAATTATTCTACTACATTTTAGTCTAAGAGCTATTTATTCTATGAGCTGAGTTATAGTTTTAGAATTAGTTTTAGAGTGCATATTACCAACTTGAGAGTGAATTTCTAGTGAAGTATTGAGTTGGGAAATTAAGTAAAGCTAGTGTGTTGCTATTGGAAAAGTTGTGCAACAAAATAGAAAATTGGATTAAGCATAAATAAGCATGAGAATTTGGTTCTCTTATTTTTATTGTTTATGAAAGATTGAGTTTTTGTATGATTTTTTTTGGGTTGCATGAATATACTTGCATTAGGAAAATATAGTTTTTTCTTTAGAAAGGAAAAAGAAGCTAATTCATACTTTTTTGTGAAGTGCTTGTATTTACTCTATAATAGGAAATATTTTTTTTATAGGTATTTATATATTAGATATGATTAAGCAAGAATAGCTTAAGATTTATCCATAGCTTGTTATTTGGTTATCATTAGAAGCTTTCTAGGTTACACCTAGGGTTTGATTATCCATTTAAGGGAGGGTAACTGGTATTTATGCTTTATGAGTAGATATATCATTAAGTAATGGAATAAGGGAATATGTTGAATCTAGGGTTAAAAAATACCCATTGAAGAATAAACCTATGCATAGTTTATAGTGGCCTAAAGTAAAATCAAGCTTGAGTAGTGTATGTGAGTAGGATGACTATCACTCAAAGTACTGGGTGAGAAAACTTTGGCCAAAGTAGTGTGATTTCCTTTGGCTCC
This sequence comes from Sequoia sempervirens, assembly GCA_007258455.2. NCBI lineage: Eukaryota > Viridiplantae > Streptophyta > Pinopsida > Cupressales > Cupressaceae > Sequoia > Sequoia sempervirens. The sequence continues at coordinate 245,374,777 of VDFB02075321.1, read as the reverse complement.
ATTGTCAATTCACCATGATCCATTTATTTTCATGCTAGTTCTAGATTGTGGTTTTACAAGCTCTAGTCATGTAGGCCACATTACTAAGCTTAGTTGGTTGTTGTTATGAGGTTACTCCACCAATCTCTTCATCAAAGGGTAGGGACATCTATCAAATGATAGATGTGCGGGGGACTACATATCATTCTATAGTTGGTGGAAAAGTGTTTGAATGATGCTTCTCCTCCTTAGTAGGTGGCAAGAAGACCAAGATTTGAAAGGGGGTTACTGGACTATCTATATCTATTGCTTTGCATACTCAGTTGAGCTATTTATGTACTTGTACACTTTCTTGGAAATATTGTAATCACGTGTTTATTATATTGGAATGGAATCATTGGTTTTTATTGTTATGACATCTATGTTCCTTTTTTCTCAATAAAGAAAACAATTTTTTTTAATGCAATGGCTTGTTACATAGTTTATTTACTCGTAAAATGAAAACTTAGAAAAATTTACTTCAGTGAAAATTTGACATGTCACATGTGGTATCATAGCTATTGGGTTTAGCTTTGGAACCTATGAGCTCTTCATTCTTTCCTTCCAATGTTATCTAATGTTTGGAAATTCTTGTGCTAGGATGGTGTGTCTCAGGTTAACAGATAGAAAGTCAGTAATCAGAAATGAATGCTACCTCAAGGACAACAAGGAAAGAGCAACTATCACAAGGAAAATTGAGGCTACAAACTATGGAAATGCCATTTGGTTAAGAAAATTTAAAACCTTTAGTCATGTGATTTCTCGAATCAATGATGTGAAGAGAAAGATGAAGATGGAGGCTAAATATAATTACCTACCTTCCGTCTCACCAAATAAGTCTAAGTCTTTATCACTTTCCAAGGATATGGCCTCGAAAGGGAGCATTAGTTCGGCATTTATCTTTAGCGACCCTAGATTTCTTCCAATGGTGGAAGTAATTGTAATTTCCTTGAGTAACAAGTCTGAGGGTTATGTACCTCACAATTATGTATCAAATGACAAATCTAAAGGCTATTATCCATTCTAGGATAGGTTTGAACAAATGAGAGATGAACAATCTCAATTTGTAGGGTATACTCCATTAAGTTACATTTCAGAGAGTGAATCCAAGGGATACTCTCCATTTGACTATTTAAATAGTCACTCCATGTAATCAAAGGTATATTTAGATCCTTATGGATTAATATAATCAAGTGTTTATCAAAAAAATTATGCTTAAAGTCTTATGTGGAATTCCTTATGTGTGATTAATAGCTCATTTTAAAGTTTTTCATAAGATAGTTGATAACATGATTAACTCTAATATGGAAAAACCTTCAGGTAGAATCTATTTTTCAAAAATGGTGAGGACATGAACCAATCTTGGCAGAAGCCAAGAAGTCAGGAAAGGACTAGTAAGAGTTGAAGCTAGACTGGATCAAATCATATCATAGTTGGAAAACCTAGAGCAAGAAAGAAGAGAGAAGGATAGAGTTGAGAAAGAAGTTCCAAACAATGAGAATGGGGGGGAAAATATTCTCATGAACATGATCAAACCCATGATCATGAAAAAGAGACATCAGGTTCTTCTTTATTCAAGAAGACTAATAGGAAGCAAATGGATTCTAAACTCTCTAGAGATATGAAGAAAATTACCCCACCCAAGTTTGAGGGAAGCGCTAGTGGAGAAGAAGCTAAGGCTTAGTTAAGCCAAATGGAGAAGTATTTCAAAATTCAAAATTATATTAAGGTTACCAAAGCTGCATGGGGAGCATACCAGTTAGCAAGAGAAGCCTCTAACTGGTGGATGAATAAAAAGATGGAACTCAATCTTAACTCATGGAAATTGACTTGGAGTGAATTTGTTGAATTTTTTTGTAAAAGATGGTTGCCCCAACTCTATTTTGATTAGAAGCTTAGAAATTTTCAGAATTTGAGACAGGGGGAGATGACAATTAATGAATATTGGGAGAATTTTTCCCATCTTCCACATTATGTTCCTATGTACCAAAAAGGATGAACGCTTCTGTATAAGAAATTTTATCATGGGACATAATAATCAGATAAGAGGAGAGGTGGATGCACACGGTCTAGCCAACATGGATCTTGTGTATGAGAAAGAGGTTAAATAGGAGAAAAAGCTCAAAGCTATCTCCATTCGTCAAGAAAATAAAAATCATAAGAAGATTGTGGGAAATCAAGACAAACCAACCCCAAGGAAAGTTCAAGTTGTACAAAATGTGTGAAAGAAAGGAGAAAAAGGATCACGTAATAGAGGGAAAGAGTTAAGAAGGGAATGGAGGAAGAATGGTTCTAGTAGTGGAAACACCAATAATGTTGGTGGGAATGCTAATAAGTCTGGAGATCTTGCAAAGAGGAAAGGATCGACTACTGGATGTTTCACTTTTGGAGGAAACCACTATGTGAATTGATGTCCTAATAAAGCTTCAAGGTCACAATCTTATGGTAATACACTTCCTACTCAGCAAGTGATGTTCCAACAAAAGATGCATACCTCTATGGATGATCGCCAGGTGGAGTATCAAGTGACTCCAATTGAGACACAAGGTATTTTTTTGGCTTACCCATTTCTATTCTTATAGATCTACTAGTGAAATTGATAATTTTATTTCACCTAGAGTATCTAAGAAAATATCTAGAAAGGCTACTTTAATGGAAAAGTCTTGGGATGTAGAGTATGCAATTCAGACAAGAGCAAAGGTTGAACAATGTTTGTTCAAAGCTAGGATAGAGCTACCATGTTTTTTGATAGAAGTGGACCTTTATGTTGCATCTTTAGGATCTTATGATGTTATCCTAGGTATAAACTAGTTATGGAGACATAGGAATAAGGTATATTTCGATTGCCAAAACTGTAGAATGCTTAGATTACCCTGGTAACCAAGTGAAGTTTCAAGGGATACCTAGAGAGGTCAAGATTTGTCAGATCTCTGCAATGTAACTATTAAGGGTTAAGACGAAAGGGTGCAAACTCTTTTTTGTCAAAATGGAAAAGTTAGAAGAGTATAAGGGATCAAATTCATAAGAGAATCTTGATAACTTTGGGTCACAAAACTTCAAAGAGATGGAAGATGGAGAAATGGATGAAATTGGAAGGTCAAATATAGAGAGATATCCTATTTTGAGGAAGTTTTCAGATGTATTTCCAGGTGAATTACTTGGGTTACCATCAAAAAGGATATTTTATTTCTCAATAGATATAGTTCCAGGATTCTAACCTATTTCCAAGGTACCTTATAGAATGACAACAATTGAACTAATGGAGCTTAAGGAACAATTGGATGAATTGTTTTCTAAAGGGTTGATAAGACCAAGTGTATCACCCTAGGGAGCACCAATAATCTTTGTGAAAAAGAAGGATGGTACTTTTCATTAATGCATATATTAGCACATGCTAAACAAAGCAATGATAAAGAATAAGTATTTTTTTCCACACTTTGATAATGTATTTGATCAAATGAGGGGAGTTAAGCTGTATTTTGCAAGTTTGATCTAATATTTGAATATCATCAGTTGAGGATTAAGGATTGATACATCTTTAAGACCACATTCAGAACTCAATATGGACATTATGAGTTCATATTTCTACCCTTTGGTTTAACAAATACACCAGCAACATTTATGAACCTTATGAATAACATATATAGGGAATGTCTAGATAAATTCAGCTTGATATTATTGGATGATATTTTGATATATTCAAAGAATGGGGAGGAAAATTGTAGAAATTTGGAGATAGTGATACAAATATTTAGAGAACATAAGTTGTATGGTAAAATCTATGTGTACTTTCTTCCATAAAAGAGTACATTATCTTGGACACATGATTTTAACAGAAGGAATTTCAAGAGATCTAGCTAAAACTAAGGTGGTCTTTGAATGGCCAGTACCCAAGAATGTATCTGAGGTTAGGAGTTTTATGGGTTTGGTAGGATAGTATAGTAAGTTTGTTGAAAAAATCTCCAAGATTTCCTTTTCGATTACTATTTTTTATAATAAAGGGAAGAATTTTGAATGGACTGAGAAGTGCCAAGTAGCCTTTTATTTACTTAAGGAAAAGTTGACTACTGCATCTATTCTGAATCTACCATATCCTAAAGGTGAATTTACTATTATCATGGATGCATCAGGAGAGGGATTAAGTGGTTTTCTAATACAAGATGGGCAAGTAATTGATTATGAATCAAGTAAGCTAAAACTTGATGAATAGAATTATGCATCACATGATTTAGAGTTAGCATCTATAGTTCACACATTGCAAATGTGGAGGAATTACTTATTAGGGAAACCCTTTGTTGTGAAAATTGATCATCATGGATTAAAGTGCCTATTTACTCAACCTAATATGAATACATGACATAGAAGATGGTTAGATTTAATAGTTGATTATGTCTTCAATATCAGTTATATTAAAGTTAAATAAAATCAAGTTGTCAATGCTTTGAGTCGAAGATTTCATATTGCTTCAATAGTGACAATTCAAACTGACTTTAAAGGTCAGGGGTTGCAAAAGTGCAAAGAGGAAAAGTATTATATGAAAGTTAAGCAAGCACTTACAAGCAATCTGCAAGATGCTAGGCATGAATGTTTCATTTTGAACCTAATAGATGACTTAGATACAAGGGAAGAATTTATGTTCCTGACATAGAAGACTTAAGAAATATGGTATGGAAAGAAGTACATGAGGCATCATACTCTAGACACCCTAGAGTGACAAAAATGTTGGCATATGTAAAGCCACTATACTTTTGGAAAGGGATGAAAGGAGATGTTCCTAGATTTATAGCAAGGTTTCTTGAATGTCAAAGGGTGAAAGCAAAGAATCATCATCCTGTAGGTTTATTATATCCACATGATATATACTAAAGAGAAAGTGGTAAGTCATGAGTATGGATCTTCTGCAAGGATTTCCCATTTCAAGAAATAAGCACAATGCCATTCTTGTAGTTGTAGATAAGCTTACCAAAGTAGCACACTTTATACACAGGAATCTAATTGATGGAGCACCTATCATAGAAATAAAATTTGTGCAAGAAGTGTTCACATTACATGGAATTATTGAAAAGGTAATCTCAAATAGAGATGTGCGAATCACTTCTAGGTTTTGGAAAACATTGTTTTTTGCACTAGGGACTCAATTGAATATTAGCTCAGCATATCATCTAGAAATGGATGGAAAATCAAAAGGGTAATCAAGTATTGGAATACCTACTTAGAATGTATTGCATGGATAAATAGTACAAGTGGGAAGACTACTTACCTTTGGTGAAATTTTATTACAATAATTCCTACAATTATACAATAAAGATGGCTCCTTTCAAAGCATTACATGGTATAAAGTGTCAAAACCCTATAATTTGGGATAGAATTGAAGATAGAGTGAGCCTTGGGCTAGAAATGTTGGCTAAAATGGAAGAGCAAGTGAAAGTTGTGAAGAAAATATTAGCTAAAGCTAATGATAGACAAAAAAGTTACATTGATGCAAAGAGAGTGCCCTAAAAAATTTTCATAGGTGATAAGGTGTTGTTGAGAGTGAAACCTCACAAGAGTTCAATCAAATTTTGGAAGTCTTCTAAATTGGCTCCACAATATGTAGAACCTTTACATATTCTTGAGGAAGTGAATTTGGTAGCTTATCGAATTGTGTTGCCACCAACTCTTTCAAGGATGTATAACATCTTTCATGTGTCGTACCTAAAGAAGTATTTACCATGTGATAATCATGTGATTGATTGGAATTCTTTACATGTACAAAACCCAAGAGTGGTAACTCTCGAGCTCGTCAAGGTGCTCAAAACATGTAATATTCACTTGCATAATAGGGAAGTCTTGCAATGCAAAGTCCAATGGGACTAGTATGTGGAAGACTCGGCCACTTGGGAAAACTATGCTAAGATTCTGAAAAAGTTTCCTCATGTTTTAGATGCATTTAAGAGTACTTGAAATAATATGTTTTTTATGTATTTGTTCTATGTTACTACATAAAATCATCGGGGACGATGATTCACAAGGGGGGGAGTATGTTACACCCCAATTGTGTATTTACTATTAACTATTGCTATGTAGGGTAAATGTGAATGTAATTTAAATTCTGAATGAGAATAAATTGTGCTTGCACATTTTTTATCCATGAGTTATGAATGAATGTTGTTTCATTTAAATGATATGTGAAGAAATGCATATATGTGAAATGTATAGTTATTTAGATGAATATTCAAACTATGGAGATATATTATGTGTAATGCATATTTTGTTGAACAGTTGACTACCGTGGGAATGTGTTAGTTGATGTAGGTATATGTTTAATCCTCAAAGTGGAGGGAAAGTATCACTCAAGAGAAGATCTTGGTCGGGTAACCAATAACATAACCTCTTTGAGCTTACACACACTCACAATAGAATGGTTAAGTTAAGTTATTATGTTGGGAATTAGTGTCACCCTTAGTATGAGTGTTTGCATTAGTAATGGTCTTGATTACTATTAAATGAATGCTTGGGTGATGTTTATATGTTTAGATTCTGTGAGTTCTCCTTTATATTACTATGTTCTATAGATGAGGTGAATACGCGTGGAAACTTATATATATTCATATATATGCATGTCGACAATAGCCCATACACATGAAGGAATGCATACATGAGAGTACATAGTTAGACATACCTATGCACACTTATGAATGAGTTTATTTTGAGTATGGAACTATAAAATGGATAATACAACATGAATGTGTATACATATTAATACACCACATGTCTATTTCCTATAAATATAATAGTAATTGTGTATATGCTTGAGTGCCCAATCGATTATGTATATGTATATGTATAAGATATATACATATATCCATATGCATACATGTATCAATACAAACATATGATTGGAAAATAGACATACCCATACGAATGTATTGACATATGTATACGTGCATATACATATACATAGAGGAATATATACATACATATATATATATATATATGTATATATACAGTTGATATAGTTGCTATTATGTAAATGTTAACTTGTTCATATTCATTCATATATCAAATGTATTGTTACTTGATTGACATGTTGTACATATGTATGAATATATATTGATATATATATACATATAATATATATATATATATGTGTGTGTGTGTGTGTGTGTGTGTGTGTGTGTGTGTGTGTGATTAGTTGGCATATCTATATAAATATACATATTAATATATTTATGATGCCTAGAGGCTGACTTATATATTCAACATGGAGGCAGATTTATATATTTAGCATAGGCTGATCTACATATGATATATTGCAAAGTATTTAAAGGTGAATAATGTATGTGTTAACATTGTACAAAATCCGAACTATGTGGAGGTATTTCACAACAATAAAAGGTTGATATAAACCATAATGTTGATACTATGAAAGGCATCTTTGTCTTTATGACCTATGACTTATTCAAACTTAGAAAACATATGATGAAGGTAAGGAAGTGATTGAATACTACACCAACTACATAAGCATAAAATTCATGACAATATGGAATGTAACAATGATGAATGGAACTGGTCAATATATCATTTATGTGCCAAGCGACTCTTTACTCTCTTTTTCTGGAAAACATAGACTAAGTTGAGTTTGGGCATGTGTAGCATTATGGTTGTGGACTATTTCAAAGAGAATAACCATGCCAATATAAATAGGAAGAGGCAACATACTTGGTGCCATATAATGAAGTTCTATTCCCTATATAAAACCATTTTGGAAATAATTGGATTGTCATCATTTGATCATGTGTAGATTGAAATAGTCTTAAATTGTTGTCAACTATAGAGGTTGATCTGTGGCATTATATGTTGAGTACACTCTTTTTTTATTTTCCACCTTTGAGCTGAGTTGAATGAGTCAATTTTCATGGAATAAGTTGTCAATTTGCATGCCACTTTTGTAGGCTGCAATATCTTCTTTTGATGTATAAATAGAGAAGCAAGCTCTGTTATTTAGAATGCATTCCTTTTCAAACTTATTCTAGTGTATTTTAGTTTGATAGCTATTTTTCTATGAGCTAAGAACTTTATAGTGTGAGAATTAATTTTAGAGTGCATATTACCAACTTGAGAGTGAATTTATAGTGAAGTATTGAGTTGGGAAATTAAGTGAAGCCAGTGTGTTGTGGGAAAAGTTGTGCAAAAAAATAGACAATTGGATTAAGCGTAAAAAAGAATGAGAATTTAGTTCTCTTATTTCTCTTGTTTATGAAAGATTGAGTTTTCGTATGATTTGTTTGGGCTGCATGAATATACTTGCATTAGAAAAATATAGTGTTTACTTTAGAAAGGAAAAATAAGCTAATTCATAATTTTTAGTGAAGTGCTTGTATTTACTCCATAATAGGAGAGATTTTTGTCATAGGTATTTATATACTAGATATGATTATGAAGGGATAGCTTAAGATTTGTCCATGGCTTCTTATTTGGCTATAATTGGAAGCTTTCTAAGTTACACCTAGGTTTTGATTATCTGTTTAACGGAGGGTAACTAGTATTTATGCTTTATGAGTAGATATAACATTAAGTCATGGAATAAGGGAATAGGTTGACTCTAGGGTTAAAGACTACCTATTGAAGAATAAACCTACGCATAGTTTATAGTGGCCTAAAGTTAAATCAAGCTTGAGTAGTGTACATGATTAGGATGACTATCACTCAAAGTACCAGGTGAGGACACTTTGGCCAAAGTAGTGGGATTACCTTTGGCTCCATTTTCAATTCACCATGATCCATTTATTTGCATGGTACTTCTAGATTGTGGGTTTAGAAGCTCTAGTCATGTAGGACACAACACTTAGCTCAGTCGGTTGTCATTACGAGGTTACTCTACCAATCTCTTCGTCAAAGGATAGGGCCATCTATCAAATGATAAATGTTTGGGGGATCACATATTAGTTTGTGGTTGGTGGAAAATCACTTGAGTGATGCTTCTCCTCCTCGATAGGTGACAAGAAGAGCAATATTTGAAAGGGAGTTCCTTGACTATAGATATCCATTGCTTTGAAAGCTCGGTTGAGCTATGTATGTACTTGTACACATTCTTGGAAATAATGTAATAGATATTTTATTATGTTGGAATGGAATCATTGTTGTTTATTATTATGACATCTATGTTCATTTATTCAAAATAAAGAAAAGAAAATTCTTATTTTAATGGCTTGTGACAGTTTATTTACTCGCAAGGTGAAAATTTAGGAAAATTTACTTTAGTGAATAGTTGACATGTTACAAATGCAACCTATATGTACTTTCACTAATACAAGATTTAGAAACCCTAGATGCCAATTAACTAATGCAAAACCTATTGAAAAGTCAATACACGCTAAATCTAGGATTATGATGCACTCAAAATCAGAAATAAGGTGTTCCAAATGCAAGTTCACTGAAATGATTTGTTGAAAAATGTCGTTATATGTTTGGGAGATAGATCAACACTTTTCTCCAAATCTCATTCAAGGAAATGCTAGAGATCTCAATCCAAGGATGGAATGAGGGAAAGAGATCTGCAATAAGGTGTCCTAGGGTGTGATTAAAGAGAATAAGAGGGTTCACCACCAAGCTAGGGCTTGGAAAGATAATAAATGAATGTAACATGCAAAGTACTAGGAAAAACCTAACTAAATGACCTAAGAAATGAAACTAAAATGCAAAATAAAAGAATAAGAAAGTACATAGGTGCACCTGAAAGAGTGATGAGGTCAAAAAAAGCTCCAAAACCCTGAGCCCCTATTTTTTGGTGCCCACTCGGACTCATACACTAGTCTGGGCGATTTAGTCCTAGACTAGGGTTTCTATGCCAATAATGGTATCTCACAGTGGTTGATCTAAATTCACTAAAATTTGGTAAATGTGTTGTACTAGAAATTCCACAAGTGGCATCAATCCCACTCTATTTTTTTAGAGGTTCAAGACCTGAATATGCTCTTCTATCTCTACTCTTCCTTTCAAGATTTGTTTCCAGGTCAGAAACCATGATTTGCAACCTCTAGGTGACTTTCTGTGAAGATAGAAACATTGTAATAACTCAAAAAAAATTCACCAATATTGTAACTTAATCTTCAAAGATCCTTCAAGATACAAGACACCTAGATCTACACTTACACATGTAAACAGAGAAAAATATGTCGATTTGTTAGGAAATAGGGGTTTTCCTTGGTTAAACACTGTTTAGGTAATTAAACCTTGTGATTAAACAATGAAACATGAAACATGAAACATGAACAATGATACCTTAAATGATCTCTTCAGATGTAAATTAGTAATCTAGCATGAAGTGGCCATGTAGAATGTAGATCTTGATCTTGAATTGGATATGAAATAATGCCTGCAAATGGATCTTCAATGTTACATCACAACACTAGATCAACAACATGCTTGATGCATTGTGATCTTGAAATAATGATGGATCTTAAATTGTTGCAACAAATGATGAAGAAATTTTCCCTTGAATGCCTTGGAAATACTCTTGTAAACTCTCTTGACACTCTTGTGAAGTCTTAAAGAATACTTGACGCTTGAGTATTAGGCTAGATATTATGAATATTTAGGTGAAATAATGATTTGAAACCTTTTTTATATAGGAAATCCATCCAATTTACCATTTATTAGATCCCAAATGATGACATTTGTGAAATTTAAATTCAAAACCTTGATTTCCTACTCAAAACCCTAAAAAGGGTCCAAGTGGGACTCATACACCGTGCTTGTGGCATATAGATCTCATCTAGGTGGGACTCACATGCAAAAGGTGGCATATGGGTCCCACCAAGCCTTTTGAGGTGGAGGAAATGTCAGGGAGTTAGAAAATTAAGTGTATTTATTGATCTTGTCAGGATTTCAGCTGAAATAAGCCTCACGATGCATAATATAGGGTCTTAGGGGCCTATTAATGATGATATGAAGTTCATAAGTGCAAGAGGGACCAAAAATAAATGTGAAGGTGTAAATAAATACACTTTACAACAATATATTAAGGAAATATTAGGTTCTTTTAGCTTAAAACAGCCCTAAACCTATTGCAAATGTGTAAAAAATATTACAACACTAGATCAAGGAAACATTAGATCCATTTTAATGTTAATCATTCCCAAATTAAGTGTGAAAATGTAGAGGGACACATTTTTCGTCACTACACATGTATGCATCCAACTTAAATAGAGTTCATGTTCAATCACCCTTGGCAAGTACCGTAGCTCTTGTAGTCATTGTAGTCTCAAAAAATGTTGTCAGTGACATTATCACACTTGTTTGGGCCCTCCTTGTAAAATTTAGTTTATTGATGCCTTGACTTAGTGGTGCAATGTTTTTAACACACTCACATTAGGTATTGGGACCTTTTCAATTAAATAAATTTAATTAGGCCTTATTTGGAGTGTTGTAACACACTTCCACACTTTTCTAGAATTGTAATTAATAAGTGGGCTTCTTTATGCTTTAATTGACCTTATTTTGCATACATAAGCCTCATTTAATGCATCTTTTGAAGGATAATCCTAACCCAAATCAACATCTAATCATAATTAAGGTATTTTCAAGTTGTGTGGCCTATATTTAGTGATCTAAGACTCATGCACCACCTTGGGCATATGATTCCCACCTAGGTTTTTTGGCCCTGATTTTGGTTTTAAACCATTCTAAGCATTTTTGAAGTTTGTCCCATAAATTATGCCTAATGGTACCCATATGCCACCTTGGGCGTATGAGTCCCGTGTGGCCCAAAATTAAAATTAACTCAAATTCTTAGTGGTATTTTATCCTCCTAGATCTGATGTTAGCTTGTAGTGTTGTATTTTCAAGAATTATTACATAATTAAATACAAGGTTCTTTCACACATTTTCACCTAAGCATTCAAGGGATCATCGAAGACTTTTGTGAGAGAATCATTATAGCAAAGTTGAGTTCAAAAGAGAATTCAACCATTTTCAAGAGCATTCAAGAGTCTTTAATAACATATTATGAAGCATTCTAGAGAATTATTCAAGAATCAAGCATCATGTCAAAGTCTTCATGCATCATGTTTTTTTTTTAGCTAACAATTCTGATATAGGGTTTCATGATTCAAGCTAGAATTCCATTCAAGATCTATCCTATTCAAGCAAGATTTAAGATCTACACCCATTGGTGCCATATGGGTGCTACCACAATAGTGGCTTACACTTTCTAGGAAATCCTGATTTTTGCTAAAATCACATATTTTTAGAAAATATAATGATTTAAGCTTTGAAAATTTCCATTTAAAGGATTCCAATTGAATATGGTTTGATCAAACCACCTTAGACCAATCCCCATTAGATACAACCCCACTAGTTTTAACCATACCTATAATAGAGTCTCCTTTACACCTATCAAAATGTTGATAAAAAACCACTTTTGATTTACCTTTTGGAGGATCAAATGAATTCATTTAAAAAATATTTTTTGTAAGTATGCATTCCTTATTATAAGCTTCTAAAAAAGTATAATTTTAATTAAATTAAATTTGATTATTATATTTAATTTTTATTTCTTATGAATATAGGTTTTTCACCAAAAATCAAACTCTTTGTTTTACACATGTGGAAAAATAGAAGATTATAAAAAAAAATTTGAAAAACATGAGTGCACTAGATATTGAACTCCTTGATCCAACAAAAAAAAAGAATTTTGATACATACAAAAAAAGTAATGTGTTATACAGTCCTCCTATGTTTGAATTGTAATTGGTTTGACTTCCAAACTTGATTAAGGAAACAATATTCAATAAAACACTATGAAACCAATTGGAAGCACTAGATATCGTAGTTGTAAATCTAAATTTTTAAAAAGTAGAATTTCATCCTTCATGGAAAAAAATTATGTTTTATACGATGAGTGTCACTCCTTAAAAATGGTGTTTACTGAAAAAAAACTAGTTTTTGAAGAAGATGGAAAAAGAAGTGCAATCTAATTCCAAAAATTTTGAAAAAATAATATTTAGAATCTCTAGACAAAATTTCACAAATTTCACTAGTTTGCATCATCTTCAAATTCCTCACATTTTAGCCACTATAGGTTTTTGAAAGTGAATATTTAGTTAGAAAAAATCAATTCAGTGTCTAGTTTGGCCAAAAATTGTAAACTAGTATTGTGGGATCACCCATCTCATACATGTTTGCAACACTTCATTTCTAGGGTTTGGTGAGTTTCAGCATCACATTTTGTTCATTCATCATTCTCCATTCATATTTCATTTCATTTCAAGGTTTGATTACCAAAATGGGGTTTGACTAAGGCAAACCCCTTTCCACTAACAAAACAACATTGTTCCCTCTCTTTAGTGTGTGATTTGTAGGTTTAGGTTGAAGAGGAAGCTTGGAAATTTTTTTCAAAGTGTTCAAAGTTGTCAAAGTTGTCACCTTACATTGGAGATACTTGGAAGACTTCTACAGGTTGCAAATCAAGGTTTTAGATCCAGAAATCAATTGGGAAGCACAAAGCATACCTTGAAGACTAGATTCAAAATTTGAAGCTTCAAAAAACCCTAACTAGACTAATATGCTAGTTCTAGCGTATGAGTCCTAGTTTAGGTCAATTTTTTAGGTTTTTATAGATTTGGATACCCATTTACCAGATTCTTGTTTATACATAGAAACCTGGATCTGGGATTGATTCACCCAACCTGGTGTTTGAATCTAAGTCAACATCAAAGTCACTATTTTTAGCATTTTAGAGCTCCATCCAGTCATCTTCAAATTTCTAGGTACACATATTTCATCTTGTAGCTTTTTGTTTTGTTTTACATACTTTTCTAGTTCATTTAGTGAAAGGTTACATTGCATTAGGTTTAAGCATTTCACCTTGCATTGCATTTTTCTTTCCAATTCATAACGTGGTGGTGAACCCCTCATCAGTTTATAATCAGCCCCTGGGACAACCCTATTGCAAGATCAATTTCTCTTTTGCATTGAGATCTGTAGGGTCATCCTTGAATGAGAGAGTGAAGATTGTTATTCTATCTCTGAAGCATAGAAGCAACAATTTTCTTCCCTTCATTTTGGTGAACCTTCATTTAGAACGTCATAATTCTGATTTGGAGTGCATCATCAATCCTAGATCTTGCTTGCATTAGCATTGCATTAGGGTTTGCATTAGTTAATTGGCATTCTAGGCTTTCTAATTTTACACTAGTGAAAGGGCATATAGGTTGCATTTTTTCATCTCAAATCATTGAAAATCATAAAAACTCTACATTTGCATTCACATTACAGATCATACAACATAAAAAGCATAAAAATCAATTTAAATTTTTTGAAATTTTTGAAAAATCCCTCACTAGGACTCATACGCCCCTTTAGGTGAATTAGTCCTAGTGCAGATTGTGCACTACATTTTCCATAATTTAAAACTCTATTTTTGTAGTCTTGTTTGCTATTGGTACCTTTCTATTTTAGTTTACAAATTTTATGTTATACTCATTTCATTTGTCTTAGCTTATATTGCATTTTCATTCATCTTGTATATAGTATCCTTTGCATTAGAATTTGGTGTCCTATTGCTAATACTGTAGTGAGACAAAGTTTGAGAATCATGTCATCCCATGATAACAAAATCATTGTGGATATTTGGTTGCCTAGCCCTGTCATTCCAAGTATTGACACTAGTACACTAGGTATGGACCACACCCTTAGCAACTCTTTGCCTTCAAGTAGTGTGATGCATGTTGAAATAAGAGTTGATAGTTTTCTACAAGAAAACATAATTTAAATTCATGAAGAATTAGAAAACCTACAATATCAAGTGCAAAACGACTACATTTCAACTACCGCCATCCCTACTATAGATAACATTCATCACATGCTTGAGAGTGAAGACAAACTTGAATTTGTGTGAAACATGGTTCAAATCTTTGGAAAATAGCTTACCTCAGCCACTAGTAGTCCTTTACCTACAAATAATGTCACAAGCCAAGAAGGAATTCAAATTCCTCCTCCCATAACAATTGCGTCTATTCCTACCTATACCAACCCTCAAGACACAACAACAATGCAGCCAACTAGAAATGTGACTCATTCCTTAGGTATTTTCACTATCATCACTAGTACCTTTGTGGCATCGCACATCATATTTCCCACAACTTTACCACCTATAAGCATTCTATTCACTTGTCCTTTGAACACATACACACCTCCACCTTTTTCACCTCCACCTGATAACACAAACAATGACCCTCTCATAAATCAACTCTTCCAAACCATTTCATCCCTTCAAAAACAAATTTCCACCATCAACCAAAATAAAAATGGCCCACCTACATATTATGTCAAAAGCAACCCATTGTCCTTGGAGACATTGCAACCACCGATGCCACAAGGTGTAGAGGTTCCTAGATTCAATAAATATGGGGTAAAGGGAGATCCTTCTAACCATGTTAATGCTTATACCACCTTACGTAGTGACTTTTTCCTTGATTATAAACTCTTGGCTAAGCTTTTCCCTGGGTCCTTGAAGGATATTTCCTTAGAATGGTTTCCTTCGTTGTTGAACAACTCAATTCATTCATTCAATGAAGTTTTTGAGGAATTTTTCAATCATTTCCAAGTGCATATGACCCCTAAATGGCCTTGGAAAATTTTATGAGATGGAATAAAAAATAAGAAAAGATAATTGAATTTATCAAACTATCAATTGCTTTATTCCCAAATCGATGTCAAGGTTCTTGATCCTCACCTTCAAAAGATGTTCATAGAAATTTTCCAAAGAAAGATATAAGACAATATCACCATGATGAAATTCCCCTCCTTCATGCACTTGTGTACCACCCTCTATGATTATCAAAATCTGGTTAGTAGTTGAGATACAAAATCCACCTCTAGTCGTACTAATAAATTTGAGTCTACAAACCAAAACAATTCCCAACCTTTTAGAAAAAAAATAAAGGTTTCCTTCAATTCAATTCCCCTTAACAAACAAATCAGAATATCAATAACCAAGTATATTTTGTTAAATTCATGATACCCTTTAGCTATGGGGATCTAAAAAGATAATTCACTCCCTTACCTGAAACCCTTCATAACACAATGACACAAATTTTAGAACAACAAATGATTACCTTTCCTCCTGTTAAAACACCCGATCCCAATAATCCTTTACCTTCAAACTTTAGATCACATGCTTATTACCATTATCACTGAAAAAATGGACATGATACAGAACATTGTAAGCATCTTAGACATCTCGTGCAAGACCTCATTGATTCTAATCGACTTTCTGTTGGGGGTGCTAATGATCAAGGAAATAAGTTTGTTGCCCCTCCTAACTAAAACTTGCAAATTTTTACCAACCCCATGCCAAAACATAATATTTCATTTGTCAAAGCTATTAAAACTACAAAAACTAATGTGATGAATGTTGACATGAATGATGAGAATATAGATACAATTCAACAAAGTCCTAAGGATATTGTTCAACAAGAATAAAATCCTATCAATGGTCTGGTTGCATTGGTTGAAACTCAACATCATAAGGGCCAAACTAAAAAGCCTCTTGATATTTATTTCTCCTCATAAGATATACTTAAACATGCACTAGATGGTCCTCTTTACATAGCTAATTGAATCTATGATAAGCCCACTAATGGGATATTAATATATCTCATTTGTGGAGAGAATGTGATCAACAAGGAATTCTTACTTCTACATGAATTCTATCAAGATATGTATGACAAACCAAAAGCATGGATCGAGATGCATAATGGTTTCTCTTTCCCTATGATGGGATCAATCACCTTGTCTTTACAAATAGGACCAAAAAAATTAGATATCTCATTCTTCATCATCCTACAATTAGACCAATTTCATGTTAAGCTAGGTTATCCATGGCTTCACTCCATGAATGCAGTCCCCTAAGTCGTACATAAATGCTTAAATTTTATCTTTGAAGATGAAATTTTCACTGTCCATCATAGTGGCTTTAACTCTTTGTCATCCTATGGAAACTTTTCCTTTGATTTCTTTTGGATCGAGCCTATAGAACCTATCAAAGCATGAGAATACTTATTTTTCAAATCCTATAAAAAGTTTAAGGAAAAAAATAAATAGAATTATCCTTCTAAAACATGCCTCAAACTATGACTGAGCCTACCATCCTTGTTGAATCCATGATTGAGCCTAAGGAAATTCCAAACAACCAAGATCTCAAAACCTAAAATAGAAACCTCACCTACTTCCTAAAAAAGACCAAGGGATAACAAAAATAATCCTGTCACACCTCCTATAATAAAAAAAGTTTACAAAGTCAGAGAGAAAGTGGTTGAACAACCTCCCATGGTTCCTTACATTCCTCCCCTTAGGGAAGAAAATAAAACTATGCTTGACCAACCCTCTCCTACACAAACACAACTTGAAAACATAACTAAAAGAAGAATAAAAATCCAAACTTCATTGAAGCAATGCATAATGAGCCTCCCTCTTTGCTAAAACAAAAAGATCCTATAATGCAACCACAACAAGAGATGAACCCTTCCTTACACATTATCATTCGACCTCTTGTTGTGATTAACTTAGATGACGATGAGGAAGTTGTTAAAATTGATGAAGAGGTGCATAATGAATTAAATAAATTGTTTTCCTCTTCCATGACCTTAAACGACAATTCTCCTAAGAAGAGTGTTGAACTTGGTGATGGCCCTAGTTCGACACTTGCTATTATCCCTCTAGCTAGTTTTCCACCTTATATATATGATGAACACAAATGGGATGCAGACGACCTACTCATAGTTTGAATCATATGTGCCTTACTATTCTTTTGCATTATTTATTTTTCTTTTTCTTTTTTGTGATTGCATGTGTGTATTGTGATCTGTGCTCGTACTATTCTATTTTTTGTACCTCTCTCTCTCTCTCTTTGTGACATTCCTCTATTTGTGCCTTCATTCTTCTCTATGTCATAAATCTTTTATCTTTTCCTTTATTTTTTTCATTTGTCTTATGTTTTCCTTTTGGGGGTGGCACAAGGAGTTGATACATTCATGTCTCTTCCATGTTGACCCAAAAAAATTTCCTTTAATTTTCTTTATTTATTTTCTTTGTCTTGTGTTTTCCTGTTGGGGATGATGCAAGGAATCGAGACATTCATGTCTCTTCCATGTTCACCCAAAGTATTTTCCTTTACTTTTCTCTATTCCTTTTATTTGTCTTGTGTTTTCCTTTAGGGGATGATTCAAGGCATCGAGACATTCAAGTCTATTCCATGTTGATCCAAAAGCTTTTCGTTTACTTTTATTTATTTCTTTTCTTTGTCTTGTGTTTTCCTTTTGGGAATTACACAAGGCATTGAAACATTCATGCCTCTTCCATGTTAACTTGAAAGGTTTCTCTTTGTTTATGTTCTCTTTGTGTCATTCTTCCAGTTCTATGTGTATTTGAGGAATGATGATAGTTTCGAGCTCTATAAAAACATTGTATCAAGAACATACTAACCCCAAATCCATAGATCCCTTATGTGTTTAGATTTTTTTTTGGGGGTGACCCCTCCCTTTCCTTGTGCATGATGTAGCTTTATTTGGAAACATATGACTTGGCATAGGGATTTCCATGTTAGCTCTTATGTCTTCTTTATTATTAGCATTTATCATTTTCTACTTTAAAGTAATTGATCACAGTATGGTGTTTAGCAATTCCTTTAAAGTAGGGGAATACATTGGCATTATTCTTTTGCATTTTTCCTTTTCATGGTTCATGGTGTAGTCATCCTAATTTATACAATGCATTTTTCACTTTGTGGATGACATTGGGTGTGATTTCCTTCAAGAGCATGATCTCTCTTAGCATATTATATTCATCTTAGTGGCTTGATGCAACACACTACATCCCCTAAGTTTCAAATATTCTATTCTTCAATTTGTCCTCTCTTGGAGATATTAGGCACAATTTTCCCTAAGTTAAATACCTTATATGAACTAAACAAGACTCCTTTGAACATTCCTTATTTTTTCATTTACATTTTCAATTATATGGCCACATTGCATAATACATCTTGCATGCCTATGGAGCCATCTTGTTTGTTCATGAGTCCCAAGCATACAAAGTTTTGCTTGCCTCATGAAGCTTGAAGTTCATTTTTCATGAGCTCCAAGCATATGGAGTTTTGCTTGCCTCATAAAGCTCAAAGGTCATTTTTCTGTGGTACCTTATAAAAGTTATCAGGAGGTATAACTTTGGTATGGTTTTTGATGGGAATCCTGACTGAGGCATGGCATTCCCTTAGCCACTCGCATGTGAGTGTGAGCACATTATGATCATGTGTGTATGTGTCTGACCTCTTTAGGATACTCACCCAATGGATAGCCTAAAGTTTCATTGCCTCAAAGTGAGCTTGCATTTTTTAGACAAATAACCTAGATTTGATCCACATCATGATGAACATATGGTCGAAGCTTGATTTTCTCCTTTCTTTTTCATTTTGTTTCATTTTCTTTATGTCTTTGGCAGTGTATGCTTGTGCTTTATTGCTATATCATTTTCATGTGTATTTTTTTGTGCATGTGTTGGTTTTCTATGGGATCTTGATCCTAGGGGCTTAATTAGCCCTCCTGATCATTTTCATCCTATTGTGTCATAGGAAAATGGCCCCTTGTCATTTCCATGGCCTTTTAGGTCTTGTTTCATGGTGTTGGAACTATGTTGCTCTAATTTTATTTTGTGACATGGCCTGAACATGCTTATTTAAGTACTAAAATTCAAAGAACGACATCTTGTGAAGGTGTTGTGAAGTGTTGTAAGACATTTCTACATTCTTATAGACTCTATTAATTACAATTTACCTAAAAATCATCTTTTTACTCATCAAAAAGTCCTATTTTGAAGTGTTGTAAAGTCTTGTAACAAACTTTCACTCTCCTAGGCACATCTTCACTATTTATCCTTTTCTTATGCTTTATTTGGCCCCTTTTTGCTATCATATGCTTAATTAAGTGTATTTTTTAGTATTATCCTAACAAACAACATTAAATACAACATATTTCATGACACACATTTTCAAGTCCTAGGTGGGACCCATTCGCCATAGGTGGTGAATGAGTCCCCCTTGGCCCCAATTTCAAAATATTTTAAATTTCTTTTCGAGATTTTATTCAAAAACACTTGATGTTGGCTTGTGACGAGGTAACTAAGGGACAAGTGTGTATAAATAATTGGTTTTCACCTCATTTTACATCTACTACAATTCCCATTCATCAAGTTCACTTATCCACCTATTTATTCAAGCATTCAAGAATTTTACATCTTTTCAAGCACTATTCAAGAACTTTGAAGCAACCATTGACATTACTTCATACTTGCATCATCAAGTATTTGGTATGTTGATAGCATTTGCATGTTGTTAGTTTATCATTCCTATGCATTTCATTATTTTATTAAAGGTTTGATTGCCAAAAGCAGGGTTTGACCAAGGCAAACCCCTATTCACTAACCTTAAACCATTTTTCCCTATTGCATGTTTGTTTGTAGACCTATGTATGCAAATTTGACAATATTTTTGGTGTTGAAGATTGGTTTACAATTCAACTAGGTGCTTCAAGTCAAATCAAGTCTATTTCAAGCTTGGAGAAGGTTTTCTATCTGTTTCCTGGGAAATTGACTTTGGCAACCTGACATTTAATAATTTCTAGATCTAGTGTTGTAGAGTTGTCTCGTAATTTTTCAAAAATTTTGGAGAGGACTGATTTACCACCTATGGTGAATGAGTCCCACCTTAGGACTAAAAATATTATTTTTTTCAAATTTCGGATCTCGACAGACAAAAAATTTCTTCTAATAGTTTTTCACTAGGAGGAGGACTAATTCGCCACCCTAGGCAAATGAGTACCACTATGAAAAATCAATGATTTTAGCCAGCATCCACAACATTCCAAATTCATCATATTTTGTCTAGGTGCACTCAGATTCATCCCTTTCCTTTATGTTCTGCATACTTTCTTCATTCAGTTCATTGTTGCATATCACAACATGTTTTCAAACATAGTGTAAATCTTAGAGTTACATTCATTTTCATTCATTTAGATAATTCAATTACATTTATTTAATTTCATTTAGGTTAGAAAAGATCACATATAGCATTATTTGAATGAACCATTAGCATTTTTGTTCCTATCTCTCCTTTTAGGTGAAAAACCCTAGAAGTGCAAGAGTTGTCCAAATGAGCCAAAAATCAACAGTTCATTTTGGTGAACCCAAATTTTGAGCACTTTGCATTTCTGATTTCATTTACATATTGCATCCTAGTTTACATTTTCATTAACATTCAATTAGTATATTGTTTTGTTTTTGCATTCTAGGACATTTTATCTTGCATTAGTGAAAACTTCATTTAGGTTTCATTTTTGCATTACATCTCATTGAAAAAAAGTAAAAATATGCATTTTGCATCTCTGATTCCATTTTGTAGAGCATTAAAATCATCTTAAAATTTATGAAAAATAAATAAAAACATCATATTGGGACTCATTCGCCACCTAGGGCGAATCAATCCCTCTACACTTTTTAAACAACATTTTTGTAATCTCTTTGGCATTTTTCTGCATTATAGTTTCTTGTTCTTGCATTTTGTTTTCATTTACATATTCTCTATTTTTCATCATTTATTGCATCTTGGTTTATTTGCATAATGGCATTTTGTTTCAATAATTTTTGGAATTCATTAAAGTCATTGGTAGACATGTCCAATTGTGCCTTTGGTTGTGACCCTAATGACCTTAAACAACCTCATGCTCCTTTAACTCCTCATGATTGTCCTCCACATGAAGTCAACATCATTGGAGAAGATGATGCTAGCATGAACAAGTTCTACAATGATTTCCTTGATACCTTAGAAGCCAATGCAACCTTTTACCCCTCCATGAGGTCACAAGACCTTCCCACTATTGCACCTCCTAATCACTTTGCATACTTACATCCTGAAGTCACTATAGGACCTAAGGTTCCTCCCTCAAATGGACCTAGTTCCTCTCACCACTCACATTCACAACCCTTTTATGATCACAAAGTCACACACACTTCTATCAACCTTGAAGAGACATATGGTAAAGGATTCACTATCTTAAGTAAGAAAGGTTGTGACACAAAACATAAACATGACATAAATCAACTTCTTGAACAACAATCAACCGAAGCACACATAATAGGACTAGGATATCAAGATCCTTCTCATCCAGATAGACATCCTCTTCAACCTTGAAGACTTCAGGATGTTGGAACAGTGATCTTGAATACTTCTCCTAACTTAAACATTCTCCTTCCACGTGAACAACCATTATCTCCTTCTAAAGACAAGGATGGTAGGATCCCTATAGGTCCTCTTCCTCCTATTCATGAACAAGGTGAATCTAGCAAGCAAAAATAAACTTACAAACTCAAGAAAAACAAGTTTCCAACACATCCTCCACCTAAATGTGAAAGGAGACTTCAACTGCTCTTAAACAAAGGTCTTATACTTTAACCAACTATGAATAGGTTGGTTATTCGTCTAAAAGACTCTAACATACCATTTTGCAAATATAATTGCATCCTTGGACATCGCACTGAAGAATGTCAAACATTGAAGGAAATACTAGATAAGTATCGCTTCACTGATACTAATTGCTTCCCCATCATACTTTAAAACAATCAAAGCCACTCCTCATGCCATAGTTGTAAAATTCATTATTCTCACTATTGCATGATCCTTTCACATCACCCACCTCGGCTCATTCTTGTCTTTACACTTTGTAGGGGGCAAGAAGTTGTTAGCCTTGTCCTTGTAATGCAATTGTCTTTGTCTCTTAACTATGTTATTCCTTTTGTGCTTATCCATTTAAGATTGAGAAACCAATAACTTATTTAATGGTTGACTTACATTTGCATTACTTGTCCCTTTGTACTATTTTCATTTTCATGTGTGTATCGTGTTTCCCCTGTATCATGAGTTTGATGTTTCCTCTATTTGTACACTTCTTCTATTCATGTCTCTCTTCTTCTATATGTTGTGCATTGTTTTTTTCATTTTTGTTTTGTGTTCTCCTTTTGAGGATGACGCAAAGCATAGAGATGCCCTATGTCTCTTCCATGTTGACCCAAAAGGTCCTTGAATGTTTTACTTTTTTTTAATCTTTTGTGTTCTCCTTTTAGGGATGATGCAAAGCATAGAGATGTCCTATGTCTCTTCCATGTTGACCCAAAAGATCCTTGTTTGTTTCTCCTTTTTTTTGTTTTTTGTTCTCCTTTTGGGGATGATGCAAAGTGTAGAGACACCCTATGTCTCTTCCATGTTTACCAAAAAGGTCCTTGTCTATTTCATTTTTATTTTTTTTGTGTTCTCCTTTTGGGGATGACACAAAGCGTAGAGACACCCTAGGTCTCTTCCATGTTGACCCACAAGGTCTTCATCTTTTTCTCTTTTTGTTTTGTGTTTTCCTTTTGGAGATGATGTAAGGTATTGAGACCAAAATGTCTCCTTCATGTTGACCCAAAAGCCTTTTCACTTTTCTTTCGCCTTTTCATTTTCTTTCTTTTCACTTGTGTTTTCCATTTGGGGACAATGCAAGGCGTCGAGACCACAATTTCTCTTCCATGTTGACCCAAAACGGACTTTCATTTTTCTTTTCTTTTTCACTCTCTTTGTGTCATTCTTCCAGTTCTATGTGCTTTGGGGAATGATGACAGTTCTGAGCTCTTTCATAAAAACATTGCAATAACGAACCTACCTACCCCAAATCCATAGACCCCTTATGTGTTTGGTGTTTTTTTTTCTTGTGGGCAACTCCTTTTCTTTTTTTTTCATTTTTCCTTGACATGATGCAACCTAACTTTGAAACATATGCATTGGCATAGGGCTTTCTAGGTTTTCTCTCATGTCTTCTTTTCATTTTTTTCTTTTTCTTTTCTTCTTTACTTTAAATTAATTTCTCACAGAACATTGTGTAGCAATTCCTTTAAAGTGGGGGGCATACATTACCATAATTC
This sequence comes from Sequoia sempervirens, assembly GCA_007258455.2. NCBI lineage: Eukaryota > Viridiplantae > Streptophyta > Pinopsida > Cupressales > Cupressaceae > Sequoia > Sequoia sempervirens. The sequence goes on along the minus strand of VDFB02075321.1, from coordinate 245,350,774 downwards.
ATTTGCATTCTTGGTTCCTAGTGTATCCTTGCCATTTATATGATGCATTTGTCACTTTTTGGATGGCATTGGGTGTAATTTCCTTCATAATTGTGATCTATCTTAGCATATTGCATTCCTCTTGGTGACCTAATATGATGCACTACATCGCCTAAGTTGAGAATATACTATTCTTTGGTTGGTCGTCTCTTGGAGACATTAGAAACAATGTTCCCTAAGTGATTGACCTTGCATGAACTGAACAAGACTCATTTGAACATCTTTTACATTTTACACTTTTTCCACTTTAAATTTTTACATTTTGAATTCATTTTTTCCACCTTGCATAACATAGCTTGCATGACTGTGGTACTTTGTCTTTTTTTATTTGCGGTGCCTTGTTAAATTTATCAACGGGTGTAATTTTAATATGGTTGAGTGGGAATCCCACTTAGTGGCATGAATTTTCCTCATAGCCACTTTTGTGTTTGTGAGTACATACCAACTAGCATATGTATCTTACTGTTTGGGATTTCTCACCCTGTAGACAACTAATTCTGTGGCTCCAGAGTAAGTACATTTGGGCCTTCTCACCTAGTGGACCGTCCTGTGTTCTATCACCCCAAAGTGAGTACACATTCTCTTTTTCAAAAAATTAGCCTAGATCTAATCCACAAATAGTTGGATTGACGATTGAAGCTTCATCTAGTTCATCTCAACACTTATGTGTTCCTTTGTTCTTATGTCTAGTTTTCCATGGGATCTTCATCCTAGGGGCTTGATCATCCCTCTTGATTGTTGTCATTCCATCTTGCTAGCATAAGTGCATTTGAACCCTCCTCTCGATATTCATGGCTACTTTAGTGTGAGTTTGAAGCAAGTTCATCCTCTCACTAAAGTGGGGGACAAATGTGTCATAGGGAAATGGCCTCTTATCATTTTCATGGCCTTTTAGGTCTTGTTTCATGGTGTTGAAACTATGTTGCTCTGATTTTATGTTGTGACATGGCTTGAACATGCTTATTTAAGTACTAAAATTCAAAGAACGACATCTTGTGAAGGTGTTGTGAAGTGTTGTAAGACATTCTACATTCTTCTAGACTCTATTAATTACAATTTACCTAAAAATAATCTCTTTTCTCATCAATAAGTCCTATTTTGAAGTGTTGTAGTCTTGTAACAAACTTTAATGCTCTCCTAGGCACATCTTCACTATTTATCCTTTTATTATGCTTTATTTGGCCCCTTTATGCTCTCATATGCTTAATTAACTATATTTTTGAGTATTATCTTGACACACATTTTCAGGTCCTAGGTGGGACCCATTTTCCATGGGTGGAAAATGAGCCCCTTTGGCCCCAATTTCAAAATATTTTAAATTTCCTTTTAGGATTTTATTCAAAAACATTTGATGTTGGCCTGGGATGAGGTATGAATGAGTAACTAAGGCACAAGTGTGTATAAATAAATGATTTTCACCTCATTTTACATCTCCTACAATTCCCATTCATCAATTTCACTTATCCACCTATTCATTCAAGCATTCAAGCATTTTACATCTTTTCAAGAACTATTCAAGCACTTTGAAGCATCCATTGACATTACTTCAAACTTGCATCATCAACAGTTTGGTAAGTTGATAGAATTTGCATGTTGTTAGTTTATCATTCCTATGCATTTCATTATTTTATTAAAGGTTTGATTACCAAAAGTGGGGTTTGACCAAGGAAAACCCCTATTCACTAACCTTAAACCATTTTTCCCTATGGTATGTTTGTTTTTAGACCTATGTACGCAAATTTGACAAGCTTTTTGGTGTTGAATATTGGTTTACAAGTCAACTTGGTGCTTTAAGTCAACTCAAGTCTATTTCAAGCTTGGAGAAGGTTTTTTGTCTATTTCCCATAGAATTGACTTCAACAACCCGACATTTAGTAATTTCCAAATCTGGTGTTGCAGAGTTGTCTCCTAATTTTTCAAAAATTTGGGAGAGGACTGATTCACCACCTGTGGTGAATGAGTCCCATCTTAGGACTAAAAATCTAAATTTTTTCAAATTTTGGATCCTAACAGACAAAAACTTGCTTCCGACAAATTTTCACAAGAGGAGGACTAATTCGCCACCCTAGGCGAATGAGTCCCACTGTGAAAAATCAATGATTTCAGCCAACATCCACAACATTCTAGATTTGTCATATTTTGTCTAGGTGCACTCAAATTCATTCTTTTCCTTTCTATTATGCATATTTTCTTCATTTAGTTCATTTTTGCATATCACAACATGTTTTCAAACATAGTGTAAATCTTAGTTTTTCATTTTTTTCATTCATTTAGATCAGTCAATTGAATTTAGTTAATTTGATTTAAGTTATACAACATCACACATAACATTATTTGAATGAACCATTAGCATTTTTTCTCCTATCTCTCTCCTTTTAGGTGAAAACCCTAGAAGTGCAAGAATTGTCTATAGGATCCATAAATCAAATGGTTCACCTATCTTACTAGCATTAGTGCACTTGGACCCCTCTTGAAGTTATTTTTTATACTTCAATGTGATTTTGAAGCAAGTTCATCCTCTCACTAAATTGTGGGCTAAATGTAGTGTCAAAAAATGTCATCGGTGACATTTTCACACTTGTTTGGGCCCTCCTTATAAAATTGAGCTTAATGATGCCTTGAATTAGTGTTGTAATGTGTTTAACACACTCACATTAGGTCTTGGGCCCCTATGAATTAAATAAACTTAATTGGGCCTTATTTGGAGTGTTGTAAAGTGTTGAAACACACTTTCACACTTTTCTAGTGCTATTAATAATTGTGCTTCTTTATACTTTAATTGGCCTTATTTTTCATCAACAAGCCCAACTTAATGCATCCTTTTGAGGATAATTCTAACAAAAATCAACATCCAATCATAATTCAGGTATTTTCAAGTTGTGTGGCCCATATTTAGTGATCGGAGACCAATACACCACCTTGGGTGTATGAGTCGCACCTGGGTTTTTGGGTCTCCATCCTAGTTTTACACCTTTCTAAGCATTTTTTAAATTTGTCCAATAAATTATTCCTAATGGGACTCATATGCCACCTTGTGTGTATGAGTCCTATGTGGTCCAAAATTAAAATTAATTCAATTTCTTGATTGGATTTTATCCTCCTAGATCTGATGCCAGCTTGTAGCATTGTAATTTCAAGAATTCTTGCATAATTAAGTATAAATACAAGGTTATTTCACTCATTTTCACCTAAGCATTCAAGGGATCATCCAAGACTTCTGTGAGAGCATCCTTATAGAAAATTTGAGTTCACAAGATCATTCAATAGCATTCATGAGTCTTCAAAAGAAGATTATCAAGAATTCTAGAGCATTATTCAAGCATCAAGCATCATGTCAAAGTCTTCATGCATCATGTTTGTTTTTGAGCTAGCATTTCATTCAAGATCTATCCTATTCAATATAGAGTCAAGATCTACATCCATTGGTTCCATCTCATACATGTTTGTAGTACTTCATTACTAGGGTTTGGTGCATTTCAACATCATATTTTGTTCATTCATCATTCTCCATTTCTATTTCATTTCATTTCAAGGTTTGATTAGCAAAATGGGTTTTGACTAAGGAAAACCCCTTTCCACTAACAAAACAACATTTTTCCCTCTCTTTAGTGTGTGATTTGTAGGTTTAGGTTGAAGACACATTGAAGAGAAATCTTCAAAAAAGTTGTCAGAGTGTTTAAAGTTTCCAAAGTTGTAACCTTGAACTGGAGATACTTGGAAGACTTCTACAGGTTGTAAATCAAGGCTTTAGATCGAAAAATTAATTGGGAAGCACAGAGTAGACCTTGAAAATTAGATTTAAACTTTGAAGCTTCAAAAAACCCTAACTAGACTTATACGCCAATTTTGGCATATGAGTCCTAGTTTAGGTCAATTTTTAGGTTTTTATAGATTTGAATACCCATTTGCAAAATTCTTGTTTCTACACAAAAACCTAGATCTGGGACTAATTTTCCCAACCTAGCATATGAGTCCTAATCAATATTAATGTCACTATTTTCATCATTTCAGAGCTCCATCTAGTCATCTTCAAATTTCCAGGTGCACACATTTCATCTTGCAACTTTCTATTTTGTTTTACATACTTTTCTAGGTCATTTAGTGAAAGTTTACATTGCATTAAGTTTAAGCATTTCACCTTGCATTACATTTTTCTTTCCAAGTCATAACTTGGTGGTGAGCCCATCATCAATTTATAATCAGCCCCTAGGACAACACTATTGCAAGATCTCTCTCTTTTGCATTAAGATCTCTAGGGTCATCCTTGAATGAGAGAGTGTGAAGATTGTTATTCTATCTCCCAAGAATAGAAGCAACAATTTTCCTCCCTTCAGTCATCTTGCATCCTCAATTCAAGAAGAAATCATGCACACTTGCATCATTCAAATTACTTACAAAAAGAAGGTTTCATGCCAAACTAGGGATATGTAGGACACCATCGATCCCCTTCAGCCTACCATTTGGGAATATTATCTTGACTCTTCCACAACCAAAATATTTTAGGTGAGATTAATCATGTAGGTACACCTTCCTAGTGCCATCATAACTTTCATATTTAGAAAACCAATCTCAATGTGAATTCATGTGGAAAGAAGCACAAGATTCTATCAGCCACACATATTGCAATGCATGCATTGTCAAGGCAATGAGAAAATCATTTGCATCATCTTGAGAGGATTTATTATATTTAGAATCAAAGAAAGCCTTCTTTTTCTTATTTTCTCATCCTTACAATCTTTGTGGTAGTGACCAGATTTGTTGCAATCCCAAAATTTCACCTTGGTCTTACTAAGATACTTAGATCTCCCATGAGATTTACATTCTAACTTTTCTTTCTTCGTGTTCTTATTTTTTCCTTTTTCTCTTGTTCTTCCTCAAACTATCAGAGCATCCTTAGTCATTTTTGAAGATTTTATCTTCATCTCTTCAAATAAAGATTACACAACCACTTCATCTATCTTAAAGGTGATAGTGTTACTTCTAATGGTAATGACAAGGTGGTCCTAAGAATCTGGTAGTGAGCACAACAAAGTCATGCAATATTACCCCTCCTCCATTTTCACACCAATAGACTTCAACTGGGTAGCTAGCATGTTGAATGCAATCAGGTGATCTATGATAGATCCTCCTTCCTCTATCCACATAAAATACATCTTCTTTTGCAAGAACAACTTATTTACTAGGGATTTAGCCTAATAAATCTAAGCAATTTTCTTCCAAACAAGTGCAACAGTCTTCTCTTCATGAACATTTAGGAGTACTAAATCAGCTAAACATAGTCCTATCAGACCATTAGCCTTTTGATCTATCATATCCCAATCTTCGTGTTTCATGCCCATTGGCATAGTTCCAAAAACAACTATCCACAAGACTTGATCTACAGGCATGTCTTCTAGCTTGAACTTCCATAGCTCAAAGTTCCCTTTGTTAAATTTATCTATATCTCAACTCTACTAGATGTGCTCTCCATCTCCTTCCTACAACAAGGTTAACAAAAAAAATTGTGACAAACTCCTACTCAAAATTAAACCAGTATACAAAACCCTTTAACCCATAATAGGAAACAGAGGTGATCAAGCTTTGATACCAACTAAAAGGAAGTTGGGTACACGGAAAAACTTCCAACACCAATCCATCAGTGGAGAGAATGCTAAAATTTCTACATTTTCAAACCGTTATTCAATTACAATAAAGAAGATGCACAAAATAGATAAAGATCAATAATATTAGAGGTATGATAAAAACACATAACACCAAATATACATGGGGAAAACTCTTTTAGGAGAAAACTCCCACACTCTAAAATCTTGAACAATGTATTATTTATAATAAAATAGTTACAATACATTTGCAGTGAAAGCCTCTACAGGAGTTTGTGTATGTTACAATTTTGGAGTCAATTTGGTAGCATAATGGTGTCTCAACAACACAACAATCTACAACTCAAAAATATAAGTGCTCAATATTTAAGAGATTATAATGCATAAATTAGATATTTCTAAACTCAAATGCCAAATGCTCAAGATACAACATTGAAAGTGCCAAAATCACTACACATGCATAACAGTAAGTTTCCAATTGTCATCACATGCAATATTGTAATTGCTAATTGTCACTAAACCTACACATACAAAAGATGCACTTGCCAAAAAATAATTTCATCTCTAAAACTCACATTCCATGCAAACTCAACATGAAAATAGAAAATTCCTTCATGCACTACTCCACCTATAAACAGTAACTTCAAAATTGATTCCTCCTCAAAGATAGAAACTACAAGTTGTAACTCACAAGACAACATGGGATAATTATCAATATTCAATATTTAAATAATCAATGCTAATAAAAATCAAAGGTTGAGACACATTCATTTTCCTAACATGAACTTTATATCTTCTCTTAGCTTGCATAGTGTCTTGAACATCCCTCCTTGGTGAACTATGTGATATTATTGTGACTTATTTCTTATTTTTGTGATTTCCTTTCTTAAAAGATGAACTACTATTTGTTCAATGCTTATGGTTATCTATAGATTGCACATAATTTATCATTTTCCTCTTCTTCTCTCCCTCAATGAACCTCTTTGTCTTCAACTACTATTGGGTTACTACTTCCTATGATCTCTACTAGATCATTAAATACAAAACAACGAATAGTGATCCTCCTTTTGTGATTTCTCGGTGACTCCCTTCCTTCTGGTGGATTCCCCTTTAGCTGTGGCTATGATTGCTCTCAAATAACTCACGTTCCATTTTCCCTCAAACTTCATGGTCTAGCTCTTATTTTAGTGGGAAAGACTTAACAATTTCTTACAACTTCAATGGCTACTTCAACTTGGGTGGAATATTTCTTTAGTGGGATTTTTTATCTTCTATTTTCCTTAATTATTTGACACTGGCATATACACACCTACTGACTCAAGTACTATGCTTGATTGCTAGGCTTTCATAGACTTCCTTGATACCCTATTGCTCTTGCTTTTCTTGGATATTCTAGATGAATGCTAGCTCTAATACCATTTGTAGGATTGAAGTCAGGCCGGGGGCGGGGGAGATAAAAAAAAGCAAAAAGAAATGGAACCATAATCAGACTAGATATTTTATATTCATCAAATGAAATAGTTGTTCTAACTATGAAAGCTTCAACTCTTCTACCATTACACCATTACATGGAACATTACAAAGACTTTATGAGTTGTTGCTCCTTAAACATTCTACCATTACATTCTCATGACTATTGTTGGAGTTTCTATTCCTTGACTAACATAAAACCATTCATCAATAACTCCATTTCATTCATTCTTACAGCTCCTTGAGTTACTGCTCCTTAAGAGACATCAACATACAACATACTCCTTACAACTCTACGGAGTTGGACTCATTTGAGAGTACTTACAACAAAGAAGACTTAAATAATATATAAAGACCTATGCACATACGGAAGACAAAGAACAAAAAATTAAATATTTTATTCTATGGCACTTAGAAAATGTGTGGAACTTGTGATGAGTTAATAAGAAATCCTTTCAAATCTTTTTAAATCTTTCTTCTTGATTTGTCTTCAATACTAATTCAATGCTAATACAAAGAGGACAGACATAATTGAAGTAGTTGAGATTATATTTCCAACAAAATATACAAATTTATAATTTAATATATTAAATATTTTGAAAAATATATTTATTTTTAATATATAAACATAAAATATTTAAATTTTCAAAAATATAATTTATTTTATAACCTTTGATAAATATATATTACTTTTCATTAGTTAACATTAACTAAATAATATATATATTGTCCAGCAATGAAAATTTACAATAGCGAACGAATTTTTATTTGACAGGCATGCCTAATTTAAACTTCCAAATCACTTATAACTACTCTTTCTTGTTCAGTGACTGCTATTCTTCTAAAATTATATCATTGTCATCCAATGTAGCATATGTAACATGAGAAAGCTGTTTATATAATTATTTAGTTTTTACCAACTTATTTAGACTACATATCACTACCGTAGAACACAGAAAACAATAGTGTGCACAGAGATAAGTCAAAACAATTGCACACCTTGGAAAAAAATTCATAGCAGTCTACTCTGGACTAATTATTAAATTGTTTACACAAAAATAATTTAGACAAAAACGTAAAGAAAATCATATGAATATCTTCTGTGAGTGGTTACAAAATTCTCCACGGCTTTGAAGAATTGATTAAGATCAAGTGTAAGGGAATAGTACAACACCTCAATCCTTTCTGGCAGTCCACATGATTATCCAACAGCCACCTCTATTCGCTTAGTGACATCACTGATTTCTATGTTCAGATTCTATATATCATTTTTTTTGTTTCTTTCAAACTATATTTTGAATTTATTATCTGTTTTGAGCTTTTAAAAATTGAGGTTAGGTTTGAGATCTTGACAAAATTAGTAGAATGATGCCTTTTAATCTTCTCTACATAATTTTAAATTTTTTTGATGATTGATGTATCAAATATTTACATATTATTTTTTAAATGTATTTAAATTATGTATATATCTAATTATTAAAGTTAATATATATATTTATTACCTTTTCTATTTTAATAACTGAGATGGAGTTAATTCATATGGATTCAAAAAATATGATATTTTAAAAATATTTATATTTATCTTTGGTTAGATTTATGTAATCCAATTAAAAAAATAAAATTTAATATTATTTTTAAACTTATCAGATTTTTTTTCTACAGTATATAAATATATGCTAAAAATTAATTAAAAATTCTTATCTAATTCATAGCTGGCATCTGGGTCTACTGACCCCATAAATCTTTTCGATTCTATATTCTTCATTACAAGCTTTTTCAAGAGCCCACACTTATGAAAACGAGAATTTCTTACCTACTTAAAACATATATTATACCTGCTAGGCTGTGTAGATAATCACAAGGTGGAACAGATTCCAACATGGAGAAGATGATGACCCATTGGACAGCTACCACCAACTTTCATAACTCGAAACCCTTTATTTTTAGAAACTTCACCAATAATTTGGTATCTTGAATAGGTTCCTACGCATAAACGTTGGGTATAAATAGACAAGAGAAGCTAGGTACTCTGTCAGAATCTGTTGGGTACCGTATGTCTTGTAATAGGAGGCAATGAAGAATTGTCTAAGGTTTTTGAGCTTAAACACAGGAGGAGGATATACCTGCTCATTGTTGGTTCTGGTTATGTTCTTTTTCTCACAAGGAGAATGTTCCACCTTCAATGAAAACTTTGCTATTTCATGGGGAGGTGACCATGTCAAATTGTCAAATGATGGACAGACAGTACAGCTCCTTATGGATGGAGTTTCAGGTATATATGTCAACCGACCAGAGTGTATATTGTATTGGAGAATGCTTATAATGATTAAAATGATAATAATATTGCCTTTCAATTGTTGTTTCAGGTTCTGGATTCGCTTCAAAAAATCAATACTTGTTTGGAAGATTTAACATGAAAATTAAGTTGGTCCCTGGAAATTCTACAGGAACAGTGACTGCATATTATGTATATAAGCTACCACCCTTCCATATCTATTTGAGAGCCTAAATAGAAAAAATAGAAAACAACTACTCTGCAATATAAATAGGTGATAGCCCATTAAGTCGGTTAACATTAGGTGACATCCTCATGGTTTTGGTGTTTTCTATATCTTTTGTCCATCTATACTATAGGATGGTATGAACGTGGAATTAATTTGAAATAATATTCTTTTCTTCTTAACTTTCTCGTAGAGAACTTTTCACCATGTCTATTTACAACAAAACTTATGATATTTTTACTATGTTCACATTGCATATAATAACTGGATAATAAATATGTTATGAAGGAAATAATACAATGGAGTTGATTGCTTTTAAGTAGATTAGCTTAGAACACAACATGGGGGCTATAAACATTTCTGGTGATGATTTGATGAGATCATAAGAAGAATTGAGATATAAAGTAATGTTTGTTTGTATATGTATTTTGGATTAGATGTCCTCAGACTCATCCTCCCATGATGAAGTAGACTTTGAATTCCTGGGGAACCTGCCAGTAAAGGATTATATTCTACAAACCAACGTTTTTGCAGGTGGGGTTGGAAACAGAGAGCAAAGGATTCATCTCTAGTTTGATCCATCTGCAGACTTCCATGATTATTCAATTCTTTGGAACCAAAAGCAAATTGTGTATGGGATCTTCCCTCCTATCAATCTAAATAATTAGATAGTTGATCATTGACTTCTCTACCATTTTCATTTGATGTTAAAGATAGAGATTTAGGTTTTGTTCCACTGTGTTTCAAAGAAAGATTTCTTTAACTTCAAACATTTGTGTATAATTGTCTCATATAATAATGCTATTTGTGAGCAGATTTGGTGTGGATTCAATACCTATTAGGGTGTTCAAGAACAATGAAGGAGTTGGGGTCCCGTATCTAAAGAATCAACCCATGAAAATCATCTCTACCCTTTGGAATGGGGAAGAGTGGGCCACAGATGGAGGAAAAGTGAAAATAGAATGGAGTAAAGCTCCCTTCATTGCATCTTATCAATCCTTTGAAGTGGATGGTTGTGTATCATCTGCTCAGTCCTATACTGGCCACTGCTGGGAGCAACCAGAATTTCAGGGACTCAATCAAAAGCAACTCTGCAGGCTTCGATGGGTTCAGAAAAAATATATGTTCTATGATTACTGCAAGGACAAATCTGGAAGGTTTTCTAGTGTTCCGCCTGAATGTGCTATAAACCCCTAAACATGGAAAATCTGTAAAGTATTTAGAGCGCCTATTGATTCATCTCCAATTTCCAATAAGAAATTTTTTGAATATAATGGTTGTAAAATTCCCATTCTTATTGTCAATGTTGATAAAGATTGACTAAAAAATAATGCAGTCTATTTTGATCTTTATATTCATTAAATATGGGTTGATATATATTAATTTAAAAATTACACCATTTAGATCTTATTGTAAATAAAACATTTTTAAAATATATATTTTTTTATTTTTTTCTAAAAATCTCATATATCAGTTATTGATTATATCACTTGTTAAATATTATATAATCTTAATTATCAAATTTAGTTTAACATGAAAAATAAAATAAAATATTTAGCCTATAGGTTATTTGTTTGAAATTTCTGCTGGTATTTTTGTCAGCCCAGCCGTGAATAGGATTTGTTGGCACCGGAAATTTCTTGGCTGGTGGCGACTTCCCTAGGGTTGTTTATGACGACATGGAGTTTGTTAATTACATGGGTTGATGGTGGTGGAGTTGGTTGCCTCGATACGCAGAAGTAGAATGGTAAGTGTTTGCTCGCATGAGGGTTAATGCATCCCAACGTTGTTGTATGATGGCAGCAAACGAATTAAATGCAATATTCAATGTTGTAGTGTGGGAAAGTATATTGTTTTTGGTAGTAGAGTATTGAAAAAATCGTCGCCTTCGTCTCCATTTGATAGCAGTTGGAGGGTTTTAACACTAATGTGTTGCGAAATGTGCAAGAAAGTATACTAATTAAGTTGCATTGTCGACAGAGCCATTGTGGTGTTGGTTTGATAGTAGACTATTGTAAAACTCATCACCTTTGACTCCGTTTTATATCAGATTGGAGGATTTTAAAACTGTTGTGCTCCCAAATCTGTAAGTCATTTTACATGGGTATTTTGCATAAATGATTAATTTATTGTTCATGTCTTTCGTTCTCTGCTTATTGTTCCTTTTGATAGCAGGTTGGAGGATTTTAACATTGATGTGTTGCGAAATGTGCAAGAAATTATATTGATTAAGTTGCATTGTCGAAAGAGCCATTGTGGTGTTGGTTTGATAGCAAACTATTGTAAAAATCATCGCCTTCGACTTCGTTTTATAGCAGATTAGAGGGTTTTAAAACTGTTGTGCTCTAGAATTTGTAAGTCATTTTACATGGGTATTTTGCACAAATGATTAATTTATTGTTTATGTGTTTCACTCTCTGCTTATTGTTTCTTGTTATATGTTTGTATCTTTTCCATTATACCCATTTTGGGGACTTCAAAGAGATTATGGCTCTGTATGGATGGAGAAATTACAGTTAAATCTTCTTTCTTTCCTCAAAAATTATGGTTAGGGTTAGTAATTTTTTCGCCCTTCATTTATTATTTATAGTTATCTCTATGCATCTTTGGCGTTATACCCATTAACATATGAGAAATTGTAGATTAACATAGGAGTGATTGCATATATATATATATATATATATATATATATATATATATATATATATATAGAGAGAGAGAGAGAGGGGGGGGTTAGAATTAAAGCATAAAGATATTCCAGATAAAATTAGTTTAGTGGTTGTAAGTGTTATTCTAATAGGTCTTTTAGAAATTATCCATTTGTCTATAATATTTAGTGTCAGGTAAAGTTACTTGAATTTTCAATTAAGTTTATGGCATTATACCCATTTTGCATAGATTATTGGTACCCATTGGCTTAGCGACTTGTACTTAATGTGGGTTTTCATTGATCTATCATTTACTTGTGATTCTTAAATGTTCTTCTAACACCTCTTACAACTGTTGCATAAACTAATTTTCTTGTACTAATATGTTTCATGATATTCTTTTTCCTTCATTTGTTTGAAGCTCCTTATAACAAATTGTTAATTGACATGGTTATTTTGTCTGGATGGAACATGTTATGTGTCTGGTATCAATATGTTTCATGATATTTTTTTTTCTCAATTGTTTGAAGTTTCCCATAACAAACTGTTCTTCATGATATTCTTTTCTTCAGTTCCCCATAGCAAACTATTCATTATCATAGTTTGTCTCTTCTATTCTCCATATTTTAAAGTTCTATTTAATGTGGGTTTTTGAACATTTGTGATTTTCTTGTGATTGTTAAATGTTTTTCTAATAGCTCTTTTCCAATTTCCCTTATTTTCTATAACATTTAGTAGCGAATAAGTGTTATTCTAATACCTCTTATACAATTACTCTATTTTTCTTTAATATATATATATGTGTGTATATGTATATGTCTATGTTTCGAAGCATTGATTTTCAGATACAATTCACATTGTATGTGTATATATAGTTTAGTGGATGTTAAGTGTTATTCTAATAGCTCTATTAGAATTTCTCTATTTGGCTATAATATTTAGTGCTAAGTAATGTAGCTCGAATTTTCAATTAATTTTGTGGCATTATTACCCATTTTGCACAAATTATTGGTGTAAGTGTGGAATAAGTAAATAAGTAAAACAACTAAAAACACTTCTTAATGAAACATTATATCAAGATTTAACAACAATTAACTAATTTAAAGCACATAAAACTTGAAAGCATCTCATTGTTTCCTATCTCCAAAGATTTATCAAATCATAGAGGGCTCTTAGATTTGGTAAGCATTGTGATTGTTAAAATTCTAATCTAGAGAATGGAGTGATGCTAAATGCAATGATGTACTTCTATATGGTGATTTCTAAATGATATTGATGCTACTATAATCTATGCTGACATGAACCCTGATGGATGGAAGCTATAGTAAAACTATGATGTAGTATTGATATTGATTCTACAGATGCTATGATTGCTATGGTTGCTTGATTGCTAGGATGCTATTCCTGTAGAGTAAGTTTGCACAAATATGATAGATTCTAGATCCATTTCCTATGAAGAAAGGTTGTATATATAAATTTACGACAGCACATCATGATGGGGCAGCATAGCAAAGGCTTTGATTCAATCTGAATAATTGAATGGTAAGAGATTGAGAAGCTTGAGATGATTATGGGAATGGTTTCTCCCCATGCAAACATCAGGCCAGATGATAGGAAGAATTAGAGGAATGAGATTGAGAAGATTTCCTACAAATTTGTCTCCACAGCTTTCCCGTGAATACCAGTTAAATTAAATTGGATATTTGATATCTACTTTGGTAGGTGAGTGAATAGAGGAAATTTCCCTTTATACCTTTATTTGAATAATTTATGATTTTATTCAAATTAGTAAAAGGGGATAAATAATTTAATTAAAAAAACTATAGAATTTTTTTATTAAATAAATATAGAAGGGATATGGTAATTAAACAATAAAGTATTTAACCTTGTTTAATTAATTAAGATTGAATGATGTGATAATTAAATAACACAAACTATTGAAGTTTTATATTAATTAAAATTGAAGAATAGGAGAATGAACTATATATAAATATTTCTATATATTTATTAAGTAGATAAATTTAATTATGATAATTAAATAAGACAAAGTGAAATTTGTTTATTTAATTAAGAAGAAAAATAATAGAATAAAGATTGAAAATTTTAAGATGAACTATATAAATAAATATTTCCATTTATTTAATAGTAGATGAAATAAAGGTTAATTAATCAAATAAATCATATTTAATTAATTATATTCTCCAAACCATTTTTAGGTGTATACATTTTGCCCCTCTTTGAAGTGATGTGTTGACACATTGCTTCAAAGAAAATTTTGTTGTTGCAACTAGTATCAACAAATTTTTTTTAGTATGCCCTAGACTTGCCCTAGACATTGATTTTCAAGTGATGATGAATATATGCCCCCTCAGGAGATAAATTAATGAATTTTTTAATTTTTTTAATTTTTTCAAAAATTTTGAAATTTCTGATGAATTTTTTTTTATGATGATTCAATGAATATTTGATGGTGAAATAATTTATCTCCTGGTAGAGAATGTAGAATATTGCCCCTGGATGAATTTGAAGTAATCTCTCCTTTAAAAAAAAATAATTAACCCCATAAAAATCCCACCAAAAATAACCTATAAAAGGTCAAAAAGGTCATTTTCAAACTCATTTGTTCATTTGAGTTTTGAAAATTTGAAAGAGAGCAATTTGTGCAATTTGGAGCAGGATGTTGATTCCCTACCATACTCACCATTTTGAGTGCATGCGACATTACCACCACCTGACTGTCTATGGACCTCTGGTATGTACCCTTTAACTCCCTTGGTTTGTGTGATTTCCTCATTTTTCATGCATTTTTTTGCATTTGAAAATTTAAGTTTCTTTTAGCACTTCTACATGCTGCAGTAGCACTTCTGCTTTCTATTCTAGTGCTTCCAACATTTTAGTGCTTAGGTCAAATCTTTTAGTGCCTAGGTAGAATGTTTTAGCACTTCCAATGTTTTGGCACGTAGGATAGATAGTTTAGCGCTTTTACCTACTGTTTTAGTGCTTTCAATAGATTAGCGCTTTGGATTATAAGTTTAGCACTTTTACCTTTTGTTTTAGAACTTTTACTTGTTCAGCGTGTTGACTCGATACTTTAGGGCTTTTCCCCAATTAAATAACACTTTCGATAAAGTGGCACTTTGACCATATATTATAGCTCTTATGCCTAATGAAATGGCACTTTTGATGTTTTTATGCTTTGAAACTCTATTTTAGTGCTTCTATGTCAGATTGATAAAATTTGTCAAAAAATTTCTTGATTTGTCAATTTTTTATCGTGTCAACCGTTGGTTTCATATGATTGATGATCCTGATCAAGTAGATGGTGTCAACCTCATGATAGGAAAGGTTTGATGATTGATTTGATGATAATTATCCTTATGATAGGTGAGGAATAATTATAAGTTGATTGATTTGCCTCATGATAGGAAAGGTTGAATGATGTTTGCTAACGAGATTTAATCAAAAGTCTCACTAAGAGTTGATTAGGTTTCATAGGATAATTGATGTTTTGATGATTTTGAAAAAAGAGTACTGACTTTGAATATTTCATGATGAAATGCAACTTTGATGAACCTCCAGACTAGAGAGTGATTTCCTCAGAAATTTTAGTTGGTACGACAGTTGGCCCAGCCTGAGACAACTATCATTACACATTGTGGATTGTCCTCTTTACTAGACATGCCTTAGATTAGGATTAATCAGGGTCTCTTGACAGCGTTAGCGAAGAGGTGGCACAACAAGCATAACACCTTCCACTTAGCTACCAACAAGATCACAATCACCCCAAAGGATGTTTGGAGGATTCTACAAGTTCTAATTGTGGGGGATATTGTTTTTTTATGATTCATCAGAGCAGGGTGGTACTAAGGTTCTTCGCAAGGTGTTTCAGGATGCCAGGATTACTGGTATGTGGATTTTGTGGTGTGAGATGGTTTACACATATGCCACTTTACCGACAATACTTGTTAGATTCATCAGAGGATTCCTTTTTCCTAATCACAAGTCAAAGGGATTCCCTATTGGTTGGGGTTGTGTACTTGAGAGTATGGTCATGCACGGGACTAGATACGCTTGGGGCATGTGCATGCTTGCCCACCTTTATCAGGATTTTCATTCAGTGGTGTACCTTGGAGGTTGGAGTTACTTTACTTCAGGTATGGGCGTGGGAGCATATTGTTGTCACACTGAAGCAACATCCTGCTAGGTGGCCTTATGTGCATAGATATGTAGGTTGACTTACTCAGCCTGGACTAGGAAAATTAGATCATTGGCACATAGTTCTTGATGATATGGAGACTATTACCTGGCATCCCTATTTTGATTGGTAGCATTGGGATGATGATGACGTAGAGTTGCCATTCTTATGTTAGTCTTTTATTTTGATCAGGAACACATGGCGGGTGTTGGAGAGATTTCTACCGAGACAAGTTCTTCGTCAGTATGACATCCTTCAGGGTATTCCATAGGGTGTTGCCCACTATGCTCAACGATAGTTGGATTCTACAAATTGGGGGCCTAGGTTGTCATATGATGTGGCAATACAGGAGTTATAGGCTTTACAACCTCTTGTGTGGGAGATCTGACCATATATTGTGGAGCCACTAGTGACAACAGATTATTCAGAGCATCTGGTATTACATCCATTTCCACACATTACAATTCCTAATGAGCTAGCACCATTAGCTACTAGGGAGGAGATTTTTTCACACACCGACACAGACGAAGGGGAGAGGAGATTGGTGGTGAGGAGGATGTAGGTGGTGAGGAGGATGTTGGTGGTGAGGAGGATGTGGAGGTAGAGGAGGTGGATAGCAACAACAATGAGAGTGATGGCAGTAGAGATAGTGGAGATGAGGGGAGTAGTAGTGGTGATAGCAATGGGGATAGTCCAGGTGGATCGGGTATAGGTGTATCGGGTGTTGGTGGGTCAGGTCCTAGTTTAGAGGAGTGAATGATGCATACCGTGCCTCGTAAGAGGCAAGAAATGGCAAATCCTTCAAAGCGGATGCAAATTGTGAGCTTTCCTGTGAATACTAGTTGAATTAAATTGGATATTTGATATCCAATTTGGTAGGTGAGTGAATAGAGGAAATTTCTCTTTATGCCTTTATTTGAATAATTTATGATTTTATTCAAATTAGTAAAAGGGGATAAATAAATTAATAAAACAAACTATATCTAATTTGTTTATTAAATAAATATAGAAGGGATATGATAATTAAACAAAGTATTTAACCTTGTTTAATTAATTAAGATTGAATGATGTGATAATTAAATAACACAAACTATTGAAGTTGTATATTTAATTAAAATTGAAGAATAGGAGAATGAACTATAAATAAATAATTCTATTTATTTATTAAGTAGATGAATATAATTATGATAATTAAATAAAACAAAGTGAAATTGTTTATTTAATTAAGAGAAAAATAATAGAATAAAGATTGAAGAATTTAAGATGAACTATATAAATAAATATTTCTATTTATTTAATAGTAGATGAAATAAAGGTTAATTAATCAAATTAGTCATATTTAATTAATTATATTCTCTAGACCATTTTTAGGTGTATACAATTGGTACCCATTGGCTTAACGACTTCCACTTAATGAGGGTTTTCATTGATCTGTCATTTACATGTAATTCTTAAGTGTTATTCTAACACCTCTTATAGTTGTTACATAGATTGCTTGTCTTGTACCAATATGTTTCATGATATTCTTTTTCCCTCCTTTGTTTGAAGATCCTTATAACAAACTATTAATTGTCATGGTTATTTTATATGGATGGAACATGTTATGTGTCTTCTATCAATATGTTTCATGATATTCTTTTTTTTCAACTGTTTGAAGTTCCCCATAAAAAACTATTTTTCATGATATTCATTTTTTTAGTTCCTCATAGAAAACTATTAATTATTGTAGTTTTCCTCTTCTATTATCCATATTTTAAAGTTCTATTTAATGTGGGTTTTTGAACATCTTTCATTTTCCTATGATTGTTAAGTGTTTTTCTAATAGCTATTTTCCAATTTCCTTTTTTTTTCTATAATATTTAGTAGTGAATAAGTGTTATTCTAGTACCTCTTAAATACAATTACTCTATTTGTCTTCAATATATATATGCGTATATGTTTTTGTCTATGTTTTGACCCATTGATTTTCACATACAGTTCACATTATATGTATATATATATATATATGTATATATATATGTATATATAAATATATATATACATATATATATGTATATATATGTGTATATGTATATATATATATGTATATGTATATATATATGTGTGTGTGTATATATATGTATATATAAATATATATTTATATTTATATATACACACACATATATATGTGATATAAATATATATACATATGTGTATATATATATGTATGTTTTACTAATAGTTCTTTTACAATTTCCCTATTTGTCTATAATACTAAGTGCCATATAATGCAGCTCGAATTTAGAATTGACAAGCCAGTTGTTACATAGATTCCTTGTCTTGTATCAATATGTTTCATGATATTCTTTTTCCTTGATCTATTTGAAGCTCCCTATAACAAATTATTCTATTGTTCTTGTAAGAAGGATTGTTTTCAATTTTTTAAACTGTGAAATTTTGGGGTTTTCGATCATGTGCCATTTTCTTGTGATTCTTAAATGTTTTGCTGTAATTTTTAATCTTTCACCAAAAACGTTTACATGTGGACATGTATGTATGTGAAATTACTTACAAACAACATTCAAACTGAAGAACCCAGTTCAAGCGAAGAAATTGTTGTATAGATTTGAGCTTGGAGCGTATTCGAGGTTACTGTAAATTCTATCAGTATTCTAGGACAAGGTGTAACAACAATTTCTTCACTTGCAATGGGTTCTTCATTTGAATTGGGTTCAACAAAAGAAATGTGAGTTGTAGCAGAGGATTTTGTGATTATTTTCTATCCTACTATATAGATTTGAGTTTTGAGCGTATTCGAGGTTATTGTAAATTCTATCATTATGAGGACAAGGTGTAACAACAATTTCTTCACTTGCAATGGGTTCTTCATTCGAAGTGGGTTCAACAAAAGAAATGTGAGTTGTAGCAGAGGATTTTGTGAGTATTTTCTATCCTACAAAATGGTCAAAATACATCCTCTTGATAACTTGCATCCTATGATCTTGTCCTAATTTAAACCTCTTTTTTGTCTCTTGAGTTGAATATTTGTCCAAAATGAAGAACCCGGTTCAAGTGAGGAAATTGTTTATAGATTTGAGTTTGGAGTGTATTCGAGCTTACCTGAAATTCTATCAGTATCTAGACAAGGTGTAACAAAAATTTCTTCACTTGCACTGGGTTCTTCATTTGAACTAGCTTCAACAAAAGAAATGTGAGCAGCAATAGAGGCTTTTGTAAGTATTTTCTATCCTACAAAATGGTCAAAATACATCCTCTTGATAGTGCATTCTATGATCTTGTCCTAATTTAAACCTCTTTTTTGTCTCTCGGTTGAATATTTCTCCATATTTAAAAGTTCTATTTAATGTTGGTTTTCAATCATTTGTCATTTTCTTGTTGTTCTTAAGTGTTTTCCTCATAGTTCTTTTTACAATTTCCCTATTTTTCTTTAATATTTATTTCCAATAATCTGGCTTGAATTTAGAATTGACAAGCCAACTATTACATAGATTACTTGTTTGCTATTAGTATGTTTCATGATATTCTTTTCCCCTCATCTATTTGAAGCTTTTTGTAACAACTGTTCCTTTTCCTCAGTGTCCCATAACAAACTATTCATTATCATAATTTTCTATTTAATGTGGGTTGTTGATCATCTATCATTTTGTTGTGGTCCTTAAGTTTTTTTCTAATATTTATTTTATGATTTGCATGATTGTCTATAATATTTAGTGCCAAATAATGTATCTCAAATTTAGAATTGACAAGCCAACTACTACATAGATTGCTTGTCCTGTGTCAATATGTTTCATGATATTTTTTCCCCTCATCTATTTGAAGCTCCCTGTAACAAACTATTCATTTCTATAGTTTACCTCTTGTAAATTCTAAAATTTTGTAGATTGCTATAAACTGCAAACATGGCATTCATCTATACCTTTGGGCTACGTTCAATTTTTCTTGTCTTTGTATTTTTTTCTACCTTTGTTAAAGTTCTATTTAATGTGGGTTTTCAATCATCTGTCATTTACCTGTCATTCTTAAGTGTTTTTGTAATAGCTCTTTTACAATTTCTCTATTTCTCTATAATATTTAGTACTAGATAATGTAGCTCCAATTTTTAATTGACAAGCCAACTATTACATAGATTTCTTGTCTTCTATTAATATGTTTCATGATATAGTTTTTCCCACTTCCCCATAACAAATTGTTCATTATTGTAGTTCACCTCTTCTATTCCCCATGTTTTTAAGTTCTATTTAATGTGGGTTTTCGATTGTCTATCATTTTCCTATGATTATTAATTGTCTTCCTAATAGCTCTTTTACAGTTTCCCTATTTGCCTATAATATTTAGTGCAAAATAATGTAGCTTGAATTTTGAATTGGCAAGCCAACTATTTCATAGATTGCTTGTCTTGTATCAATATATTTCATGATATTGTCTTGTATCAATTTTTTTGTGCATTTAATTAAGGATTGTGCCCTCTTGTATTTTTTTGCTCAGCATGACACTTTAGGAGTTTCTTATTCTATTGTCCTTGTGACAAGAATTGTTTTTAACTTTCAAAATTCTGAAATTGTCATTTTCCTGTGATTATTAACTTTCTTTCTAATAGCTCTTTTACAGTTTCCCTATTTGCCTATAATATTTAGTGCCAAATAGTGTAGCTTGAATTTTGAATTGACAAGACAACTGTTACATAGATTGCTTGTCTTGTATCGATGTGTTTCATGATAATGTATTTGTATCAATGTTTTTTTTGCATTTAATTAAGGATTGTTCCCTCATGTATTTTTTGCTTGGCATGACACTTTAGGAGCTTCTTATTCTATTATCCTTGTGACAAGAATTGTTTTTAACTTTCAAAATTCTGAATTTTTTTAGATTGGTATAAACTACAAACATATCATTAACCTATACCTTTGAATTGCTTTCAATTTTTTTGGTATGTCTATTTTTTTTCCTCTGGTTATTGTTCCTCGATATCTCTATGCATCTTTGGTGCTATACACATTTTGTATAGCTTATTGCTTCATATGGTTGTTTTTCTTGGCATGAAACTTTAGGAGTTTCTTATTATATTCTCCTTGTGACAAGAATTGTTTTTAACTTTCAAATTTCTAAAATTTTGTAGATTAGTATAAACTACAAACATAACATTGACTTGTACCTTTGAACATGTTTCAATTTTTTTGTTATGTCTATGTTTTTCAGCCTCTAGTTATTGTTCCTTGTTATCTCTGTGCATCTTTGGTGCTATACACATTTTGTACATCTTATTGCTTCATATGGTTTTGATAAATTTAAGTTAAAATCCATTGAAAGGGATTGGTATGGAATGTGAACTACATGTGAAAATTAATGCTATCCAATGTTATTTTTGACCCTTTTCCCATGTATTATTTTAAACTTTGTCACAATGCAACATTGAATACTACATTTACTTCCTCCTGTGCCACCGTACAACAACACCAAGATGCATTAACCCTTACGTGAGCAAATACTTACCATTCATGACAATAGGAATCAGCTTGATGCACAGAGGCTTCATGAAACAATTGATGTGATTAAGGAGGAAGGGGGTCAAGAGTACAAAATGTTTCATGAAGCCTTTGTGCATCAACCTCATGCCTCTTGTCATCCTCTTTTTTCTCTTCATCCACAATATCCTTTTGGTGCTCATTGACCTTCAATGATCAATATTTATACCATTCAATGTCTATTATATGTGTACACATGATGGAAAGAGCGATTATGGTGCACTCAAAATGGTAATGATGTGCCCTCTTATCGTTGAAGGCTATAAAACAGAGCATCTTGAAAACACCAACTTAAAGAGTAACAGTGTAGCTAAAGAGATATACATGTGCACATATAAAAAAAATGTTGAAGAGTATAAAATAGAGCATCTTGCCTGAAAAACACTCCTTTTGTCAGGAAATCCTCATGCTTTTTTTTTGCATCAGTCAAAATTTATCTTTTCAAAGATTCTCTAAAATTGAAGCATATAGAGAAAAAGATAGAGAAAGTCATAGGAAAAGAAGACAAGGTATGCAAAATATTAAAATTGAATCTTCTTGTGAACTATTAAATGTTAATTCAAGTGAAGATGAAATAGAATCTAAAAATATTGAACACCACATTGAAATTGAAAATGAATTTTTTATTGAATTGTTTTTGACGAAAGAAAGAAGATTTAACTAGAATTGCTCATATGGGAATGGGTATAACGCCAAAGATGCACAGAGATAACTACAAAAAATAAACGAAGGGAAAAAAGTGTATGTGTATGTGTATGTATATGTATATTTAACTAGAATTGCTCATATGGGAATGGGTATAACGCCAAAGATGCACAGAGATAACTACAAAAAATAAACGAAGGGAAAAAAGTGTATGTATATGTATATGTATATGTATACATATATGTATATGTATGTCTATGTATATGTATATGTATGTGTATCCCAAGAATCTAGCTTTCCAGATAGATAGATGAGGCTAGTTAATGACATGCCAAGTAATTCATAAACATGAAACTATTTTTTCTTGATGAGGATGTTGTTTTTGTAGATAGAAATTTGGATAATTGTAATCATGAGATATGCAAGTCACTGGTTAAATATTTGTGAAATGCATATTGCACTTGAGATTGTGAGGATGAAGAAATAGAGGAGCTATTTTTCCCTATAGAGAATGCAGGAAGATGCTATAAAATTTGAGGTGTTTGTGATGACTTTATAATTCATTGAATTTTCCAAGAAATTAAAAGTCATGTTGTTCACTATGGATTTCATAGCTCTTCTAATTGCATACTCTGCAGGGCAAGAGTGTTTTGGTGTGCATGCCTCATATTTTGCACATGATGATTATGTCCATTACATGTTTTATATACATCTACTTCAGCACGGGTGCTCCAAAAAATATGTTCATCACTCTCAACTATATAATATTCACATATCAATAAATAGATTTGATGAACCAATTATAAATGCTATTAATTATTTTTAGTTTCACATTGCCATAAATGTATATGTATATATGTGTGTGTGTGTGTGTATGTGTGTGTATGTGTGTGTGTGTATATATGTATATGTATATATATGTGTGTGTGTGTGTATATATATATATATATGTATATGCATATGTATATGTATACATGTCTTATCAATTTTTCACACAACTCAAATTGATAGAGTTGGTTGATTAATGTTTATTTTAAGGTGAAAAGTTTTAGTTTATATCTGCAGATGTTTTAACCATTGCAAATATTTGAGTTGAGTTTTAAGAAGTGGAATGTGTTTCAATTTCTATTCATTATTTGCAGCATTAAGTATTGCATGAAAAGTAAAAAGAAATACTTTTATTTTGTCACTCATTCACAATGTTCCATACATTGTTTGCTAAAAAAGGAAAGTATAGAATTGAAAAAGTATTTCACAAATGTTGTTATGTATTCATTCGAGTAAAAAGGAGAATCAAGAGTCCAACACAAATTGTGGGAGTAGCTGGAACAATGAATCACAAAGAACATTCTACGCTACTGAAGATTTAAAAGGAGAATGAGCATGGAAGAAAGAACATAATTGCCATTTCCTAGTTGTGCCTTTGAATTGACTTCAGTGTTGAACTCCCCTTTTTGCTTACCTGCTCCAAGTCAACCTGCAAGTGGATGAAAGTTTTGTTAGAGCTTAGACTATGAGCACTCCTACATGATCCATCAATAGTAATGTAGAATATTGTCTATGATGGATTGAATCAACTGAGCAAAAAAAAGGAGTGCAAGGGAATACCAAGGAGAAAACATCATGAGAAACTTATGAATTTATTATTTTAATCTAACACTGTTTGTTTCTTGTGCAAGTATAGGAAAATAAAATTTGTTGATTTGCTTTGAATATCATAAAGCATGTGGTGTAAACAGGCTCCCACAAGGGTTGAGACACATCATGCTACCCCTCAACATTCCACAGATAGTTTTTAGAAAAGAAACAATTCAATGTTGCTCAGAGAGATGTATTTGAAGGAGTGCATCCAAGTGCCATGAAAGCTCAAGCAAGTGATCATCTAGGATAGTCAAGTTTGATAGTGCAATGAATTGAAAATAATAGAGGATCAATTGCTCAAGTGAATTACCATCAAGTGCATCATCACAAAATGTGATAGTAAAAAAGCAAACATAATGCCTTGATTACAAATCAAACAATAACAACTAAAGAAGATGGATAAGCTTCTAAGCATCAACAACAATTGTTCTTATTTCAAAATATTTCATGCAAAGAATAGTATTACATCAACTATTGCTTCCCAAGGAAAAAAAAAATGCATGAAGAGTGCCAAAGCAAGTTTTGGTTCCATCAAGGAATGAGTTTACAAGTGGCTGCAAGTGAGATTTTGAAAGTAAAGGATGAATGGAAAAGAGGCATTGTTGACTATGAATTCAAATAAACCAAGGTTTTAATGAATAAAATTTGAAACAACATTATTAATGAAGGTATTTTGCAAAACCTAAGCTTGTTTCAGTACTTTTGATGCTACAAACGTAAGGGGAAAATCACATTTGCATTGTTTCATTAAGATATGAAGCTAGATATGCATTTTTCTGAGCATTCAAGTGCATGAAATAAGAGATAATAAGCATCAAAGTGACCTATAGGGGTATCATGATCGTTGAGTGCAAGTATAGCATTGAATGAAGTAGTCACGTCAGTATGCATAGTATTTGAAAGTAAGCATGGAATCTTTTGTGTGTGCTTCATTTTTAATAAAATAATGCAAACAAAAGTTTTGATCAATAGTGGGAAGCCCCAAGGTGTTTGAAGTCTTTCAAACAGTTTCAAAATGAGAAATGAGATCAAGTAATAAAATAATAGTCCGTGCATTGCAATGGGTGCTTAAGAAGCTACATTGTTTTGGTTTCATCTAGAAGCAAATGGTGGAATTATAAAAAATACAAGAACTACACAAAGAAATAAAAGCTACAAAATTTCTTGTTTTTCCAAAAGTTAAGGATATGTGAAGTAAAATTTGCATTCTAGAAGTAAACAAATGAAGTTACAATAGAGTGCACATACATTTAAGTCTTTTACTTCTCAAAATAGTGTGCTTATGCTACAATGAGCTAAGGTTTCTAAATGAAAAATGCATAATACCCAGTTCAAGCCTCCAAGGAAGAATCCACATTGTTTCCATTTGAATGTCTCAAAATTTAGAGGTAAAAGAATTTTAATCTCATAAATGAATGCAAACAAGGTCAATTCAACTCTCATGGTCGTGGCTTGAGAGATGTTTTCTCTCTTACAAATGATAATACCCATTCAGGAAAATGTGTTCCAAAAACAAATACAAAGCAAATCAAGTGTTTTGAGATTTTTACCAATGGAACATGCCAGTGTTAAGTGAAGATAATGGAACCAATGGCCACAACCGTGATGGGTTAGTAAACCTAGAAAATGAGGTGACAAGTGCTTATAAATGTTCAAAGGAAAGCATCAGGAATATAAATGCATTGAAACCCTAGCCAGTTCTCTCATGGTCATGGCCTGAGAGAGTTCTCTCTTCAAAAAATGAATAATCACTTAGGTTTTTGTCACAAAAATACAAGCATAGTGATGAATAACAAATTCTTGAGCTCATACAAACTATGGAGCTCCCATAAAATGGAGAAATCAAAGCTAATGGTCATGGCCTGCAAAATGGTCCAGTGCAAAAAACTCACAGAACTTCATCATTTTTATGAGGAAAGCTCAAATAAAGTTTTATTTAAGAGGTAAATTCCTTTAAGAATGGAAAAGGATGGTTTACCTGGGTATGTGCAGGATCATCATAGAAAAAACAAGCCCTTAAGTGGCAAAAAATACATAAAAAATCAAAGTTAGGCAACTTGATGTAAAAATTTGAATAAGTTATCTATATTATTTTAAAAATATGTAAGAACAGAATTTGTAGAAAATTTAATTTAGTTTCTAAAATACTAGGTTTATTTTAAAAAAAAAAAACTATTTGGTGAAAATTTAAAATTTCAATGCAGTAGTACTTAAATTTCAGGGAAAAAATAAAAAGTAGGTGTCTGGACCACCCTAACTACAATAAAATGATAATTATTTTTTATAAGATTTTAGATATAAGTAGAGGACTCATATCCCAATGTGATGCATATTTTTTGTAATTTGTTTCCAAGTAAATAATTAATTATGATTTTTTTAATGAAACTTTTAAAAAGTATAAAAACTCCTATGTCTGACCACCTTAGCTTGGTCAAAACTTCATTAAATTCAATTCTTTTTCCTTAATCTTATATTATGCAAAGCATATAATGTGACACATGCTTTGGATTCGAAAAATGTGATACTGTTTGAAAGCTATAGATGTTTTTCAATCAGCCTATCAATTAGGACTTTAGTTGTAATTCAAATAGAAAATAAATAATAATTATTTATTAAATTCAAAATAAAACATAATTTATATTGGTGGAAAGTTGAGAATCTCCTTTAAAAACCCTTTTCGTTTCATCAATTTTTGGTAAAAAAAAAAATTCAGCCACATACCCTACAAAAACCCATTATTTCTCCACTTTTTTGGCCCATCATGATCCTGCACATACCCAACTTCAATTTCGATATGGATAAGCACAAAAAATCCCATGAACAGAGCCTTCAAAGAGCTCAAACAGACCCTCCAATGGTGGGCACGAAGAGTGGAGAAATGATGTCAATACAATGGAAACACAGGTGCATTAAAAAACTAGTCATGGTCGCGGCCAAGTGGCCTTTGTTTCACATTAAATGGTGTCAAAAAATGCATCAAAATATAGATTAAATTTCTTACCATCGAATGCAAAGGATGGAACGACAAAATGGAGAAGAAAAGAGCTTGAATGGTGGTGTCCAAGCTTCAAACCCTAACTCCCATGGTGGCACCCAATAGAGCCCCATTTTCCTCAATATGGCCAATGCAAAATGATGTTGAAAAATGTGTTTGGAGGCAGTTTTGTGCTTAGGGTTTTCCCCATGCCCTAAAAGTTGAATGTGATTTTTATCACATTCTTTTATTTTTTCAAACACTTTATTAATGCCTTGTTGCCTAGGTCAAATGCCTTAGGCATTTTTTTTAATTTTCAAAGTTTTTTTTTTAAAACCATACACATTGCCCTTCTCACTAAGGTAAGCCCCTTCAATGCCTTAGAAATATTTGATGCCATTAACTTTTCCTTGGTAAAGATTGAATGATGACTCTAGGCCCTTAGATTTTTTCCTAAGTCTTGAATATTTTAGAGTTTCCTTGGAGTCCAAATCATCATATATGCTAGGGGGGTCACAAAATATTTATGATTTTTATAGAAAAGTCAAGAATATTCAGAGCCTTGTATGATGTTTTAATTTTTTGCAAACATTAATGCAAAAAATCAAAATATTTGGAGATAGAGAAATTGCAAAAATTAGAATGTTTGGAGATTCATTGTAAAATCAAATGTAATCAAGATTTCTATTTTTGTTTCCTAAAACTACAAGCTATAAAACACTAATTAAGCAATGTTTCTATAAATTGCTTAATTATTTGTTATTTAAATGTAGTTAAGTTGAGAACTTGAGTGACATCAAAATTTTCCATTCTGGGTTGAGTTCTTGGGTGGATTTGGAAAGAGGGTGACAAACTAAAGTTTCTATTTTTTGTTTCCAACTATTTTCACCTATTTTGGAGGACTTTTTGGGTGGGCCATTTGGAGAAGGAAAGTTTCCATCTTTTTGAGGTAGTTTGGAGCAAATTTTTGGCACTATTTTCTAGGATTTTTCTTGAGCTCGAAAATACAAAATGACTTGCTTTTTGGAGAGGCAATGGGCCATATTTTTCTATTTTTCATCATGTATGTCACTTGGAGGCTATATAGTTTGAGAAATTTGAATTTCTCACTATTCATAATTTTGTTTCTCACTCTCATATGCATTGCAGAGAGTTTTGTAAACTTTTTGAATCAGATTTTGGTAGCTTACTCCTTCAGCTTCAATACAAGCAGTAGATTTTTCTTTCCTCTTTCCTTGTCATTCACTTGGAGTGATAATCTGATGATTGTTTGTGATTTAGAGTAGTGAATCCTTCTTTTGTCTTATGGTTGTGAGTTGTGGATGAGAATTGCAGTTGGTTTAGGTTACATATTGTACTCAATAATTGTTGAATCTTTATACAAAAAACTATTGAGCTAAATGTCTAAAGGCGGATTGTGAGAACTAATGTTTTAAGAGAGGTTGTTGTGAGTTAAGTTATGTCAAAATTTCTTAATATCTAGTTAATCATCTTAAGTTGTAGTTTTCATTTTGCATATTTCTTCCTACCCCTTTCCCCTTGAAAGTTCATAGGTTAGGTGATTAGATAGAGGGAACTAGCCCACTCTAGAGATTAACTCTCACCAATTGATTGACCCACAAATCAGAGAGCATTTCCATGTTGCAATAGGATAGCCAAGCCTAGCTTGATTGAGGGTGCAATCTTGGTTGCCAATAGTTTTTTGCACGCTGAGTGGGAATCTAGAGTCTTGTCTTTAGAGTCTTGTTTCTAAGTTGTAGACTATTGTTCAGTATAGGTAGCAACATTTTCTACCTTTAGAGGTCTAAAAAATATAGTTGGCGACTCCTAATCCTGGTTTCAGTGAAGATTTGGTGCAAATAGCTTATGAGAAGGATCCAAACCATATCTATTCCAACACCTTTTGAGTATTCTTAGCTCTCCCCACTAAGAAGGAGAGGTAGAACACCAAGAAGAACATTTGATTTAGTGAGAAGAGAAAATTCCACACCTCCAAAGCTCAGTCTCATTGTCTTTGTAAAGAGGAATCCAACTCCAATATCTCAATAACCACCTATGGCGAGACAATTTTCCTTTACTTCATTCAACGAGGGTAGCCCATTATTGCTGGCTCCACATGATGACATACCAGTAGCAACACTCAAAGGACTGTCTTACTTCACCGATGAGGACCAAACTACCCCTATTGAACACATCAGGGATGTGGCAACATTATGTTTGGTGCACAATATAATAGAGGAAAACGTAGCTATAAGGTTGTTGGCTGCTTCATTGAAGGGGAAGGCCCTTCAGTGGTTCAGAGGACTCCTATTCAATTCCATAACAACATGGAACTAGCTTGGCAATGGGCTTCACTGGTAGTTCATAGACAAGTTAGACCATGTATCATTACTTGAGTAGCTGAGAACCATCAAGCATTGTCCCCACGAGCATATGGTTGACTTCAATTTTAGGTTTCAAAGAACTTGGGATAGGATACCTCTAATTGTCAAACCCACACCCAAACATGCCTTTGTATTTTTCCTAAAAGCCTTGAATGCTAAGATATTAGTTATGATATAGTCCATAGGGGGTTGTACTTTACCAAATGCCTATGACATTGTTATAAGGGATAAAAATTGTCTTATTCAAGTCGAGAAGATAGCACCTAGACCACCTACACCCATTTTCCTTGAGATTCAACCACCCATCCCTATGAGCTTACCTCCTATTGTTGTTGTTTCACCAATCCTGGCAACAATAGGTTATAAATTTGTTGTGTAAGAAAATGCCATCCTGGACCAAACCAAAGAAATCCAAGAGATCAAAAGCATGTTGTAAAAATTTGGTAAAACCATTAGTATTGAATTTTTGAGCCTCAAAAGGTAAGCTGGTCAATAAAATAGGCCTTACCAAGTTCCTCCCCAATATAACCAGCAAAATAGGCCACCATTTTAGAATGACTTTCAAGGACAGAAAAGGGGTTTTAACCCAAAGCCTTTTCGGCCTTACGATCCCAATGTAGTTGGCCCTTTAAGAGAGATCATACCACAGAATAATTTGGCTCAAGAACATGATTGGTGTTATCTATGCAATCAACCAAAAAAATAGGCTACTTGTATGGATAGAATGGGGAGTCAAGCTCTCATGGTGCATAATCAATATGTTGGTCCTAAAAGCTTGCCAAGTGAGAATATGGAACAACCAAGTAATTCTAAAAATGCTTTAGTAAATTGGAAAAGTGTTGAACATTGGAAAAGTGCTAAATATTGTGGGGTTAATCATGTCCAAGGCCGGAACCAGTAAGGTTCATTCATTGTTGTGAACACAAGGTCAAAATGAAGAGTGGTTGAAGCACAGTAGCAAGTTGCAAGTTTGCAACAACAAGTTGTAAATTCATAGTAGCAAGCTGCGAGAGACAAAAGTCATGTTGTTCCATCTGAAAATGTTCCTACAACTCAATCGAAGGTGCATATTCTACAAAGAGAACAACAAAAGCTAAATAAAAATGCTACTAATTATTTGAGATAGCAATTTAAGGTAAATCCTATCTCTTTCAATGTGGTTGAGCATTTAAAGAAAGCTACATTAAACTTATCTACCATCGATGCATTGCATATCCCAGGCCAGAAATCTTTATTGCAAAATGCATTAGCTGATATTTCATCTTCACATGTTGTGAATGCAGAAAAGAGCATAATGGTGCTTCTGAACAACCCAAAGATCAAAGATGGGCAGTAGAATCAAGAGGTTAAACCCCCACCATTCTATCTAAGTCTAATTATAGGTGATAAACTTTTCCATAACTACATGATAGACTCGGGAGCTAGCACATCAATCATGCCTAAAAGTTTAGCTGATAGGTTAGGCTTAGTTTACGAACCCATGTCAAAGGGATTTGTGCAATTAGATGGATTTATTGTTCAAACAATAGGAATCCTTAAAAATATAGCCCTCACATTACATGCCTGCCCTAGCTTTGTAGTTTCCCATGATGTTCATGTGATAGAGTTTCATCCCCATTTTGTACTCTACCTTTCGAGAGATTTTATTGCCAAACTAGGAGGATTTTTATCAATTGATTGGTCTCACCTTTTCTTTAGAACCAAATATGGCACAAAAGTGACCATTGAGTCTGAAACCATTATTCAAGGATCACATTGATCTATGCAGCATCAGCTCTATTAATGCCAACCTCTTAGCCATTCATGGGATAGGAAGTCAATATTTAGCCTTGGGTCCTAGTTCATTTGATGGAGAAGAAGACTTAGATAAATGGGCTGCTAAAAACCAAGACCTTGATCCATTCAACCATATAGAAGAAGTCAGGTTAGGGGTCTATGTGATTCATGAAACCAATACAACAATTCCCAATTTGTTCAAATACCAAGAGTAGCCCAAGCAGCAAGAAAACCAACTTTGGGAGCTATATTTTGATGGTTCAAGATGCAGGATAGGTGCTAGTGGAGGAGCAATGCTAGTGTCACCTGATGGGGACAAATACTATTTAGCATTGAGATTCACTTTCAACTATACAAAAAACACAGTTGAATACAAGGCCCTCATTCATGGCCTCGAATGGGCTTGAAAAAGACGTATTAAATGTTTACAAGCTTATGGTGACTCTAAATTAGTTTTGAATCAAGTCAAAAATTTAAATGTTGTGAAAAATGATGTTCTTAAGAGGTACAAGCATCAAGTATGGGATCTAATTGAAGACTTTGATGCATTTAATTTACTTTTTGTGCCTAGAACTCAAAACAAACATGCAAATAGACTTATTGTTTTAGGTGCTCAATTTGATATTCCAAATGAGGTGCATAATGTAGAAACACAACAATATGTGAAAATTATTGTTAAACCTTCAGTGCTAGATAATAATGGGAGTCGGTAGGTCTTTGACAGTGATGAATAGATTTTGAGCTTCTTGATAGCAGAAGATGAATTTGCAAATGAGAACCAACCAAAGTGGCAACAACAATATGGAGAACAAATTGTATAGCTGAAATCAAATAAGTTGTCGAAGGGGTTGGTAATATTAGAGTTGGTTTTCAACTCTGATGATCAAGCAAGAAAAGAAGAGTTTGGCATGACTGTCAAACAAGAACATTATGAGGCCATCAAAATATTTAAAGGTAAACTTCTAAATCTAGGCAAACTGTGTACTAAGAAAGAGCAACAAGCTTTTGTTTTGTTATGCCAAGAGTTCAATGATATTTTTGCTTGGTAATACAAAGATCTAAAGGGGTTTGATCATGAGCTAGCCTAGCATACCATAGAGTTAGAACCTAATGCAAAGCTTATTACGAAAAAACAAAGACCCCTAAATCCTAAGCTTGAACATTTGATGAAAGTTGAACTAAATAAGTGATTGAGAGTAACATAATCTTCCATATTAAGCACACTTCTTGGGTTTCCAACTTAGTCCCAGTTAGGAAGAAAAATGGGGAAAATAGATTGTGTGTTGATTTTAGAGATTTAAATAAAGCTTCCCTTAAGGACCACTACCCGCTCCCTTCAATGGAGAAAATTCTACAAGTAGTGTCAAGTTCTGAAAGATTCTCTTTGCTTCATGGGTATTCTGGCTACAATCAGATTTTGGTTAAGGAAGAGGATCAATATAAAACAATATTCACAACTAAATGGGGCACTATGGCTTACAGGAAGATTCCTTTTTGCTTATCTAATGCAGGGGCGACATTCCAAAGGGAAATGGAAATAGCCTTTTATGGCCTTATGAATAATATTGTTCTTGTGTATTTAGATGATATTACAATATTTTCTAAGAATACTAACGAACACCTTGAACATTTGAGACAAATATTCCAAAGATGCAGAGTTCGTAGTTTCTATCAATCCAAAGAAATGCATATTTTTCGTTCATGAAGGAAAACTTCTAGGACATGTCTCTAAAAATAGAATTTCTATTGATCCAGAGTGAGTTTCAGCCATTCTAGAGTTACCTTTGCTAGCACACAAAAAGGGTTTGTAGATCTTCCTTGGAAGAATTAATTTTGTAGGAAGGTTTATACCAAATATTGCAGCCTTACTATATCCCCTTATAGCAATGCTAAAGAAGAATTTTCCTTTCAATTGGACTAAAGAGGGTAAGAGGAGATTCGAGTAGATAAAAGAGGCCCTTTCGGCTGCTCCAACTGTCATTAATCCAAATTATAATAAGGATTTTATCTTATATTCCTTTGGAGGTGTTGACACTATTTCTTCCATGTTATTCCAACAAAATGACGAAGGCTTGGAGCAGCCCATAGCCTTTTTCAGTCAAGTGTTGCATGACTATGAGGTAGAATACTCTTTTGTGGAAAAACATGTATTTGCAGCTCAGTTAAGAGCCTTAAAAATTTTAGGCACATGCTACAAAATAATAAAATTCATTTGTTGGTTGCTCACCCTACTATGAAATATTTCTTGCTGAATAAAGATATGAATGATAAGAGTGTTGCATGGATAACAAGAGTAATGGAGTTTGATGTTGATATCAAAGCCATGAAGCTGGTTAGAGGTAAAGGTCTATGTGAAAAGCTTGCTAGAAACACAGAAAATAGCCTTGAAGATGATGGGAACATTGCCACAGTATTGAGCAATAAGGAACAAACTATTATACCAACTCCTTTTAAAAGTTGGGTATAAAAAATGATCCACTATTTACATACCAGAGAATGCCTCAAAGGCCTTAATAGAGCAAAGAGGAGGTATTTTAGATTGTAAGCCATTCCTTATGTCATTATTGATGGTGTGTTATTTAGGAAATATTTCCATGGCGTACTATTGAGGTGCATTGAGCCTAGTCAAATAGAAAAGTTACTAAAGGAATTCCACAATGAGCCTTCAGGAGGCCACTTTGCAACAATAAAAATAGTCCTAAAAATAATGAGGGTTAGTTATTACTAGCTAGAAATATTCAAGGATTCTTTCACCTAGGTCAAGAAATGTGAAAAATGTGCAGTTTGTAGGTAGGCAGAAACTTGTAGCTTTTCCTTTGAATCCTATTCAAGTTGAACAACCCTTTGCTAAATGGGGGCTTGAATTTATTGGGCCAATTAATCCACCCTCAAGTGTAGGTCATAAGTGGATCTTGACCGCCATTGATTATTTCACTAAGTGGACCGAAGTTGTTGCTCTAAAAGAAGCAAATGAAACCTCTATTCTAAATTTTTATCAAGTTCTAGTGTCCAAATTTGGTGTTCCAGACTCTACTATTTCTAATAATGCTCTAGCATTTATTGGTCTAAATATTTTTCATTGTAACTTCATAAGAAATAACATCTTTTTAAGCACTTCATCAAATTATTACCCACAGGGTAGTGGACAAGCCGAATGTACCAATAAGAACCTAATCAAGATCATCAAGAAGTCTATCAAAGATAACCAGAAAACATCGCATGAAAAGTTGAAGTTAGCCCTTTGGGATGATAGAATAACACCCAAGAGAGCTACTAGCTACTCTCCATGTGTCCTTACTTATGGAAAAGAAGCCAAATTACTAATCTCCATTGAGCTGAAAATTTTGAGTTTCATTAAAGAGCTTGAATTGCTAGAAGAACAACCCATGGAAGTTAGAATTGCACAATTAATGGAGCTAGAAGAAACTAGAAAATAAGCATGGAGGGAGCTTGAAATTCATCAAGCTCAAATGAAGAGCTCCTTTGAAAAAAGAGAAAAATTCAAAGAATTTTCTATTGGAGACTTTGTGCTCAAGTTGGATGAGAATAAGAATAATCCAAGAAGACATTCTATATTTGATGCAATCTGGGAGGGCCCATTTTTCATAATAGATTGTAGAGAGCATAATTCATTTCAGCTCTCGAGGTTAACTGGAGAACTACTTATGATCCCTATCAATAGGATCCATTTGAAGCATTGTTCTTAAGGTTCTAAGATCTACCCCTGTACTATAGTAGACTATTTTTTACTAATAAGTGCTTGGAGCACTTTATTTTCAGTAGTTTCTTTTCAATAAGTGTTTCTACACATTGCTTTCTGGCTATGAGGGCCTTGTTTGTTTGTTGTTTTGTTGTTTTTGGTGTTGGTTTTGCTCTTGTTTGGAGTTGTAAGTTTTATATTTTTCTAAACTTTTGAGTTTCAAAGGGGAAGAATTGACTCCATTCCCGATGGATATTCATAAGGCAACTAGCCTAGTGCTTAGCAGGCAAGCATCTAGCAGAGGTCGCCAAAAGTGTTATCATTTTTCACACAGCTCAAATTGACAGAGCTAGTTAATTAAAGTTCATTTTAACGTGAAGAATTTTAGTTTATGTAGATGTAATTTGTTTCAATTGCTATTCATTATTTGCAGCATTAATTATTGCATGAAAATTAAAAATAAATGCTTTCATTATGTCATTCATTCACAATGTTCCATACATTGTTTGCAAAAAGTGGAAAGTATAGAATTCAACAAGTATTTCACAAATGTTGTTTTGTATTCATTGGAGTAAAAATGAGAATCAAGTGTCCCACATAAGAAATGTGAGTAGCTAGAACAATGAATCACAAAGAATATTCTACACTATTGATGATTGAAAAGGAGAATGAGCATGAAAGAAAGAACATAATCATCATTGTGTGGTTGTTCCTTTGAGCTGACTTCAGTGTTGAACTCCCCTTTCTGATTTTGAGCTCCAAGTGAACCTACAAGTGGATGAAATTTGTGTTAGAGCTCATAATATTAACACTCCTACATTATCCATCAATAGTAATGTAGAATACTATCTATGATGCATTGAATCAACTAAGAAAAAACAAGAGTGCAAGGGAATACGAAGGAGAAAACATCATGAGAAAATTTTGAATTTATTGTTTTAATCTAACACTGTTTGTTTCATGTGTAGATATAGGAAAAGTCATGTTGTTTATTTATTTTGAATATCATAAAGCATGTGATGTAAAATAGGCTCCCACAAGGGTTGATACCTGACATACTACCCCTCAACATTCCATAGTGGGTTTTCAAAAAAGAAACAATTCAATGTTTCCCAAAGAGATATGTATCTAAAGGAGTGCATCCAAGTGCCATGAAATCTCAAGAAAGTGATCATCTAGGATAGTCAAGTCTGATAGTGCAATGAACTGAAAATCATTGAGGATCAATTGGTCAAGTGAATTACCATAAATTTCATCATCACAAAACGTGATAGTGAATAGGAATACATAATGCCTTGATTACAAATCAAACAATAACTACTGAAGTAAATGGAGAAGCTTCTAAGCATCAACAACAACTATTTTTATTTCAAAATATTCCATGCAAAGAATACTCTTACATCAACTGTTGTTGCCCAAGGAAACAAAAATGCATGAAGAGTGTCACAACAAGTTTTTGTTCCTTTAAGGAATGAGTTTACAAGTGGTTGCAAGTGAGCTTCTGAAAGTGGAGAATGAAAGGAAAAGAGGCATTGCTAACTGTGAATTCAAATACACCAAGGTTTGAATGAATACAATTTGAAACAACATCATTAATGAAGGTATTTTTTATAAAATCTAAGCTTGTTTTAGTAATTTTGATGCTACAAACATAAGGGGAAAATCTCATTTTCATTGTTTCATTAAAATATGAAGCTAGATATGCATTTTTTAGAGCATTGAAGAGCATGAAATAAGATATGATAAGCATCAAAGTGACCTACATGGGTATTATAATGGTTGAGTGCAAGTATAGCATTGAATGAAGTAGACAAATCAATATGCAATGTATTTGAAAGTAAGCATGGAATCTTCTGTGTGCTTCATTTTTAGTAAAAGAATGCAAAAAAAAGTTTTGATCAGCAGTTGGAAGCCCCAAGGTGTTTGAAGTCTTTCAAATAGTGTCAAAATGACAAATGAGATCATGTAATAAAATACTAGTGTGTGCATTGTGATGGGTGCTTAAGAAGCTGTATTGTTTTGGTTTCATTTGGAAGACAATGGTGGAATTATAAAAAATTCAAGAACTACACACAAAAATGAAAGCTATAGAATTTCTTGCTTTTCCTATAGTTAAGCATATGTGAAGTAAAATTTTCATTCTAGAAGTAACCAAATCAAGTCACAATAGAGAGCACATACATGAAGTCTTTTTCCTCTCAAAACAGTGTGCTTATGCTACAGTAAGTTAAGGTTTCTAAATGAAAAATGCATAATACCCAGTTCGAGCCTCCAAAGAATAATCCACATTGTTTCCATTTGAATGTCTCAAAGTACAGAAGTAAAATTATTTTGAGCTCATAAATGAATGCAAACAATTGAACTCTCATGGCTACGACCTAAGAGATGTTTTCTCTCTTATAAATGATAATACCCATTCAGGAAAATGTGTTCCAAAAACAAATACAAAGAAAATCAAGTTTTTTGACCTTGTTACCAGTGGACCATGCCAGTGTTAAGTGAAGATAATGGAACCAATGGCCATGGCCATGATGGGTTAGTAAACCCAAAAAATGAGGTGGCAAGTGCTTATACATGTTCAATGGAAAGCATGAGGAATATAAATGCATAGAAACCCTAGCCAGTGCTCTCATGGCCGCAACCTGAGATAATTCTCTCTATAAAAAATGAATACACACTTAGTGTTTTGTCACCAAAATACAAGAATAGTAATGAATAATAAAGGCTTGAGCTCATGAAAACTATGGAGGTCTAAGAAAATGGAGAAATCAAAGCTAATGGCCATGACCTACAAAATGGCCAAGCTCAAAAATCTCATAGAACTTCATCATTTTTATGAGAAAAGCTTGAATTATAATGTTTCATTTAAGAGGGAAATTCTTTTAAGAATGGAAAAGGAGGGTTTACTGCCAATGTCGATGTGGAGAAGCACAACAAAGCCTACAGCCAAAGCCTTCAAAGAGCTCGAACAAACCCTCCAATGGCGGCCACAAAGAGTGGAGAATTTGTGTCAACACAATGGAAACATAGGTACATTAAAAAACCAATCATGGCCACGGCCAAGTGGTCCTTGTTTCTCATTGAATGGTGTCAAAAAATGCATCAAAATACAGATGAAATTTCTTACCATCAAATACAGAGTAGGGCATGACAAAATGGAGAAGAAAAGAGATCGAATGGTGGTGTCCAAGCTTCAAACCCTAACTCCCATGGTAGGGCCCAGTAGAGCCCCATTTTCCTTAATATGGCCAATGCAAAATGATGGTGAAAAATGTGTTTGGAGGTGGTTTTGTGGCTGGGGTTTTCCCCATCCCCTAAGTCGAAAGTGATTTTTATCACATTCTTTTGTTTTTTAAAACACTTAATTAATGCCTTATTGCCTAGGTCGAATGCCTTACACCTTTTTTCTGATTTTTAAAGAAAATCAAATTTAAAACCATACACATTGCCCCTCTCACTAGGGTAAGCCCCTTCAATGCCTTATAAATATTTGATGTTGTGAACTTTAACTTGGGA
The DNA here is from genome assembly GCA_007258455.2 of Sequoia sempervirens. Classification (NCBI taxonomy): domain Eukaryota; kingdom Viridiplantae; phylum Streptophyta; class Pinopsida; order Cupressales; family Cupressaceae; genus Sequoia; species Sequoia sempervirens. The sequence goes on along the minus strand of VDFB02075321.1, from coordinate 245,312,163 downwards.
AAGATTGAATGATGACTCCAGGCCCTCATATTTTTTCCTAAGTCTTGAATATTTTAGAGTTTCCTTGGAGTCCAAATGATCATATGTGTTAGGGGGGTCACAATTTTTTTATGATTTTTTATAGAAAATCAAGAATATTCAAAGCCTTGTATGATGTTTTAATTTTTTTGTAAACATTAATGCAAAAAAAAAAATATTTGGAGATAGATAAATTGCAAAAATCAAGATGTTTGGAGATACATTGTAAAATCAAATGTAATTAGGCTTTCTATTTTTGTTTCCTAAAACTGTAAGCTATAAAACATTGATTAAGCAATGTTTCTATAAATTTCTTAATTAGTTGTTATTTAAATGTAGTTAAGCTAATCACTTGAGTGACATCAAAACTTGCCATTTTGAGTTAAGTTCTTGGGTGGATTTGGAAAGAGGGTGACAAACTAAAGATTCTATTTTTAGTTTCTAGCTGTTTGCACCTATTTTGGAGGACTTTTTGGGTGGGCCATTTGGAGATAGAAAGTTTCCATCTTTTTGAGGTAGTTTGGAGCAAATTTTTGGCACTATTTTCTACGCTTTTTCTTGAGCTCGAAAATGTAGAATGACTTTCTTTTTGGAGAGGAAGTGGGCCAAATTTTTCTATTTTTCATCATGGATGTCACTTGGAGGCTATATAGTTTGAGAAATTTGAATTTCTCATGGTTCAAAATTATGTTTCTTGATCTCATATGCATTGTAGAGAGTTTTGTTAACTTTTTGAATCAGATTTTTGTAGCTTACTCCTTCAGCTTCATTACAAGCAATAGGATTTTTCCTTCCTATTTCCTTGTCATGCACTTGTAGTGATAATCTAGTGATTTTTTTTTATTCAAAGTAGTGAATCCTTCTTTTGTCTTATTGTTGTGAGTTGTTGATGAGAATTGCAGCTGGTTCAAGCTGCATATTGTATTCAATAATTCTTGAATCTTTATCCAAAACACTATTGAGCTAAATGTCTAAAGGAGAATTGTGAGAACTAATGTTTTAAGAGAGGTTTTTGTGAGTTAAGTTATATCAAAATATTTGAATATCTAGTTGATCATCTTATGTTGTAGGTTTCATTTTGTAGCTTTCTTCCTGCCCCTTTCCCCCTAAAAGTTCATAGGTTAGGTGATTAGCTAGAGGGAACCAACCCACTCTAGAGATTCACTCTCACCAATTGATTGACCCACAAATCATAGATTGTTTCCATGTTTCAACAGGAAAGCCAAGATTATCTTGACTGAGGGTGCAATCCTAGTTTCCAATGTAATATGTATAAACAATAAATCAAGGGAAAAAATTACTAACCCTAACCATATTTTTAGGTGAAAGAAAGAAGATTTAACTACAATTTATCCTATGGTAATGGGTATAAATGCACAGAGATAACTACAAACAATAAACAAAGGGAAAAAAGTGTATGTATATATGTATATGTATATGTACCAAAAGTTCTATAAGTTGGTAACATGTTTTGGACATTCTAGTATATTAAAATATATATGCACATACTCTAGAAACATTCTCAAAAAAATTGTGTTACATTTAATTGATAACTTTAAAATCCTACAACTAAGTTCTATTTTCCATTTTTTGTGCCTATATTCCCTAAGTTTTCTCATTTGTCCTTGATGATTTCCTTGAACATATTGTTATGTGTTCTTGCTAGCTTTTCAATTGGTTTTATTTGATTCAAATAGCTAGAAAATGTTGACCTATAGAATTCTCTTTTGAGCATTTCATTGTTTTTCTTTTCGTGTATATTACGTTCAAAAATATATAGTCTTGTCTACAATGTATTTTTTTCTAATATATGATAAGAATCCATGTAATTTGTGATGTGTTTCCTGGGTATCTTGGTGTTGTTGTACGATGGGGCAAGGGGAAGTGAATGTAATATTCAATTTTGCAGTGTGAGGATGTATATTGTTTTGGTTGCATTGTGAAATGAGCCACTATGGTGTTGCTTTGATAGCATACTATTGAAAAATTATGCCATGCACCTGCGTTAGATGACAGATTGGAGGGTTCTACAAGTGTTGTGCTCCAAAATCTACAACACTTGGCCTCTTGTTGTTGATGTAGATTATTTTGCATTGCATTTTTGTTGTTCCATACACATCTAACTAGTGACATATATTTTGATAGATCCAAATAAAATGTTGCTTTGTAGTAATATCATGTTGGGATCAATGCAAGCATAGATTGACAAGGAGATATGAAGCCCATCTATGGAATTGTTGCCTAAAAGATGACTGTGGCTATAAGCATAAACAATATTTTTTTTATAAATTTATATTTTACGAAGTTATACATTCAACTCTTTTCTTCCTACATGGATAGATAGGCTCTAGTACATATCAAAATCAGGTATGTTTATAAAGTTATTTGTGTGAATTTTATGCTTTGAAGAAAAATATTTGATATTTCTTTAATGTCTTCCTTTTAATGATATCTAGGTATTTCATCCACGGAATTGGTTCTATTTTAAAACAACATCTCCCATATATTCTTCTTTCGCTATATTTATCAACATTATAGAAAATTTCCATCTTGCCCAATTCTTTATCAACATTCTCTTTTTCTTAAAGTTATTGCAGCAAAAAAAGCACTACAAAAAAGGAAATCATCTATGAGAACACAAAAAAAATTTACAACTTTGTCATTGTGCAATATATGATATACATGCACGCACAAATTCTTACATGCACTAGAATACAATAAACATAGTCTATTGTACACATTACATTTTTCATTGTCTCTATAGTTATCTTTTTAGCTTATGGGAAAAATTATCTATAGGCAGCTCTTTATCAACAAACCCATGTTTTTATAGTTGTTAGACAAAAATAAATACTACAATATAAGAAACCATAAATGGAAACAACAAAATTATTGTACTTCACCATTGTGTTTGATATATGATATGGCTCCATTAAATTTTTGATGGGTCCTCCATACTTTTCTTGCTCAGGTGTTTGGCTAGAGCCCATGAGGCTTCATGATGCCAATATGGCAGGGAGGAGAATGAGCATGGGTTTTGTGGTTTTTCCTTGCACCGTCATACATTGACTGCTACAAATACACAACATATTGTATTATGTTGACTACATTTCTCCATGCTTATACAACTATCTTTTCAGCTTTCCAAATCAACTATTTAAACCTACTTCTTTATGATGATACCTAATTTCTTTATATTATGACAACAATTATATGATGTGATCCTAAATTTTTTTATGTAAAGAAAACCTTGCCCATCTCTTTAAACTTATACACAACTAACAAAATTTGAAACATATTGATACAAGATTCAAGCTACATCCTTTGGTGGTAAATATTGAAGACAATATTTAGAGAATTGTATAAGAGGTATTAGAATAACACTTATTTCCTACTAAATATTATAGAAAAAAAAAACACATTAAATAGATCTTTAAAATTATATGGAGTATAGAAGAGGACAACTATGATAATGAATAGTTTTTTATGGGGAACTAAAAAAACAATATCATGAAGAACAGTTTGTTATTGCAAACTTCAAACAAATGAGAAAAAAAGAATATCATGAAACATATTGATACAAGACATATAACATGTTCCATCCAAACAAAATAACCATGACAAAAAATTTAGGATTTAAAAATTTGAAAATAATCCTTCTTACAAGAACACTAGAATAATTTGTTACAAGGAACTTCAAATAGATGAGGGAAAAATAATATCATGAAACATATTGATACAAGACAAGCAATCTATGTAATAGTTGGCTTGTTAATTCTAAATTCATATTTTTTTTGTAATCCTTATTAACCAATGAGGGACATTTAGGAACATTCGTTGTTCAAGAGGTAAGCTCCACATCATCATAAAAAACCTCGAGGAAGTCTTCTCTATTTATCTATAATATTTAGTGCCAAGTAATGTAGCTCAAATTTTCAATTAACTTTGTGGCATTATAGCCATTTTTCCTAGGTTATTGCTACCCATTGGTTTTATGAGTTCTATTTAATGTGGGTTTATTGCTAAAGAATGTAGCTAAAATTTTCAATTGACAAGCCAACTCTTACATAGAATGCTTGTCTTGTATAGATATGTTTAATGTGGGTTATTGATCATCTATTATTTACCTGTGATTCTTAAGAAAACTATGATAATGAATAGTTTGCAATGGGGAACTAAAAAAAAAGAATATAATGAAGAACAATTTGTTATGGGGAACTTCAAATAGATGAGAAAAAAAGAATATCATGAAACATATTGATACAAGACAAAAAGGGAAATTGGAAAAGAGCTATTAGAAAAACACTTAAGAATCACAAGAAAATGACAGATGTTTGAAAACCCACATTAAATAGAAATAGTTTCTCTAGAAATATGGGTAATTTTATCATCTACAATAATATATGGTATCTTTACAAGTTCATTTGATCTTTTCTCTTAAACAAATAGGGAAATTGCAAAAGAATTATTAGAAAAACATACATATATATGTGTGTGTGTGTGTATAAATAAATACATATATACATACATACATACATATATATATATACATACATGTATATACATACAATGTGAACTGTATGTGAAAATCAATGCTTCGAAACATAGATAGATACATATATGCATATATATATTGAAGACAAATAGACTAATTGTATAAGAGGTATTGGAATAACACTTATTTGCTACTAAATATTATAGACAAGAAATGAAATTGGAAAGGAGGGTTGGCAGTGGTGGAGATGGTTTCCTTGGTGCAAGGAATCAGAATGGTAAGTGTTTGCTCACATGAGGGTTAATGCATCCTGGCATTTTTGTATGGTGAAACATATTGGTACAAGGAAAGCAGCCTATGTAACAATTGTAAGAGGTATTGGAATAAAATTTAAGAATCACACATGAATGATAGATGGACGAAAACCTTTGGCTTGCTTTCAATTTTTTTGGTCTGTGTATGTTTTTCTATCATTTATCACTTACTTGTGATTCTTGTATGTTTTCCTAACAACTTTTTTACAATTATCACACGTCAATGATAGATGGATGAAAACATTTGGCCTATTTTTAGTTTTTTTTGTCTGTGTATGTTTTTCTACCTCTCTTAAATTTCTATTCAATGTGGGTTTTCGATCATCTATCATTTACCTATGATTTTTAAGTGTTTTCCTAACAAGTCTTTTATAATTTTCTCAAATGACAGATGGTCAAAAACCCATTTTAGATAGAACGTTAACATATGGAGAATACAAGGTGTAAACTACGGCTATGAACAGTTTCCTTATACATAGCTTTTGTTGTAAAAAATGTGTATAGCACCAAACATGCACATAGATAACAAGGAACAATAACCAGAGGCTGAAAAACATACACAAACCAAGAAAAATGAAAGTAGTCCAAAGGTGCAATTCAATGCTATGTTTGTAGTTTATACCAACCTATAACGTTTCAGAATTTTGAGAGTTAAAAACAATTCCTCTCACAGGGAAAATACAATAAGAAACTCCTAAAGTTTCATGCCAACCAAAAAAATACATGAGGGCACAATCCTTAATTAAATGCACAAAAACATTTACCTAGGTTAAGGTATGAAGAATACAAGAGCTAAACTATGACCATGAACAGCTTGTTATAGGTAGCTTCAAGTAGATCAGAACAAGATAATGTCATGAAACATATTGACACTAATACATTTGACTATAAAATACAACGAAATTGTCTGATGAAATATGTAAAATTTGATGTTCGTTGGGTGCTTGTAAAATTTGATGTGTAATTTCCAATTTTTTGAAAGTTTATCCTCGACGTTCATCAAAATTTAGGCAAACCTGGGGTTCGTCGAAATGTCGGCTATCATTTTCGTCGAATTTTTGACAAACATGAAAAATTAAAAAAAATCAAATTGTGGCCAACATAAAGAAAAGTGAGTTCACACCTGATTTATTGCGACAGTGTTTTGCTCTACTTGAGACAGTTTGTGGAGAACTAAGGACAATTTTCTTGGGAAAAATCAAAAAAATTCAAGAAGATATCGCCAGGTTGAGGGTAGTCATTGTCTTTTTGCAGAATTCAGTTGTGAAGTCAGATTTGTAGTTCTAGGTTTAAAATCATATTTTAAAGCAACATCTCATCAGATTTCATTTTTAGATGTTAAGGGTTTTGAGAATTTCATGTCCATATTTTTTTGTGTGGAATCACCATAAGATCACAACCAAGGAGCAGATTCTTGTGACTGTAATTATGTGATCCATAACTCTATTGGTCATGTGGCACAGTTGTGCTATAACAAATACAGGATGCATTCATGTGTGACCCAATTTTAATGTGGCTATGTTGTGATAGAAATGGAGGCACTCATATAATGTAGTTAATTCAGGTTGTATAATGTAGGTGTCAATCATCATTGGGTGCATTTAGGTTGTCTCAAGTTTAATATATTAGGATGTAATTATAGCATGATCAAAGAGTGATTACCTCTTGTTGCAATAAAGAGCCTATAACTCTGGTTGATATGTAGAGTGGTTGTGTTATATCAATTATGTAGTGCATTCAAACACAACCCATGTTTAATGGGCTATTCTAGAGAGTGATCAATATTTTCTAAACCTTATGAATGTTACTTGACATATATTTGTATAATCTCAAATTCCTTCAGAGGCTTTTGAAGTATCAATGTATCCTATATAGGGTTTAGAATGATTTCTTTTAATTAAAAAAATAAATAAATGATGTATTTCCCTGTAATTAGATAATGTGGAGATCTCCTAAATATGCCCCAACACACTATCCTCTTTGGCACTATATTCATTACTCTAGCTACTAGGTTTTTTGCATGTGACATCTTTAATATCTTCATGACCATGGCTTTTAAATAGATCTCAGTCTTTGCTTTAATCCTTTTCATGGTAACCCTTGAGTTCCATAATCCACCTTCAATCTCTTCTAAGAACGTTGTCTTAAGCTAGACTGCATAGTATGCATATAAAGCAAGTCCTTCATACCTGCCATTGTTCCAAACCACCACTCACTGCCTTGCTTAAAATGTTCCCTCCATAAGCACAATAGCATGTTTTAAAATCATGGTTGCCAGTGATTGACCATTAAGGTCACCACTTTCATCATGAAGATACAATGAGATTTTTGTCTTCAAACTCAAGGCATTATGGAAGATAACATTGTGAATTGTTTGTTGTGTACGATTTGATTTTCTTGCACATTTACTACTTTGCTAACTTCCTTTAAGACTGGGTATTGCACCCTCAACTGCAATCTCAAATAGCTCACTCACTATCACTTGAAGATTCCTTTCATTAGCATCCTTCTATAAAATCAAACTATGCCCTATAGACTGCCTACTTACTACAGGGGACTCATTGTTTCATGGTATTGTAGTTCTTAAGATCCTTCAACCTTATTGACACTACTTCACAGTCCACAAGGTATTATTCACTATTCTCCCATCTTTGGTGAGTCTCAAAACACTGCTCAAATATGCAATCCACTACCTCCATTATACAATATTAATGGCTAAGAAGAAACATTGAACCTATGATTACCACTGTTACTTCATTTGGATAGTCATTCTCTGATTGAATTTGCCTTGTCTAACACTACCAAAAGCATTTGAAAAACCCTTAAGGTCAACAAGGGGGTAGGGAAACTCACTATTAAAATATCCACTTTACTATGCAAGGTTTGAGCTTTATTATCTTGTCACTACTTAGCCTATTTTTGACTATCACATCTCAAGTGACTGTCATTCTTCTTACCGTAGATTGCATTTACAAATGTCACTAAGCTACATAGTGTGCTTGTTATTGGCCACAATCTTTAGATTGCAAGATTTTGTTATTACTTACAATGTCTCAATCTTTTTGGTATTGCAACCTCACTAATCTTCTATAGTTATTGTTTATGTTTCTATGGAGGCCTAGGGTTTGTACCCTAATAATGCTCTTATCAATGCTTCTGTTGTTTTTTATTAGGGCTCTCTCAATGTTGAGGGCCCTAGGGATAAGCTTGTCATAAGAAGTGACACATTGCACCTTTAACTAAAAGGATAAATCTGTATTGACATTAGCAATGATGATTCCGACTTGTTGCTCCTTAGGAATGGGTCACTTGCTCTTACTAGCTCGCTACCTCCATTGTTGTAGGAATTTTGTGATCAAATTCAATATTCTAATTTTAGGAGTCTTAACGGTTGGAAATCATAGTAAAATCAAAATTTAATAAGTTTTGGAATTAGCATCGTAAAGTGTTTTTTGGGGTCATTAACTTCAGACTATCTTCTCTTTTGCAAGGGTGCTTGCATGCCAATTTTTTTTTGTGTAAAATATCAAAATTATTAGATTATGTTACCTGTCTATGAATAAAAATGATTGGAGTGTGAGTTTGATATTTTTTGAAGATCTAAATAGTCAAGCTTGGTAAAGAAAAATCATGTCAGATAATATTAGTCGAGAACAAAATGAAGAGACACTTGATAGATTGTGGGCTAGATTGAAAAGAAAGGGTGATGGGAAATGTTATTGTCCTTGCAATAATCGCAAGGGCTTAAAGACGAGACGACTTTTAATCACAACAGCTGAGAAACATTGTAGGCAACATGGTCACGTTGAAGGGGGGCATGATTATCATCCATTGGTAAGTTCTTCATTATATGTGTTTATATTGATTGAATTTGTAAATGTTTATATTGTTTTAACATTATATATATATATATAATCACTTGATCATGATCATGGTTTATTTGTGTCTATCATTATTATAAAGGTGGGGCACCCTAGGGAAAATGATATGGATTATCACGGCTCGGAGAATGTGGTTTTGCAAGCAGACGAACATGGAGCTGTGAATATCAAAGATGAAGTTAATGATCCTATGGAAGAAGATGACCATGCACCAAAAAACATAGTTGAAGATGATGGTACAAATAAATTGATCCATGACACATTTAGTGGCAGAGTTGATCATGATGATCAAGATTACTTTGATGATGTTCATGATTTACCTATACTTGACAAGGCATACAAACCCTTTTATGTAGACTCTAAACAACTCTTCTCTCTGCTGTATTGTTGCTATTGAAATTGAAGGTTATGAATGGTTTATCAAACATAGCAATCTCATGGATGTTAAGGTATGTCATATATGTCATCTTTTTTCATCTATTTTAATTATTGTTTGTTCATCACTAGTAAATAAAGGATGAAATATGTACCATTAATATTCTTTATGTGAACAAATTATTTTTTATTGTAGATTGATTGGTGAATTGTTGTTACCACAATCAAATATTTTACATTGCTCATACTGAGATTTATGTGCCATTATGAAAGATATTGGAATGGAGTATCAAGCAATAGATGCATGTCCCAATGATCATATTATATATCATAAACAACATGAATTTGCAACAGAATGCTTGAAATGTCATATCAGAAGATATTGAATAGATCAACTAACAAAAAAGGTGCCTCACAAGGTTCTTCGTTATATTCCCATTATTCCACGTATGCAACGATTATTTAGGTGTGAAAGCTTAGCATAATTGATGGATTACCATGCACATAATAGAAGTGGAGATGACATTCTTCAAATGCCCATGGATGGTTTTTCATTTAGGGACATGGAGGAAAAATGGCCACACTTTAAAGAAGAACCTCGTAATCTCAGGCTTTCATTGGGAGCAGACGGTGTCAATCCATTTGGAGAGCTGAGATTTATTTACTCAGTGTGGCCTATTTTTGTTATCAACCCTCCATGGATGTCAATAAAGAGGGAGCACATAATGTTGTCAATGATTGTTCGAGGTATTTGTTTACATCAATTTTCTTTAACGTGGTAGCATCTCATTTGTAGTATTTGTTGTATAATGACTTATATTTTTTTTCATTCAATAGTCATGTACATTAATTTATATATATTGCAGTAAAATGGTTATAATAATTATGTAATGTTTATATTCATTCAACTAGGTAAGTACCAAGTTAAAGATATGAGTGTATATATCAAGCCTCTTATCGATGAGTTACTAAAGTTATGGAATGGCATCACTATGTATGACGTCTCCAGACCAATAGGACAAAGAAAATTTCAATTCTATGTAATGCTTGTATGGAAAATTCATGATGCCTTGGCAGGGCTAACACATTTTTGTGGTATGTTATAACGTTCGACTGCACTTTAAAAATATTTAATTTGATGAAGTAGATATTAAGAATGTTTTTAAAATAATCTATTCATTATATATAATTATAAAAATTGACATATTTAATCCAATTATATATCATCTTGCAGGTCTTCAAACAAAGGGAAAATTTGCATGTCCAATTTGTGGTCCAAAGATGAAATATCGTTGTTCAACAAGTTTAGGAAAGCAGGTGTTTGATGAGTATAGGAACTTCCTCCATAAAAATCATAAGTATCAAACTACTGAAAAACATCTTTTCAATGGGAAAGAGGAGACTACATCAAAACCATGAAGAATGTCACCTCGCCTATGGAAGTTGGAATATAATAGAATTAATTGTAAAGGTTATACATTGGATCAAATTATTTATCTAACATATATGATATGTTTTGAATTTATATTTTTATAATGTGTTGTGTTTACTCATGTTGTAATTGACAATGTTTGTCGTTGTTAATTTGTTTAACTTATATGCTTCATGAAGGTCATCAAGGCATTAATGGCCAGCTTCCACAGGGACTGAAAAGTTATCCCAGACAATTTAGTAGGTTGCCCTACTATGAGCAGCTACAAATTGTGCATTTTTTGATACAATGCATATCAGAAAGAATATAATAGAAACGTTATGGAAAATATTGGATGGAAGGCATGACAAAGAAAAAATTGTCAAAATTTGTAGTGACATTCAAGAAGCCAATCATGCAATGAAAAATTTCATTCAATTAAATAGTGATGGAGACCAAATTAATATAAGTTCCCTTCCTTGGTTATTAACAGAGCAACAAAGCAATGCTTTAAAAGAATTCATACAAAAAATTTGATTTCCCATAGGATTTGCTGCAAACATAAATAAAATAATAACAAAGAAAGGTGAATTTGGGTCAAGGATGAAAATGCATGATTGGCATACCTTCATTAATGTAATTATTCTGGTATATTATATACACTTGTATAATTCATGTACTTTTCAGTGTATTGCGTTTACAACTTTTGGAAAAATAATGAAAAGATCATTTTATAATTGTTGCAGTACGTTCTACCTCTATCTCTCCCAAACAACTTTGACAACAATGTCAAGGAAGTTATATATGATCTTGGAAAATACATGAGGTAAGTAGGGAGATTTGTTCAATTCACTGTATACATCTTATAATTGCCATTTTTTTTACTTGTTATGTAATATACTATATATTTTTGTTAAATCTCATTAATATATTTGCGCCTTGAATCACTTGTAGATGGCTATCATCTAAAGAAATCCATAAAGAAAATATAAATTATTGGAAGAGAAAAATTCATCGTCTAATGTGTGAAATGCAAAAGTGTCTACCTTCAACATTTTTCAATGCACAATAACACTACTCATACACCAAGTTGAGGAGATTGAATTGTGTGGACCTGTACACACAAGGTCAATGTGGATGGTTGAGAGGCACTTGAAATTTTTGAAGGCTTTGGTTAGACAAAGAGCACATCTTGAGGGTTCTATGGTGGAGGGATATATGGTATACCAGACCATGGTGTACATTAGTGAATATCTTCCTAAGTTTGCAATAAAGATCCATGTAGATCGCATTTGGGATCCCAACTCCATTAACAAATTCGAAGGGGAGTACCTGTTGGGGAAAGGTAGATTGAGGAAAGTGAGAGGTAATTATAAGATGGTCATGGAGATTAATTGGAATGAATTTTACATATGTTTTTATGTATATTGTACTTATTTAATTTTTAATCTTCAATAAACATCAATTATAAATTAAGGTCGTATACTATGGTATTTAACTAATTATACGTCATTTGTGAATTTCAATTTTTTTTATACAGTTGGTGAGGTGGGATGCACTACATTTGTACGTCGCCAACAATCTTGATTGGATGACGGTATGGATTGAATGATTTCAACAATCTGGCCGCGCATTAACATGGGAAGGTGTGGCTTCATGGGTTAAAGAAGCTCATCGTAATGGAGATTCCAATGTTACACAAAGGGAAATTGATTTAGCATATGGTTTAAGAGATAAATAGGTACGTATAAATATATTAATCACCCATATTATTTAATTATTTTCAAGTATATTGATGTATATATATCTTGAGATTTTTTTCTTTGCATACATTTGGGCAAGAATAAATATATTTATCAAGTGACAATATTGCAATAATTTTTACATGTTTGACATATTGCAGGTGAAACACCACAAGGCTATGTTGTGCAATGGTTGTAAATTTTGAATCAAAATGTTGGATGAAATGAATAAAACTTGTGATTCTGGTATAACTGTAGTCTTTCAGGTGACTAATGTTTCATCTAGACGCGACATACATCTAGAAGTCTCATAAAATTGATACTGTGGGATTTTGGATGATATACTTGAGTGTGACTTTAAGTCCTTCAGACTAATTTTGTTCATCGTCCTATGGTACAGGCTATGATTAAATGAAAATGATCCTGAGAGAACTGTTATTAAACATAATAATGGATTTACCATGGTTAATACAAGGTTGATTGAGCGAGCTAGAAATGAGCCCTATGTTCTTCCAAGCCAATGTGAGCAGGTATTTTACGTAGAGGTTCTAGGTAAACTGGGTTGGTCATTTGTTGTTAGACATGATCTAAGAGGAAGGCCGATAAAGTATAATGTGGTGGAAGAAGAAGATACCAAAGAACTAGAAGATGATGTAGATGATGATCAGGATCAACAGTTAGTTGATGATGTCGAAGAGGAGGAACTAGATGATGATGATGTAGGAGTTAATGTTCATGAAGATGACATTCATGTGGATGATGAAATTATTGAAACTAATATTGATGATGATGATGATGATGATATGACCAATCCTTACAATATCGAATCTAGATCGGATGATACGTACAAAGAGTTGGATGAAGAAGAAGATCAATGACATTGAAATGTATAAGTTATGCAATTATATTATCTATTTGATATTAATTTCTTGATAGAATTATATTTGACTTATGTGGTTACATAATTAATTCATGATGTTTTTAATTTTTATGCCATTACATAATTAATTTAATGATGTACTTTTTGATGTTTGAAAGGTCAAAAAATTAAAAAAAATCAATAGTGATGTTAACAACCTTGAAATTAGTGTGTCTTATGTTTCATGTGATCATAAAAGATTAAAAAGTCAGTTGTAGGGGTGGTTGTTCAGTGGTTGACGTGTATGTTGGTTATTTTTACAATGTAACTGGGTTTGTCTTCTAATATACCTATGGAATTGCCAATTCCAATCGAAGGCAGCTCGAAGGACCTAGACCAACTAATGAGGACTTTAAAAGCCTCATGTTAGCTCTCAAAAATGTAGGTAAGAATACCTCAAGAGGTTTCCAATCTCTTGGAATGTTTTAGGGTAACAGACAAAGCCAAATGGTTTAAGCTTTCTACTATTTAGGTGCTGCTAGACCTAGGTGGGTGTACCTATGTGAATTGGGCAGACTTGACTTTTGATCTTCTCTCTTGTAGTGATTTGTCTATGATGGAAGATGGAAGTGGAAAAATGAAATAAAATTTGGTATAAATAATATAGCAATATTCAAAACTAAATCCTAATATGCTCAGTTAACAGATGTAAAGAAAAATGAATGAATCTTAATGATGAAAATGCAAAGACTAGTGCCTTATTGGGTATGCGGAGTCAAGAGAAATCTGAAACAAGTACTTCATTCTGGTAAAAATTCAAGTTGTTTAGAATTTTATTTAGTTTATAACTTGTATAAACATGCAAGGATATGATTACCGAGTTCTTCTTAGTGATCCAATTAACATTCTCTAATTACTATGATCAATTTAAAGGGTTTAATCTTTATTGGAAAGAACCAATCAATTGACCATATAGATGCAACAAATGTGCACTGACAAACCAAATGTAAATTTTTTACACCAATTTAAATAACCAAAAAACACCATAGTGGAGACAACTTTAATAATACTTTCAACAAACACCATAAACAACTGATACCAGAAACAACTACACCATATTATTAGATTTCAATTGATATCTCCATGATTCTAAACATGTAGCATAGTCTCATATTGGAAAAAAATTGTATTAAACTTTATATTTTCTATCCTCTAACCTATTCTACTTATCACTCCTTCATTTCATTTTCAAAACGGATATTTATAGATTGAGAATACAAAAGGATGCGTCCTTTCAGAAATTGAAATGTCACATGTTTACAAAACAAAAGATTAGAGGATAATTAAGCTCTATTAAGCCACAAGTGACTTTTAGCAAGAGGATCCAAATAATCTTGGCACTCGTATGTATCTGCATCTCCAACCGCATTATAGATCGTGATTTCCATCTTGAAAATCTTCTCATTCTGCTCACTCACTTCTTCTAACATTGTATTCTCCACAGAAGCTATCCTCATGAATTCATTTAATAGTGATTCACTTTCATTCTTCCATTTGGTAGCTTCTTTTAGTTCCTCTTTGTCATCAGAGAATGCAATCAATGTTTTCTAGGAAGCATTTATCAAACCCTTTTTGTCCCCTTGCAACTCATTGTAGAAGTTTCGATGTCGATTTATAATATGATTTGCAGCTTCAATTGTTGCACTGTTAGAAGCATATATTTGATCTATCTCATGAAACTTCTCCATAATCCGTCCATCCATCCTTTCATGCTCCTTTAATGCAGCAAGAGTATGTGAATGTTTTCCCCAAAGTTTATTTAACGAAGGTGTTAAACTATCCTACCTTTTCTTGATTATTGCAACGATTGCATCATGCTTTCCTTGGGAATAAGCACTTGATCCAACCTAATGATCCTTTGTTTGAGAGCTTTCCCCTTGAGTGAGCATCCTAGGTGTCTTCATTGTAACACCAACTAAATCCTTTAGTCTGTCATTTTCTCTCAACATTCTTTCATTATTTTCTTTGTACATCTCCCTTTCCTTTATCAACATCTAAATTTGGGCATTGTTAATCTTTGCAATATTCAGTCCAATTTTTGAAATAGCCACAGGATCAGCTTCCCCAACCTTTAGGTTCATGACATGGCCAAATTCCTTTTCAATTTCAATGACCAATGATTTCCTGTGGGGTGGGTATAAGGCCCAAATCATCAATATTGTATTTTGATCTAGCATACACCTCTGTTACACTTTCTTTGTCAAGCTTATGTGTAGCATTGTTGTCCCTCAAGAAACTATCAAAAACAAGGGATGAGTTGAGATCTAGCCCAGGAAAGATCATGACACCAGCATCTTGCAACATTTTCCTCCCCTTTTAAGGGGTGATATTTGTCATTTCATCATCCACACATTTCCTTAATTTATTCAGCAATTGTTCTTCATTTCCTATAGTGACATCATCAACCTTTTATCTTATTTCCTTCCCCTTCTATTTATACAAAAATGATTTGAATTTTGGGGAGTTTATGAACTCATCATCTGAAACAAATGATCTATACTCAATATGCCTTGCATCTGCATCACCACTCTCAACACTCAGCTCTCTAGTTGGGCAAACATACTGCTGAGTTCTCAATCTGGATACCTTTTTTGGTTGGCTTTGTGGCACATTATCTTGTGGTGTCTCTTCCCCTGAAGAAAATTTCTTTGCATCATATAGCCATTGGTTATATATCTTTCAACCACCATCTCAGCTTCATCATCCTCCAAATTCTAAATCATATCATCAAAGGGATAGGGCACATGCTGATACTTTCCAAAGTGTATCTTCTCTTTGGCAGAATTGATATATCCTTCTGGGTCAAAGCTCTTCCTTGGTGATCCTCTCTTCATGTTGTATTGAAGCAGTTTGTCAAGGATCAAATTGTATCCTTCCTTGGCCAACATAGTGAAATCACCAAAGCATAATGAGCTAGGCATAAAAGCCTACTTCCCAAAAGAACTGAAATTCATTACACTGCAATAATCCATCTGCTTGACAATCTCCAGATATGCAATCCTGTTTGGAACTGTCTTTGGTAGAATGAAAGGGGCCTCTTCAAACCCATAGACTCTGATCATTGTAGCTCCCTCCAAACAATACCAATCTCCCCAGTTATGATCAATTGGCCCATTGAAATCTTTTGGCCAAAGAAATCTATTAATCTCATTTGATAATGAATAATTATAGGGATATTTATACAATCTATACAATTTTTTCACAAAATATTCTTCAAAATGAATGAAACTAGCATTAGCAAACTTGCTATCCCAAATAGCAGTCCACAATTGAACAAGTAATGATTCACCATATTTACCAAGATGAGAAATTCTCATTTCTGGAGGCCATACTCCCAACTCCTGTCCAAAATATAGTACCAGGTGCATCAACAATGAATAATGTCTGAGATAAAAAGTAGATGATCCACCTTTTATAGCCATGAGTCCTAAATCAACCCCCCTATAAATGTATGAGGCATAGTCAAATGGTCGAGAATTATGATACTGGATATCTGTTGTGATAATCATGGGCACAATTGACATATACTCCGGGGCATCCATTCCTAATACCTGACACACTGAAAAATAGGTGTATCTCATATAGGGTTCAAACAAGTCCACATGATAAGGGGGGCCCTCACTATCCTGCAGAGTATCTGGCTTGCTGCCTTGTTTAACTTTGTGAATTGGCAACCTCCAACCCTTATAGATTGTATCCATTCTCGAGAATTCCTTCTCCAATTCCTCGTGTATGATCTCCTCATTGCAAAACCCTTCTAAATTGAAAACCTGCCCAATTGCCTCTTTTGACAGATATATTTGTGGCTTTCCAGATGGGTCACATATAGCTTTATGCTTTGGGTCATAGTTATCAGCCAACAATTTTACCAGTTCAACATTCACAAACACGTTAGGGCACACCAGTTTTCCCAAATTCAGCTTCCATGGGTTCCAAACTAGTTGAAAACAACTTCTTCTATGATAATGGAAATTGAACAATTCATACCCCCTTATGGTAGTCCATATGTATCCTATGAATTTGCATTTGTCATCTAGTTTATCAATCTCTGCACTCATGTTCTATATCAATTTTCTATTTCTTCCCTTTTGATTGACTACTTTCACCCTATTTTCTACTTTTGACTTTTCTAGAACCAGGGGACTCCCTTCTTCAAGATTTTAGAAGTTACAATTTAGAAGGCTAAGATGTAGTCACTTACAGTGTATTGCTTGAGCTCCTCAGGCTGGAAGATGTCTTGGTTCTCTATTCACACTGTTGGCTCTTCTGCAATCAATTCAACACAAATGCATTTGTTTACACTTAATCTGTTATATCTCGTTGCACCATTAATATGTCAGCTAAAGCACGAATGAAGAGTTATTTGGAACTTGCACTGTCGCATCAAATGTCTTGTCGATGAGAGATTTTCAAATCTAGGGAAAAATCTTTTTTGCAATGTTCATTAGATCTTTCGCCAAAACATCCTGTAGTCACACCGAAGGCCAATGTCTCATCGACAATCATCCTTTAGTTCTTTTTGTTTCGCTGTGACCTTTAGAGTCGGGGAGAAGTCTCACAGACAATACTTTGTCTTGCCGAAATGTATTCTTTTGTCTCATGTGGGTCGCTGTAACATTTTGTTGTTAGGGAGACATCCCATAGATATCCTATGTCTAATCGAAAAATCTCCTTAAGTTTACTTCTTGTCGTTGTGACAATATCATTCTCTTACCGATGAAATAAATTTCAACTGCAAGACTTACAAATCTTCGAAAAGACTCATACCGATGCCAAATGTCTCGCTAAATCCATTCCTCCAAATTACTTTATTCGGTGAGACTCTCCTCGAAGTATTCTTTCAGTGTAACCTTCAATTTTTTATGGAACTCACGCTGAAGACTTATTCTCTTGCCGATGCAATTCTCTATCGATGTGAAATTTGATTCAGAAAGACTACATAGCTTCTTCCCGATAGCTTTTCAACAAAACTTCCCTTGCGCCTTATCAGCAAGACCCAACACCTTTGGTAAGACATCATTCTGATAACCTTTTATTTGGCTGATACATCATTCCCTGCGCTGGTCAGTGAGACATACATGAGTTCGTTATGACTCATCCCGATAAAAATTCTCTTGCCGATATGACTTTCCTGTCGCCGAAACAATAAGAGTTCAAATAGGGTCAAGGTTAAGATTAGGGTTGGGGTTAAGTTTCAATTAGGATAAGAATTAGTGTTAGGGTTAGGATTAGAGTTCAACTATAGTTCAAATTTAGGGTTATGGTACAATTAGGACTACTATTCAATAAGTGTTCCCTTAGGGTTATGATTAGAGTTATGAATCTACAATTAGGGTTCAATTAGGGTTATGATTAGAGTTATGAATCTACAATTAGGGTTCAATTAATGTTCACTTAGGTTTTCTTTCTTGGGAGAAGTTTATTGTATGGTAAGTGTATTTAATAAAATTAATATGTCAAGAATTAGTTGTAGATAATACTACATGTGATTTTTCATATGGTATTAAATTGTAGATTAAAATTGATGATAGATTTCCTTCCTTCTTTTGCATTGTAAGATACCATAATATATGGCCTTAAAATCATATTCATATTTTGAGCTTTTCTAAACTATACAACACGACATCCAACAAAAAAAATTGTTATGCATCTTTCCCAAGCACAAATCCTTAGAATTCTTAATGTGTTACTTAGGTTAATTGTTTATTGCAATAAATAAATACACACTAATATATATATTATGGATTTGAGGGAAAATATTAAAAAATTTATATATATAGAAAAATTTAAATGCAAGGGATTCAAGTACATACCTTTGCTTTTGTTAATGTTGATGAAGTGCCAAATTTGATGACATGATGATATAAAAAACTGGAATACCTTTGCTCTATGTGGCACTTGAAATTTTCTACAAAACTATAGCTAACTCTACATCAAAAAAATATATATTATATTTTATAAACTTATACATTAAATTTTTTAATATTTAAGTTATACTAAAATCTAAGATGTTCAATATTCATTATTATTTTTAAATTATAATATTGATTAAAGAATATAATTATATTTATAAGATGTAAAATCAATAATGAACTTAGAAAATATTAAATCAATCAAAATTGTTTCTATTATCCAAAATATTATATAAGTAAATTATAAACTATTATAATATAATATTTAAATTTTATATTTCAAATGTTAAATAATTCTAATGTTTAATTTTTATAATTATAAACTTACCTTTTAATGATGTTAGTAAGTGTTGACGTTTGTCTTAGCACAACAACATGCAAACAGAATATTGCTACTCTGCTTCTCCTGAAAGAGACACAACACATGGATGCTTTAGCTCCCAAGGTCTTTGTAGTTGGGTCTCAACTGTGCTGATGTCCCTCAATGGTCATTCATTTGAAGTCTCCTTGATTTCCTCTTGTTCTCATCGAGCTCCTTTTGCTTCGGCATGACCTTCGCTCTTCGACAAGACATTATACCGAAAGGTGAACCCTTCGACGAAACCCCCAACTGTCGAGGAGATATCTCCCTGAAACAAATCCATCTCAGCGAACTCAAATTTCATGTCGGCAAGACCCTCAAAATTCTACCAGATCTCTTGGTGCATATATTTCTTCTCCCCGAGGGGATACCCTATTGGTGTGACACTTCTTAGTCACCGAGGCCTCCTAGCAAGAGTCTAAATTTTCCCCAAAAACCCTTGGGGAACCTTTTTTGGCAAGACTTATGGCGATATCTCCTTCATGTCGTCGGGACCTCAGCACGTCAACCAGACTTCATGCCGAAGGTGAACCACTCTCCCCGAAGACAAGCCTTCCTCGGAGTGACTTCCTTCATTCAGCCAGACATTATGTCGAAATGACAACCTTTTGTCAACCCATGTTGTTGCCAAGACCTCCCTTTAGTCACACCGATATGCATCCTTTCATCTAACATGTGTCACTGTAACATCCTCTTATTGAGGAGACATCCTGTAGTCACCTTTTATTTCACCGAGGAATCTCCATAGGTTCACTTTTTTGGTCTCCGTGACAAAATGGGTCAACAAGACTACAAGACCTCTCATCGATAGACCCGCTTTTGGTGCCTTGTCGGTGAGACTTCAAGATTTTTCCAAGACAGCTCTCTGCCATGATAGTTTCTCACTAAAAGGTATATCTTTTATCGGTGGTCGGTGAGACATGAGGCTTTCAGCAAGATCACATACCGAAGATACAACTCTTGCTATTTAAGTGTTAACTTTGTTTGTGGTAGTCGGTGACACATAACAAAGTCACTGAGACTTCACCCCAAAGTCAAAATATCCTGCCGATATGCTTTCTCCCTATCACCGATCAGTGAGACATAAAGATCTTGCTGAGACCTTTCTCTGAAGGAAACTTTCATAACAATGGGAAACTCTCAGTCGCTGGGACGATAACTGATGTCCTGCCAACATGCATTTGCATGTGAACTCCACTCGCCATGGCATGCCCGAGGTCTTGCCGATAGGAAACACAGACGCCTACTGAGAAAAATGTACTGGTAGTCAGCAAGACATCTGCAAGGTCTTGCCAAATTTCTTCTTAGAGGAAAATTATGACCAACTGAATTAAGGAACGTCTTCTAGCTGAGCTCCCCTAGAAAAAATCACCATGTGTGTGATTTAATCTTGCAAATTTTATTAAAGGACAGTTGATGAACAATTGCACAAATTTGATCCCCAAATGGGACAGATGTCACCTACCTGTGATATCGCCATCCTAAAATTCTTGATCATGGGATGGCAGGCAACTGTTGATCTTGAAGGCATTTTGATTGACAGCAGCACGATTTTCATCCTTCTGAAAAATAAAATATTCATTAAAGGGAAAGGGGACATTACTAGGCAGATGGAAAATTTCCTTAGGCCCCACCTTGTACAGTCCATGTGGCAACCGCCCATGATTTCGCAATCAACCAAAGCACCATCACGGGATAGCGGGGAATGGCTCAGATCAAAGGACAGTTGATGAACAGTCATGCAAATTTGATCCACATATGGGACACATGTCACCCGCCTGTGATATCGCCATCCTACAATTCCCAATCATGGGATGGTGGGAAACTATTGATCTTGAAGGTATTTTGATTGATGGCAGCATGAATTTCATCCTTCTAAAAAATAAAACATTCATTAAAGGGCAAGGGGACATTACTAGGTGGATGGAAAACAACATAAGTTTTTTTTAAACCGTTCAGCACAGGGCCATCCAGGACTTAGGAAAATAAAACCTGCGGAGGAAATAAAATATTAAGACCAAAGGGACCAGGCCTAGACAGAATGATGGGCATAAGATGTTTTTAAAACCCTTCAAAAAAGGTAACAGTGAAATAGATCCCGACCAAGGCAATACATAAACACAATGGTTTCAGAAATGAAATGAAATATTTTAATGATGTCCACAAGGCCAAAGATGAAGACAAAGCTAAAACCCCAACCCTAAGAAATTTTTCAACACCATGAAAGACCAGTGACATAAGGTAGGGCATGAGTGAAACATTAGGAACAAAATTTGAAGTTCCATCAGTACAAGCATTGGATAATTTTATATTAATAGTTTGTCCTATTACAAATATAAAAGGTGAGCACAATAAATAACATGTATTTTCCCATTAAATGTGAAGGATTTTCAAAAAGTTATAGTGTTCAACTATTGATCCATTTTTGTTCAATATAAATTGTATTTTAAATCATTAAGTGTTGTTTTTATAACAACAAATAGTTTTTTTGTGTTCAACTATTAGTTCATATGTGTTGTTTTTATAAAATAGAACACTCAGAACAGAACTTTGAAGTTCTATCACTACCCATAACCCTAAACCCTAAACCATTAACCCTTAACCCTTAAACCATCTACCCTCTCTCTCTCTCAAGTCTCTCCCTCCTACCCCTTCTCCCTCCTATCTGTCTCCCACTCCCTCCCTCTCTCTCTCTCAAGTATATTCAATATCCTACCCCCTCTCTCTCCCTTAGGTCTCTCTCTCACTCACTCACTCCCTCTATCTCTCTCCCCTTTAACCCTAAGCCCTAAACCATTAACCCTTAATAAACCTCTACCCTCTACCCTTAACCCTCCCTTCCTGTATCTCTCTCCCACTCCCTCCCTCTCTCTCTCTCAGGTCTCTCCCTTGAGAGAGAGAGAGAAAGAGGGGAAGGGGACGGGAAGAGTCTTGAGGGTAGAGGATAAAAGGTTTAAGGGTTTATGGTTGAGGAGGTAGGAGGGAGAGAAAGACCTAAGAGAGGGAGTGAGTGAGGAGAGAAATACCTAAGAGAGGGAGTAGGAGGAGAGACTTGAGAGAGAGACCTGAGAGGGAGAGGGGATAGGAGGAGAGAGAGAGAGAGGTAGAGGGTTTAAGGGTTTGAGGTTTAAGGGTTAATGGTTTTAGGGTTTAGGGTTATGGGTAGTGATGGAACTTCAAATTTTGTTCTAAGTGTTCTATTTTATAAAAACAACACATATGGACTAATAGTTGAACACAAAAAATATATATTATTTTTATAAAAACAACACAATGATTTAAAATACAACTTATATTGAACAAAAATGGACCAATAGTTGAATCTTATTTTCACATTTATCTATTTTCTTATTGTTCCTATTAGTGGCTAATTAAATCTTCATTGAAAACCTACAAAGAGCTTGGGTCCTTCAATCTCAAAGCTTGTCTAATTTATTGATGAGAATCATTCACATTGATTCCCAATATTGTGCTCCTTGCATGATACATTTATAAAATGCACTTGGTAATTTAGTATGTGGTTGAAATATTAGAGTAACAACAAATGTTTCTTTTCATTTTTGGCACATGATTGGCCATTTTTACTATGTTAAATTTTATTTTCACTTGTATTTTCATGGTTTTCATGTTGTCAAATTTTCATACATTTCTTAGTCTTTTTTAAAAAATAAATGAAGGTTCTATTAGTGTCCCCAATCTTGCTAAAAATAATGTATAGAGAGAGTACAATATATAAATTATTAATTATAGAGTATAACAACAAAATGAATTTTAAAAATACTACATAGGAACAAGGTTTAGAATAATTCAAAATAGATATACCATTCTCCTACAAATACTATGTATAGAAACCCTATGTAACCACACTTTCACTTTCTCCCACTCTCCCACACTCTCTCCCACTCTCTCCCACTCTCTCCTGCTCTCTCGCACCCTCTCCCACTCTCTCCTACTCTCTCCCTCCCTATCTCCCACTCTCCCAATCTCTCCCATTCTCTCGCACCCTCTCCCACTCTCTCCCACCTTCTTCCTACCTCCCTCCCACTCTCTCCCACTCTCTCCCACTTTCTTCCTCCCTCCCTACCTCTCTCTCCCACCCTCTCTCCCACCCTATCACATAGAAACAACGCTTTTAGAATAATTCAAAAATAGAGATACTCTCATTCTCTAAAGCAAATACTATGTATGTCTCATGTAGCCACACACTTTCACTCTCTCCCCACTCTCCCACACTCTCCCACTCTCCCACTCTCTTTGCACCCCTCTCCCACTCTCTCCCTACTCTCTCCCTCCCTATCTCCCCCTCTCCCACTCTCTCCCATTCTATCACACCCTCTCCCACTCTCTTCCACCTTCTTCCTACCTCCCTCCCACTCTCTCCCATTCTCTCCCACTTTCTTCCTCCCTCTCTCTCCCACTGTCTCTCACCCTCTCTCCCACCTCTCTCACACCTCCCACTCTCTTACTCTCCCTCCATCTCCATCTCTCCCACTCTCCCCACTCTCTTCCCTGCCTCCTCTCCCCACTCTCCCCCCCACTCTCTCCCACTCTTTGCCACCCTCTCAGCCTCTTCCACCCTCCTCCCACTCTCTCCCTCCCTCCTTTTGCTCTCCACCCTCCACCTCCTAATTACCTTTGCTATAGAGGAGTAAGAGGGAGATAAAAAGAGAAATAGAGATAGAGATATAGAGTAGGAGAGATGGAGGGAGAGATGGAGTGACATAGATAGTGGGAGATATAGAGAGTGACAGGGAGATATACTCAATCACCCCTCCTATATCTCTATCTTATTCATCCTTATCTCTTTTTATCTCTCTACCCCTCTCTATCTCTTTGTCTCCCTTTCATTTGCATATTTTCATTATTCCCCTCTCTCTATATTTTCTTCCCTATATTTATCTTTGCCTCCTTAAGTGTGCAATGGGTACATTGAAGAGGTCTTAAAGGAGAACTATCATATCTTTAATCAAATGGCATGCTACCTTGAGCATAACTCCCCATGGAAACATGCCATCCTTGTATTGTTGACATGAAACAACCAATAAAAATTTAGTTTCTCTCTCTCATATTAATATATATTACTATTATATTAATTATATTTTGTATTATATAAAAATATACTTATTATTAATTATTAATTATAATAATTTTATACGTATTTAATAATTTTGTTAAAGAATATAATGTCTAATTATAATAAGTTGAATAATTATATTATTTATTATGTAAAATATAACTAATATATACTTAACTATATTGTAGAATATTAAAACCTAGCTAAATGGCACCAAAATTTTGAACTTAATTAACATACTCAGAAAAGCTAATCTAAACTGTGTTGTAGCTCACGTAAATTGAGAAGCAAAAGCCAATGCTAAATGCTGAGAAGAGTTTGAGAAAAAGGAAAACAAGGTCAATGCCAGTGCCAAGGGAAGAGTTTGGAGGGAGGAAACAAGGTCAATACCAGCCAGGAAGAGTTTGGAGTTAAAACAAGGCCAATACCAGCACTGGCTGTAAGAGTTTGAAGGAGGAAATAGTCAATATCGGCCACAGGAAGAGTTTAGAGGAGGAAAAATAAGTCAATACCAAAGACTGGTGATGTGAGGTTGGAGGACAATCTCTCCCACTCTCTCCCACCACCTCTCCCACCCTCCCTCACTCTCTCTCTCCCACTCTCTCCCACTCTTCCCACCCTCTCTCCCACCCTCCTCCTTTACACTCTCTCTCTCCTAATTCTCTCTTACTCTCTCCCTCCCTCTCCCACTCTCCCACTCTCTCCCACTCTCTTCCCTGGGCCCTCTCTCCCCCACTCTCTCCCCACTTTTCCTTCCACCCTCTCCCACTCTCTACCACCCTCTCCCTTCCTTTTCTCTCCCTCCCTCCCTTGCTTCCACCCTCTCCACCTCCCACCTCATTACTCTTTGGGTATATAGAGAGGAGTAAGAGGGAGATAAAAAGAGAAATAGAGATAGAGATATAGAGTAGGAGAGATGGAGGGAGAGATGGAATGAATGAGAGAGAAAGGGGGGAGAGGGAGAGATAGCTCAATAGATAGAGGGGGGAAGAGGGAGTGACATAGATAGTGGGAGATATAGAGAGATAGAGAGCGATAGGGAGAGATATATCAATCACCCTCTCTATATCTATATCTATTCATCCTTATCTCTTTATCTCTCTACCCCTCTCTATCTCTTTGTCTCCCTTTCTATTTGCATATGTTTTTCATTATCTCTATATTTTCTTTCCCTATATTTATCTTTGTCTCCTTAAGTGTGCAATGGGTACATTGAAGAGGTCTTAAAGGGAGAACTATCATCTTTTAATCAAATGGCATACTACCTTGAGCATAACTCAAGGACACATGCCATCCTTTGGATTGTGCTGACATGAAACAAACCAATCAAAATTTAGTTTCTCTCATATTAATATATATTACTATTATATTAAATATATATTATATTAATTATATTTTGTATTATATAAAAATATACTTATTATTAATTATTAATTATAATAATTTTATATGTATTTAATAATTTTGTTAAAGAATATAATATCTAATTATAATAAGTTGAATAATTATATTATTTATTATATAAAATATAGCTAATATATACTTAACCATATTGTAGAATATTAAAACCTAGCTAAATGGCACCAAAATTTTAAACTTAATTAACATATTGTAAAAGCTAACGAAACCAGGTTGTAGCTTGTCAAATTGGAGAAGTGAAAGGTCAATGCCAGCACCGAGGAAGAGTTTGGAGTAGTGAAAACAAGGTCAATGCCAGTGCTGAGGAAGATTTTGGAGGAGTGAAAACAAGGTCAATTCCAGCGCCGAGGAAGAGTTTGGAGTTAAAACAAGGTCAATACCAGTGCCGATGAAGAGTATGGAGGAGTTAAAACAAGGTCAATATCAGTGCCGAGGAAGAGTTTGGAGGATTGAAAACAAGTTCAATACTAGCACCGAGGATTAGGTTGAGGGTACTCATAGAAAATCGACAACCAAGGGGCTTTGAGTACTGTAAGTTTGGCACCCCCATTCTCTTTAACCTTCAATTTCCATGCCTAGTTTCCAAAGATCTTCTCATACATTGGCACCCCAATTCTCGTAAAATGGTATAATATAAGATAGAAAAAATAAAATAGCTTATACAAAACATATACACCTACAATCCCATTCAAGAATTTTAATTAATTCCTTGAATTAAACCTAAAATAAGAATCATACACACCACAACAGTGAGATGAACGAAACAACACTTGATCATTTTATTCAAAATTCAGATATGCTTGTACAATGGAGAGACATGAGTTTGAATTAATCATATCAATTCAAATGCCAGTACTGTCATGAAACATCAAATCCCCACGAATTCAAAACCTACTACAGAATGACTCAAAACCTAAATTGCATTTTCCCTAAAACCATCAGACTTTACAATTTTCTCTGCAACTTCATGTAGACTCGACCAAAAATATCTAACTTGCTAACCTGTACTTCTAGCCTTGAAATCCTTCTTATAGAAAAAGGAGGAGCAAACAAGCATCATGCCAGAAAGCACACGTGTCACCAGCCAATTGGACTGCCTTGTACTCTTCATCAGTTGGCCAATCAAAATTGATCACCTCATTCACCTTGACACTATAAGGTTTGTACTTAACTACCCCTAATTCGCTTCTCTTTCAGAAGACTCCAAGAATGAGCTGGTGCTAATGATTTTTTCCATACAGCTCACCAATAAATCATAATCTGAAAGTTACCCTATTTTTTAGGGTTTTGTAGTCCAAACATGATATAAAGTGGCTCTTACACTTTTTGTGATTACTGTAGCTTTTGTAAGAGGCCCTATGGATACTGTTGTAATTGTAGGATGCATGAATAGGGTGTAGGTTTCAACAAAACATGTATGGGAGATTTGATTTTATGAATTTTTATCCATGTGCAAACCTAATGGGTTGTTTCTGAACAGTGAATATAAATGATACACATACACACACACACACACACACACACACACACATATATATATGTATATGTATTTTTAAATGTAAATGTAAATACAATTATTGGATGCTCCTAGAACAATAAATGCAACATATCATTAAAGAAATCTATATCTATGTATATAAATGTGTATTTCTAAATGCAAGTGTAAATTCAAAGAGCATATGGTTTTGGAGTGTTATAGATACAACATATCCATAAATTAATGTAATTGAAATTCTAAAGTCTTCAACACATATAATATGAAATCGATCAAACTATGAAACTACATGAGAAATAAATGAAAATAGTAAATGCATATGTATGTGTATTTGTAAAATGTAGGTATAAAATAAATAAGAATAATGAAAATTATAAAAGAATACAAGGAAAGGTCTCCTCCCCTTCTTGGTAGTGATAACCTCCTACACAACCCTTAAAAATTATGAATAAAGAAATATAATATTTGAAGAACTCAAAGTTGATTCTCTCCTACTTGATGCAATTAGTCATTTTATCCTTACAAACATTTATAGTGATTACTAGAGGCACATAGACCAATTCTTCATAATAGAAGAATTTGATCATACTTTTCCAATGATGGCATCATGAGAAATCCTTAGGTTAAATGAATAATTCCTAGCTAAGTTCTTTAAATCATGTCCAACCATATAAGAGAAGACCACTGCTATGTGTACATGGATACCATGGAGAAAGGCTAGTCTTTGGGCTCTTTTATCAATCATACTACCTTAAAACATACCAAAAATATCCTAGCAATTAGACATAGGAATATTTAATATGACTTAAAAAAAATTATTGCCAAAGCGTAAACTTATGATGACTTAACCAGGCCTAGTACACACTCCCTCCCCATTAACCACTTAGACATATGGAAATTAAATGTTAATTTGCTTCTATTTTTAGTCATGTAGGTGTCCAATAAACCACTTGGTGGTGTTTCCCTTCAAGTTTAGATACTTGAATGAAGAGAAAAAGTCCTTTGATTACAATTAGAGAATACATTTGAGGCCTTGGCTGTGTAACTAGTGGACTATAGTCACATTTAACACTTGCTACAAAGTTTTGGAGTTAAAACGTTAAGTAGATTTGATTTATGATGGACACATTTGGATGGTAGTAACAATAGCTTGCAATCTATCAAGACTTGATTACCTTATAACCTATGAAATTCTAGCGATGAAATGATAGATTAATCATAATGTCACCTTGGTATCACATCACCATGAAAGAACTTCATCCAACATCCTTACGAGTGCAGGTACCACCAAATAGGTATTTTTCAGATCTATCTTCCTCAAGCAAGGGAAATTTAGGAAGAGAGAGGAAAGTGAGACATGTAGTATGTCTAAAAGAGGGAGATCAACTAGAGGTCAAAAGATTAGAAGAAAATTATGTAAACACACAGAATTTTTTCTTGCTAAAGGGGGGTCATGTTCTTATGATGATGAGAGCATAGGCGACAATGAGGTTCCCTTGAGGTACAAACATCTATGGAAACAATGGGTACCCAAGGAACTTCCTCCAATAAACACCGATTTTTGTGTCAATGAGAGGATATATTGCATAGCACCATCATCATTACATAGTTTGGGCCTATTTTGCATGGACGGCATAAAGGTTTGTTATGACAAAGTTACTAAATTGATGAAGTATGTTGGACCCTATTACAGTTACAAACATTGGATGCAACTGGTTCGATATACACGAAGTATGCATAGGTATGCATTGTCAACAAATTATATACAACTAAAAGATAAGGATCAAAATAAAGGAGTGGCTATGTACATTGACGGAAGGCCAAAAGTATTAGGGAATATTGCAAGGTTTATAAATAGTACACGACCTGGGTCAAAAAATAAGCAACCCAATTGCATATTTGAGGCGCGCAAGGGAAATCGTGTATTCGTATGTGCGAGAAAATCAATAACTGCAGGGGAAGAGTTGCTAATCGATTACAATTTGAATTGCTTAGTTACAAACACAGTTACTATGGGGGTGGTACGTACTATCTACCATTTTACCCAACCTCCAATTAATGACTCCAATATACCATTTTATTCCTATGTTTTTTTTCATAAGTCTATTGGTTTCATTTTGGTAATATTTTTTTATATTTAATTTTTGTCACAAGGGGACATTGATCGTACGAAGAAGGCTCTGGCCCAGAGCACAGATCGCGATGTATCTTCAGGTGCTTCTACCCGACAGGTTTACCTCATTGTAATTGTACAAATTAGATACGAGCAAAATGTTTTATTATTATGTTTTTTTCATAAGTTTTTTGGGTTAATTTTGATAATGTTTTTAATATTCTTGTTGCAGCCGACTGATCGGGGAAAGGCACCAGTAGTAGAGGAGAGCATCCATAGTGAGGTGCAATCAATATTTTCTGATGATGACATGGCTTATTCAACAAACCCTTTCGATACGATAAAGAAGCTCATGAAAAAATGCAATGAAGAAATGACTTAGTTGATGTTCAAAATGCCTCAATCAGATGAGATAAGAGAGAGGGTTAAAGTATTGATAGAGAGATTACAGAACTTGCAAGTAAGCTATCATGAGGTCTTTAATTATAACATAAGTTCATTCATGGTTTTATATTTTGTACTCTTTTATGTCATGAACTAGAATATGTGTTGTTTTTATAGGGTTATTTGCCTCCTCATGATGCTCCTAGCCATGATCATGGTACTAAAAGTGCTTCCTGAGGAGTAAGGGTTGGTACAAGTGTCCATCCTAATCTTCCTATGCATACATCACATTATCTAACCCCATCATTCGTGCCTATATTGTTGTTTCAAATGTCAGTAACACATACCATGCAAGCATCCATTAACGCACCCTCTAGCAGCGAACACATACCAAAACATGCGTCAGGACATGTACCTGGGGATGCAAAGGCCACTAGTATTGGTGCTGTTTTAGCAGCATTTCTTAGATCTTCCTATATTACTAGTACCGGAACATTGTCAGTCACACTTGTGGTGACTGAGGATTTCATTCCCATAAAGATAGAGAAGGTCCCAGGTACTTTAAAATGTTTTAATTATTATTCTATATAATCCAATTGAAATTTACTTATTGATTGCTCTTTTTAGACTATTGATCCCATGATCATTTTGCAGGAAATGATTTTTTTATAAACATCTAAGTTATATTACATTGGATCTCTTCGGGCCCACCATACATACATAGTGGAATGCCCAAAATGAAGATTTAAAAGATGAGCTCATTAACCGTTTAGTTGTGTTGTTTGGTGATAAAACATTCAACCGAACCAAGGTCCTTAAGAAAGCTGGTACCTATCTAAAGTATGTGAGGGACCAATATAGGTCACATTTAGAGAAGAACAAAAAGTACGAGCATCCCCCCATGATTCCGGAGAGGGAGTGGAAGGACCTGGTGTCTGATGGAAAGGAGAAGGTTGAAAAGAAAAAAGGAAAGATGCCACTAGGCCAAGGAAGGTATGTGATATAGAAGCATAAATCTGCAAAAAATCCTAATTAATCACAATTTTTAAAAAAACTGCAAGCTAGACGATTTTTTCTTGATTTTTAAAAAAAATCATTGAATTTTTGGTCAATGATTTTTTTCCATTTCAAACTTCAAAATCACCAAAAAAACGTGTTTAAAATATCCAAAAAAACATGAATAAAATTGAGCTGATTTTTCAAGAAACCATGAGACCATGGCTTGTTGCTTACTATTATGCTTTGATAGATTTTTTTCCAAGCATCCATAGCTTGTTTGAGTTAATCCATTTTATGCTTTTAGCCATAGCAGCAAGGCAATGAACTCCGCTTTGATAAAATGCTTTGGTAGACATGTATGAAAAATGTGGTAGCATAGACAAGGCAGTGAACTGCTTGAAAAAAATGTCCCAAAGAAATGTAGTCTCATGGTGATGGAATGCCATGACGAATGCCATGACAAGCAAATTGCTATGGATTGTCATGGCATTCCATCACTGTGAGACTGCATTTCTTTGAGGCATTTTTTCAAACAATTCACCGCTTTGTCTATGTTATTGCTTACTATTATTTTTAGTAGATTTTTCCAAGCATCCATAGCTTGTTCGAAGCACCTATTTGAGGCTTTACTTTTACTATAGCATGAAGGTGTTGAACTGCTTGATAAAAATGCTTTGCAGACATGTATGAAAAAAATGGTAGCATAGAAAAGGTAGGTGAACTATTTAGGTCAGTTTAGGTTGGAATTAGCGGTGATGGAATGCCATGACAAGCAAATTGTTATGGATTGTCATGGCATTCCATCACCATGAGACCACATTTCTTTGAGGTATTTTTGAAACAAGCCCATCAGCTTTGTCTATGCTATTGCTTAATATTATGCTTTTGACATATTTTACCAAGCATCCATAGCTTGTTTGAAAGCACCTGTTTTAGGCTTCTTTAAGCCATAGCAACAAGGCAATGAACTATTTGATAAAATGTTTTGGTAGACATGTATGAAAAAAAAAAAATGTGGTATAGACAACCTGCCACCATCCGGGATATTTATGCAGTTGTAGTATGTTTCGTGCAATGTAATCAGCTATATGAATATAACCAACAAAAATCTATTTTCTATAATTCATGGATTGAACTCTGTATTTTATATGCTCTTAATGTCTATATATGCTCTTAATGTTTGTATGCTATGGAAATGCCATTGGCCTCTTTAAAAAAAGTAGTATGCTATGTGTGATAATTATCAACAATGTAATTATATATTGATTTACTCTTCTTTTTACATAATCTAACGATTTAAACTTTTCTATAGGCCGCCCAAAACATCGGAAGGCAACAAAGGCAAGACTAGAAAAGCACGGAAACACAAACTTGGCTCGTGGTTATATGAAATTAGCCGCACAAATTGTAAGTATCAATAAATGAAATATTGCATCCAAATTATAATAAATTGAAAACAATTTTGGTTTTATCACACCATAGAAGAAAAATTCATGATCTTCTACAAAAATGTAGGGCTCTGAATTTAATAGAGATCCCACAGAAGAAAACCTGAAGATTTCCTTCTCGCAAGGCTATGGAGTCGTGGATGAACGCCTAAGAGTCTTGACTAGGAAAACACAATCTTCCATTACATCTGACATGTAGGTAAATAAACTCAATAAACTTTATTTAAAATTGAATACTTGTGCAATCTATTCAATATTAATTTCCACCATAAAGTAATTACATGCCTATTTTTTTAAACATTCAAGCAATGATAATACTACACATGACATTGGAATGCAGCCTAGTGAGGGTGGAGCAGAATGTGTAGATGAAGGTCATGGTGTGCATCCCGGTACTTTAGAGCATGTAGAGCGTGATCAACATGTTGAGCATGATTAGGCTAGAGAAGATCAGGAATATGATGTGGCCCCATCAGGTAAAGAGGACTACTCTAAAGTTCTTTTAAACATATTTAATTGCAATTGGTGTATTAATTAATGTAACCTTTCGTGTTTCAACTTTAGAGCATGTAGAGCGTGATCAACGTGTTGAGCATGATCAGGCTAGAGAAGATCAAGAACATGATGTGGCCCCATTAGGTAAAGAGGACCACCCTTATGTTCTCTTAAACATATTTAATTTCAATTAGTGGCTAATTAATGTAACCTTTCTCATGTTTCAACTATAGATCAGATTTAGAGGGTGTCTGACATGTTGAGCATGAGTCTATAACAAAATTTTAGGAACATGATGTGACCCATTAGGTAAAAAGAGAAACCACTTAATTTTCTTTTAATTAATGAAATACTTGTAATAATAATAATAATAAACATATCACTTAACATTTCTTTCTTATTGCAATAGATCCCCTCTTGGCTGCATCCACATCATGAGCTACCAAATACATGTACATTACACTACAAGCAGAGGGTAGAACAACTAAAGGGGACATATATTGATTTAGAAAACGATACTCCACTTCCAGCTTTATGAAGCCAAAAAAAAAGAACAGAAAAATAAGCATTTTAATCATATCATGACAACCATATTTTTGATAATATGTAAAAACTGAAAGAATGAATATTATATGTTAATGAATGAATGTGAATATGTTAATTAATGAATGTTATATGTTAATGAATGAATGT
This sequence comes from Sequoia sempervirens, assembly GCA_007258455.2. Classification (NCBI taxonomy): domain Eukaryota; kingdom Viridiplantae; phylum Streptophyta; class Pinopsida; order Cupressales; family Cupressaceae; genus Sequoia; species Sequoia sempervirens. The sequence continues at coordinate 245,278,615 of VDFB02075321.1, read as the reverse complement.
TATATGTTATTAATGGATGAATGAATTAATGTTATATGTTATTAATGGATGAATCAATGATTAATGTTATATGATTGGGTATGGGGAATTGAGAGTGATGTGAGGTGGGGGGAGGGGCCAAATGAGCTTCCACCGTCACGTGGTTGGCCCTATTAAGTAGAGAATATTAAACTATTCTCGAAACAAAGAGAAGCTCCATAAGGTAATGCACTTTTCAATATAAGAAATGCATCATTTGAAGCATCAAACCAATATGCAGTCTGTATGTATGATCAGTCATCAGTCTCCGCAATGGCACATTTCCATGAATATTTCTTTTTAAAAAAAAAATTGATGCTTCGTCCCAATTTCAATGAAACCCACCGACGAATCAACAGAGCGACTCGACAAAGTTGCTATAGCTGCGATGAAGATTTCATCATAATTCCTTGACCATTTCGTCACACTTTCGATGAGCTTTCGGAATTGCTACAACACTACTCCTTGCCCATTTAGTCGCACTTGGGATGAACTTTTGGTTTTCTTCCAACGCTACTCCTTGCTAATTTCATCGCAACATCGATGAACTTTTGGTGTTGTTTCGACACTACTACTTGAATATTTCATCACACATTTGATGTAAGTTTGGTGTTGTTTTGACACTACTCCTCACACATTCCGTCAAAATGGCAATGAATGTTGTTGTTTCGACGCTACTGCTTGCCCATTTCGTCGAACTAGCGATGAACGTTTGTTGTAATTCATCGGTGGATACAAAAAGTTTTTGTCGATATTCCAATGAATGTTTGAGGTATTTCACAATGCAGTCGACTGACAATTCTTCACCGTTAGTTCGACGTTTAATTTGTCGTTGAATGTTCGACGAAAAAATAGCAACGGAAAGATTTTCACCATTTCGTCGCTCTTCTGACAAAGATTTGTCGAGCGACCGACGAACGGCCGTCAGAAAATGGTGTCAAATTTAGTAGTGTGATACAAGAAAAGAAATCTATGTAACAATTGTAATTTACCTATAGGCTATCTATTTGAAATTTCCACTAGGGTTTTTGTCAGCCCATCCATGAATAGAATTCCTTGGCACTATAAACTAATAATCGCCGATAGCCAACGACAAGCTTCCTACGGTTGTTTATGGCAACGTGGAGCTTGCTAATTCAATGAGCATTTTTACTACACAATTCCTTAGATTATAATTCTATTTTTAATATAAATACATTTTGAATCGCATAATATAAATGTTGTTATAACTTTACAAAAAATTACCATCTTGATAAAAAATTGTATGTAAATAATCTCTTAGACAAGTTCAAAAGATAACTATACAAATATGTAGAAATGTAATGGGTAAAGTAGAATATATTTTTTGAAGTCAAATGTATGATTTCTTTCCCACAAAAAAGTAACCATTTAAGATTTCCCCTTTTACAATCATTGTAGATTATGGTTTATGTGATTATGGATGGCATCCACACACTGTTGCCATGTGCTTTTGAGAGGAAAAGCAATTTTTTTATTGCATCACATTGTTTATCCCCATAAGCACATGGAAATGGTGTATGTTGCTCCATTCAACTAAACCATTTACAATGTCATGGTTGGCCTAGTTTTCATTTTGTACATGACTACATTTTTTTCCTTTCTGGTTATTGGTTGTTATATGTGCCCATGTTTCACAAACACATTTATGCATATACATCGTAGCCATACAATGTAAATATAAGCACTTGCAAAGAAAAATTTATACCAATATATATGTTTGTGAAGTTAGATGCACCTTTTTAGTTATTATACACTCTTCTATATATTCCATCTATCCATTTTCCTCCAACTATCTTCAAATCCCATGAAGCCAATACTTTATTGGGAAACCTATTTTCATCAAGTTGTCATAGAAAAAAAATGACCACACTATTAGAGATCTTGTTTGAGAAGACCTGTTTTACCCCAACTTTGTTATTGTACGATGTATGATAAGAATCGATGAGATCTTCCATGGAACTTACCTACCTTTTTTTATTGAGGGTTTGGCTAGATCCTATGAGGCTTCATGATGCCAATATGGTAGGGAGGATAACGAGTGTGGGTTTAGTGCTTTTTCCCTCCATCATCATAAATTTTTTGCTACTTATATACATGGACCCAAATTTTCACATGTACTTCTCTACCAAAACATACTCTATTCTATCCATTGTATTTGTCATTGTTCCTACAACTCTCTTTTCAACTTCCCTAATAGATTGATTTTACACAATTCTTTACCAGGATGCCATGTATTCAAAATGTTCTATTTTATCTCTTTCTATATATAATAGATAATGCTAACCTCTTTTATTCTATATCTATATTATTTCCTTTATAATGTTGCACAAATACAATAGACATTCAATAAAATTAGTGTATTGGAAATTGTCTATTTCAAATTCTTTCATGGTCCAACAACTCAATCCAATGCTACTTTCCCTTGTCAAACACCATCAACAATACATGTAAGTACACAACTTTTCCATTATCTGAAATAAATTCAGTGAACCAATTGTAAATATTATTAATTATTTTTAGTTTCACATTGTCTATATTGTTTTCTTAAATGTTTTCCTAATAACTCTTTAACAATTTCCCTTTTTTTCTATAATATTTAGTACCAAATAATGTAGCTTGAATCTTCAATTGAAAAGCCAATTGTTACATAGATTGTTTGTTTCAATATGTTTCAAATTGTTCATTTCTTTTAGTTTCCCATAACAAACTATTCATTATCATAGTTTACCTCTTTTATTTTCCATATTTAAAAGTTCTTAAGTGTTTTCCTAACAACTCTATTACAATTTTTCTATTTGTCTATAATATTTAGTACTGGATAATGTAGCTCAAGCCTTGAATTGACAAGCCAATTGTTACATAGATTTCTTGTCTCGTATCAATCTGTTAAATGTGGGTTTTTGATCATCTGTCATTTACCTATGATTCTTAAGTGTTTTTCTAATAGTTGTTTACAATTTCTCTATTTTTATTATTGTGTGATAAATGATAAGAGTCAATGAGATTTTCCATGCACCTTACCTGCCTTTCTTTCTTGGGGGTTTGGATAGAGCCCACAAGGCTTCATGATTCCAATATGGTAGGGAGGAGAATGAGTGCGGGTTTAGTGTTTTTTCCTTCCACCGTCATATATTTGTTATTGCTTATATATATGGACACAAATTCTCACATCCACTTGTCTTCCAAAAACATATGATATTCTATCCATTGTATTTGTCATTGTTTGCACAACTCTCTTTTCAACTTCTCCTTGATATATTGCTTATATGCAATTCTTTACTAGGATTCCATGAATTGAAAATGTTCCATTTTATCTCTTTCTATTTACAACAAATAATGCTAACCTCTTTTATTGTATATCTATATTATTTCCTTTATAATGTTGCATAGATACAATAGACATTCAAGAAAATTAATGTATTGTAAATTGTCTATTTTAAATTCTTTCATGGTCCAACAACTCGATCCAATTCTACTCACCCGTGTTAAACACCATCAATAGTACATGTAAGTACATAAGTTTTCCATTATCAATAAATAGATTCAGTGAGCCAATTGTAAATACTATTAATTATTTCTCACTTTCTTTGCAATGGAATGTAATTCTCCCAAGAATCTGGCTTTCTAGATAGACTGATGAGCATAGTGAACGACATGCCATGTAATTCATAAATATGAAAAAATTATTCCCTAATGAGCATGTTGCTTTTGCAGGTGGAAATCTACATAATTCTAATCATGGGATGTGCAATTCATTGGTTAAATATTTGTGAAACATGTATTGCACTTAAGATTGTGAGGATAAAGAAATAGCGGAGCAATTTTGGCCTATAGAGAATGTAAGGAAATGCTATAAAATTCATGGCATTTTTCATGACTTTAAAATTCATGGAATTTTCCAAGAAATTAATAGTAATGTTGTTTTCCATGAATTTTATAGCATTTTTTACTACATACAGTGGATGTCAAGAGTGTTTTTATTTGTGTGCCTCATTATTTTAACATGATGATTATGTGCATTACATCTTGCATATACATCTACTTCAGCATGGGCACTCCAAAAAATATGTTCATCACTCTCGACTATATATTGCTCGCAACCAATTGTAAAAATTATTACTTATTTTTACTTTCACACTATCTATATTGATTTTGTACATATACCTACTCACTTTTTATGGTTCCTTTTTTATTTCAATGGGTAGAATAGAATATATTTTTTGAAGTCAAATGTATGATTGTTTTCCCACAAAACAAGGCATACCTTTTAATTCAATTATTCTAACAATGCAAAATATGTGTGACGTGTCATCACATTCTTCTTTTGGTGAGGGTTGTTTATTTGTTTTGGATCAAAGATGGTGTGAGTTAGTCTTCGATTGGATTATTAACATGTCTACTCTCTAAGTGATATTTTCCCCTATATAATCCTTTTTGTGCTCATCAAATGGTATAAAATTTATCAATATAATATTTTCACTTTCTTCCTAAATAAATGTATTTACACATTTTGGTGTAGCCACGATAGGAGGGTCCTCAAAGAGAATAGTCTAGACCATGTAGCAAGAGATACACAACAAAAGCAACATGGAGTATGGAGGAAAATGCAGATTCAAACATTCATATTATTAGAAATTTTGATTACAATCAGCCGGCAACATCCAAGCTTACAAATTTGGGCTCACAGGCCTAATACAACATGCTCTCAATGCAATATTCCTATATGCTCCTTAACACAAGAAAAAATCTTACACATCAAATATACCTTAATCTACCTGATTAAATTTTCTATCCTAATGATTGTTACAATGCTTTATATCACATCCATAGATCTGGAATCCTCCATGTCGGCCAAGATCATCACAATCTCTGATGAAGGAAAATGTAACATGTGCATGAAATAGACTGGCCTCAATTTGAATTTCTCCTCATCGGGTGCATAGGATGAAGTGTGGACCAAAATTAAGGTTGAGGACACTCTAGAAATAACAATTCGAAACATATCATGAGGATCCACAAGAGACAAAACTAGCCATTAGGCTCGAAACTGCTCGGTGCTTTGTTCTAGAAACTGCCACTAAATCTAGAAGTGATAACTTGCTAGAAAAAGATCCAATAATTTTGAAATCTTGGAATAATGAAAATGAACATGTCCACGATGAAAAAATAGATCCACAAGGTCTGGTGAGAAAATATGGGGAAATACTAAATCTATCAACTTGAACTTAACAAGAACTGAACAAGAACAAAACTAAAAAATATTTTTGGTTGGTGCAGAATTGCAAGGAACCAAGGATGCTCCAACATCAAAAATCCAAGGTTATTTAAAAGTGATTCCCTCACTTAGTTGGGGCTAGAGGGAAATTGATATAGTCTACCTCAGCCTGAGAAATCCAAGAATAATTCTCCATTGGTTTTCCTTTCCACTTCATGAGATATTCTTTGTACTATCTTCCACACGTTTTCCTACCATCTCTGATATCCAAAGTCTCTTCTATCTCCTCTAGTTGTTGTTTAGGAAACTATTTCTCCAATTTTGCTTCATTGTCCTCACTGAATTCTACTTCATGGGCATGTGTAGGATCATGGTATGCCAAAAAGTGGCAATGGAGAAAAAATAACGTGTTTCATCGATTCAAAAACACAAAAATGCCGAGTTGACTTTATGTGGCTTGGGTGTCAGTACACACTACCGAAGCAAAACCCAAACCTAGATTTCCAAATCAGATATCCAATCCAAATCAGATATCCAATCCAAATCAGATATCTGATTTGTGACAACATATATATTCAATATCGGCCCAATTAAAACTGATTCTCATTTCACACAAATGGTTAACCGCAGCGGGCGCACAATCAAAAGTTTATTTCACAAATTAGATATCCGATTTGGTGCAAATTCATCTTCAAAAGGTTAGATTATTGATTTTTCTTTGCTCTAATCAAATTTTCAATTAGATTTGTGTAATTTTAGTTGATTTTTTTCAAAATAGGGTTTTTGATAGATTTTTATGAAAAAATTGAGTTTAATATGGATTTTGATGAAAATTGAATGTTTGTAATGGATTTTGATGAAAATTAAATGTTTGTAATGGATTTTGATTTAAAAATAGTGTTTTTTATGTATTTGGATTAAAAATTAGAGAATTTTATAGATTTTTGTTAAAAACTAGGGTTTTTGTTGGATTTTTTTTAAAAAATAGGGTATTTTTATAATATTTTCATTTATATTGTCTAATTTTAATTAGATTAACTTGTTTTTAATTTTAATCAGGCATTATGGCTGCTCCACCACCACCACCTCCACAGCCATCAACTCAAGAATTAATTTCTAAAAAATTGCAACAATTAAGGGGCATTTCTAAAGTTTATACGAGAGTCCCTCGATTATCTGAGATGTCAAACACAATGAAAGAAATAATTAAAAACATAGAAATCCTCTCCTCACAACATAATTCCTTTCATTCATGGCAAGAAGACATTAGAGAATATTATGCATGTGGATTGTCCTATGACGATGTGAAAGATCTCGGAATAACCAAAGCCCAAATAGCCTCTTTATTTATTAACCCCCTGCACTGGTTTGCCGGTTAATGTTAATAAAAGAAAACTTTCTATAAAATGGTGCACTCATAGAGACATTGTAGAAAAATTTTGGGATCGTTGGTGTATGGTTTTTTTGAAACCACCGAACAACAATTGTGATGTACCATTTTACTTTATAAAAAAATTATATGTTGAGTTGGTGTTAGGGCATCATGTCAATTACTTTGACATTAAACCCTTCCAGGGTGTTGGTGGAGGTATACCCCAGGATAGACCAGGGGAAGTTAGAGTAATACCCCGCGCATATGTTCCCCTTCCTCCCCTTCCTCTGCCACCTTTAGTATACCATCCAGATATTATGCAGGATGCGGCCACACAGACTATCCACGCTATTCACTCTTTGAGTGGTCTTTTGGTTTCGCATGCTTTTGTAGTAGCTCAACCACATTCTGGTGATGTTGGTGATGGCTCGAGTGCTATTGCGTCATCCTCGTTAGGTCCACATATTTGTGTACCACATACTTGCTCCATGTGTCGCCAGATATGCTTGGGTCCTCTTGTATAGCCTACCGAGCATCCCTTATACACTTCCGATTATGACTTCCATGATGCGGACATTATAAATCAGACGTAAGGGAGTGGAGCACACTGTACAGAGTCCTCTCTGCTAGAGAGGGGGACATTGGAGTAGTGCACAGGTAAAATTTAAGTTGTGAATTCATAACTTGCATTTATTTTTAAATGAATATTAATAAGAGATAGTATAATGTACAATATTTATTTACATGGTCTATTTAACGTTGATGTCCCAGGAGGAGCTAACACATGTGACGGATAGCACCTGAGGGCCATTTCATTTGGCCTCGACACGCTACACAGTATATATTTTTGCACTCACTCATTTACATTTATTTATTATATACTTTCTTGTCATTTGAATTTTCATTAATGAAATTATATAATAACTTATATGTTTATCTTATTTTCCTCTTGTAGGAAATACCTTGTGCGAGCGAGGTGCAGCCTTGTCTAGATTATGGAAGTGCACTGTTGGATAAGGGGAAGGTAATTTAACTCAAATTTGGTTGAATTAAGAATTTTAAGATCTTTTATTGATTATACATACATCGACATAGATTGGTAGTTTCATATGTACTTGTCATTTTTATGTGCAGGGAATTATGAGCTATATGTCCTTGTTGACAAGTGACACAACGCCCGAAGTAGTACATATTAGAACACTTGAAGGAGTAGGTGTTGAAGAACCTCAAGGAGGAGGTGTCAAAACACCTAAAGAAGTATGTGTTCATTTTATTTTGTGTTTGGTATTTATATGTTCCTATGACTGACAATTGTATGCTAACTTGGATCACTTTTATGTTTTTGTTCACCTATATAGATTGAAATTACAAAAGATGGTTTGGTCGGTTCTTTGAGAGGGGCATATTCTAGGTCTCCCGACCCTTTGAAGAGATGGATATTTTAGGTAATCAAGATTACAATTTTAGAGTTCAATTATAATTTAATGTATATTGATTTTGATGTTAATATTCGATTTTAAATTATATAGTATAACTAATCTCAATTGTGGTTTGACTTTTTCTTGTGTAGCTACCTTCAGAGGCAATGAGTGCTTCAAAGAGGCTCCATTTTGATGATCCACCAGTAGTTTAGGATGAGATAAACATTTTGGCATGTAAATATTGAATAGATACCGAGATGGAATATGCCACATATTGTAAAATTTTGTTTGAGTTGGCATTGATGCCATTTTTGTATATGGACATACACTTGATTATTGGATAATTTGATATATAGAAGTTGAAAATCGAAATTTAATTGCCTCCTCATGTGTATAATTAAACTCTTTGAAATTTTAATCAAGTGAGTAGTGGTTAAATATCTTGATGTACAATAGCATAAAAAGAATGGTTATATTATGTAGTTTATTATATTGCTGATTACATTGCATTGCACATCTTTCAAACTCAAAGCATTACTTCACATTGCTTAAGTAACAACTAGATGCTGATAGATAAAAAAATTTGAATTACAATATAGTTTTTACAAAGTCAACCTAAGCAGTTATGCAATTACTTCACATTACATAACTAATAATTAAAAATTTATTCATATTATTAATTACATTGCATTGCACATCTTTCAAACTCAAAGCATTACTTCACATTGCATAAGTAACAACTAGATGTTGATAGATGAAAAGATTTCAATTACAGGCCTGTTGCCCCCTCATTCCACACACTATGCAACATTTACTTGCGGTGTAGGGGCCGAACAATGGAGAAAACATGTAAAAATAATATATATATGTAGCCTAGAGCATGAATGACCAATATTAATGCATCACCATTGATTACCTTGAAGTAGAGATTTGAATCAGCATCATTCTTCAAGAAGCCCAAACTAGATAGGTAAATCAATCCTTTCATACCATGCACGAGGAGCCTGCTTAAGACCATACAAGGCCTTCTTTAGCTTACACACATGTGACTCCTTCCCATGAACCTCAAAACCATCAGGTTGTTGGCATAAACTTCTTCCTCAATTACTCCATTGAGAAAAGTTGTCTTCACATCCATTTGATGAATCTTCCATCCTCTTGATGTAGCAAGGGCAATGATAGTTCTGACAGAAGTGTAACGAGCAACAAGAGAAAATGTTTCTTCTTAATCAACTCCCTCTTTCTAAGAAAACCACTATTGATCAACCAAGTGTTGGTGTCAGTGGGTACATTGCTTGACAATGCTGAGCAAAAAAAATATTCATTCTTCTGTGGAGAAACGTCATCTACATTTGCAATGGAGGCTTGATGCTTAGGTCTATCTGAACAATGTTTGGAAAAGTGACCAAACTTATCACACCTAAAGCATTGAATTTTTTTAATTCACAATGAAGGTCTGGACAATGAAGCTCTTTTGTTTGCGTTGCAGATCAAACAAACTGAAAAAGGATACAAGGGGTCAGAAGTTCTAATCTACTTCCTAAGAATTCAAGAGACGGTATTGACTTGGTGAAACAAAACCAAACTTTGTTTCGCCATGCAGGAATCATGCCAACTACGCAAAGCCATTGTAATCTTCAAGGAAATGTGCTTATGGTTTTCATATCATGAATAAATACCTTCCAATCAAACAATATTTATCCATATAGAAGTTAAGAATCCACAGAGTAAGCTCAGGCTAACTTTAGGAAAATTTTATTCCAAGTGTAATCTAATTCTAATCTATCTCCAATCTATGGTGGAAAAGTTATGCAACCATGCACACTATTTGACAATAAAAGTGGTTCAAATAAAATCATGCATAAGAGATTTTATTATCAGAAATAGTCTAACACAACAATTCTATACACTGTCTCCACCCTTTACAAATGAGGGGCGAGCTCAATTTCACTTTAAGGCTGGCAGACTTCCTCTTTTCTCTTGCCATTTCAAACTTAACATGCTGAGCGGACTTCACTCATTCACTTTCCATGTTCATATTCTTCTAAGTTCGGACACTCATTATCCTCTTGAAGCGGATTTGGAGAGATTCCATCTTTTATGCCATGTCACTCTTTGGTAAGCATGGACCTTGTCAAGTTTCATGGCCAAGACATGTGCCGGACTTCAATCATGTTTGACACATCCCTTTCTTAACATGGGTGGGCTTTGCTGAGTGTTTGTGCCAAGAAACAAGGGTGGACTTTCCTTTATGTATTGCTAGCGGACTTTGCTATATTGTATGCCACTTTTGTATGGTTGGGTGGGCTTAGTCTTAGCAAGTGCCATGTTTTACTCTTGAAGTGGACTCTACTCTCCTCTTTGCTAGAGGAATTCCTTCTCTCTTTTCCAAGCTCTATCATGTGTTGGAACGGCTAGAAGAGATCGACGAAGCTGCTAACATCAACAGAATCGTGGTAGCTTGATATACAGAGTCTATTGATGCCAGGGTTCAATTTCTATGATATTGAGAGTGGTAGCTTAATATAGGTCCACAATACCTTTTTATGATATCATAGAACAGGGCTCATAGACTGACCTCCAGTCAAAATGTATCTCAAATGCACAAAAAAGAATGAAATTACTTCAAACCAAGTTTGTGAAGAAGTTAACTCTGTTGCCCACTAGTTTCCCTTAAGAGTCCAATGTGTTAAAAGGCAGCAATATTTGAAGGGCTATTTCTTGGAGACCATGAGGCATATAGACTCTCCGTCAGAGGCTACGGGATTGTGTTGGGACCATCTACGTAAACCTCTCTTGGTTTTTTCTATCTCAGAGGAATTTTCCTGTGGTGATGACCTTTTAGTGGGGGGAAAAGTCGGCAGATGCAAGCAGTGTAAAGTTGCAAAGTGGCGCAACTTTCATTCCACAACTCATATGACCAAACGGACTATCCCAACACGTCTGTATGGGTACGTTTATGCTAGGAATGGTCCTCTTTTGCACCCAAATACGTCGAATCACTCTGAGCTACATTGGACCGGCGATTTCCCTTAAGAGTCCAAAATGCTAAAAGGCAGCAATATTTCAAGGGCTATTTCTCAGAGACCGTGGGGCATACAGACACTCCGTCAGAGGCTACAGGATTGTGTTGGGACTAGATACATAAACCTCTCTCATTTTTTGCTATCTCGGAGGCATTTTCCTGTGGTGATGACTTTTTAGTGGAGGGAAAAGTTGCCAGATGCAAGCAGTGTAAAGTTGCAAAGTGGTGCAACTTTCATTCCGCAACTCGTACAACCAAACACACTGTTCCAACACGTTCGTATGGGTATGTTTATGCTAGGTATGGTCCTCTTTTGCACCCAAATATGTCGAATCACTCCGAGCTACATTGGACCAATGATTTCCCTTAAGAGTCCAAAATGCTAAAAGGCAGCAATATTTGAAGGGCTATTTCTCAGAGATTGTGGGGCATACAGACACTCCGTTAGAGGCTACGGAATCATGTTGAGACCATATACATAAACCTCTCTCGATTTTTTCTATATCGGAGGCATTTTTCTGTGGTGATGACTTTTCAGTGGAGGGAAAAGTTGCCAGATGCAAGCAGTGTAAAGTTGTAAAGTGGTGCAACTTTCATTCCGCAACTCGTACGACCAAATGGACTGTTCCAACACGTCCGTATGGGTACGTTTACACTAGGGATGGTCCTCTTTTGCACCCAAATATGTTGAATCACTCTGAGCTACATTGGACCAGTGATTTCCCTTAAGAGTCCAAAATGCTAAAAGGCAGCAATATTTCAAGGGCTATTTCTCGGAGACCGTGTGGCATACAGACACTCCGTCAGAGGCTACAGGATTGTGTTGGGATCATCTACATCAACCTCTCTCGGTTTTTTCTATCTCGGATGAATTTTCCTATGGTGATGACTTTTCAGTGGAGGGAAAAGTTGCCAGATGCAAGCAGTGTAAAGTTGCAAAGTGGTGCAACTTTCATTCCGCAACTCATACGACCAAACGGACTATTCCAACACGTCCGTATGGGTACGTTTATGCTAGGGATGGTCCTGTTTTGCACCCAAATATGCCGAATCACTCCGAGCTACATTGGACCAGTGATTTCCCTTAAGAGTCCAAAATGCTAAAAGGCAGCAATATTTGAAAGGCTATTTCTCGAAGACCGTGGGGAATACAAACACTTTGTTAGAGGCTACGGGATCGTGTTGGGACCATCTACGTAAACCTATCTCAGTTTTTGCTATCTCAAAGGTGTTTTCCTATGGTGATGACTTTTCAGTGGAGGGAAAAGTTGCCAGATGCAAGCAATGTAAAGTTGCAAAGTGGTGCAACTTTCATTCTGCAACTCATACGACCAAACGGACTATTCCAACACATTCGTATGGGTACGTTTACGCTAGGGATGGTCCTCTTTTGCACCCAAATACGCTGAATCACTTTGAGCTACATTGGACCGACGATTTCCCTTAAGAGTCCAAAATGCTAAAAGGTAACAATATTTGAAGGGCTATTTCTCAGAGACTGTGGGGCATACAGACACTCTGTCAAAGGCTACGGGATCATGTTGGGACCATCTACATAAACTTCTCTTAGTTTTTGCTATCTCAGAGGTGTTTTCCTATGGTGATGACTTTTCAGTGGAGGGAAAAGTTGCCAAATGCAAGCAGTGTAAAGCTGCAAAGTGGTGCAACTTTCATTCTGCAACTCGTACGACCAAATAGACTGTTCCAACACATCCATATGGGTACATTTACGCCAGGGATGATGCTCTTGTAATTGTAAGTGCTAAAAGGTTGGATCAAGCTTGTGCAGGTTATAACAATGTCATCTTTAATCGTAATTATGTTGTGCAAGTTATAACTACGTCATCTTTAATTGTAATTGTCATCTTAAATAGTATTACAATATAATAATAATAATAAAACCATGTTCTAAAAAACTACCCTCAAGGTGATAGGTTAAGTATGATAAAGAATCTAGTTTTATTCCTTATGTTGAGATCAACTCTTTTCAGTATGTTTATGCCACATGCTATTATCATTCACACCTACAAACCTTATTATTGTGCAATCACAAGAGTTAAAGAGGTTTGAATAACATTATATCTTGCAGTTTAAACTTCTTTCCCTCTAACTTTAGGAAGCCTTGGTAAATTTAATACCTTGACTAGATGACTAAGATACATATTATAACCTAATTTTTAATGATTTGTGTTTTCTAATACATTTAGATAGCATCAAGGGATATTCTATTATCAAATTATATGAAGTGGAGAGAATATCTTATAGTTGATATATTTTTTGGAATCTATAATATAATATGTGTTATTTAGCATTATACACATTAAATTTTCTTAAAGGGTTTGATGAAGAAATTAGTCCCATGTTTTATTGTTCTTTTAAAAGGACTACATATTTACATTCTTAATTTGGAGAAGACATTAGATATAATTTTGTTTTGCAACATACTCTCATATTAAGGGATTAAGATACAATATAAGGAGAACAAATGGATAAAACCTACAAGTTGTTTTATAACCTAAATGGAATTGTAAAAAATATTAGGCTAGGATCTAAAAGGATATTTTGAATGGGAAAAGTCTTTAACTTTACATTACATAAAACACTATTTGTAGAGTATTGTGTACTCAACTATATTTATGGTATGGTTCTCTTTCTATACCTGGTATATGAGAAGAATTTATACAAGTATCTATTTAGGCCTCCAATAGAGGGTCAATACATGTCTAACATGTATGGTGCACTCTTCATGTGGACAAGAGCATAGTAGATGTCAAAGTTATATATGAACTTAATGAATGTAATTTATTATATATAAATAGGAGATATTACAAAACCTGGTTCAAACGAGCATACCGGTAGGAAAGAACCAGGAAGAAAACCTCTGGTTGTAGCTTGATTAATTACAATAAGTTACTATAGAATTGTCTCAATACATAGTTATGCCCTTCTTACATTGTTTCACATTTCAAAATTGAAATTTTACAAAATTTTCCTATTGGAGGCATTCAGGGCACAGTCTTCCACAAGAGTAGTATGTTCACGTTCTGGACTGGCAAGCACCTATACAAACCATCAAGCTAGCAGTTAAAATACATACAATAGAAAAGATGCTTAGAATAACCAATTTATATTACTATAATCTTTTGCATACCTCTCTGAAAGGATCAAACCTGGCTATTGTTGCAGCAGGTCCATGATCAATCATGCCAAAAATATCACAAAATTTGTCAAATGAGAAATCTATATTGTCACAATAGAAAAGATGGTTAGACTAACAAATCTATATTAATCTAAACAACCTGAATGATGATGAATTGGTAGTAAGTATAAAAATGCTTAGAATAACCAATCTATGTTACTTTATAATCTTTTGCATACCTCTCAGGAAAGAATCGAGAGCTAGCTATTGGCAAATAGGATTACACATCCATGATGCTCCTTTCCATGCCTAGCTTCAAAACTCCAAATAAGAGGTACACCTCTCTCTACATGCGTTTACCATAGCCAATAAAACATACAAGCATTCTTGAATTGACACATTACCCGGTGTAGGGCCGAATAGGATGTAGGCCCATTACTTTGCATATCATGCTCTTGCAAGAACTCAAAAAAATTCTCAAAACAATGTTGGACATACTCGGATGAGTGAGATCTATCATCACTCATATAAAAATGATACTCTCTTATTATCTTTCGATCCTCCTCTGTACTATCATGTGCATGTCTAAATGTTATGTGGACAAATATAGCAATTTGAATGGAATTGTAATACTGAGATTGCACCTCGTTTTGTGGTTGCAATGTGTAGTTTTATGCAAAATAAACCACTGATATAATAGTGCTTTGTCAGGAAGAGTCCTTACACATTCTAAATTGTTGATCCAACCAGCAAAGGACCTATGACTATGCCTTGCATGTGCTTGTAGAAGAGATTGTCCTTAAAATCTGAAATAAAATCAACTGCGTCTTTTGAAACCAACTCACATCTAGAACCTTCACCTCCCACTCTGCCAAAGTATATGTTGAGCTATCTCATATCTCTTTTTTTTTTCTCAACAAGATTCTTTTCCAAATTCATGTTTTGAGGAATCCTCATGAAAACAGTGAACAAGCTTTGACAAGCCACCACATTTTGAGCACATAAAAACAACCATCATCTCTAGAACATAAAAAAAGATCTAACAAGTCCCTTGATGATTTCGGAAGATGGATTGCACCACACTCTTGCAACATTTCATTAGTATGCAAAATTTAATGGATATAGCATAATAGTTCATGGTACATTGAAAACTCCACATGGTATTTGCAACAACAAGTATTACGAATTTTAAAAGGCATACAATAAAATGGCTTCAAACCTTCAAAAGTCCTTTGCAATATTTCAATATTTGGATGTGTTTCAATAAATTTTTTGAACAACATTGTTTGGCTTGATTCCAAGAAATGTTTAGGATGTGGTGTACGGTCTTGATTTTAATTCTTAAATTTAAAACATCCTTTGCATTGGAGTGATACTCTAGGATTATCATGCAAAATTGTTAATTACTTGTTTTACATTATTAGTTAGCTTCTTATCAACATGTGGAAGCCTCCCGACAAAAGCCCATGTATCACTTTGAAGAGGATCATCTATTCTTTCTCTTCTTGCAAGTGCTCTATCCAAAGTTTTACGATTTATGTCAAAACCCATACAAGTTTGTCTCAAAAAGCGAGCCCTTTTCAATTGATGGCTTACTAGGGTGGTTGTAATGACTCTCCGAGCAACTCTCTTATCTTTTTTCTTGTTAGTTTTTCCAATAGATTTGAGTGCATTAAAAAGATTTTTGACAATAATATTATTTTTTTTGGCCTTCTTGTGCACACGAATCTTCAATTTGGCAAGCAAAGGTCTCATCTTTTGCATCTTTATCAATTGTACAAAAATTTGGCATTGCTTGGTCAATGTCTTATCGCTAAAATATTGTATGAAAAGTTTTCTAGCCCACAACTGAATGGTTCGTGTTGACCTCTTGCCTTCAAAATTGTTTATAATGTTCTCATCAATTTCAATTAACCATTTAGGGGTTTTTGAAGGTCTTGAGTTTGGAATATGTCTTTCTTCCACACAAGGTTCTTCATTTCTCGTGTATTTTGGTGAAACATAATTTACACTTAGTTCAATATTATGTTCAACATCTCCATTTCCAACATTTTCACCTTCAATTTGAATAATTTCATTCCCAATTTCAGCACCATAATCAACATCTTTGAATCGAACATTTTTACCTTGAACATTTTCATTATCAATTTCAATATTTTCATTCCCAATTTGAATATCATGTTCAACATCTTCAATTCCAACTTTTTCAGCTTGAATATTTTGAGTATTAATTTTAACATTTTCATTCCCAATTTCAATATCATGTTCAACATTTTCACCACCTACATATTCAATTTCCTCTTCACTAGAATGACCAAAGGACTCAGATTCACCAATATTTAACATACCTTCTCTTCTCTTCCTATGACCTTCTTTATCTTTTTGTTTATATGCTTCAATTTGTTCTTTTGTAAGGTTTCTCTTACGTTT